>CM038147.1:529463139-530059332 GCA_021437245.1 Aegilops speltoides
GAAAATAGTCTATTGAAAGGGATTATAGAGAAAGGTGTCTACAAGAGTCTTGCGGAAGCAAGAGCTTTGAGAAATTGTTCGCAAACAAGGAAGACACGGAAGAATCAAGGAATTGGTTTTGAGCGAAAGTTCAACGCCGAGGGTGTTGAATGGGAAGAAGGTCAATATCCCACTCCAAAGTTTGTCTCTCAAGAGAAGAAGTATGATCCCACTTCTTCAAACGAGGAACAAGCTCAAGATGACCTTCCACCACAAGACCACAAGCTAAAAGGCAAGGACAAGCTTCAAGAGGAGATTGATACATTCATTGAAGCACCCAAGGCCATGGTCAAGTGGGTTCCCAAGGCAACTTCAAGTTCTACTTCAACAAGCTCAACTACTACCCCAAGGATTCCCATCAAGATGATGTGGATCCCGAAGAAGAAGAACTAGAGAGTTCTTGAGGGTGACTCCGCCAATATATTTCACTCACATTCATTTTGGCAAGGACTTGTGCAATCAACTTCCACATCTTGCACTAGTTCATGGAGTCACAAACCCTCATGTTGGTAAGTCAAGGGACAAGGTAATCATTGCTTTCATGGACATCATCTATAGTGAACTTCAATCTATGTCCGTGGATATTCTTGTTTGTTCCTTGTGGGACTAACCCATGTAGGTATTGAAAGTGCCCGAATCCAAAGGATTGCTCCTAACTCTTGATGATCTTCATCAACATTGAGCATCCACATCTTCAACATCTACATGAAGTCTTCAACGACAACCCAAGGTTAGTTTGACCCTTTAAAAGGGGTTCTCACATCAAGGGGGAGCTTTGCTCTAAAGAAATGAGCTAAAGCATCTTCTAATGATGTGAACACATTAATGCTTTATGAAAAGTGGTAACCCCACTTGTGCTTAAACGATGAGTATGACCTATGATCAAATGTTCTCATTTGACTCCTAAGTCAATATGCTCATATATAGATGACCTAGTCATCGCCAAATTGTGTGCTAGCTGTTAGTGTTTTGTTTGTGCATGTTTGACACATATTTCATTTGCTATCTTATTGTGTGAGCATGTTGGATGCATGATTTTATCCATTCGAGGACATCCATTTGTTGCTTTGGTCTTTTGGATATTTTCTTTTTGACCAAATGGATGGACAAGAATGCCTAAGTTCCTCCCTAGCTATCTATGCTTTCTTGTCTCAAACTCTATTCATGCTTATATCACAAACTTTGAACAAGACTTTTTGGACGACCGAGTGAGGAGCACTCGGAGCCACCGATCCGTCAAAAGCCTAACTTCCAAAACCTTCTAAGTACTTTCGGTCAAACCAATATACTCAAATCGGACAGACCGAAATCACTTAGATTGATCTAGGTTTTCACCTCGGTGAAACCGAGTTTCCAATTTCGGCGTGACCGAAGTGTGTAACTGCACGCAGATAACCATCTCGGTCCCACCGAGTTTGCAAACTCGGTCCCACCGACAGCCGAAGGGTATATATACTCGAGGACAGAGCGCGTTGATTACTTCTTCAAACGCTTCGCCCTCAAACCCTTAGCTGCCGTCGCCTTGGTCTCCGGATCGTCTCCGCCTTCGCCTGTGCGCCCTCGCCGCGGGATTCCATCGCCGTCAACGGACTTTCTCATCGCGCCGTTGCCGCCGTAGTGAAGCTCCACCGCATTGGGTGAGTTTCATCCCTCTCGTGTTCCAATCGCTGATTCTATGCACGATAGGCATTGCCATGTTTCTTGCCAAGATTGAGATCTCCCTATCCAGCCGTTTAGGTCATAGAACAAACTTCGAGTGAAAATTTTAGGGTTAGGTTTCCGCCGAACGCATCTCGGTGTGACCGATTTAACATTTTCGGACAGACCGATTTGGCCTCTGCCATTGCCCGCACTTTTCGTGAAACCGAGTTGTGCAAATCGGTAAGACCGAAATGAAGATTTAGTGAAACCCTAACTGTCTCGGCTAGACCGAAACCCATTTCGGTCCAACCGAAAGTGGTGTATATGGTCTGTTTAGACTTTTCGGTTTCACCGAATTGATAGACTCGGTCAGACCGACATGTATTCTGTGAAAACCTAAAACTAAAGTTTGAACTCATTCTTTTTGCAAAACCCTCTGCAGTTTGTGATAACTCTTCTATTCGCCTATATCTATTCTTTTCACGGGTTGTCGACACATATCGAAGGAAGTGACAATCGAAACAGTCCGAGATGCCGTTGAGATTCGAAGCAGCTACAAGTCCGAAGCAAGCAGTTTCTCGGATGATGGAGAGAGAAGCACTCCAAGTGGATCTACTGCAGCTGCCACGAGGCAGGAGGAAGAGAAACTCGGATGAGGAAGATTCAGACTTCATTGTCGATGAGGAAATAACCTCAAAGCCTAAAAGGCAAGTGGTTGCCAAGAGCTATCAAGGAAAGATTCAAAGAAAGGCACAAGCAAGGTGAAGAAATCCTCTGTTGCTCGAAGCTCAAGATGGAAGAAACCTCCAGCAAGATCAAGAAGACTTCCAAGAGGAAGAGGAAAGTTCATGAAGAGACAGATGATGATGATGATTCGATGAGGAAGCACCTCAGCCTCCTCGAAGCGAAGTTGATGGGTGATGCCATCGAGGCGGAGCACCTCCAAAAGCTAAGCCTTCACTCCAGCAAAGGCAGCCCAAGCCAAACCAGCTGCCAAGCCCAAAAAGACTGTGAGGAACATACCTGCTTGAGAGAAGAAGAAGGATAATGTGCCACCGCAGAATCGATGATGAGGCTCATGTTTTGCTCAAGCTCAAGCGAAACCGCCAGTTCATAATGAAGCTCATCCTCGAGCTGAAAATATGAAGGAGAGAAAGGACAAAGGTCTCAGGCAATGGAGGCAAATTGATCCATATGCCAGCAGGAGAAGAACTGCAGTTGACTCAAGATTCCACACAAGAGAGCAACAAGACTTTTATGAGACAGTCCTCATGGACAAGAAGCCAATTGTTGCTGACACAAGATACGTTGACTGGAAATACATCGACAGTGAAGAGCACCGAGACTTTTTCCCACATGTGCATGAAAGTTTCACCGCTTGTGGGATTGCAGATTTTGTTGGTCGAAATTGACCGCTGGAGCGATGAGATGATCATGCAATTCTATGCCACCGCACACTTCTATCCAGATGGCAGGATTGTATGGATGATGAAGGCGCGAGATTCCATTCTCTTGTTGAGGAATGGAGAGCATTGCTGAACGCACCAGCTTCAAGAGAAGATGATATTGATGTCTATGGCATTCGAAGAAGAATCACGAGTCAATGAAGAACATGTATAATGAGGTTGATGAGAAGGATGTAGAGATATGGAAGCTTGGCTCGATCTACTACCTTGAGCGGGTCTCCCAACAACCAATACCATTCGAGGCATACATTGATGCCTAAGTCAGGGACCACCGCATGATAAGAGGGTACTCTATCAACATGCTGCACATTCTAGACCAGAAGACACCTTTTAAGGTGATGGACCTGATAGTTGAGACTATCAAGAGGACAGCAGCTGACCAGAAGAGGTCGTGTGGGTTTGCTCCGCATATTCAGATGCTCATTAATGCCAAGTTTGGCACGGACACCTACTTGTTGGATAGACCCCACTTGCCACTGCAGCCTGAACATGAGGACAATAAGGTTGTGATGACTGAGAATGCTCCCACATCTGTAGAAGGACATGCTAAGTCTGAAGCTGCTAAACAAGCTAAAGCCGAGAAGGAAGCAGCAGCTAAGCCCAAGAGCGTTGCGAACAACTTCTTGAAGCCACTCGGAGAATTGAGCTACGCTGGCCAGCATAGTGCAATCTCGGAGAGCCTTGAGAGGATCGTTGAGGATAAGTTCCATGCTCGGGCGTCAATCAAGTGAAGTCAGTCACCGTCAACAAGCTTGATGCGATATCGAGGAAGCTAAGAGGAGAAGGCGAGAACTCATGAAGGAGATGGAAGGTGACATGGTCCAGATGATTATGAGCAGCCTGCTGCGGTGCCCACAAAGCCCAGATCACCGCTATTCGATTAAGGTCGATCCTGGCTACTACATCAAGCACCTCCTACAGCTCCATCGGTTCAAAGACCAGCTCGGTATCCACTCCTCCAGCTCCACAGACTTCAGCAGAAGCTTTGCAGATGCAGCTATCTCCACTCCATCGACGCAGAGCAGAGCCGCCAGCAGAGTCCCGAGTGACGATTAGCTCTATACCTTCGAACTTTTGGTAACTTGTTGCCAAAGGGGAGAAATTGTATAGATCATAGGGCTTCGAGAGAGAGAGTGCTCGTTTTTGCTCTTTCGTTTGCGGTTTTCCTTGAGATACTTTTTGAGTTCTTTTGAGATACTCCGTGTGTTTGATACTACGCTTGCTACGTTTGCTCTATCTTGATGAGTGCTTGATCATACTGTGCTTAATGTGTGCTTGATGCTTATCATATTTCATTCATATCTTGTATGATCATTTACTCATGTCTTGGTGATTGGGTGCATGTTATTCACTCTTATCATTTTGTGCGCTCCACCAAGATGTATGTGACATGGAAGAGTAACCCATGATCCTAATCGATTGTGCATTTGCATTCAAACGCAAATCTTAAATAATGCACAAATTTAGGGGGAGCTCTTGCTTATCACATACTTCTCAAAGCGACGATGTTATTCATTAATTATATCATTTGTCGAAGCTTTGATCTATATGTTGTCATCAATTACCAAAAAGGGGGAGATTGAAAGTGCAACTAATCCCTAGGTGGTTTTGGTAATTAATAACAACATATATATCATTGAACTAATCATTTCTTGAGTATATTTCGAAAGTTCAAGGATATGGGAATGGCAATGACCGATGATGTGGACCCCTCAAAATGCTAAGGAAAACATTGGCAAAAGCTCAAGACTCCATTTTTGGTTTAGTGATCCAAGATCACATTGAGTCCATAGGAAAGCCAATACTATTAAAAGGGGTGAGGTTATGATGATGATCTGGTTGCTCTAAAGTGCTTAGTGATTTATCTCTCAAACAATCAGCAATCTTTCATTCCAACATAAACCCATAAGTAATCTCGGTCCCACCGATTCCAAACTCACCACACCGAGATGAACCACCTCACCATATAGCCAAACCCTAAGAATCTCGGATTTTCCGATTCCAAACTCGGTCATTCGAAATTGGTGTTGCCAAGCTTCAGAACATACGTACTCAAATCGGTGTCACCGAGATGAGAAAGTCGGTCCCACCGAGATTGGCAAACCCTAGACTTTGGAAGAATCGGTCTAACCGAGATTGTATTTTCGGTCCCACGAAAATCCCAACGCTCACAAGATTTGAACTTTCGGTCCGACCGAGTTGTCAACTTGGTCCGACCGAGATTGGTCAAATGTGTGTAGCAGTTGGATTTTGTGTGGAGGCTATAAATACCCTCCACCTCCTCTTCATTCGTGGAGAGAGCCATCGAAAGAACTACCACTCCTACCTTACATTTCGAGAAGAAAACTACCTACCCTTGTGTTGAGATCAAGTTGCTCCACTCCCACCATATGACACTTGATTTCTAGTCTTTCCAAGTTGCTTTCCACTCAATCCCTTCCTCCACCACAGCCAAATCGGTGAGGAGAGTTGAGTGTTGGGGAGATTATCATTTGAAGCACAAGAGCAAGGAGTTCATCATCACCAACCCCATCTATTACCTTTTGGAGGGTGGTGCCTCCTAGATTGGTTAGGTGTCACTTGGGAGCCTCCGTCATGATGTGGAGTTGAACCAAGGAGTTTGTAAGGGCAAGGAGATCGCCTACTTCGTGAAGATCTACCCGAGTAAGGCTAGTCCTCCGTGGGCGTAAGCCATGATGGAATAGACAAGGTTGCTTCTTCGTGGACCCTTCGTGGGTGGAGCCCTCCGTGGACTCATGGCAGTTACCCTCCGTGGGTTGAAGTCTCCATCAACGTGGATTGACGATAGCACCACCTATCGGAACCACGTGAAAAAATCTCCGTGTCTCCATTGCGTTTGCTCTTCTCCTCCTCTCATTTACTATACGTGCAATTTACTTTCCGCTGCCATAACTCTAGAATTGCATGTGTAGGGTGATACTTGACTTGGTTATCATTGTGAACTTGCTAAGAAACTACTCCAATCAAAAGGCAAAATTTTTAAGTTGTCAAGTAGTCTAATCACCCCCCCTCTAGACATACTTCCGATCCTACAACGAGATAGACTAAGATTTGTTCTGGCTTGTCTTGTATTCCAAGTAGATCATTGTACTCCTATATATATGCCCATGAGGCTCAAGCAATACAACGAACAATTCCTCAAATCCCTCTCTTCCTTCTAACACAGCCGCCCCCTTGGTTTCCTTCCACCAGCACTGCAAAACGACCTGCCCGGCCAACACGTGATACTTACGTCCTCCATCACGACTGTCATGGTAGTATAGTGGTATTGCCAACGAGCAACACAGCAATGATTCAGTGACCTGGGGACGGAGCTCTAATTGAGGAGTAATCCCTTCAAATGATCACTTTCACTTCTCCAGGTTGCGATAAGGGACACGATGTACGCCACTTGTCGCGACATGGGTTTTACTCTTTTCGTAAATTTGTTCATTCAAAATATTTTATCTCTTTAATTGTGCATACAAATCTTCAACTGTTTTCACTGTTGGTTTCCTCGTGTTGAGATTTTCAAAACTAGATCCCATGTTAATAGATTTTGACAAACTTTTTTTCATGAAAAAAACGGACGAAAAAGCAACACCAGCAGCACGCTTATTCCTTTCCGAAAGCCGTTTCTGACAGACACGACCGTGCCTCTCGCGAAAGCAAAAAATAATAAAGAAAATGTGTTTTTTCATTTTCGAGAGGCACGGCCGTGCCTCACGCGGAAGGAATATAGAAGAGAAAACATGTCTTTTTTTTCATTTTCGAGAGGCACGCTCGCGAAAGCAAATCTCTGCCTCTCGCGGAAGAAAAAGAAACGCGTATTTTTTCAGTGTCCGAGAGGGACGGCCATACCTCTCGCAGAAGCAAATCCGTGCCTCTCTCGAAAGAATAAAAAAATAAAATACATATTTTTTCCTTTTTGAGAGGCACAGCCGTGCTCTCACGGAAGCAAAAAAACGCATTTTTCGCGCAAGAGAAAAACTGATTTTTTTACCAAAATGCTAAGAAAGACCGATGGGAAACTGAAAAGCCGAGAAAAACAGAAAAAGAACACACACTAAAAGCCAAAAACGCGTGAAAGAAAATAAAAAAAATCCTAAAAAAGCGCTAAGAGCGCGACAAGTAAGTGACCATTAAGAAGGCTACCGAACGAGGGCTCCTCGTTTGGTTGCTCTGGGAGCTTTAACCGGCCGAGAATAATTTTTTTTTTTTTGAGAAAATCCGGCCGAGAATAATTGAAACGGCCCTTCTGCCACGGCCGCCAATCCTCGCCCTTTAGCCCAGCACTGTTGACTGTTGTCCGATTAACTAACCAACCATCATCGACGGCATTGCTGCTGCTGCTGCTGCATGCTTAGATTGATTGCGGAACAGTGGTTTGACGAGCCCTACTGTTACTGTACGTATATGCCTGTAACAGCGAGCGAGCGAGCGATGATAATGTAAGCTCGATCCGGAAACGTGCAGCGGGTCTCTCCGTTGCACGAGTACAGATCGGGTAGGGTAGTCTCAGACAGCAACAAGCTGTTAGTAGTGCTAGTGCAGTCAGCAGTACAAACCTGTCCTAACTAGAGGCAGATTCCCAGTGGTTGGGCCTGGTGGTTCGTCAGAATTTTTTCGGTCTGTCTCGCCAACCAGCATGTGCGTTCGCAGCACAATGGGGGAATGGATATTTCGTACGTAAGCTAGTTAATTACTCTAGCAATTTTCGCCTTGTGCGCCTAGCAGTTTTCACCCGAAAATGACACTGGCAATGAAAACAAGCGGCGTGGGCGATCGCGTGGAGTGAAAAGATTGACCGGATCCAGGAGAGGATCCCTCCTCCTGACTCTCTGCCTCAGCACGCTACTACCACTATGCCTATCTCCGACGTGAACGTTATAAAGCATAGGCCAGTTTGGAGGTGAGATCGCCTTTCTTCTTGAGCTCTTTTACAGTACCCGGTAATCAATATGGACCCTCCATTCTCGAAATCCAACGGTGGTCATCCATCTATACCGCTCAATTGGACTAGCACCATCCCCAGCAGTATCCAGTGGCACTGGGCGCTCGGCCTGCAGCAGCACACGTTCTGTAAGGGTAACTTAGGGAGGGAGAGAAATCGTCCTCTTCCATTTCCCGCATGGCTGCACGCACGCCGGCACGCGCCCGTCGGTGCCCAGATCTGGCATCCACCCCTTCCTCTGTCACGCGGCTGCCGATGCATGTCGTCCGAGAGATGGTACAGTTGTCCGAGCCATTACACTTTTTGTCTACGGGGAGTAGCCTGTACTGACGAGGACGAAGCCGTGCGTGTGACGGTGTGTGGGCAATGTGTGCCCCGGCGGGAGATGATGCTGGATATGCAGCGATGCAGCAGCGAGGTCGACGCGCGCGGGCGGAGGGTGGTGGCTGGAGCACTGGCGGATACAACGATACGACGGCGAGTTCGCTGATGTCGCAGTCGGCGGCGAGCAGGGCGACGGCCGATGGCACACGGCTCGCGATTTTTCTTTTTCCAAGTACAACGAACAGACCGATCGTTGATGGGCTGAAACTGACTAAATTACCCGCACAAAATCAATGGTTGATGATTTTATACTGCTCCGTCCGCTCCTTAGCAGTATAGGGTACCATAAAAAAGCTCTTCTTTGAGAGCCCCCCCCAACACACACACACTGTGCACCTCTCAGAGACCTCGCGTTTCGACGCTCCAAAAGGCATAGGCCAGTCCAAGTATTTCGGGGCTGCACGGCACGGAGCGGCGGCCAAAATCACTATTTCAACATTATCAGAAAATTTCAGCACAAAATGGACTCCTCTGAATTTTGTTACACTATCTGGCCTTTTTTAGAAACGCCACAAACAGTGACGTTTCCACCCTACATAGAAACGCCGAACCATTCTGCGTTGCTGGCCTGCTGATGTGGCAGTCCTAAACGCCAAGCTCCGCCGCGTTTCCACAAACGCCATGGATCATGGTGTTACCGGCCAACGTAGACACGCCATGGCTCATGGCGTTACTGGAGCAAACTGCTACTATGATTTTGACTACTCTGTAGCTGTAGACGTACTGGTGAGCCATAGGAGATGCATCAGATTGGTAGTATATGGAGTCACCACAACTGAAAGGCCTGCTGCTCCGCTGTTGCCGACTGAAACCTGTAAGACGGAAGAGCACAAGAGAGACAGAAACTATATGCATTCATCTGTATAAATATACAGAGTGTGTGTAAAGCAGGAGCAGCCACTACTCTACTATACCTCCGAAGCTGACTCCTCTAGCTAAAGCACATGCAGCCATGCAACGTGAGACTAGGGCCAGTTGTTACAGAGAAATAGCGACGTGTGAGATAATCACGTAGGAGCAGCCGGCCTTCTCCAACAAAACCCATGTCGTCGTCCTTGCCGCCGCCGCCGCTGGGCTCGGCTGCAGCTCTGGGTGCTGGTACGCCGCTGGGCCAACCTCTGATGCAGCAGGCGATGCCCGTACTCAAGACGGCGCGCGAGCCAGCCGTGGCTTCTCCTGCCATGGACGTGCATGCATATGCGGTGAAGCAGCAAGCATTTGTGCACCGGCCGCAGCTGCTACTGTTTCCCACGTCGCCAAGTTCCGCGTTTCTACGTTGGCAAGTAACGCCATGAGCCATGGCGTTTGTGGAAACGCGGCAGAGCTTGGCGTTTAGGACTGCCACGTCAGTAGGCCAGCAACGCGTGACGGTTCGGAGTGTTAGATGGAAGCGTTCCTACTCCTAGATGAGGAGCCGCGTTGGTTTATATTGATAAGAGACAGGAACAACCCCTGTCGTGGCTTACAAGGCAGTACCGATCGATCTATGATTCGGTCGTTACAAGGAGAAGGAGATAGCTACGAGAGGGAGAGGGAGAGATAGAGTTCGTTGAGATTACAATAGACAGTACAATAGATAATTCTATCTCTATTTCTAACACCCTCCCTTAATCTCAACTATCCTATATTAAGATTCCTCTTGAACTCCTCAAATGGTTTGATAGACAATGCCTTAGTAAAGCCATATGCTACCTGATCTTTGGATGGAATAAACCTGATGTCCAATTTCTTCTCTGCAACCCTTTCTCTCACAAAATGAAAATCAATCTCAATGTGTTTAGTTCTACCATGAGACATGGGTTAGCAGAGAGATAGGTGGCTCCCAAATTATCACACCATAAGCATGAAATGCGGTGTTGCTTAACACCCAACTCATTAAGCAATGATTCCACCAATATGATCTCAGCAGTTGCATTAGCTAGTGACTTATATTCAGCCTCTGTACTTGACCTTGACACTGTAGCCCGTTTCCTGGCACTCCAAGAAATAAGATTAGATTCAAAGAATATTGCAAATCCTGTCATCACTGCATCCTGTCCAGTCAGCATCAGAAAAGGCACTAACAAGAGTGGAGCTGGAACGTTTAAACCGGAGTCCTAGGCTTACAATGTATTTTATATATCGTATAATTCTTTTAATAGCTGTACAGTGTACAGTAGTAGGTGCATGTAGATACTGACAAACCTTGTTAACAGCAAATGATATATCTGGTCTTGTCAGTGTCAAGTACTGTAAGGCACCCACAACACACCTATACCTTGTGATCTCTTCTTCCTTTAGAGGTTCCCCTTCAAAGGCTGACAATTTTTCTGAAGAGGACAATGGTGTAGGTGAAAGCTTACAATCCTTCATCCTCATGCGAGTCAGAAGCTCAGTAGCATATTTTTCCTGATTCATTACTATGCCATCTGGAATCTTCTTCACCTCAATGCCCAGGAAGAAGTGTAGATCACCAAGATCTTTCAAGGCAAACTCTGAACTTAAATCATGAAGTAGAGCATTAGTAGCACTTGATGAAGAACTGGCAACTATAATATCATCAACGTATATCGAAACGAATATGACTGTGTTTGCCTTATTATAGATGAAGAGTGATGTGTCAGCTTTAGATGCAACAAATCCAAGATACCTTAGCTGAGAGCTTAGCCTTGAATACCATGCTCTTGGTGCCTGTTTTAGGCCATAAAGAGCCTTATCAAGCTTACACACATAGTGGGGTGTTTTCTTGTTTTCATACCCAGGTGGTTGTCGCATGTAAACTTCCTCTTCCAGAACACCATGCAAAAACGCGTTTTGTACGTCTAGCTGCCTCAAACTCCATCCCCTGGAAACAACAATAGCTAACACAAGCCTAATAGTTGCAGCTTTAACAACGAGACTAAATGTGTCCTCATAATCCAGACCATAACACTGTTTAAAACCTTTTGCGACTAGACGTGCCTTATACCTGTCAATTGAGCCATCTGCCTTTTTCTTGATTCTATATAACCACTTACAGTCAATAACATTTTTACCTCGCTGCTCAGGTACAAGATGCCACGTTTTATTTTTCATGAGTGCAGAGTACTCTTCATCAATTGCATTTTTCCACCTTGAATCTCCAAGTGCATCTTCCAATCTAGTCGGCTCTCCTGCAACACATAACATGCCATAGCGTATAGTACCATCTATTCTAACTTTTGGATTTTTTATACCTTTCTGAAGACAAGTTGTGACACGCGAGACTGGCACCAGCTGTGGCTGAACGGGCGATCGTGCCACAGAAGATCCAGATGATGCACCAGATTCTCTGGATCCACTTTGCGTAGCTGATCCGCCTCCTGATTCTGTGGCCTCCGGTGTGTTCGCGTTGATACTGGCAGACTCTGTAGCCGCAGCCGCGCGCGATGTAGAAGATCCCATAGGTGCCGACCGTCTTAGGCTGGAGACCGGTCATGGTGGGCCACCCGTACGTGGACGCGGAGCCGGCCCACTGCCCGGCGACGTGGCGTGCTGGCGCTGGCCTCTGACGGGCGCGCGATCCGGAGTTGATCACTGCGCGCGATCCAAGGACACTAGTAGAAAAACACCTATTAGTCCCGGTTCGTAAGGGCCTTTAGTCCCGGTTCATGAACCGGGACTAATGGGTCGTTACAAATACCTCCACCCATTAGTCCCGGTTCAAACACGAACCGGGACAGATGTGCCTCCACATGGCCGGTCCGCCGAGCCCAGTCAGGGGGGCCTTTGGTCCCGGTTGGTGGCACCAACTGAGACCAAAAGTCCATGTTTTTTAGAAAAGTGGCTGCTTTAGGGGTTTTGGGGGTTATTTTTAGGTTGTTATTAGCTAGCTAATAGAGAGAAGTGTCCTCTCTTATATCTTCGTCCTTGGTTTATCAATGTTGCTGCTATGTTCATTTCACCCGCTGATATAACATGCTCATGCATGCTCGCATCATACATCATCATATATAATAACAAGTCCTACTAATCATGCATCATCATACAACTTCTACTCGTTATTAATAGTAACTCATACGATCATCATCCTCATAGTCATCGAACCCAACCCTACATAATTGTTCTTAGCACATGATCATCGATGTCGGTAGGACCTAAACACCCTTAAGGTAAAATAGCATAAAACAATATAGACCTCGACTCTCCATTATGAAGAATGGCGATCATCCTGTCTCCAATTCTTGCCCTTCGCGCTTTTTGCTTCCAAGAAGCTCCTTACGATCGTCCATACATTTTTTCCATTCTTTGATTGTTATGTCTCCACTTCTTTTAGAAACCCGGTATGGATAGTTGAGATTCAGAGGGCGACCTGGTTGTATGTTCAAAACATGAAGGCTACCATGCGTATACATCGGATGAGGCACACAATCATTCGGGATTATCTGTTGAAAAACATAGTAATAACCGTAGTTAGCAATGATGTACTAGTTTTAGAAGTGTGAAAAAAGATGCACGGATGTTGTAATAGTAAAAATAATCTTACCAGGTATCTCCATGGTAGTTATCAGAGTTCAACACGTGCACTAGTGGCGCGTATTGACCATAATGTTGAGGAGTTTGATTGTAGATATTGTAATTCTCAAGATCGAGTACAAAATGCGACCGGATGATTTTTCTCCCGATAAGTTAATTGAGCCTTGATTGTAGTAGGTTACATCTACCATCTTCCGCACATTCTTTGAAGAATGAAAATAAGCTGTCAATGGAGATAAGTTGTCAACTATTTTGAAATAAACAATATAAATTACTTAATAACTATGTTAAGCTCACATGGGGGAAGAATTGGAGGTGTATCCACAAGGACCCAAATCGAAGGTCTCTCTTGCTGAAAGTACATGTAGTCCCCATGTGTGGTTTTGGTAATTAATTAATGACAATCCTTATGGACTAATATTTGCATTGAGATATACATTTGGAGATTAGTCCCATTGAAAAATGATTGAAGAAGAATGGAAGAAAACTCCTTTGAAGCAACAATTACATCGAGATGATCAAAATGGAGCTCATTGGAGTATCTTAAGGGTTGCCATGCTTAGAGCTATGGTTTGAGCCATAATGGATCAAGATCTTAAGAGGATGATTTGAATGATGAATTCTAGGAGTGGCTCAAAGATATGATCATAATGGACTCATGTGTTGAGTCATGATTAAGCAAGCTATTCAAGTGAAGAATTCAATATATCCTTCATGACGTCAAGATTAAACATGGAGTAGAGATATCGGTTGACCAAGTTGAAGTTCAGAGATTGAGCTCTAAATGGTCAACATACGAGCGTAAATGATGCACCACATAAGATCTTGTGGTATGATAAGAAATTATCAATTGCACTCTGTGTACTAACCCATACTACGTGTTGTCTATGTTTTCGAGGGTTAGGTGATTCTCATGGGCTCGCATCGAGAGAGAGATTTCAAGTGTCCATGAGAGGATAACATCAAGTGTTGTGATCATGGTTGATAAGGGCAAGTTCAAGATAACCATCCCGAGGGATTACATGCTTGAAGCTTGTGTATGATCACATGATGGACAAGTGAAGATGAATACAAAGCAAAGCCTCCCATATTGTGTATGGGGGAGCTACTTGAAGACTTCACCAATGTCTTGCCTTCAACTTGAGCCAAGAAGAAACATCAACATCAAGCTCAAGTGAAAGGCTTGAGTCAAAGGTATTAGTTCCTTTGGCATTAGTGTTGTGGAGAGATGACCACCGAAGAAAAATATACACTCAAGAATGGTTCTCGATATGTATGTAGTATAGCTCTTTTATGTTTCTTGAGTTATAGGGATCCCGCACTATTAAGAGGGGATCAAAGGGGTTAGTGATAGATTTGCTCAAGTCAACATCTTCTATTTCTACTTCCTCACATCATATTCCAACATAGGCATATTTCACTCCTATCCAATACAAATACAATATGCCTATACATCTACCAAAGTAAATCCATAGCCAAATAGGTTCCCCAAAGCATATGATCTTACCTTTCCATACTTTTAACCCTCCATTTTGGTTTATCTTGGGTGGTTCTCTATGTCAGGACCTGTAGCTTTTCCATAGCTTCAAAACAAGACCAAGATCATCAAAATCGAAGTTCGGATGTGAAAGTTATGCATGTTTTACTTTTGGGGCGCTTGCAGTTTTTGTGTTGGCCGGATATCCGGGACTTGGCCCGGAAATCCGGCCATAGATGTCCAGAACCGTGTTGAAATGCTGGTTGTGTCCTCCGGATGTCCGGGGCCCCAACTTGGGCCAGATGTCCGGGCTTTGGCGGATGTCCGCCCTCATACTCAGCCTCTGTTTTTCACATGCGTGTGTGTGCATTTCTCAGCCGCCGGAAGTCCGGCCCTTGCCCGGATGTCCGGCCCAACACAGCCACTTACTCATAAACCGCTAGTTTTCTAGGCTTGCTATATATACCCCTCTACTAATCCGGTAGAGGGTTGAGCAACACATTCATATGAACCCTAGAACACAAAAAGGCTCCCTCTCACTTCTCCTACACCAAATCTTAGATCCCGGAGAGATTCGTGAGAGTTCTTGATAGATTTTCCAATCAAGTGATAGATCCACTCCCTCTCCCTCTCTTGACCAAAGGAATTCGTGATTTGAGCAAGTCTTGAGCATTTCCCCTTTGTTCTTGTTACTCTTGGAGGTTGGAGACTCCTAGGCGGTAGGAGTGCTCCGGTGAGGAATCAACTTGTGATTTGTCCCCCGGAAAGTTTGTGAAGGTTTGGAGGCCGCCTCAAGGTCTACCACTAGTGGTTGAGAATCTCCTTCGTGGTGATATCTCAAGGAGAATAGGGTGAGCCTTCGTGGCGTTGGTGTGCCTTCGTGGTAACATCCACCTCTCTAACGGTGACTAGCTTCCCTCCAAGGAAGTGAACATCGGGATACATCCTCGTCTCCGTGACTTTGGTTATCCCTAACCCTAACTCCTTACTTGTGGTTTACTTTGGTCATTCGACCGTGCATTCACTATATCTTGTTGTCCTCATTATATTGTGGTGGTTGATTATATTGTGTTGGCCATTTCCTTGTAGAGATTATTTAGGCCTACACTTCATATTCCGCAATTCATACTTGCCACTATTGATATTCATTGTGATTAGTGTGAATTGCTAACTTGTGTTATAAACTTCCATATATTGTGATATTGCTCAAGTAAGTTTGTGTAACTTACTTGAGTTTGCTTGTATCATTCAATTCCATATATTGTGATACAATTTGTGTAAGCTTGTATTGCTTACTTGTGGTTGTGTGTATTATTCATTTCCATACCCCGTGATATACACTGAGTAAGTTTGTGTGACTTACTTGTGCTTACTCATATCCTCGTTGTTCTCATCTTGTTTATGCTAAGTTGTTGGTGCACTTAGTGAGCCTAGTATATTTAGGATTTGTGCTTGAAAAGTATCCGCTTAGTTTATTTCCGCATTAGGATATAGCCAAATCCGTAAAAGATTTTAAAATGTCTATTCACCCTCCCTCTAGGCGACATCGTGGTCCTTTCAATTGGTATCAGAGCAAGGTCTCTCCTTATTAGGCTTAACCTCCTAGAGAGTAACGATGTCGACTAGTGAACTAGTGCACGATGACACATTTTGTTTTAATGGCACAAATTACATTATGTGGAGATTACACATGCTTTGTCATTTTTGGGCCATGGGTCCAAATGCTTTGCGGATTGTGGTTGTAGGGAATTCAAATCTAAAGGATGGACAATCTCCGTCACTTGGTGATATGCATCTTGATAGTGAAGCTTTAAGTACCATTCACCAAGCTATAACCTTCGAGGTGTTCAAGTCAATCTCGTCTTGTTCGTTGGCTCATGATGCTTGGACCAAAATTGAAGATATATATGGTGGGTCCAATCTTCATGAAGAAAATATTCTTTTTGGGGAGTTAATGGAGGAGTTCTCCACATTTTTAAATCATGAAGAGCTCTCTATTGCTTCCTCCTCCGATTACTTGCATACCTCAACATCTTTCACTTCACCAACATGTGGCATACCACAAGGTAATGACATGGTGAGTGAAGAAATATCCTGTAATGATGGTGTTATGCTCATTTGTGATGATATGCTTGATCTCCCATGTTGCCATGATATAAATGTTTTGGTTTCTTCTAGTTTTTCTATGACTAACCATGTAGAGGAAATCAAGAAAGATGAGGCATGCTTGATTGATGAAGAACCCTCTTCTCCAAAAGAATCATCATCAACCCCTTTTGTTCACATGTGCCTCATGGCAAGAGGTAATGACGAGGTATCATCTTCTCTTAGTGATAATGATGATAGTTGTAATGACGAAGATGATGAAGTCTTGACTCAAAATCTCTATGAGATTGGGAAAACTCTTCGTAGAGCTAAAAATAACACTAATAAAAGGCTCCAAGATGTTCTTTCTTGCTTTCAAAAACGTAACGACTTATTTCTTTACGAGCAAGCAAAAAGTGAACAACTTGAACATGAACTTGCTATGGCTCATCAATGTCTTAGTGACTTGAGGTCTTTAAAAGAAGAGATTGAAGTTACTCATTGTAAACTTAAAGAGGATTTTGAGCACCTTGACCTTGACTACAAGAAGGTCAAAGGAGAGCTCACCAAACTCTCTAAGTCTCATGAAGAACTTCAAGCTACTCATGCGGAGTCTCTAGCTTCTACATGCTACTCTCATATTGATAATGATGCTTGTGCTACTAACTCTATCTTGTGTGAAGCATCGATATTAACAGAAAATGTTGAGCTAAGGACTCAACTTGATTTGCTAACTAGCAATTATGGGAAATTGGGAGAAAGTCATAAAAAGCTCTCGGGCACTCATGAGGATCTTCTAATCTCTCATGATGAGTTAAAGTTAGCTCATGAGGCTATGGTCACCAAGGTAAAATCATGTGAGTCTCATGTGGATATTAGCACATCTTCTACTTGAAATGCCTTATTGTCAAGTGTTAGTCCTTGCAATTCCTCTCTACATGATATTGGTACATCTTGTAATGAATTTCTCACCATGCCCTGTGATATACACTGAGTAAGTTTGTGTGACTTACTTGTGCTTACTCATATCCTCGTTGTTCTCATCTTGTTTATGCTAAGTTGTTGGTGCACTTAGTGAGCCTAGTATATTTAGGATTTGTGCTTGAAAAGTATCCGCTTAGTTTATTTCCGCATTAGGATATAGCCAAATCCGTAAAAGATTTTAAAACGCCTATTCGCCCCCCCCCCCCTCTAGGCGACATCGTGGTCCTTTCACTTGCTCGATTGTAGGATCACCAAGATCCATGGTGACAAGCATACCCTCATCAAGACCATACATCTTGCAAAGTGCTTCCCAATTTTTGCAACCAAAATGGGTTACACTCTGAGCATTGTACAACTTTACTTGAAAATCCACACCACGATGGGTACTTAGGATAATTTTTTTGGTTTCGAAACTTTCATGGTCTTCAAAACCCATCCTCTCCAAGACATAGCGTCTTGCAAAGCATGGGATAAGCTAGTCGAATTGGAAAAGATGAAAAATATTGTCATGATTAAAATAGTTGAAGTCATGATTAATTACGAAAAAAACTATTGTCGTCGTTGCGTACCGTATGAACATCGAAGGTCTCCTCGAGCTTAATCTTTGACCGATCTTCGTCCAGCTCAATGAACTGTCGCAGATACCTCGGTCGTCGTGGCACCGATCGCACTCCCGGGCGGTTTTAAATCGTCTGAGTACGACATTTCCGCCTATGTTCATAATTCAAATATTAAACTAGATTATTAATCACGGGTTGACTATCGGTGATGTACGTAGCTCCTCCTTTCATTCCCGAGTGCATTATTACACCAAATTGTCTAGCACACGGGAATGAAGGAGAGCTTATCCAATATGAGCATTCAATAAGCAAAACCAAATCATAAAATAAGCAAAACCAAATCATAAAATAAAGCAGTATTCAAATTAGCATGCATTCAATAATTATAAGCAAAAGTACATCATCTCTTGGTGTCCGTACATCGTCGAATATTATTACTAATATAGCATCACTAATACAACTAGAACCGTAGCTCCCGACGGGTATCGACGCAGGCTGTGGACACACAAAGATAAGGAACCATCACAGGATCATAGATCCAGTGAGATCCCTGAAGAACCTGCCAGGTATTGTCGAACCTGCCTTCTAATGCAACCATGCAGCGACGGACGTGCTCGTCCTCCTCGCTGACACGGTGACGTACCACCTCCGCGGTGTCCGGAAGCCTCGGCACCATCACTGGCGCACGCGACCGCCACCAAACAAGGATCGTGTCAACAACGGGCTGCCTCCTCACCAACCTACGTCCCCCGGAAGGTAGCACCTCCCAATACCAGCCCGGCGGAGCCCAGTCCCGAACATGTCCCTGATCAAGCAAGCCTCCACCGCCGAGTCGACGACGACGAGGATGCGGGATAGGCATCGCCGACGTCGATGCGGGAACTACTTCTATATATAGTTAAATAAAGTAGTTTTATTAATTAAATCAACTATCTAGTTCAACTATTAATTAAGCACTTACTATAAATAAATAAAGTACTACTTACTAAAAACAAACTACTTTTATATATAATAAAATAAATTAGTTTATTAAATCAACTAGCTAGTTCAACTATATATATATGAAGCACTTACTATAAATAAAATAAAATAGTACTTACTAAAAATGAACAAATTAATTACACAATATGAACTACATATCTAAATTACACCACATCTAATCTAACAAAAATAATATCATCAAACATGCATATTCAACAATAATATCACCAAAAAATCTATTAACAGAAAAAAATCTAACATAATATGAACAAATTAATTACACAATCTAAATTACACAATATGAACTACATATCTAAATTACTACACATCTACTCTAACAAAAAATCTATTAACAGAAAAAAAGTCTAACATAATATGAACAAATTAATTAGACAATCTAAATTACACAATATGAACTACATATCTAAATTACTACACATCTAATCTAACAAAAAATCTACTAACGGAAAAAATCTAACATAATATGAACAAATTAATTACACAATCTAAATTACACAATATGAACTACATATCTAAATTACTACAAATCTAATCTAACAAAAAAATCTATGAACTAAACAAAAAAATCTAAAAATAATTAACAAAAATAAAAGAAAGTTGCTCACGGCCGGCGACGGCGAGGTGTAGCAGTAGCGGGCGGCGACGGCGGCGTCGCGCGGCGGCGGCGGCGGCAAGGGCGGGCGGCGACGGCGGCGCGATCGGGCAAAGCAGGCGACGCGACACGGCGTTGGGGTAGGGCGGCGACGGCGAGGTGGCGGCAGGGGACGGCGCGCGGCGTCGGGAGAGATCGAAGTCGGGGCGGGGCGGCAGTGCTACTTATATAGCAAAGGCTTTGGTCGGTTCGTGCCTGGCCGGACCAATGCCCTCTTTGTCGGTTGGACCACCAACCGGACCAAAGGCCTATTTTCGGCAGCCCAAAGGGCGGAAGCGAACCTTTGGTCGGTTGGTGGCTCCAACCGGGACAAAAGAGGGGCATTTGTCCCGGTTGGTGCCACCAACCGGGACCAAAGAGCGGGATTGGTACCGGTTGGTGCCACCAACCGTTCAATGCACCTCTTCTGCAGCTGTTTTAATTAGTCCCACCTGCATGCGAGAGGCACTTCATGGCGGTTTATAAGCCCCGAGTGCGAGACGATGAAGAAGAGGCTCAATGCTCACCTGCACGTTGGTTAGCTTCAAGCCTTGAGGATTAGGGTAGACTGCACGGTGCTGTGAGTAGTGCAGTTTACACTATTCCGAAAGGCTTGAAGCTAATTAACGAGCATTGCGCCTCTTTTTTATTTTTAATGACTTATTTTTAATAGTTTTGATTAACTTTACTAAAAATGAGCATAGATGCTTATTTTAATGACTTATTACAACTCGAAATAAAAAGAAAAAAATAAATATAGCGAAAAGAAAAAATATATAAAAACTATTCAGAAATAAATAGAAGAAAAAATAGTTGTGATTAACTTTACTAAAAATGAGCATAGATGCTTATTTTTAATGACTTATTACAACACGAAATAAAAAGAAAAAAATAAATATAGCGAGAAAAGGAAAAAACTATATAAAAACTACTCAGAAATGAGCATAGATGCGCTTATAGAGAAAATTCAACCTAAATTCATAATAAATTTCTACTAACTTCAGAGAAATTCAAGTATGAATTTAGGTTAAATTCTCATATAAGGGCATCTATTTTCATTTTGACAGAGCTCAACAAGGCGAGAGGGAGGGCTTATAAACCGGTCGATTCCCTTCGGTTGGCGAGGTGGGACTAAACTCGGCATGCGAGAGACCAACCCTTTAGTCGGTTGGTGGCATGAACCAGGACTAAAGGTCAGCCTTTGGTCCGGTTCATGCCACCAACCGGGACCAATGTTGGTGGGCCAGGAGCGAGGCCCATTGGTCCCGGTTCGTCCCACCAACCGGGACCAAAAGTCCAGACGAACCGGACCAATGGCCCACGTGGCCCGGCCGCCCTCGGCTCACGAACTGGTCCAATGCCCCATTGGTCCCGGTTCTGGATTGAACCGGGACTAATGGGCTGGACCGGCCTGGACCATTGGCCCCTTTTCTACTAGTGCGACACCTGGCGCTGCGGCGTCGCAGGTTGCTCCGGATCTTCCTCGTAGTCTGCGCCTGCCTCTTCTTCCTCCAACACATGCAATATAGGGCCATTTTGTGCCAAATCTTGATTGTTTTGAGCACCGTTTTCTCCTGCGTTTTCTCCATGACCCTGCACAGGAACAGATGCGCCACTAGAACTGATTGAAGTGCCATATTGGTTAGTACAATCATCGCCCCCTTGCTCAAAATTCCGAAGGTTTGGGGGAAGAAGAAGGATTTCTTTCTTAAGAATGGCTCCAGCGTTAGGATGAAGAGATGCAAAAGGGAAAATGGACTCATCGAAAACGACATCACGGGATATATATAAACTCTGCCAGTAGAGACATCTAGGCATTTTACTCCTTTGTGAATAGGACTATATCCCAAGAAAACACATCGTTTGGAACGGAAAGCAAGCTTGCACGAATTATATGGCCGTAGGTTAGGCCAGCATGCACAACCAAAGACACCCAAGACTTGTAATCTGGGCTAGTGCCAAAAAGACGTGTGATAGGAGTCTCAAATTTGACCTTGCTAGGGAGCAAGTTGATGAGATGTGTGGCAGTTAAGAATGCTTCATCCCAGAATTTTAGTGGCATGGATGCATTTGCGAGTAGAGCTAGGCCTACCTCAACAACATGACGATGTTTTCTTTCTGTGGAACCATTTTGCTTGTGCGCATGAGGACATGCAACATGATGAGAAATGCCAAGTTGCTGAAAGAAGGAATTCAGTTTCCTGTATTCACCTCCCCAGTCGGTTTGCATGGTAATGATCTTAGTGTCTAGTTTTCTTTCAACAAGATTTTTGAAGTTTGTGAAAACTTGAAACACTTCAGACCGTTTCTTAAGAAGATAGATACATGTAAACTTGCTATAATCATCAATAAAGCTTACATAGTATGAGTATCTACCGACTGAAGTAGGAGCTGGCCCCCAAACATCTGAGAAAACTAGTTGCAAGGGTGCAGTAGATATGCTAGTAGATACAGGGTATGAAAGTTGATGGCTTTTAGCCTGTTGACATGGATCACAAACTGACTCACTTATCTCATGAGAAAAAGGAAGTTTATTCTTGCTAAGAACAAATTTAACAATGACTGATGAAGGGTGACCTAATCTATTATGCCACTTGGATGATGAAGGCTTGATAGTGACAAACGCTTGTTTATTCGATGATGATGACGAAGATATAAGTGGGTAGAGACCTCCCACGCACCTGCCCCTAAGAAGGATTCTCCTCGTGTCCAAGTCCTTTACCAAAAAGAAATAAGGGTAAAATTCAATAAGGACACGATTATCTAAGGTAAATCGATGAACAGAGAGAAGATTTTGTGAGGCTTCAGGAACATGAAGAACTTTGTTTAACACGGACGGCGTTTTTATGTAGGGCAGAAACGTCTGAAAAAGGTCAGATCGTGAAACAAAATTCGGAGGAGTTCATTTTATGCTAAAATTTTCAGATAAGGTTAAAATAGTGATTTTGGCCCCGAGCGGCCCAACATGTCAATAACTAACCGGTGGGTCCGTGACAAGACTTGGCATGCCCGAAAACAGTGGTTGTAGCTAAGCTGGAGCGGGTTGAGGCCATGTCCATGGAGACTGTTTGCCAAGCTATCCCATGTAGCGTAGCTAGGGTGGCCAGGCCGGGAAAATATGAAGGAGAACCTGGGTACCAGCGCACCCTATATGCGAAAAAAATTTAGTAATTCAAAAAAAGTCCAAAAAATTCCAAATCTTTTTTGGTAATAAACATGATCAAGTATTGTAGTCGTACAAAAAGATGCATCACAGAATGACTTTCGTTGCATCCTGGATCGAAGATTCGGCAAAAAACGCTATATACAAGTACTATACACGCTATATTGTCGTCATAAACTTGTCTTTTTTGCCGTGAAGTCAATATGAATCATTTCTTGTCCCAACTTTTTAGACGAGTAGGATACCTGATCATGTTTGGTTCAAAAAAGATTTGGAATTTTTTGAACTTTTTTTGAATTACTAAATTTTTTTCCACATATAGGGTGCGCGGGTACCCGAGAGCCATAAGTCCGCGTCCGGCCAGGCCGGGGCATGCATGGCCGCTACACTACACTACGGCGGTAGCAGGAGTAGTACACGTCTTTTCTTCCTCGTCTGCACGATCGATCGGCATGCATGCATGCAGCAGCTGCAGCGGCCACATGGGATCGAGCTTACAGCCAGGCATGCATGGTCTACAACGTGTGACCGGGTGATGAAATGGAATGATGAAGCAAGAAGAGGGTTTCAGAGATCGCGCCATGGTCGAGTCTCGTCAATCCGTCTAGCTTATCCTTGACTGCTTGTTTCCTGGCAATTTTTCTTTTTTTTTCCTTTTGCTTGTTTGCTTGCAGCCAGACGCAACAAAGATGGTGGAAGTGCTTTCTTTCAAAATGAAAGGAACGGCTTACACATGCAAGTTGGCAGATTTTTTTGCATGCATGGATGGTCTTGAGATTTGGTTTGGTCCGTCCAACTGAAACGCCGTGCAATCCTGACCGTGATGAATCCTACAAGGCATCACCGCACTGTTATATGCTCCTGCATACCGTGGCTGGGATTTCCTAGGACGGACAAGGCGGCATGACAAAGAGCATAATGGAGGGCCTGTCCAGTTATACCCATACCGTAAACAGAACCCCGTTAGAGCAACTCCAACGGGCCGACCTAAATGAACGGCGATTTCGTCCGTTTTTTGTTTGTTTGGGTCGGTCGCCCGCCCGACGTCCGCCCTGTTTTTAATATGGGTCGGCAGCGCGCCCAACGCACCGACCCATATGTGCAGGCGTGGCCGGCTGGCCGTCCAATTTTGCATTGCATTCAACATATTGTGAAATAAAAATTTAAAACAAACAAAATAGTCCGCCCAAATAAATTGTATAGTTTTTACAGGCCAAATAAAAATAAAAATGTTTCACATAGTTTTACGAACGAATAAAAGTAGATACATCTATTGGTTGCCAACATGAGTTCACATATGCTCAACCAAATCATTTTGCAGTTGCACGTGAGTTTTCCAATCACGCATGTCTTCATAAAACTGAGTGAACTGCTCAAAGTTGCCACTCATGCTCAGGCACAACATTCTCACCCTGAAACTGAAAGCCTTGATCGTACAGACGTTCCGGGCGCTTGTCTTCTACGATCATATTGTGCATGATCACACAAGCAGTCATCACCTCCCATAGTTTCTGCGTGCTCCAAGTATTAGCAGGATACCGAACGATGCCCCATCGAGATTGCAAAACACCAAAGGCACGCTCCACATCCTTTCTAGCACTCTCTTGCTCTTGGGCAAATCTTTTCCTTTTCTCTCCAACAGGGTCGGGTATTGTCTTTACAATAGTAGTCCACTGAGGATAGATACCGTCACCCAAATAGTACCCTTTGTCATAGTTGTGGCCATACCTGGCCAAACGGGCCGGCCCGGCCCGGCCCATCCTAATCGTGCCTAGCCCGGCACGGCCCGCCAGGGCACGATTACTATACGGGCGTGCGCTCGGCCGGCGCGCGCCTCAGCCGAGCACGCCCGGTTAGTAAACAGGCGGCACGTTGGCCCTTTTAGCGGTGGGCGCATATTTTTAGTCTGTTATTTGACGCATTGGCGTTTTAGCCTATTTTTACATGTTGGGCCATATATAGATGTATAAAAAATAAAAAACGTGTCGGGCGTGCGTGCGTGCCGCCGCGTGCCCGCCTCGTGCCGAGCACGGCCAGTATGCGTGCGCGTGCTGGCCCGCCCGCTTATCTGTGCCGTGCTCGCCCAAGGCGGGCCCTGCCGGCGTGCTCACGGGCCGGCCCGAAAAAACCGGCCCATTTGGCCAGCTATAGTTGTGGCCGTTGACAGTAAAGTTCACCGGTGGGCTGTTGCCTTCGGCAGGCCTAGCAAACACCGGCGAGCGCTGAAGCACGTTGATATCATTGTGTGATCCAGCCATGCCAAAGAAAGAGTGCCAGATCCAGAGATCTTGAGACGCCACGACCTCTAATATGACAGTGCAAGCCCTGACATGTCCCATATACTGCCCTTGCCAAGCAGAAGGCAGTTATTCCACTCCTAGTGCATGCAGTCTATGCTGCCAAGCATCCCCGGAAAGCCCCTGCTAGCATTCATCGCCAACAAACGGGCTGTATATGCAGCTGTCGACTCTCTCAAGTACTCAGGGCCAAACACAGTAATCACAGCCTTGCAGAACTTATACAGGGACTCTAGGCAT
This sequence comes from Aegilops speltoides, assembly GCA_021437245.1. NCBI lineage: Eukaryota > Viridiplantae > Streptophyta > Magnoliopsida > Poales > Poaceae > Aegilops > Aegilops speltoides. The sequence continues at coordinate 529,488,536 of CM038147.1, forward strand.
GTAGACTCACTCATACGGACGTACTCGTCAATGAGATCACCGGGCACTCCGTATGCAAGCATTCGGATGGCGGCAGTGCATTTTTGATAAGAGGAGAAACCAATCTTGCCGACAGCATCCTCTTTGCACTCGAAGTAGTCATCATTGCCGACCACTCCCTTTCTAATACGGTTGAAAACATGCCTGCTCATACGGAACCGGCGGCGGAATTGGTGATGTTTGAACAACGGGTTTGTTGTATCAAAGTAGTCCTTCCAGAGAATGAAATGCCCGCTCTCTCGGTTACGATTCAACGCCGGAAGGTGGCCCGGAATTGAGCCACGGAACAACAATCGCTGGTTGTTGAGGTGGTGATGGACCAACACGGCAGCCAATATCTCCTCCTCGTTATCGGACGATGAATCGTCGGAGTCGCAAATAAAAATGTGGAAAAAGAACTCGTCGACGGAATCCATTTTCGTACCTTGGCAAACTGTCAAACAACTTGCGGGCGTCGAAGAAGAAGACTGCCGGCGAGGGGAGACGCGGCGCGCACAGACCAGCTAGCTGCCTGGCCGGCTTCCGACGAGTGTGACGGCGTCCGACGAGCGTGCCGGTCGTATGTGGCGGGGACGGCGAGGCGTCTTCTTAGTCTTGGGCGGCTGTGTGGTGGGGGAAGCGGCGGCGGGAACTAGTTTGCTCCCCGGCAGCGGCGCGCGACTGGGGACAGGGGCGGCGTTGTTGAGCGGATGTGGAGGCGGCGGCAGCTGGAGGAAGAGTCGTCGCAAAAATGGGCGGCGGCGTCGGTGATGGAGGAGGCGGGGGGGAGGGAGGCCAATATGCCACAGACCAGCGGGTCCGGGGACAGGAGTAGGCGACCGTGCGCGCGTCCGTCGCGTGTCCGCGCCGACGCAAATCAGGCTCAAAAATGGGCCGGGAATGGGTCGCCCGCGGACGAAAAACGAACGCGCGTCCATTTAGGTCGGCGCGTTGGGCCGCCTTTTTTATCCGCGCCGACCAAACGGACGGCCGCGGACGAAATGGGTCGCCCCATTGGAGTTGTTCTTATTGCGTCTGCACCCACGCTAGCGTACACAACCACAACTGCTCTTTCATCGTTTCCTTTCCCTCTCGAACAAACAAAACCCATGCCCCCCGTCCAGGTCCAGTTCTTGCTCTGCTCGGTCGCCAGGCCCAGATGAGATCGAACCGCTAGCTAGCTGCTGCAACCGGTTGCCTTCATGCGTGTCATGTCAGGTTCGGGCACAGCATGGCCAGTCGCCACCGGATCGAGCAGCCCCACAGTTGCTTCAGGGGAAGGTCTGAGCGGCGCCATGCAGGAGCTACACCTCATCGGCTGGTGTCAGTGCTTCGTTAGAGCTGCCGTGGTGAGATCGGTCGCATACAGCTGGTCAGGATCGATTCAACACACGGGTGTGGTCGGAGCAATAGTCTGAATTTTGGACGCCAAGTTCAGATTTGTGCCACTCCTCCCTGCCTGCCACTGCCAGTGCTACATAGCTTGGGAGCGTGCATGAATCGTAATCCACACGGGAGGTTTAGGTTATTGTCCGTCATTACGGAGCAACATATAGGGCCTGTTTGGTTCATGACTTAGCTAGCAACGCCAAACCTATCGCTCGCGTCGCTCCCTCGGGGGCGGCTCGGGCGATCTAGCCGCCGCCGCCGCCGCCCCCGCTCCCCTTTCCTCCCTCGCTCCGCCCGCCACCGCCGGAGGAGGCCGACGGGCAAAGCCCACTCGGCGGACGGCGGTGGCGGGCACTCGTCGCGCGCCGCAAGTCTTGACCCCGGGCGAAGGCTCGCATCCGGCGGCGGCTGCGTCTCGCCAGCGCGGGCAAGCGGGCGGCGGCCTGGGCTCGGCGGCGGCGCTGTTTCCTCCTCTCCCTCGTCGGGAGAGTGGGGAGCGGCGCTGAGGCCGCCATCATCGATCCGGTGCGGCGATCCGGTGGCGTCTGCGCGTGTCGTGGGTTCGGCCGTGAGGACGGCGAGCCGTGGCGTGCTAGATCTCGGTATTGCCCTCTCCCCGCCATGCATCCTTCCCGGTCCCCGGTTCGGTTTGGATCTTGCCGGATCCACCTCCGGTGTGTTCGGTGGAGCGGATCGGTGTCCGGGAAACCTTGGCTGCCTTAGGCTGACCGGCAGCGGCGACGCCGATTTTTGGCGCCGCTTTCCTCCTTGGGGCGCCAACGAGGGCACCATCTCTCCTCTCCAACCCATGTCCGGTGAAAGCCCAAGATCCGATCGCGGATCGGGCGTCGGCGGCGCCAGGCACCGTAACCTTCCGTGAGGCGACGCCAAGGACATTGGGATCGGATGGAAGGGTCTGCGGTGAGGGTGGGGTGTCTTGCCTCCCTTCGGTGGAGCGGTGTTTCGTTCTACATATTCTTGGCGGCGGCTCTTGGCGGCATGGAGCAGCGGAGGCTTGACGCCGATGTGTGGTGACGGACACGCTAGGAGGTCGACGCTGTCTGGCGTCGTGGTGGCGTCGGCGGTAGCGAGACCGGGCAAGGCCATTACAACAGTACAGCTCTGAAGATGGATATGTGGTAGGTGGTGGTGGCGGCCTCATACCCGGCGGGCGGCCTGGTTGAGGAGCACGCCGGACTGGTGGGTGCCCATACCGCAAAGGCCCGTGTTAGGACCTCGTGTCTTAAATGTTAGGTTTGGCTGCAGGTCTGCTTTGGTATTAGGCCTGCACCATCGGCGCCCTTCATCGCTTAGATAGGAGTAGCGACAGAGGTTGCGAAGATGGTGGTTTTGGTCTTACTGTTGTTCGACTTTGTAAGGTTTTGTGCTAATAATTAATAAAGTGGCCGTATGCATCGACCAGATGCAGAGGCCGGGGGTATTCCTCCTTTTCGAAAAAAAAAGCTAGCAACGCCAAAGGTGTGGCGTGCCACATCTTCCTAGGTACACGTTTGGTTCTCTACTAAGATTAGGCTCGCCACAGCTGGAAGAGGCTTTTGTTGTAGAAATTTTTGCCTAAGGTGTGGCGCTCATTTTAAACGCCACACTTTGTGGCGCGCCACAGCTGCCTCTGTTTAGGCGTGGCAAACTGAGGGCTCAACCAAACAGCCCCATACTAGTACTAGTCATATCGCCTGACACATTTTTCTCCTGATTCCTAGTAGAACCACGCAGGCTACACTCTCTGAATCCGGTAGAAATTTCTGACTTGCTATTTATAAGACGGTTGTCAAACTGTTATTATTTCTAACGCTCCGTCTCACGTCGAAAACAACTAATTATCCGTGGCTTTAAAAAAGAATCATATACATGTAAAAAAAATGCTCACAGCATCATAACAAAATATTAATCTGCTAAAGAACAACTTAGTGTTTGGTTTCCGAGCTAGGATTATTTTTATCATGCACAGATCTTAACATCAGTTAACACCGTTGTTTCGTAAAGCAAGATAACTCCTGCCTTTGCATTCAAACATGCACACCGTTGTTAAAGAAACAAAATCCATCAGTCTGAACAAAATCGACCCGAAAGAAAACATTAGGCCGCATCCCTCGCCATAGTAGCTCCTTTAGCGAACCACTAACCCTATGATAAAAAGACAGAAATAAACGAAAAGTACACATCTCTTAGGCTAAGCCCTTCTTGAAGGAATCACCACACGTTGTGCCGATGGTGACTACCCCAACCGTAGGCCGGTCTCGGAATTTTCATTCCCAGAGCCGAGCTTCGATACACCACTAAGCAAGGAAATGACACAGACGCGCGTCCACATAGCCTGATCAAAGAACCTGTGTTTTCACCAGTGTGCACATAGTCATTGTTGACGCCGCCTCTACCATCATCACTTGTCCGTTACTAATGCCTCGATAACCGGATATCTCTGGAGGAGGCACCGAAAGACAAAGACGTCCCATACCACCTTGCCTCCCATCATTGTCGCGCCACCTTCAATACGCAGGAACATGCATCACTTCTTGCCTATATAGAGCCACCGTGTGTAACACCCGCCAGCAGCAGGCATGACTTGCCGCCTCCACATGAGTCATCGTGCGTACCACCTATAGGTGACATGCATAACATGTCGCACCTGCAATAGTCATCGTGTGTAGCACCTGCCGAGCCAGATCAAACTCGATCCGGAGTTGGAGGGTGCATCTCATACCATCTCCGGTCTCGGAGAAGTTCATCACCATCTTCAAATGCGATTGTTTCCTCGTCCACACGACCACGGTGCGCCGCTGTAGAAGAACCAGGACCCCCGGCCAATACACAAATTTCTACGCCATGCCGCACATACTACTAAGCCCCACAAACCGCTGCCACCGAGGAGCCGCAACGAGACCTCTGCCGACAACGTCGATAGATCTAGAAGCCGCCTAAAATCCGTTGCACCTGGCTATTGGGAAACGTGGTACAAAACAAAAAAAATCCGCGCTTACGCACACCCAAGATAAATATGAAGACACATAACGGGTTGGGATCACAATTGTTACCGTCACCGCGAGTTGCAGCGGTAGAACAACATATCGGTGTAGATCGTACTTGGAGTCCCTCGAACCGTCGATGAACGATCCCTCGTACCGCCCACGAACAGTCCCTCAAACCGAAGACCAAAAGCAGGGCCTTTCTACTTGATTGCAAGCATGCAGCCTTCACGATCCGGCAGCGCTTCACCGTCCAGAGCTAATCATCGCCGGAGAATTAGGGAGGAGATTAGAACCACATGGGGATTCTAATTATGAGGATAAGAGGATTAGCCTAGTTCTAATTAGTCAACTAGAACTAGAACTAGAAGAACTAGAGGAAGCTCCAAAACTTGTGTATTCGAAAGAGCACCAAACCTCAAGTATATATACGATAGAGGGGAGAGAGAGGGTGCCACCAAGGGGAAAAGTTCCCCCTTGGTGCGTCGGCCTGAGGGGGAGGAGTCTGACTCCCCCCGTCCCAATTCCGCTTCCTTCCTTATAGGAAGGGGCGCCTCCCCCCAAGATGAGTTCCACCTCTTGGCCTTTTAAAACCCGTTGATATTAAATTAAATATGAAATATTTCTAAATACTTTTAGATCATATTATTTATAATTTAACATCCCTGGAAACATTTTTCTCTTTTATATATTTATTTGTAATATCCGCGACATGACAGTTTTTTCACTGATGCATGACAGACGTGGACCGTCACGTATTAACAGGTTTCTTGTAGTGGCTATAGTCGGGGAGCAATAATTAACGAGCGCTCCTTCGGGAGCCTCGCAACGATCAGCGCCACTTGACGCGCTCTCAGTCATTCGCCACATATCGCGCTCTGGGCGCTCCTCCGGATTATTTTTATTTTTTCGCACGCGTTTTCGGCTTGCAACGATCAGCGCCACTTGACGCGCTCTCAGTCATTCGCCACATATCACGCTCTGGGCGCTCCTCCGGATTATTTTTATTTTTTCGCACGCGTTTTCGGCCATTTAAACGGTTTTTTCTCGGTTTTCTTACGTTTTGGTATTTCATCGGTCTTCCCTAGCTTTTCGACAAAAAAAGTTGAAAAAAAATGTTTTTTGCGCAAAAACACATTTTTCGCGAGAGTCGCGACCATGCCTCCTGGAAACAAAAAAACACGTTTTCTGTTTTTTTATTTCACGAGAGGCACGGTTTTGCTTCCGCGAGAGGCACGGTTGTGCTTTCGCGAGAGCCACGGCCATGCCTCTTGGAAACAAAAAAACACGTTTTCTGTTTTTTTTTTCTTGCGCGAGGGGCACGGTTTTGCTTCCGCGAGAGGCACAGTTGTGCTTTCGCGAGAGTCACGGCCGTGCCTCCTCAGAAATGAAAAAAAAAACATATTTTCTGTTTTTTCTTTCGCGAGAGGCACGGTTGTGATTTCGTTAGAGGCACGGGCGTGCCTCTTTCGGAAAGGGAAAAACCCGTGCTCCCAGTTTGGTTTTTTTGTCCAGTTTTTTTTCGTGAAAAAATTGTTCGTCAAAACCTATCAACATGGGATCTAGTTTTGAAGATCTGGACGCGAGGAATCCAACTGCGAAAGCGGTTCGAGATTTGGACGCAAGGTTTAAGAGATAAAACGTTTTGAATAAACGGATCTACGAAAAAAGGGAAAACCCCCATGTTGCGACAACTGGCGCACATGCAGCGCGCCACTTGTCGCAACCTAAGGAAGTTGGAGTGATCTCCGCAAGGAGTACTCCTTAAGTAGTGATTTCGTGTATATCTCGTCATATTTTGACATGAGGCCTTCCATGACAGTTCTTGACCGTCATGGATCTGCCCCAGGCCCGCCCAGCCCAAACTAGGCCCAACCATTCATGATGGAACAAACTGTCAGAGGACCAACACCACGTAGGATTTTAAGTCGACCAATTGGAATGACATGGCTGCCTACATGGATATTATTTTTCGTCACAGAAATCATCATGGATTTGGGCACAATATAAATAACCAGTACATTTTCTAGCATAACGCATTACACAAATCATAATACCAACTCTGGCCCAAGACAAAGTATTTCCAAAGTGTGATCATATATTACACAGATATTCAATATGCAGCCACCTATTGGTATCTACACCAGAGCACTTTACAAAATCCTCCATGAAATGATAATTTACCGGACATGTTAACAAAATATATCACACAACAAGGTTAGGAACGAGTGCAATCCAATTTACAACAACAGAACATATAATAGTATTGAGGTTGTTATTCAGGTTCTTGTCGTCGGCCCTCCTGATGGTAAGTATCATGTCATGGCGGATTGTCATGGCCAACACCAAGGAGCCCGCTACCCAATCATACCTAGCATATTCACAACAACATTAGACATTAGATAGTAGAAATAAGAGAATTAGAACAAACTTAAAAAATAAATTACTTGTTGTCCAAAATTCTTAAATCTTGTCGTGCCTACAAATGAGAATATCGAAGTATCTACTTTAAAAGAAAAATAAACATGAGGTTGCTTAAAATTACGGAATAGATAAATCCCAAACGTTCGATTTTTAAGCATGTAATCCCGAACTCTTTTCATGGCAACTTTAGTTAAGGCGATGTTGACAAACATGGCAATCTTTTGATAAAAAATCGAAATGGAACAAAGTTGCCATGTGTTAACAACTAAAGTTTCCACCTCGCAGCAACTAAAGTTGCCATCAAAAAAACTTCGGGGTGACATGCTTAAATTCCGAATGTTCGGGACTTATTGAGGTCCTAAAATTAAACCCAATAAAAGTGGATCAAATGAAAGTCTAATCAAGTTGACATATAAGTGACAACGTAATAGAACATACATCGGAGAACACAAGTACTCAGCAGAAGTTAAGGCCATATGAACCCGCCGAGAAAATGGCACCACTAGCAAACAATATCAATGAAGCGGAGCCACTGCTCATCGACCCGACGGGCGTAAGCTCAAATTTACATGTGTCAACAAGTATACACGTGAAACTAAATGTAATGTTTATCAGAGGCACTGACAATAGTAAAAAATAATTGCTTGACAAGTAAACTTCAAATGGCATGCAAAATAACTATGAGCCGTGGCCACTAATAAATCTATAGAACTAAGTGGCAAATGGTTCTCTTAAGAGATAATTGTTAGGATGTATTAGTTATTGCTCTTAACAACATGCATGCTGGGGTTACTTTAATTCAAGTGCATGAGATGATAAATTTCACCACCAAGATCCAAGGGGCGCAAACAAATTAGTAGAAAATCACACCATGGTGAAAAATGCCTAACTCAGAACTAAATCAACTAAACATGTGCAGTTCAGTAGCAGTTGAGCTGGGGAATGGAAATACTAGAGAGATCATAGGAGTGGCAGTAGAGAACCAACCCCTGGTTGATCACGGAGCAGCTCTGCCACTGTTATGGCGGCCGCCCTCTCGAGCTCTATTGTGTGCCATGCGGCGGCACGGCTGCTACGACACCACCTAGACCTGCATCCCAAAAAACAGAGATCATAATCAGGGAGATAAGAGTGTTAAGTGATCGAATAAAAGATTGGAAAAACATCTGGGAAAGATTTAGGATCAGACAGTAGACATCAATCCTCACTTGTCGGCAGAACTGTTGACCAGGGCGACCTAGCATGGAGGCAGGGAGGAGAGGAGTTGAAGAAGAAATGTGTGTCATTGTGTTGGCAAGTGCTAGCTCGGTGTGTGCCTCCAGGTTGAGAGAGACTGAACTAATGTGGCATTGGTTCTAGTACTAGTAGGCGCAGAACTAGTTGGCTCGCCCACGAGTTGGCAAGGCTACCTGGGCAAGATCTAAACAGCCACTCACTTCTTTTTGATCCTGCAAAAAATTGAGAAAAACTCCAATACCAGTTGTCGCTGCTTTACGAGTATGACCTACAATTTTTATACATTTAAAAGCTGAATCACAGAAAACTTTAGCTCTTGCATTATTATGTCCTAAGAGTATGGCCTCGAGAAGGTCTTCCATTGCTAGCATCTGGAGAATGAATTAGAATATCAGCCTTCTTTTGATCAGAGAAAATCAACATAGAACTTCTTTGTTTAGTCAAAGCATTAGCAACCATATGAATATGATGAGGAGAAGACTTTCATCTATCAAAGAGACAATCAATTCTCGCTTTCCACAAGCACCACATAAAATTAAGAATCTTAGGAACAGATGGATTGGGATGATTCATATTAAGAAGGCTAAAAATAACACTCTCCATAGAGGATTGAAAAGATCAATCATAATATACCATCGCTGCGCAAACCAAGCCGCTTTAGCAAAATCACAAAGAAAGACAAGATGCATTTCATTCTCATCCTTATCGCATCAACAATAGGATTTGGAGATATGAACTGAAAAACGTCCAGCCCTCAACCCCGTGGGAAGATCTTTTCACAAAAGCCTCCAAGCAAAAGTTTGGACTCGGGGTTCCATCAATTTTTGCTTCCGAACTTGCATGAGAATGTCTTTAACCTGCAAAGAAATATGAGTATGAGTATTTCTTGGATGGGAATTGATATCCTGTAAAAACAATTTGTAAGTAGACTTTGTAGTACATTTTCCATTTGGAATAAGATCCCAACAGAGAATGTCAGGACTATCATCATTGGTAATAGAGGTTTGAGTAATAACATAGGCCAAAGGTTCTTGAAAGAGAGTGTGAAAAAGAGTGTCATTGCAATCTTTTTGTCATGGAAGCCAGCGATCCTTAACCTTAGCAGGATATGTGTAGCCATGGGGTTGGATAATGAGATGATAATAGTGGCCCATGAAGAACACCAAGGGGTGCTCCAAAGAGAGATATCACCTTGAGTAATTTGGTAGAAAGAATGGAATTTTAATTTAGGAAGCAACTTAAGAATAGAAGACCAAAAAGCAGATTTTAGAACAGTAGAAGTGGCTGTCTAAATAGACGAATCCAGAAAATATTTGGATTTGAGCACAAGGTACAAATGGGAGTTGGGAGACTTTGCTAATCTCCAAGCAACAGCAAGGATGAGGCCTTCGTTAATGGCTTGAAGATCTCTGACGCCCAACCCCCCTTCTTGCTTGGTGGTACAAGTGTCTTTCTATGCCCTGAGGCAAAGGCTTTTAGTTGAATTGTTCTCTCTGATTCTTGAGCAAGATCTTAGCAATAAAATTTTTGGTGAACAAAATGTTAGACATATACTATATAGAAATGGTGTTGAAAATCGATCTAATGAGTTCCAACCGGGCAGCATGAGAAATCATATTAGCCTTAAAAATAGGAAGCTTTGCGAAAAATTTATCAAGAACAAAATTATAAGGAGCAACTCTATTCTTAGCGGGGTGAATGAGTGGGTGACCCAAGTGAGTGAAATTCACAGTAGTTATATGTCAGTCGACTGACTTTGGCTATTGTGGTCAGTCGATTTTGAATGAAGAAATGTAAACGAAAGGGCTCGCCGCAGGAAAGGAAGGAGAAGGAAGGGGCTCACCGGAGGGCTACCCCACCATCTATCTTAGGGTGGGGCGGAAGAGCGGTGGGGTGTGTGTGTGGGGGGGGGGGGAGGGTGCACGTGGTGGTGGAAGTTCGCCGGAGAAAAAAAGGCCAACGCCGGGGCTAGAGGGATGGCGGGGGAGTGGCAGCATGGCGGTGGGAGGAGGTTGATGGGAGGGCGGGGCGACGAGGCAACACGGGAGCGCCATCGGCAGCGGGCAATGAAATTCGTTTTCAGACGACTTACATCAAGCCATTCCCAGTGAAATTGGTATCCAGGAGTGGTCTGTTTGTTACTGTAATTATGAAGTGCACCTGATATAGAGGTGTTTGGTTGAGGGACATTTTAGTCCCAGAGACTAGAAAAAGTCCCTAAAATGTCCCTAGGAACCAAACGGGAGAGACTTTTTCTACAGGGACTAGAAAAAGACTCTATGGGAGAGTCTTTTTGATTAGTCCCTTTTTTCGAAAAGGGGGAATACCCCGGCCTCTGCATCTGGACGATGCGTACGGCCACTTTATTGATTATTAACACAAGACCTTACAAAGTTGTACAACAGTAAGACCAAAGCCACCATCGTCGCAACCTCTGTCGCTACTCCTATCTAATCGATGAAGGGCGCCGATGGTCCAGGCCTAATACCAAACAGACCTCGCAGCCAAACCTAACATCTTAGACCCGAGGTCCCAACCAGACTCCTTCCGGTATGGGCACCCACCAGTCCGGCGTGCTCCTCAACCAGGCCGCCCACGGTATGAGGCCGCCACACCACCGCTGCCAATCCATCTTCGAGCTATATCACAGCATACACCTTGCCGGTCTCGCCGCCGCCGACGCCACCATGGCACCAGACAGCTCCACCGTCCCGCGCTCGTCCATCCAACCGCATCCTCGAACGATATGTAGCCGCACCATGCCGCCAAAATCATCGCCATCGACGCGAAGATACAACGCCGCACCACTGTGCAACCTCCGTGCATTCCGCCATCGCTGGAGGTACTCGAGCCCACCATCCACATCATCTCTCCCCCGAACAGTTGGTCCTCCCAAGACGACGCCTCCATGGAGGATACGACGTGTAGGACGCCGCCGCCGCCCAATCCAGAATGAATTTTGGACTTTCGTCCGGGATGTGTTCGGAGGTGGATAGGAGAGACCTCGGTTTCGCCTCCATAGAGGATAGCGGCGTTGAGCGACGTCGCCGATGTCGGGCCGGCCTAGCCGACCAAAGTTTCCTCCGGTCCCCATCCTATGCCACCAATCCTCCGCCTGCTCCGGATCCGGCGACAAGCCACGATACAAAACCTTGCGAAGATGGAAGATCCATGGTGCTCGACCCACCGGAAAGGAGGATCGAGAAGAACCCGTTGTAGATCTCCGACGCCAAAACCAGCATCCGACGTTGCGGTGGCGACCAACATCACCTCGCGGCGGCCGACGGAGTCCGGCCGAGATCCGATGGATCCGATCCGGATCCGGCGACACCCGCGACCACCGGCAAGATATCAATGCAGCCACCACCTCGCGACTTCGCGAACCGCCACCACGGCGCCACACGACGCCGCCAGAGACTCGCGCCGCGCCGCCAACCCCACGTTAGCGGCGCTCCCTCGCCCCCACCGTGCCGCCCAACGAACGAGATGGATGGGAGGAGCCCGCCGCCGCCCGGCCAAAGCCGCCCGCAGCGTTGCGGACGGCGGCGAGGAGGGAGAGGGGCGGAGGGAAGTGCGAGGAGTGGCGGCTAGGGTTTCCCCTCGGGTCGCCCGCGGGGACGACGCGAGGGTCCAGGCTCCCCAGTGAGGCTAGGGGTCATAAAACGCGGCCAAACACCCCTGCACCAGTATTTTTCTTCTAAATTGAAAATCGGCGGCGGGCCAGCAAGTAACAATGACACGGCACATGGGCTACAGCTGCACACAAACAGGTTCCTGCGCAGCCACAAGATAAGGGTGTACGGACACAGAAGCCCCTCTCGTCTCTGTCTCCGGTCCAAAGTCCAACTGCTTTTCCGCTGGTCATCAGAGAGACGGAGGCCCAGGGCACCAGTGTGACTAGCTTGCTTTGGAAGATTACCAATGTTAAACACTTTCAGTAGAAAGGCCGCCACACAGTAACACGCGCCGTGCTAGTTTCACATAACAGTGGCAGAACTTCAGATTAAATTTCGTTGCTGGACCTAGAACTTGGCTACGCTAATCATGCATGGGGGCTTAATTAGCAGTCGCGTCGACGAGATGTTTGCTGTTAGGGGGCTGTTCCTCCGTTACGCTTTTGTCCCGTTGACCCCCACCCAAAAGAGCACCTCACGTCACCTTCCTTTGATTAGTCACCCATATAAGATGTAGGAGTAACTCCTACTGAAACATCGGATCATCCCTACTGTCATGTTAGTGCACTGTCCCTCAACAGCTTACGCCCGCCCTACAAAGATCTAAATGGCAGCACGCCTGGGCCGGCGTGTCCAACCGGAGCATCAAATCATCCACAGTTCTTTTTTTCAGGGCAAGCATCAAATCACCCTGGTTAATCAGTTTGTGTATTGCTCCATGTGCTATCAGTTCTGAACAGGGACGGGACGCGAGGGAAGAAAGCCAGATTAAGCGGCGTGACACGACACATGGGAGGGAAGCAACAAGATCTCTAAGACTAAGCTACTACATGGAGTAAGAACAAATTAACACAGGGGAGCTAGCTAGGAGTATAGCCGGGGTAGTAGGACAAATTATCACATCTTTGTCCCGAAGGGCCAGATACATCGACCTTTTCGGCAGCGCTGTCCGTTTCGGCTTTCGGCCACGCCGGCCGACAAGACCCGCACCTCCGAGGGCTCCCAGCTGGAGCAGTACGTTGATCTGTTTTTGTTTTGGAACAACTTGTAGTTTTTGAATTCGGGACGACGATCGATGCCATTTGCTTGAATGAAACCTAGGGAGCACAGCACTACTAGGAGTACACTAGTACTTTCTTCGAGAATTGGTTTGATGTCAATATTTTTTTGAAACGGAGGCAAAAGATTTGCCTCTTCAATTAAATAAGGAAGAGAAGAGTTTAGAGTTTTACAACGCACTCACAAATAAGCGGCATGACAATTATTCGTACAATATGATGTTCCCTAGCTTTCTTGCGCCAGCAGTAACCCAAAGTTTAGCATCTTCTAAAATGCTGGTTAGCCAGCCAGACAAAAGTTGCCAAATGCTGGAAATTTCCTCAGAGATTGGCAACGTAAGTTGCTACTCCACCAATTAGGTAACGATTTTTGAACTTGCCAGCACATTTCCATTACAAACCGTGGCATCAAACCAGTCAACCTCAAAATGTTCTACACAATTTTAATGCAGGGTCAAAGACCCTTTACGGAAAATGTGTTAAAGTTCTTTAGTAACACTTTTCAATCGAGCTTAATTCAATCTAGCAACATAATAAATGTGCTGACATAGCAAATCACATACGCCACGGAAAAGAAACATTTAAAACATTTATGTAGGGACCAAAATTACATGCGGACACAAAGAACATACTAGTTCGGCGAAAACCTGGGCAAATCAGCGTCTTCCATCATGCTAGAGAAGATGATGTGGCCGTCCACCGTAGATGCAGTAGTTCTATGCCGAGGAAGTAGTCAACTAGAAGCAAAACTGCACGGAGACGCTCCTCAACAACCTTATCGCCGCTCACCCAGTGCAGGTTGTCAAATGAGTGGTTTGGAGGCCTACTCTATCGAACGATTGTGTGCTGCAGTGGCCGGAAAGCTGCATAGCAGGAATTTGGGAAGTGTAGTGTTATGTTCGGATTTGCTACTGTTGTTCTATGTAACCTATATCATCCAGATGTTCTACGTAGCCTATATCATCCATATCTTCTTCACATAGAGAAGACGCGTGGAGACACATGCAAAACACAACTGCCACATGTTGGAAGAAATCTCTGGTGGCGGGGAACCTGTCCACAGCGAGTTCGAGTATTGATTACATCAGAGGTCTGCATAACATTAGCTCGAGCTCGGTTAATGAAACACGATGCAAGTGTTGCGTCGCTAGTCCAGGGAGTGAGTGAGTGTGTGTGTTGTTCCTCTCTTTTCTTGTGCTACACGCTGGAAATGCATGGCTAATTTTGTGTGCGTGTCATGCAAGTCAAACGAGCCTTTTAGATTTTGGAAAATTTAATTTGGCTGAGGTATTTAGCGGGTCAAGGCCCATAAAATCTGAAGAAATGTATTGAAAACACTCATACTCCGTCTTAGGAAATCTTTATTCCTTAAAATATATTAGGGCATCTTTTGATCATAGTGTTATGAAATACTACGTTACTAGGAAAAACATAGGAAGACAAGGTTAGCAGTTCCTAATGGCGATTACAAAACACATAAAAGTTGGAACTAGTCCTTTGGATGGAACATTCGAAAACATAGGAAACACACCAAATTCTACGCGGTTTATTCTTAAGAGGAGGTCGTGAATGTTCAGAATTCTATCGAACTAAGACATAGATGTATATTCCAAACTAATTTGGGTGCCCTTTGATCCAAAGACACCATGGCATGTGTCTCAAAATAAACATGGTCCAATCTGTTGGAAAAATGCCCTAGAGGCAATAATAAATTAGTTATTATTATATTTCCTTGTTCATGATAATCGTTTATTATCCATGCTATAATTGTATTGATAGGAAACTCAGATACATGTGTGGATACGTAGACAACACCATGTCCCTAGTAAGCCTCTAATTGACTAGCTCGTTGATCAATAGATGGTTACGGTTTCCTGACCATGAACATTGGATGTCGTTGATAACGGGATCACATCATTAGGAGAATGATGTGATGGACAAGACCCAATCCTAAGCCTAGCACAAAGATCGTAGTTCGTATGCTAAAGCTTTTCTAATGTCAAGTATCATTTCCTTAGACCATGAGATTGTGCAACTCCCGGATACCGTAGGAATGCTTTGGGTGTACCAAACATCGAACGTGGCGGGTGGTTATAAAGGTGCACTACATGTATCTCCGAAAGTGTCTGCGGGTTGGCACGAATTGAGATCGGATTTGTCACTCCGTGTGACGGAGAGGTATCTCTGGGCCCACTCGGTAGGACATCATCACAATGTGCACAATGTGATCAAATAGTTGATCGCGGGATGATGTGTTACGGAACGAGTAAAGAGACTTGCCGGTAACGAGATTGAACAAGGTATCAGCATACCGACGATCGAATCTCGGGCAAGTACAATACCGCTAGACAAAGGGAATTGAATACGGGATTGATTGAATCCTCGACATCGTGGTTCATCCGATGAGATCATCATGGAACATGTGGGAGCCAACATGGGTATCCAAATCTCGCTGTTGGTTATTGGCCAGAGAGCTGTCTCAGTCATGTCTGCATGATTCCCGAACCCGTAGGGTCCACACACTTAAGGTTCGGTGACGCTAGAGTTGTTATGGGAATTAGTGTGCAGTTACCGAATGTTGTTCGGAGTCCCGGATGAGATCCCGGACGTCATGAGGAGTTCCGGAATGGTCCGCAGGTAAAGATTTATATATGGGAAGTCCTATTTTGGCCACCGGAAAATGTTCGGGATTTTTCGGTATTGTATCGGGAAGGTTCTACAAGGTTCCGAAGTGGGGCCCACCTGCATGGGGGGACCCACATGAACGTGGGTAGTGGGGGCAAGGCCCCACACCCCTGGTCAAGGCGCACCAAGATCCTCCCTTAGAAGGAATAAGATCATATCCCAAAGGGATAAGATCAAGATCCCAAAACAGGGGGATAACAATCGGTGGGGAAGGAAATGATGGGATTTCTTTCCTCCCACCTTTGCCAACGCCCCAATGGACTTGGTGTTGGGGAACGTAGTAATTTCAAAAAATTTCCTACGCACACGCAAGATCATGGTGATGTATAGCAACGAGAGGGGAGAGTGTTGTCTACATACCCTTGTAGACCCCGAAGCGGAAGCGATCACAACGTAGAGGAAGTAGTCGACGTTCTCCTCGCGATCCGACCGATCCCAGCCAAGCATTCGGCGCCCGAGTTCTTGACACACGTACAGCTCGATGACGCCCCTCGTACTCGATCCAGCCGAGTGTTGAGGAGAGTTCCACAAGACGACGGCGTGGTGACGATCTTGATGTTTCACCGCGCGAGGCTTCGCTTAAGCTTCGCGACGGTATGACCGAGGTGGAATATCGTGGAGGGGGCACCGACACGGCTAAGGAACGATCCGTAGATCAAACTTGTGTGTTCTAGGGTGCCCCCCGCCCCGTATATAAAGGAGCAAGGGGAGGGGCGGCCGCCAAGGAGGCGCTGCCAGGAGTCCTACTCCCTCCGGGAGTAGGATTCCCCTCAATCCTAGTTGGAATAGGATTCACCGAGGGGGAGAGAGAGAGGGGGCGGCCCCTTCCTAGTCCTAGTAGGACTAGGGAAGGGGGGGGGCGTGCCACCTAGGGCTGGACCTTTCTCCTTTCCACCAAGGCCCACTATGGCCCATTTAGTTCCCGGGGTTCCAGAACCTCCCTGACTCGATAAATTCTGTTTTCACCCGAACCATTCCGAACTCCAAATATAGGCTTCCAATATATCAATCTTTATGTCTCGACCATTTCGAGACTCCTCATCATGTCCGTGATCACATCCGGGACTCGAACTTCTTCGGTACATCAAAATACATAAACTCATAATAACATCCATCGAAACCTTAAGCGTGCATGGACCCTACGGTTCGAGAACAATGTAGACATGACCTAGAACTATTCTCGGTCAATAACCAATAGCGGGACCTGGATGCCCATATTGGCTCCTACATATTCTACGAAGATCTTTATCGGTCGGACCGCATAACAACATACGTTGTTCCTTTGTCATCGGTATGTTACTTGCCCGAGATTCGATCGTCGGTATCCAATACCTAGTTCAATCTCGCTACCGCAAGTCTCTTTACTCGTTCCGTAATACATCATCTTGCAACTAACTCATTAGTTGTAATGCTTGCAAGGCTTCATGATGTGCATTACCGAGAGGGCCCGAGATACCTCTCCGACAATCGAGTGACAAAACCTAATCTCAAATACGCCAACCCAACATCCGCCTTTGGAGACACCTGTAGTACTCCTTTATAATCACCCGATTCGCCAGGCGCTTGGTAGCACCCAAAGTGTTCCTCCGTAAACGGAGTTGCATAATCTCATAGTTACAGAACATGTATAAGTCATGGATAAAAGCAAAGGCAACATACTAAATGATCGTGTGCTAAGCTAATGGAATGGGTCATGTCAATCGATCATTCTACTAATGATGTGACCTTGTTAATCAAATAACAACTTCTTGTTCATGGTCAGGAAACATAACCATCTTTGATTAACAAGCTAGTCTAGTAGAGGCATACCAGTGACATGTTGTTTTGTCTATGCATTCACACATGTATCATGTTTCCGGTTAATACAATTCTAGCATGAATGATAAACATTTATCATGAAATAAGGAAATAAATAATAACTTTATTATTGCCTCTAGGGCATATTTCCTTCACTTGGAGGGCAAGAAACCAGCCCCCTCCACCCCTATATATAGTGGGGAGACGCATGGGAGCTTCACCCTTCCCCTGGCGCAGCCCTCTCCCTCCCCAACACCTCCTCCGTAGTAGTGCTTGGCGAAGCTGTGCCGGAGAACTGCAAGCTCCACCACCACGCCGTCGTGCTGCCGGAGCTCTCCCTCAACTTCTCCTCTCCCCTTGCTGGATCAAGAAGGAGGAGACATCACCGGGCTGTACGTGTGTTGAACGCGGAGGTGCCGTCCGTTCGGCACTAGGATCTCCAGTGATTTGGATCACGACGAGTACGATTCCTTCAACCCCGTTCTCTTGTACGCTTCCGCTTAGCGATCTACAAGGGTATGTAGATACACTCTCTTTCCCCTCGTTGCTGGTTTCTCCTTAGATAGATCTTGGTGACACGTAGGAAAATTTTGAATTTCTGCTACGTTCCCCAACAGTGGCATCATGAGCTACGTCTATGCGTAGATTCTTTGTACGAGTAGAACACAAAGTAGTTGTGGGCGTTGATTTTGTTCAATATGCTTACCGTTACTAGTCCAATCTTGATTCGGCGGCATTGTGGGATGAAGCGGACCGGGCCGACCTTACACGTACACTTACGTGAGACGGGTTCCACCGACTGACATGCACTTGTTGCATAAGGTGGCTAGCGGGTGCCAGTCTCTCCCACTTTAGTCGGATCAGATTCGATGAAAAGGATCCTTATGAAGAGTAAATAGCAATTGGCATATCACGTTGTGGCTTTTGCGTAGGTAAGAAACGTTCTTGCTAGAAACCCATAGCAGCCACGTGAAACATGCAAACAACAATTAGAGGACGTCTAACTTGTTTTTGCAGGGTATGCTATGTGATGTGATATGGCCAAAAGAATGTGATGAATGATATGTGATGTATGAGATTGATCATGTTCTTGTAATAGGAATCACGACTTGCATGTCGATGAGTATGACAACCGGCAGGAGCCATAGGAGTTGTCTTTATTTATTGTATGACATGCGTGTCATTGAACAACGCCATGTAATTACTTTACTTTATTGTTAACCGGTAGCCATAGTAGTAGAAGTAATAAGTTGGCGAGACAACTTCATGGAGACACGATGATGGAGATCATGATGATGGAGATTATGGTGTCATGCCGGTGACGATGATGATCATGGAGCCCCGAAGATGGAGATCAAAAGGAGCAAAATGATATTGGCCATATCATGTCACTATTTGATTGCATGTGATGTTTATCATGTTTATACATCTTATTTGCTTAGAACGACGGTAGTAAATAAGATGATCCCTCATTAAAATTTCAAGAAAGTGTTCCCCCTAACTGTGCACCATTGTGAAAGTTCATCGTTTCGAAGCACCACGTGATGATCGGGTGTGATAGATTCTTACGTTCACATACAACGGGTGTAAGCCAGATTTACACACGCGAAACACTTAGGTTGACTTGACGAGCCTAGCATGTACGCACATGGCCTCGAACACAAGAGACCGAAAGGTCGAGCATGAGTCGTATAGTAGATACGATCAACATGAAGATGTTCACCGATGATGACTAGTCCATCTCACGTGATGATCGAACACGACCTAGTTGACTCGGATCATGTAACCACTTAGATGACTAGAGGGATGTCTATCTGAGTGGGAGTTCATAAGATGAACTTAATTATCCTGAACATAGTCAAAAGATCGTTGCAAATTATGTCGTAAGCTCGCGCTTTAGTTCCACTGTTTAGATATGTTCCTAGAGAAAATATAGTTGAAAGTTGACTGTAGCGATTATGCGGACAGAGAAAGCTTATGTCCTTAATGCACCGCCACAGTGTCTGAACCCCAAACGCGCTTGTGGATATTGCGAACATCGGACATACACGTTTTGATAACTACGTGATAGTTCAGTTAAATGGTTTAGAGTTGAGGCACCAAAGATGTTTTCGAAACGTTGCGGAACATATGAGATGTTTCGAGGGCTGAAATTGGGATTTCAGGCTCGTGCCCATGTCAAGAGGTATGAGACCTCCGACGATTTTCTTAGCCTGCAAACTAAGGGAGAAAAACTCAATCGTTGAGCTTGTGCTCAGATTGTCTGAGCGCAACAATCACTTGAATCGAGTGGGAGTTGATCTTCCAGATGAGATAGTGATGTTTCTCCAAAGTCATTGCCACCAAGCTGCTAGAGCTTCGTGATGAACTATAACATATCAGGGATAGATATGATGATCCTTGAGGTATTCGCGATGTTTGACACCGCGAAAGTAGAAATCAAGAAGGAGCATCAATTGTTGATGGTTGGTTAAACCACTAGTTTCAAGAAGGGCAAGGGCAAGAAGGGATACTTCATGAAACTGCAAATCAATTGCTGCTCTAGTGAAGAAACCCAAGGTTGAACCCAAACACGAGACTAAGTGCTTCTGTAATAAGGGGAACAGCCACTGGAGTAGAATTACCCTAGATACTTGGTAGATAAGAAGGCTGGCAAGGTCGACAGAAGTATATTGGATATACATTAGGGAAAATTTTGTTTTTGCCACTCTAGTTTTTGCCAACTTTGCTTATGCCACTCTAGAATTTGAGATTTCACTTTTGCCACTCTTAGCTTTTGACAATATATCACTTTTGTCATTCCGTGGCAAAAGCAAAAAAATTAGAGTGGCAATTGTGATACATGTCAAAAGCTAAGAGTGGCAAAAATGAAATGAAAAATTATCGTTTTTGCCACGGAATGGCATTTGTGATGTATTGTCAAAAGCTAAGAGTGGCAAATGTGAGATGTCAAATTCTAGAGTGGCATAAGCAAAGTTGGCAAAAACTAGAGTGGCAAAAACAAAGTTTTCCCTATACATTATGTGTACTTTACTAGTACTCCTAGTAGCACCAGGGTATTAGATACCGGTTTGGTTGCTAAGTGTTAGTAACTCGAAATAAAAGAGCTACGGAATAAACGGAGACTAGCTAAAGGGGAGCTGACGATGTGTGTTGGAAGTGTTTCCAAGTTTGATGTGATCAAACATCGCACGCTCCCTCTACCATCAAGATTAGAATTAAACCTGAATAATTGTCATTTGGTGTTTGCGTTGAGCATAGACATGATTGGATTATGTCTATCGCAATACGGTTATTCATTTAAGGAGAATAATGGTTACTCTATTTATTTGAATAATACCTTCAATGGTCTTGCACCTAAAGAAATGGTTTATTGAATCTCGATCGTAGTGATACACATTTTCATGCCAAGAGATATAAGATAGTAATGATAGTACCACTTACTTGTGGCACTGCCATGTAAGTCATATTGGTGTAAAACGCATGAAGAAGCTCCATGTTGATGGATCTTTGGACTCACTCATTTTGAAAAGTTTGAGACATGCGAACCATGTCTATTGGTGTATACGCATGAAGAAACTCCATGCAGATGGATCGTTTGGACTCACTTGATTTTGAATCACTTAATATATGCAAATCATACCACATGGGCAAGATGACTAAAAGCCTCGTTTTTCAAAGAAATGGAACAAGATAGCAACTTGTTGGAAGTAACACATTTTGATGTGTGCAGTCCAATGAGTGCCGAGGCATGCAAAGAATATCGTTATGTTCTTACTTCACGATGATTCGAGTAGATGTTGAGTATATTTACTTGACGAAACACAAGTCTGAATTATTGAATGGTTCAAGTAATTTCAGAGTGAAGTTGAAGATCATCGTGACAAGAGGATAAAATGTCTATGATATGATCATAGAGATGAGTATCTGAGTTACGAGCTTTGGCACGCAATTAAGACATTGTGGAAATTGTTTCACAATTAATACCGCCTGGAACACCATAGTGTGAGGGTGTGTCCGAACATCATAGTTGCACCCTATAGGATATGGTGCATACCATGATGTCTCTTATCAAATTACCACTATCGTTCATGGGTTAGGCATTAGAGACAACCACATTCACTTTAAATAGGGCACCACGTAATTCCGTTGAGATGACACCATATGAACTATGGTTTAGAGAAACCTAAGCTGTCATTTCTTAAAGGTTTGGGGCTGCGACGCTTATGTGGAAAAGTTTCAGGTTGATAAGCTCGAACCCAAAGCGGATAAAATGCATCTTCATAGGGCACCCAAAACAGATGGGTATACCTCCTAATTCAGATCCGAAAGCAAAAGGGATTGTTTCTTGAATCGGGTCCTTTCTCGAGGAAAAGTTTGTCTCGACAAGTTGAGTGGGAGGATGGTGGAGACTTGATATGGTTATTGAACCGGCACTACAACTAGTGTGTAGCAGGGCACAGGAAGTTGTTCCTGTGGCACCTACACCAATTGAAGTAGAAGCTTATGATAATGATGATGAAACTTCGGATCAAGTCACTACCGTACCTCATAGGGTGACAACGATGCATACTGCTTCAGAGTGGTACAGTAATCCTGTCTTGAAGGTCATGTTGCTAGACAACAATGAACCTATGAGCTATGGAGAAGCAATGGTGGGCCCAAATTCCGACAAATGGTTACAAGCCATGAAATCCGAGATAGGATCCATGTATCAGAACAAAGCATGGACTTTGGTGGACTTGCCCGATGATCGGCAAGCCATTGAGATAAATGGATCTTCAAGAAGAAGACGGACGTGGACGGTAATGTCACCGTCTATGAAGCTCGACTTGTGGCGAAGAGTTTTTTCACAAGTTCAAGGAAGTTGACTACGATGAGATTTTCTCATCCGTAGCGATGCTTAAGTCCGTCGGAATCATGTTAGCATTAGCTGCATTTATGAAATCTAGCAGATGGATGTCAAAACAAGTTTCCTTACCAGTTTTCGTAGGGAAAGGTTGTATGCGATACAATCAGAAAGGTTATGTCGATCCTAAGGATGCTAAAAGGTATGCTAGCTCCAGCGATCCTTCTAAGGACTGGAGCAAGCATCTCGGAGTTGGAATGTACGCTTTGATGAGATGATCAAAGATTTTGGATTTATACAAAGTTTATGAGAAACTTGTATTTCCAAAGAAGTGAGTGGGAGCACTATAAAATTTTTTATGAGTATATGTTGTTGACATAATGTTGATCAGAAATGATGTAGAATTTGGAAAGCATATAGGATTATTTGAAAGATGTTTTTCAATAGAAAACCTGGAATAAGCTGCTTGAACATTGAGCATCAAGATCTATGAGGATAGATCAAAAACGCTAAATGGTACTTTCAAATGAGCATATACCTTGACATGATCTTGAAGGTGTTCAAGATGGATCAGTCCAAGAAGGAGTTCTTGCCTGAGATGTAAGGTATGAAGTTAAGACTTAAAGCTCGACCTCGGCAGAATAGAGAGAAAGGATGAAGGTCGTCCCCTATGCTTCAGACGTAGGCTCTATAGTATGCTATGCTGTGTACCGCACCGAAGTGTGCCTTGCCATGAGTCACTCATAGGTACAAGAATGATCCAGAATGGATCATTGGACAATGGTCGAATTGTCCTTGGAGTAAATAAGGACATGTTTCTCGATTATGGAGGTGATAAAGAGTTCGGCGAAGGGTTACGCCGATGCAAGCTTTAACACCTATCCGAGTGACTCGAGTAGCAAACCGGATACGATAGTGGAGCAACCATTTGGAATAGCTCCAAGTGGAGCGTGGAAGCAGATTTACTGAGAATGACCTAGAGATTTGCGAAGTACATACGGATCTGAAAGTTGCGCACCCTTTGACTAAAACCTCTCTCGCAAGCAAAACATGATCAAACCCCAGAACTCATTGAGTCTTAATCACATGATGATGTGAACTAGTTTAATGACACTAGTAAACTCTTTGGATGGTGGTCACATGGCGATGTGACCTGTGAGTGTTAATCACATGGCAATGTGAACTAGATTATTGACTCTAGCAAGTGGGAGATTGTTGGAAAAATGCCCTAGAGGCAATAATAAATTAGTTATTATTATATTTCCTTGTTCATGATAATCGTTTATTATCCATGCTATAATTGTATTGATAGGAAACTCAGATACATGTGTGGATACATAGACAACACCATGTCCCTAGTAAGCCTCTAATTGACTAGCTCGTTGATCAATAGATGGTTACGATTTCCTGACCATGGACATTGGATGCCGTTGATAACGGGATCACATCATTAGGAGAATGATGTGATGGACAAGATCCAATCCTAAGCCTAGCACAAAGATCGTAGTTCGTATGCTAAAGCTTTTCTAATGTCAAGTATCATTTCCTTAGAACATGAGATTGTGCAACTCCCGGATACCGTAGGAATGCTTTGGGTGTACCAAACGTCATGTCACAACGTAACTGGGTGGTTATAAAGGTGCACTACAGGTATCTCCGAAATTGTCTGTTGGGTTGGCACGAATCGAGACTGGGATTTGTCACTCCGTGTGACGGAGAGGTATCTCTGGGCCCACTCGGTAGGACATCATCACAATGTGCACAATGTGATCAAATAGTTGATCGCGGGATGATGTGTTACGGAACGAGTAAAGAGACTTGCCGGTAACGAGATTGAACAAGGTATCAGCATACCGACGATCGAATCTCGGGCAAGTACAATACTGCTAGACAAAGGGAATTGAATACGGGATTGATTGAATCCTCGACATCGTGGTTCATCCGATGAGATCATCGTGAAACATGTGGGAGCCAACATGGGTGTCCAGATCCCGCTGTTGGTTATTGGCCAGAGAGCTGTCTCAGTCATGTCTGCATGATTCCCGAACCCGTAGGGTCTACACACTTAAGGTTCGGTGACGCTAGAGTTGTTATGGGAATTAGTTTGCAGTTACCGAATGTTGTTCGGAGTCCCGGATGAGATCCCGGACGTCACGAGGAGTTCCGGAATGGTCCGGAGGTAAAGATTTATATATGGGAAGTCCTATTTTGGCCACCGGAAAATGTTCAGGATTTTTCGGTATTGTACCGGGAAGGTTCTAGAAGGTTCCGGAGTGGGGCCCATCTGCATGGGGGACCCACATGAACGTGGGTAATGGGGGCAAGGCCCCACACCCCTGGCCAAGGCGCACCAAGATACCCCCTTAGAAGAAATAAGATCATATCCCGAAGGGATAAGATCAAGATCCCTCAAAACGGGGGATAACAATCGATAGGGAAGGAAATGATGGGATTTCTTTCCTCCCACCTTTGCCAACGCCCCAATGGACTTGGAGGGCAAGAAACCAGCCCCCTATACCCCTATATATAGTGGGGAGGCGCATGGGAGCTTCACCCTTCCCCTGGTGCAGCCCTCTCCCTTCCCAACACCTCCTCCGTAGTAGTAGTAGTGCTTGGCGAAGCTCTACCGGAGAACTGCAAGCTCCACCACCACGCCGTCAGGCTGCCGAGTTTCCTCAACTTCTCCTCTCCCCTTGCTGGATCAAGAAGGAGGAGACGTCACCGGGCTGTACGTGTGTTGAACGCGGAGTTGCCGTCCGTTCGGCACTAGGATCTCCGGTGATTTGGATCACGACGAGTACGACTCCTTCAACCCCGTTCTCTTGAACGCTTCCGCTTAGCGATCTACAAGGGTATGTAGATGCACTCTCTTTCCCCTCGTTGCTGGTTTCTCCTTAGATAGATCTTGATGACACGTAGGAAAATTTTGAATTTCTGCTACGTTCCCCAACACGATCATCGGCCGTCAACAACCTAACATGAGTATTACATTACATTCCACCACGAGTGCATTATATTATATTACATTAAATTACATTACTGACGTCGGCTCTGCGTGTGCGTGCTCGGTCGAAGATGAGACCTTTCTGCGCATTTCTCTCATATAATATAAACCCAACGGATGGATGGATTTATAGCCGTAAGCTCTAACCACCAAGCTAGCGCTCTGTTCTTAGGCTGCTTCCAATGCATGGGTGCTTAGATGAGGTGCTAAGCATATTAAATAGCTTAGCAACTATACTCCCCAATGCATAGGTGCTTAGCTTGTGGTTGCTAAGCTTGCTTCATTTAATGATTTAGCAACTAAAGCTCTTCATGTATTGGTGGACTCCCTCCTTTAAATGTTTTGCCTAGGTTCACGCGCTTAGCATTGTTTCTTTCCGGGGTCACCACACTCATCTCTCTCTTCTTAAATAACTTGCCACATCAGATTTTTTGCCTACGTGGAAGGCTTAGCACCTGTACAAGGTGTAGCATTGGGAGGGGCCTTAGCTGTTATTTTGGGGGGGGGGAGTTGGGGCCCTCCAAGATTGACTCGCCAAATGTTTGGCAGTTACTGCTTGACTCTCCCTTCCATTGATTCTTGGTTTCGTCCCTGTTAATGAGCACGAGCTCATTTGCTCCGGCGATGAATAATAATTCTCAAAGCAGCATGAAAAAAAGTCTAAAAATCTGAAAATTTTAGCACCATAGATGCTCAAGTTTAGATGATGCTTGGAATATTTCGTGGGGATTTGGCCATTGGAAGATCTCGGAAATCTTTATATAAATCAAAGCTTTGAAAAAGGTTTGAAATTCAGATTTTGGAGGGTTGTTTTTGTCTTTTTGCACCACAAAATTTTAAACGCTCCGACACAATTTTGAGCATCCTTGATGTAAAAAAAAGAAATCAAATTTGTATGATTTTACTCACATGTTTTAGAGTTTACTGTTCATTCATAAGGAGACGAGCTGGCAATGGAGTTTTCCCAGGGAGAGAAAAACATAGAAACAAGAATATGACTTCTCTCAGAGGATTAATTCTTTTTTATATATTTTGTCACATATAACTCACATGGACAAGTAGAAAGCTGTTTGAATTCTACTAAAGTTTCCGCTGATTTGCACTGGAGAGGCATATGGTACGGAGGGGAGGGACGAGAGGCGAGAGATGCATCTGGGAAACCGACACTTCTCTAGTCCCCATGAAGCACTGCTTTCGCCCAGTCAGAAAGGTGATACAACAGCTGGCGAGTACTTCCTCCTTTCCGGTTTATAGGGCTCAATTCAAAAATCTCACCAACCAAGGTAGATGATAAGTGGTGGAATAATTTTTATAGTTTGCAAAACCACTCAATTAATGCGCTTGTTTTCCTCAAACAATTGTATTTACTAATGCATTAATTGCAGTGCATGCATGCATAAAGCACATGCATTGGTCAATTTTCTTTTAATACTTAGAGCATGGTTAATAGTATAGCCAACTGCTGGCTATAAGCCAGTGCCATGTCATCTACAGCCCATTTTATAGCCAACATGTACAATAGCAGATTAAAAGAGTGTACTATTTTTTTATTATGTGGCCCACCTTTCATTCTCACAAAGTGCCTAGGAGCACGTGCTAGAGCTGGCTCTTCACGAAGAGCCCGCCTACCTTCCCTCTCCTCTTCTCTTTCCTCCAACTAAGCAGAAATATACTAGTTTATTCCTTATAGCCCGCTGACTCAGCTCTATTGTACTTGCTCTTACATGCAATGATTTAATGCACCTTGAAATCTGAACATGTGACGAGGAACAACCAAATTGAGCCCTATAAAATGGAAAAACTAAAATTTTAAGATAAGCCTTATAAACCGGAAAGGAGGGAGTACTAGCTAGCAAGCCCGCTTTGAAGGAGTTGCCCGATGAACTACGTACGTACGTAGCATGTGCTTTCTACTGTGCTAGTGCTACTCTCCCCTCTCCGTGATATCTTTGTCTTGATCAACAAGCACGATT
Organism: Aegilops speltoides; assembly: GCA_021437245.1. Classification (NCBI taxonomy): domain Eukaryota; kingdom Viridiplantae; phylum Streptophyta; class Magnoliopsida; order Poales; family Poaceae; genus Aegilops; species Aegilops speltoides. The sequence continues at coordinate 529,515,627 of CM038147.1, forward strand.
GGGACTTTGGGAGCTCCCTGGCCGGCCCGTCCATGCCGGTCAAAGGACATGCACAAATAGGAAGCTTGCATGGATATGTAGTGTAGAACTGTAGAGCGACCCAAGCAGACGGCTTGCCTGCTCCCTCCCCGTGCTCCCATCGGTGTTTCCACTGAAGGAAATATGCCCTAGAGGCAATAATAATGTTATTATTTATTTCCTTATTTCATGATAAATGTTTATCATTCATGCTAGAATTGTATTAACCGGAAACATGATACATGTGTAAATGCATAGACAAAACAACATGTCACTAGTATGCCTCTACTAGACTAGCTTGTTAATCAAAGATGGTTATGTTTCCCACCATGAACAAAGGAGTTGTTATTTGATTAACAAGGTCACATCATTAGTAGAATGATCTGATTGACATGACCCATTCCCTTAGCTTAGCACACGATCGCTTAGTATGTTGCTACCGCTTTTATCCATGACTTATACATGTTCCTGTAACTATGAGATTATGCAACTCCGCTTGCGGAGGAACACTTTGGTGCTACCAAACGTCACAACGAATCGGGTGATTATAAAGGAGTACTACAGTGTCTCCAAAGGCGATGTTGGGTTGGCGATTTGAGATTAGGTTTTGTCACTCCGATTGTCGGAGAGGTATCTCTGGCCCTCTCGGTAATGCACATCATCAAGCCTTGCAAGCACTACAACTAATGAGTTAGTTGTGAGATGATGTATTACGAACGAGTAAAGAGACTTGCCGTAACGAGATTGAACTAGGTATTGATACCGACGATCGAATCTCGCAAGTAACATACCGATGACAAAGGAACAACGATGTTGTTATGCGGTCCGACCGATAAAGATCTTCGAGAATATGTAGGAACCAATATGGGCATCCAGGTCCCGCTGTTGGTTATTGACCGTGAATAGTTCTAGGTCATGTCTACATTGTTCTCGAACCGTAGGGTCCGCACGCTTAAGGTTTCGATGGCGATGCTATTATGAGTTTATGTATTTTGATGTACCGAAGAAGTTCGAGTCCCGGATGTGATCACGGACATGACGAGGAGTCTCAAATGGTCGAGACATAAAGATTGATATATTGGAAGCCTATGTTTGGAGTTCGAATAGTTCCAAGTAAAACAGGAATTTACCGGTACCGGAGGTTACGGAACCCCGGGGTAAATGGGCCTCGGTGGGCCTCGAGGGAGAAGAGGAGGGCCGCCAGGGGGTGGCCGCCTCTCCCTCCAGTCCGAATAGGACAGGAGGGGGGCGCGCCTCTCCTCTTCCCTCCCCCAATCCTATTCAAACTAGGAAGGGGGTCCTACTCCTGGGAGTAGGACTCCTCCCGCCGCCTAGCTAGGCCGGCCGGCCTTCCCCTCCCTCCTTTATATACGGGGCAGGGGGCACCCTTGGACACACAAGTTTGATCTTTAGATCGCCTTAGCCGTGTCTGGTGCCCCCTCCACCATATTCCACCTCGGTTATACCGTCGCAAGCTTAGGCGAAGCCTGCGCGTGAAACATCAAGATCGCCACCACGCCGTCAGGTCGACGAAACTCTCCCTCGACACTCGGCTGGATCGAGTACGAGGGACGCCATCGAGCTGTACGTGTGTCAAGAACTCGGGCGCCGGAGTAACGGCGCCGGATCGGTCGGATCGCGAGGAGAACGTCGACTACTTCCTCTACGCCAGATCGCTTCCGCCTGGTCTACAAGGGTATGTAGACAACACTCTCCCCTCTCGCTGCTATGCATCACCATGATCTTGCGTGTGCGTAGGAAATTTTTGAAATTACTACGCTCCACAACAAAGGCATCCGAGCCTAGGTTTTTCTATGGTTTGATGTTTTGCACGAGTAGAACACAAGTGAGTTGTGGGCGATACAAGTCATACTACCTACCAGCATGTCATACTTTGGTTCAGCGGTATTGTGAGATGAAGCGGCCTGCACCGACATTACGCGACGCTTACGCGAGACTGGTTTCACCGCCGCGAGCACTCGTTGCTTAAAGGTGACCGTGGGTGCCTGCTCTCTCACTTTAGTTGAACTGAAAGTGGCTACGCCCGGTCCTTGAGAAGGTTAAACGGAGTCTATTTGACGAAGTATCGCTGTGGTTTTGATGCGTAGGTGAGACCGGTTCTTGCTTAAGCCCGTAGCAGCCACGTAAAATTTGCAACAACAAAGTAGAGGACGCCTAACTTGTTTTTGCAGGCATGTTGTGATGTGATATGGTCAAGACGTGATGCTATATTTTATTGTATGAGATGATCATGTTTTGTAACCGGTTATCGGCAATCGGCAGGAGCCATATGGTTGTCGCTTATTGTATGCAATGCAATCGCCCTGTAATGCTTTACTTTATCACTAAGCGGTAGCGATAGTCGTAGTAGCATAAGTTTGGCGAGACGACAACGATGCTACGATGGAGATCAAGGTGTCGCGCCGGTGACGATGGTGATCATGGTGGTGCAGCAAGATGGAGATCATGAAGCACAAGATGATGATGACCATATCATATCACTTATATTGATTTGCATGTGATGTTTATCCTTTATGCATCTTATCTTGCTTTGATTGACGGTAGCATTATAAGATGATCTCTCACTAAATTATCAAGAAGTGTTCTCCCGAGTATGCACCGCTGCCAAAGTTCGTCGTGCCCGCACACCACGTGATGATCGGGTGTGATAAGCTCTCGTCCATCTACAACGGGTGCAAGCCAGTTTTGCACACGCAGAATACTCGGGTTATACTTGACGAGCCTAGCATATGCAGATATGGCCTCGAACACGGAGACCGAAGGTCGAGCGTGAATCATATAGTAGATATGATCAACATAAGATGTTCACCATTGAAAACTACTCCATTTCACGTGATGATCGGTTATGGTTTAGTTGATTTGGATCACGTGATCACTTGGATGACTAGAGAGATGTCTTTCTAAGTGGGAGTTCTTAAGTAATATGATTAATTGAACTTAAATTTATCATGAACTTAGTACCGATAGTATCTTGCTTGTTTATGTTTGATTGTAGATAGATGGCTCGTCTTGTTGTTCCGTTGAATTTTAATGCGTTCCTTGAGAAAGCAAAGTTGAAAGATGATGGTAGCAATTACACGGATCGGGTCCGTAATTTGAGGATCATCCTCATTGCTGCACGTAAGAGTTACGCCCCGGATGCACCGCTAGGTGACAGTTCGATGCAGATGCAACCGACGACGTTAAGAACGTCTGGCGAGCAAAGCGATGACTACTCTATAGTTCAAGGTGCCATGCTTTACGGCTTAGAACCGGGACTTCAACGACGTTTTGAACGCTATGGAGCATATGAGATGTTCCAGAGTTGAAGTTGATATTCCAATGTAATGCCCGGATTGAGAGATATGAAGTCTCCAATAAGTTCTATAGCTGCAAGATGGAGGAGAATAGTTCATTAGTGAGCATATACTCGTAATGTCCGGGTACTACAATCACTTGACACAATTGGGAGTTAATCTTCCAAATGATTGTGTCATTGATGTAATTCTTCAATCACCGCCACCAAGCTACAAAGGCTTCGTGATGAACTATAATATGCAAGGGTTAGTAAAGACTATGCTCGAGCTCTTCGCAATGCTAAAGGCTGGAGGTAGAAATCAAGAAGGAGCATCAAGTGTTGATGGTCAATAAGACCACTAGTTTCAAGAAGAAAGGCAAAGGGAAGAAGAAGGAACTTCAAGAAGAACAGCAAGCAAGTTGTCGCTCAGAGAAGAAACCCAAGTCTGGACCTAAGCCTGAAACGAGTGCTTCTACCGCAAGCAAACTGGTCACCGAAGCGGAACTGCCCCAAGTATTTGGCGGATAAGAAGGATGGCAAGGTGAACAAAGGTATATGTGATATACATGTTATTGATGTGTACCTTACTAGAGCTCGCAGAGCACTGGTATTTGATAATCGGTTCTGCTAATATTTGCAACTCAAACAGGACTACGGATTGCTTAACACCGCAAAGGACGAGGTGACGATGCGCTGTGGGAAATGGTTCCAAAGTCGATGTGATCGCGGTCGGCACGCTACCTCTATATCTACCTTCGGGATTAGTTTTAGACCTAAATAATTGTTATTTGGTGCCTGCGTTGAGCATGAACATTATATCTGGATCTTATTTGATGCAAGACGGTTATTCATTTAAATCAGAGAATAATGGTTGTTCTATTTATATGAGTAATATCTTTTATGGTCATGCACCCTTGAGGAGTGGTCTATTTCTTATGAATCTCGATAGTAGTGATACACATATTCATAATGTTGAAGCCAAAAGATGCAGAGTTGATAATGATAGTGCAACTTATTTGTGGCACCGCCGCTTAGGTCATATCGGTGTAAAGCGCATGAAGAAACTCCATGCCGATGGACTTTTGGAGTCACTTGATTATGAATCACTTGGCACTTAAGTAACCGTGCCTCATGGGCAAGATGACTAGAACACCGCTCTCCGGACTATGGAGAGAGCAACAGATTTGTTGGAAATCATACATACTGATGTATGTGGTCCGATGAATGTTGAGGCTCGTGGCGGATATCGTTATTTTCTCACCTTCACAGATGACTTAAGCAGATATGGGTATATCTACTTAATGAAACATAAGTCCAAACGCTTGAAAAGTTCAAAGAATTTCATAGTGAAGTTGAAAATCATCGTAACAAGAAAATTAAATTTCTACGATCCGATCGTGGAGGTGAATATTTGAGTTACGAGTTTGGTCTACATTTGAAACAATGCGAATAGTTTCAAACTCACGCCACCCGAACACCACAACAGTAATGGTGTGTCCGAACGTCAGAATCGTACTTTACTAGATATGGTACGATCTATGATGTCTCTTACAGATTTACCGCTATCGCTTTTGGGGTTATGCTCTAGAGACGGCCGCATTCACACTGAATAGAACACCGTCGAACTGCTGAGACGACACCTTATGAACTGTGGTTTAGCAAGAAACCAAAGTTGTCGCTTTCTTAAAGTTTGGGGATGCGATGCTTATGTGAAAAAGCTTCAACCCGATAAGCTCGAACCCAAATCGGAGAAATGTGTCTTCATAGGATACCCAAAGGAAACAGTTGGGTACACCTTCTATCACAGATCCAAGGCAAGACATTCGTTGTTAAGAATGGATCCTTTCTAGAGAAGGAGTTTCTCTCGAAAGAAGTGAGTGGGAGGAAAGTGGAACTTGATGAGGTAATAGTACCTTCTCCCTTACTTGAAAGTAGTTCGTCGCAGAAACCGGTTTCTGAGACACCTACACCAAGTAGTGAGGAAGTTAATGATGTTGATCATGAAACTTCGATCAAGTTACTACGTAACCTCGTAGATCAACCAGAGTAAGATCCGCACTGAGTGGTACGGCAATCCTGCTCGGAAATCATGCTACTAGATCATGATGAACCTACAAACTATGAAGAAGCGATGGTGAGCCCAGATTCCGCAAAATGGCTTGAGGCCATGAAATCTGAGATGGGATCCATGTATGAAAACAAAGTATGGACTTTGGTTGACTTGCCCGAGGGTAGGCAAGCAATAGAAAACAAGTGGATCTTCAAGAAGAAGACTGACGCTGACGGTAATGTTATCGTTTATAAAGCTCGACTTGTCGCAAAGGGTTTCCGACAAGTTCAAGGGGTTGACTACGATGAGACCTTCTCACCAGAAGCGATGCTTAAGTCCGTCCGAATCATGTTAGCAATTGCCGATTTTATGATTATGAAATTTGGCAAATGGATGTAAAGACTGCATTCTGAATGGATTTCGGAAGAAGAGTTGTATATGATGCAACCGAAGGTTTTATCGACCCAAAGGAGCTAACAAAGTGTGCAAGCTCCAGCGATCCATCTATGGACTGGTGCAAGCATCTCGAGTTGGAATAAACGCTTTGATAGTGTGATCAAAGCATTTGGGTTTATACTGCACTTTTGGAGAAGCCTCAGATTTACAAGAAAGTGAGTGGGAGCTCAGAGCATTTCGATATTATATGTAGATGACATATTGCTGATCGGAAATGATATAGAATTTCTGGATAGCATAAAGGGATACTTGAATAAGAGTTTTCAATGAAAGACCTCGGTGAAGCTGCTTACATATTGGGCATTAAGATCTATAGAGATAGATCAAGACGCTTAATTGACTTTCACAAAGCACATACCTTGACAAAATTTTGAAGAAGTTCAAAATGGATCAAGCAAAGAAAGGGTTCTTGCACGTGTTACAAGGTGTGAAGTTGAGTCGACTCAATGCCCGACCACTGCAGAAGATAGAGAGAAAATGAAAGATGTTCCCTATGCTTCAGCCATAGGCTCTATCATGTATGCAATGCTGTGTACCGGACCGATGTGTGCCTTGCTATAAGCCTAGCAGGAGGTACCAAAGTAATCCAGAGTGGATCATCGGGACAGCGTCAAGAACATCCCAAATACCGAAAAGGACTAAGGATATGTTTCTCGATATGGAGGTGACAAAGAGCTCATCGTAAACGGTTACGTTGATGCAAGCTTTGACATCGATCCGGACGATTCTAAATCGCAGACGGATACGATTTACACTAAACGGAGGAGCTGTCGGTTGGTGCAGTTCTAAACAAAGCGTCAGAAGGGATCTACATGTGAAGCGGAGTACATAGCAGCTTCGAAGCAGCTAATGAAGGAGTCTGGATGAAGGAGTTCATATCCGATCTAGGTGTCATACCTAGTGCATCGGGTCCAATGAAAATCTTCGTGACAATATCGAGCAATTGCCTTAGCAAAGGAATCCAGATTTCACAAGAGGACCAAGCACATCAAGAGACGCTTCAATTCCATCCGGACTTAGTCCAAATGGGAGACATAGAGATTTGCAAGATACATACGGATCTGAATGTTGCGAACCGCTGACTAAGCCTCTTCCACGAGCAAAACATGATCAGCACCAAGACTCCATGGGTGTTAGAATCATTACTATGTAATCTAGATTATTGACTCTAGTGCAAGTGGGAGATCAAGGAAATATGCCCTAGAGGCAATAATAATGTTATTATTTATTTCCTTATTTCATGATAAATGTTTATCATTCATGCTAGAATTGTATTAACCGGAAACATGATACATGTGTGAATGCATAGACAAAACAACATGTCACTAGTATGCCTCTACTAGACTAGCTTGTTAATCAAAGATGGTTATGTTTCCACCATGAACAAAGGAGTTGTTATTTGATTAACAAGGTCACATCATTAGTAGAATGATCTCGATTGACATGACCCATTCCCTTAGCTTAGCACACGATCGCTTAGTATGTTGCTACCGCTTTTATCCATGACTTATACATGTTCCCGTAACTATGAGATTATGCAACTCCGCTTTGCGGAGGAACACTTTGGTGCTACCAAACGTCACAACGAATCGGGTGATTATAAAGGAGTACTACAGTGTCTCCAAAGGCGATGTTGGGTTGGCGATTTCGAGATTAGGTTTTGTCACTCCGATTGCTCGGAGAGGTATCTCTGGGCCCTCTCGGTAATGCACATCATCAAGCCTTGCAAGCACTACAACTAATGAGTTAGTTGTGAGATGATGTATTACGGAACGAGTAAAGAGACTTGCCGTAACGAGATTGAACTAGGTATTGATACCGACGATCGAATCTCGCAAGTAACATACCGATGACAAAGGAACAACGTATGTTGTTATGCGGTCCGACCGATAAAGATCTTCGAGAATATGTAGGAACCAATATGGGCATCCAGGTCCCGCTGTTGGTTATTGACCGTGAATAGTTCTAGGTCATGTCTACATTGTTCTCGAACCGTAGGGTCCGCACGCTTAAGGTTTCGATGATGGTTATTATGAGTTTATGTATTTTGATGTACCAAGAAGTTCGAGTCCCGGATGTGATCACGGACATGACGAGGAGTCTCGAAATGGTCGAGACATAAAGATTGATATATTGGAAGCCTATGTTTGGAGTTCGGAATAGTTCCGGGCGAAAACAGGAATTTACCGGTACCGGGAGGTTACCGGAACCCCCCGGGGGGTAAATGGGCCTCGGTGGGCCTCGAGGGAGAAGAGGAGGGCCGGCCAGGGTGGCAGCGCCCTCTCCCCCCCAGTCCGAATAGGACAGGAGGCGGCGCCTCTCTCTCTTCCCTCCCCCAATCCTATTCAAACTAGGAAGGGGAGTCCTACTCCCAGTGGGAGTAGGACTCCTCCCGCCTTCTAGCTAGGCCGGCCGGCCTTCCCTCCCTCCTTTATATCTGAGGCGGGGGGCACCCTTGACACACAAGTTTGATCTTTAGATCGTTCCTCAGCCGCAGTGCGGTGCCCCTCCACCATATTCCACCTCGGTTATACCGTCATGAAGCTTAGGCGAAGCCTGCGCCGGTGAAACATCAAGATCGTCACCACGCCGTCGGTCGACGAAACTCTCCCTCGACACTCGGCTGGATCGAGTACGAGGGACGCCATCGAGCTGTACGTGTGTCAAGAACTCGGGCGCCGGAGTAACGGCGCCGGATCGGTCGGATCGCGAGGAGAACGTCGACTACTTCCTCTACGCCAGATCGCTTCCGCTTCAGTCTACAAGGGTATGTAGACAACACTCTCCCCTCTCGTTGCTATGCATCACCATGATCTTGCGTGTGCGTAGGAAAAATTTTGAAATTACTACGTTCCCCAACATCCACTTCATCCTACGGTTGTCTTTTTTTCTTTTTTCTTTCTAATCTAATCATCCCCCCTGATTTTAAAGGAATGGGGCCGGGTCTTATTTTGTTTCAATCAAATCATGCCACGTATGCGGCAGCACGGATGGTCACACACGCGGGGAGCAGGCAAGTCTCGTCCGACCAAAGCACCCATGCATGCAACTAGTACCTCTGCATGCATGCAAGGATAAGTGATCCATGTAGTATAGATCAACACACCACTACTCATGGATAACAGTAAGCACAACACAGGAGAAAGTGAGAGGAGATGACACATATGAACACATCACATATGTGTCATATATGGTCATGGGATTGTAAGCTGCACCTGCATGCGTGCGAGCAATCATAACCCCCGTTACGTCAAGTACTCCCTCCGGTCCTCAATAGTTTGCGTATAAATTTTTCCAAATTTTTCCTGAATAGTCTGCGTACTAGGCCTCCAGAGCCAACCTTTCCGTCTATGCCATTGCCCTTTCCTTTGGGTCACTTAATTAGTCTGTATCAATGACCAATTGGCATGCAGGAAGTGCATGTAGGGACGTGCTCCACGAGGAGTCAAAGTAGAACGGCCAATCAAAGGGGTGCAGTTATCACACAGCGGGAAATCTGGGCATGCTGTCGCAGGGGTAAAAGTGTCCAGGTTTTTGCATCGCTGCCCCTCCTTGGTATCTGGGCTTAGTGTTATGCGCAATCTAAAAAGGACCGAAAGGAGTACAAAATTGGTGTTTCTCAAAAAAAAGTACAAAACTGGTGGCCACACACCTTTTGGGACCCTTAAACCAGGTGCCCCGCCAGGGCTGTGCCCACCTAGTCATGTAACGGGGGGAGTTGCAAGCAGGTTCAGCTTCTCTCTGCTCTCAAATCTCTTCAAAGCACTACCCTAACATGGCCCTCACAGGAAAGGCCACCTCTCCCTCTCTCATCCATCAACCAACCAACACCTCTCTTTCACTCTCTACATGCCTACCCTGCATTGGATTACAATTAAGATACCACTCATGGTACTCCCTCCCTCTAGGTGTATAAGTCATCTTACGAAAACCAAATAATCCCAAAACGCTTAGGCCCGGTGCATTAACTTCTATCTCGTTTCTTGTTTCTTCACATATCAACCAATAAGAGAAGAGGGGTGTGCATGTTTTTAATGACTCGAGACTACCAAACACAACATGCAGTGGTTAGTTCATTGCATTCAACGCTATTAATTAGCAAATAAACATTAATGTCTCTCGTTTCCCCTCCTCCTTGGTCACGATGCACAACCTAAGATGACTTACTCACCTAGACCTAGGAGTACTAGCTATTGGTAATAAACCTGTGGGGCGTACTAGATACTCCCTCAGTTTCGAAATAAGTGTCTCAACAGGGAGTAATAGCGATGGGAGTAATAGCGATCCATGCATGCATGCACGCACGGTACGTTGCGTTGATCAGGCGAACGAAGACCTGTGGGGCGCCCCCTTCCTTCTCATGTTGAGCGACAAGACGATCTGGGGGAAGAAGCCCCCTGACTTCTTCTTCCTCGGGACGGGTCGTCGACGCCGGCAGCCGCGTCGAAGCCCCCCGTGTTCCGGCTGCCGCCGCTGCAGGTGCTGAAGCCGCCGCCGTAGTGGTGCAGCGGGACCTCGAGGATCGAGTTCGGGGTTACCTGGCCGGCGGTGGCGTCCACGTCGTCCACGAGGTCCGACGACCCATCGCCGACGCGGAGGTTCTCGAACCTCAGGAAGCAGGCGACGTCGGCCTCGCCGGACATGTATAGGATGTTGGATAGGTCGATGAGCTTGTCAAGATCGTACAGGCGTACCACGTCATTGTACACGTACCTCCGCACCTGTACACATTTCAAACCTCTCGTTACACTTTTAATTACCACATAAAATATGGAGTAGTACCCCTAACTCTTTACTATTCCTAGCAAATAGCATGAGCAAAGAAGGAATCTTCTAAAAGCTGAGTGGTAAAACGAAAGTGTCGTTCGGGTGTGTGAGTGTGAAATGTGATGAGGTAATAAATGGCCCTCCCTTACTTCACTCTGCATGGTAAAGGCAGGCAGGCTGGTGAGTGGTGAGCGAGTGAGTCACCAGGAGTAATAATTGCGGGCGTTTGACCGGCGGCTCGTCGTCATCCCCATCGTGGGAGACCAAGGGCGTACGTACGTGCGTTCCATCGTGCAGCATGCAATGGCCAAAGCATTTTGCAAGCACCCGATGCCGATGGCAAGGAAAGGTACGTCCGGGGCGTGGTAAATCGCGAATCGCCGGCCACCGATCCAAGGGGCCAACCATGCATGCACCACGGCGCCCGGCGTCGTGGTCACTGTGGCATCCCCCTGAACGTGTGAACAACGTCGTCGTCGAGGGCGGAACCATGCGCTTGGACGGTAGCACGCGGGCAGGATTACATGTGTGCGTGTGTACAAGGTGGCAAAGAGGAGCAACAGTGTGGAGGGCCTTGTTTGGCAACAGGGCAGGCCCTTTTACCATGCACACATATGGTAAAACTGCCTCCGCCGTGCTCGCCTCCTGCTCTTTCTACCCCTGCTGCAGGCAGTGACTGCTGCGACGCTTAACAAGATGATGTACTCCGCAACAGCTGCCTGCCGGCCATCCATTTATTCACCAGCAGCAGGGTGGATCAGCGGGTGGAAAGGGTGCTTTGCTTTGCTATGCATGGCAAAACAATCCGGATAACCCACCCCATTTGTAGGGCGATTTGCATGAAATCGGCGGCTGGGAAGGAGGAGCGACGGAAGTGACGAGACCACAACAGTGGAACCACTGTTAGAGCATCTACATTGGGGCATCCCAAGGCAAAAAACACATATTTGACCTGAGGACCAAAAGAATTCACAATCTGAACTCCTTTCGAAAAAATTTCACCGAGCTGACCGTTTCGCGTGGCGCCCGACAGATAGGCGCCACACTATACTGTGCAGCGCCGGGAGCTTAGGCGCCACACGCCGGTCCAGCGTGGCAGCCCAGACCCCACTCCTGGTTGTGCAGCGCCTAGCTGAAAGGAGTTGCACAGTGTAGTGCAGCGCCTAACCGAAAGGAGTTGCACTATCTTATATTAAAACTGTTGTAACTTTTAATTCGTGCATCCGATGAAAAAGTGCCTTATATGAAAGTTGTATATTTTTCCGTGTTCTACGCAATGGTGGCATTTTCATCTATGTTAGGATCAATTTGCTTGATGAAAACCTTGTTGCAAAAGTGCATCATAATATAACTGATAGAATCTGTTAAAATTTACAAACTTGGCATGATGATAGCCATTCACCTATAGCTCTGACACGTTTTCAGCCTACATGAGTTTTGCACTGCATAATGTGTACTTTCACGCCATGCCTATGCTTGCCATGTTAATCATCCTTAACATGATCATTTCTTGGATCTAAGTGACTAACATGATATAAGTGAACTTCATTACGTAAAGTTACATTTTGTAAGATCCATAGTAATTAATCCTGACATCATATGAATATGATCTAACTATGAAAGTTGGAAAATTTCATGTCTACCTTAAGTCTATGTCATTTTCATACCCACTAAATATTTGCATCACTATGTTTTGAGATACTAAAGTAACTAAGGCAATGTTCTGCCAGATTGACACGTTAATTTCACCAAGTCACTGGATGTCACCAAGCCACGACCGTGCTGATAAAATGCAAAGTTCTGCCACTTGGGTTCAACTTGTCAACCGCCTTTTGTGCGGCCACCCACTTCTGACAATCTTTGTTGATTGTCGATGGAGCGAAGATATCGGTCGGAGCGGTCAATTCTACTCTTGTTGTGTAGATCAAAGTGCTCCTTCATCCGGTTCCAATAAGCATCTCTACTTTCATCACCTCCAACGGATGGATCCTTCGACCCTTGCAACCAAGTATTGCATAGTAAGACGTCTTCTTCGTTGGAATAGTTGCCTCCTCTTCCTTTCGGTGCGTCGACAATGCCCTCACCATCCTCGTCCACCTCGAACTCATGGTCATCGAAATGCATGTCATTGATTTGAGACCAATGCGAATTGTTGGAGCCAACACCCATAGTTGACATATATGCCTCATCGTTGAAGCTACAAAGTATATACAATGAAGCAAATAAGCTATCTATACGTGTGCATTCAAAAAATCACAACAACAAAAAGTTGGCGAAATTTTATTACTTTGGGGCATTTCCTCGAACACCTTGTGCGCGTCGGCCGCCGGCTCAACAAGTGAGCTCGTCGGCTCTTCGGTAGCTGCCGCACCCGTCACACACCCTGCAAGCTTCTTCCTCAACGGCTTCGAAGAGCCGGAGCCGTCCGCCGCCTTGTTCTTCTTTGCGGATGCCTTGCACTTCTTCGGCCGCACCGCATTTGGGAGCTTTGAGAGGGGGGCACGTGGCTTCACGGCGGGTTAGATCATATTCATATGATGTTAGGATTAATTACTATGGATCTTACAAAATGTAACTTTCTATAACAGAAGTTCACTTATATCATGTTAGTCACTTAGATCCAACAAATGAACATGTTAAGGATGATTAACATGGCAAGCATGGGCATGGCATGAAAGTACACATTATGCAGTGCAAAACTCATGTAGGTTGAAAACGCGTAAGAGCTATAGGTGAATGGCTATCATCATGTCAAGTTTGTAAATTTTAACAGATTCTGTTAGTTATATTATGATGCACTTTTGCAACAGGGCTTTCATCAAATAAATTGATCCTAACATAGATGAAAATGCGACCATTGCATAGAACACGGAAAAATGTACAACTTTCATATAAGACACGTTTTCATCGGATGCACGGATTAAAAGTTACAACAGTTTTAATATAAGATAGTGCAACTCCTTTCGGTTAGGCGCTGCACTACACTGTGCAACTCCTTTCAGCTAGGCGCTGCACAACCAGGAGTGGGTCTGGCTGCCACGCTGGACCGGCGTGGGCGCTTAAGCTCCAGGCGCAGACAAGATAGTGTGGCGCCTATCTGTCGGGCGCCACGCGAAACGGTCAGCTCGGTGAAATTTTTTCGGAAGGAGTTCAGATTGTGAATTCTTTTGGTCCTCAGGTCAAATACGTGTTTTTTGCCGCATCCCAAACCCTCCTCAAACGTCCGGATGGGCCACTCGGTCACTGATCGGTCATGGAATTTTGACCCAGCCGGGCGCCTCAAACGGCCGGACTGACCGGCACCCCTCATATCCAACTCAAATGTGAGAGAAATTGAGTCCGGATCACACCGCAGACCAGGAAGGTCCGTCTTTAGATGATTTTCATAGTTCGAACAGCACGGTTCCGATGGTAGCGGGAGTTTTTAGGATCGTGTCGGAGATGCCCTAAGAGTGCACTATTGTAGCAGGTTACACGCAGTGCATTGATTGCTTCATCTTGAGAAGGAACCGGCTGCTGTGGTAAAATGCATGTTCTTTTTCTTCTGATTTCTCAATGCATGTAATGTTGTTGGTGTCATTTTTTGATGTAATTTCTTTTGTTCTTCCGACGCCCCAGGTTCTACCTGTCGCTGATAATGTGTGGTGGGCATCAACAGATAGATTATAGCGCATTTGGATCCTCCAGTTAAGCTAGAAAGAAAACCTGGACAATTTAGCAGGATATGTGAATCTATGTATTATTCTGAAATCTGAGCAAATTGAGGTCCGGTGCCATGCTATATGAAGCTGAGATCTTCCAAAGTGTTGCACTGAATAGAGAGAAAACATGCCCAGTAGTTTGCCCGTTGAGTCTCGTTCGTCGTGCCCTGCATCATGGCGACGATACAATTTGCCGGTCCCCGTCCCCCTGCCCTGACCTCCCGATTTTTTGCATGGGCGCCTCGGGGCGAAACCATGATTGATTCGCTAGCACATGCTCGGAGACACCACGAGTGGAGTACATCACCACCTAGCTGCAAACGACTACTCCATGTGGTTCCACTAGCTAATATTCACAGACACTTAAGGTACATCTACAACGCTAACCCATAAATTTTCTCCCAATTTGTCTGTTGAAAGGCATGGACACGAATACGGGAGGATGCCACACTTTGACAACAACTCAAACTAATCAGACGAAATTCAATCAAACATGACCGGATTTCATATAAACACGGCCAGATTTCATATAAACACGATGAATTTCATTTAAACAAAACGGATTTTATTAATTTATGTCAACTAAACGGAGCTTGTTCGGCTAGGCTTAAATGAATGGTCGCTGGCGCCCGTTTCCCGTGTCCGGCCATGAACCAAGAGAACTGAAGCTTCACCGTCTTCAGCTCCGCCTCGGCGCTCTCCAGCTCCGCCTCGGCGCTCTCCAGCTCCTCCTCTGTAACCTCCTTCTTCGGAGGCCTGGGAAGTGAAGTTGTCCGCCTCCACATCGCCACCAAGCGACTAATCAGCCGAAGATGCTCAACCCACCAACCTTGGCGTCGACGGGAGAGGAGGAGCGGTGGCCTTCCTCGGACCATAGCGCCGGCGACCCATCGTGCACTAGACTTCCTCGCTGCTGGCGGCGCTCGCGGCTGTGTCAGCTTCTTCGTGGTGGCAGCGGGGCGCGGCCTCGGCATTGTCATCCTCCTCCTCGTCGGTCTCGCCGAACACCGCCTCACCCGCGTCGTCGTCGCACTCCTTGCCGGCGGCCGCCACCTCCGCCGCCCTCTGGCGGTACCGCCAGCGGGCGAGGTAGATCTTGCGGGCGGAGCTGTAGGACTCGAGCAACGCCTCCTGCTCCGCCAGGTCTGCGTCTGGCGCGACCACCCTGCCGGCGGCGACTTGCTCCTCTGCCTGCAGATGCTCCTAAAGGAAATTGTGGTTGTAGCTAGTGTCGGCTTTGCGCCTCCTAGAACTACTCCTCGCACTCCTCCCGCACCATGTCCATATAATGGGCACGGGCCTCGCCAATGGTCATGGTGCAATGCACCGGCGAGGATGGAGCGGAGGAGGAGGGTGGCGCTGGCTCGTCGGAGGAGGCGTCCTCCATTTGCACGTCCTTCGGCTGCCTGCCGGCCTACCGGTCGGCATTTATGGCTGCCATGGCATTCTTCTACTCCGACGTCAGCCCGTCCCAAAGAGCTTTGGCGGCGGGGGGATCCATGGCGAGGAGTGGTACGAAGAGGGATGACTGTAGCTATGGCCGGGGCACCGGGCAACGGTTTTATATAGCACCGGTGGGCGGCAGAGGGACGGGCGGGTGGCGCCGGAGCAGACATCTCGGCAACCGCGTGCCATCAGTGCGGACGGTAGACGGACAGGCGGGGCCCCTCGTGTCCTTTGAACACGCGGCAGTCATTGAGCGGTCGCTTCCGCTATGGCCGGATATGAATGCGGATGCTGACGCTCTGGAGAGGCGCTAACCGAAAACATGCGGGAGGGGGACGGGGTCTTGGTGTGTCAGGGCGGTCAAAAGCATGCTTGGGATCTGTCCGGATTCCCTCAAACCTCCATCACTTTTGTCTCCTGTTTGTGAAAGAAATCGTGTCCGGACCGTGCTGCGGACCAATACAGGACCACGATGAACGGTTCTCGCGGTCCGTACGACTATGGCATGTTTGTGGATTGGCGTTGAAGATGCCCTAATAACCCCATGGATTTATCATGGATGGACGCAGCCATTGCAATCACAATCGCAAGCCCATTGGACCACTTCCTTTGACCTTGTGTCTCCTCTCCTCCTCCTCCGCCTGACCATCGTCATCGGGCCTGTCTTGAGCCACGGCATGGCAGTCCAGCATCGCCTCGTCTCCCTCTATGTCCACGACCTAGATTTACTTACACTCACGTACGTACACGTGATGTTCAGAACGACGTGAGCAGTATGCTTCCCCTTTCTTGCATTATCGGAAACATGCGGAGACGGCCAGATGGAGTGCTGGCGTGTCTCGTCTTGTCTGCTCATGGGTAAATCATGCATCGCACGGTCGAGGGCACGATCGATTGGGGCGGCGGAATTCCGTTCCAAGCTTAAGAGGTTCGGGATGGGCGGGTACGTGTGCATGGAGGGGAGACATGGCCGCGATCCACAAACCACCACCATCCATGGCCAAGACCAAGACGGGTCCGGTTGGGGATTCGCTCGTCAATCACTCAGTCTCTCCTGCAATTGACTCCGTTATTTCGTCGCCACACCGCACTCACCGTCGACCTGCAGCGGGCCGTGGTCCTCTCCCACGACGTAGTGGGGTGAGAAAGCCTGGTCAAAGAGAGAGAGAGAGAGAGAGACGGAGACGACAAAAACAAGAGCAGTGTTCTATTTCTATCCTTCAGTAAAAAACTTGCAGGTGAGACGGCCAACAGCTGTGGAGCTGGTGCGCGCTTTCAGCAGCTGCACTGCGACTGCAAGGCTGCTGGGTTTTCAGTTTCAGGCCAAGTTGCGGCAAGATCATCCTTCTGGTTATAGGTGGTATCAACGTCCATATTGTGTTCAGTAAAAAACTTGTTGTTCGTTGCAGCTGCCCGTCCAAGATCGGCAAGAGCCACAACATGTGGCGGGATCCAAAACCAGCAGTCCGGCGAAGTGTGTCAGCTAGGCCCTGCAGGTAATCCACCATGGACACGACACGGTTTGCAATTTTCTGAAACTATACATGTATTAGTAAGATTTTTTGTCCAAAAGGACCCTCTGCCGAACGCTATTGACAAAAAAGACTACCTACGGATCATTTTGACAAAAAGGACCCCTCGGCGGTGGCGGCAAAAGCGGCGAGCGACACGTGGCACTGCCGCCACGCCAGAGGCGGCGGGCCCGCCGCCATCGCAGAGGCGGCCACGCCGCGCCACGCGAGCCAAACAGAATCTCCAGCGCGACGGAACGGGCGGGCTGTGGGCCCAGCCGCCACCGGGTGAGGCGGCCGCCCTGCGCGCTGCGCCGCCAGCCGACAGTTCCCTGCTGCGGCGGGTTTCGCCAATGGGCCACGCCACATCGGTGAGGCGGCCGCCGCCGACAAAGAATGCCGAGACGATATGCACGGAGTGCGAGGTTTGGGCACGATTCGCACGCTAAAAATCCGGCCGGGCGGAATCACGCTACCGATTGTTTGCTTTTGCTGATTCCTACGCTGCAAACGCATTTAATTTCACGGCGGAATCGCTCTCGGCTCGTTGCTTTGCTTTTGCTCCTTGCATGCCGATAATTTTCACGCTACCGAACCGAGGCTGCCGACACTACAGGATCCTCTCCTTTATATACCATTCTTCATTTGCGTGCGCAAGCACTCAAACCTCGCTCCTCTCCTTTGCTCTCTAAGTCCCTCGTTCCTCTCCTTTGCTCTCTAAGTCTCTAAGTACAGAGAGAAAAAAAGCACTTTCACCGTGATTTAGGGTGATTTAGAGTTGGATTTTGAGGATGATGAAGTTGAAGAAAAAATAGATTAAGGTAAGATCTATCCATTTTTGTTGGTTTCATTCGCATGCATGATGTTTTTATTCTATTTGATTAGTTCCTAAGTGTGTATTCAATGTTGCTTTAGGCATTATTTCCGTACTTGGAGAAGTCATTTGGAGTTTCTGTAGTAGGAATAGCCGTGCAAAGTGAACTACGAAGTTGAAGATCAAGGTATGAGCTTTGCAATACATTTATTTATTTATGCATGCAGGGTGGTAATTAGTTCGTCCTTTAGCTCGTTATTAGCTATGTGATGGTAGTGCTTAGAGGTTAGAAATAATTTCAGACGAGACATGCTTAGAAGTTGAAGATGTTGCATCAATGTTAGGTGCGTCCATTAGTATTGACATGCGGAAGAGGTTAGAAATAATTTCAGAGGAGGCATATTCTTATGCCCCTAGAATGCTTCATCAAATAGCAAGTGCTAATAGGGGGACTCAAGTTTGGCGGAGAGAACGTCCAAACCCAATGAACCCGGGTGAGCTAATCTCGATCGCTTATTCGGCATTCGCCTGACTATACAAGCCTTCGTGCACTGCGCCCGTATTATCTGTTGATGGTACCTTTCTTCGAAAGTACAAGGGCACACTATTGGTGGCGATTGCGGCGGATGCAAATAATCGCTTCTTCCTATTGCATATGCATTGGTCGAGAGCGAGAACAAAGATAGCTGGTTATGGTTCCCGAGCTGCGTGAAGATTGGTGTCGTGAAAGAGCGTGAAGGTGTTTGCATCATTTCGATCGCAACACCGGATTATTAAGCGCTCTTGAAATAATTAAGGTGTCGGAAGAAGAGTGGGCTGGCCCGATCTAGAGGGAAGGTGGTGCATGAGGCATTTGGCAGCAAACTTTACTCCAAATTCAAAAACAAGGATTGGTTCAAGTTATTCAAGAGGATGTGCATGCAAAAACTCAAGCCAAAATGAATGCGATATGGGCAGGTATCAATGGTGAGATCGACCAGCTGCCTTGCCGCAGAGAGAAGACCGGAGGGTCGAGGACGGCCATAAATTTGAGCCAAGGATCACCGAGAATTGCCCTCATTTGGAGAAGTGGGCGCAGCTCACGACACCGGGCTCGGTATGGAATAATGACTAGCAACATGTCGAGGTGTACAATGGTGTTCTTAAAGGGGTGCGAGCACCGCCTATCACAGCCTTAATTGAAGAAACTTGAACCGGACCTGTCATACTTTGCGCATGTGGTCACCGACGCCAAAGCACAAGTTGAATTGAACAAGCCATGGTCCGAGAAGATGCAAAGACATCTGGACGAGAAAGCAAAGAAGTCCCAAAGTCATGGCTGCAGGAAAGTGGACGACTTAGGAATAAGTGGGAGGTCAATGTGCGAGCCAAGCACGCCAAGGGTCACCACAGAGGATCAAAAGCAAGCTGTCACCCTTGGCTCAACCTCCTGTGAGTGCACTTGTAACAAGCCCAAGCTTGAGGGCTACCCTTGCAAATATGTGCTCCGGCGGCTGCTGTTCAAAAATCAGCGCCGAGCCATACATATCGCCAGATTTCAACATGTACAATCTGTACAACACTTGGAGCGGTGAGTTCGGGCTTGGGGCATTGATATGAACTACAAAATGTTGTGGCTGATGGGCGAAATGGGTTCGAACACCGACTTGATGAGAACCGCAAAGGGCGACGTCGACCTAGGCGCCATCGCAATGACATGGACCATAGCCGATGGGAGAACCAAGGCGATGCAGCGCTTGCGTGTGTCCCGGACATTCACGCAAAGACTGCCCAGACGAGCCAACAACAACGCATGATGTTGATATATATGTACTCGCCATGTCTATTTATATTTCTACTCGTTATGTGTACTTATATTAAATTTAAATTGATTCTCTTTGTATTATTGTACTCGATGTTAACTTCAGATAATTAATGTAAATCGATCTCTTTGTATTTTTAAGTTAATTTTGATTTGCATTTGTATTTCCGCCTTCCTCGTAATTTATATGTGTATGTTTGTGTGCAGGTTATGGGTGAAGTGCCGTTGCTTTTGCAGGGCCCCATGACGCCGCCACCGTTGTCACCTATTTTGAAACCAAATACTAAGCATGATTATCGACCTTTCGGACCAACCATAAAGAAAACATGGTCAATACACAATCATTACCTTGCTCACCTTGACGCTTATGGACTACAAGGTTTTGCTAGGCTCACATCATGCGACGACCAAGCACGTTCGACCCATCCTTTTGACATCCCTCATTGACCGTGGAGACCAAAACCCACACCTTTCACTTTCGCTTTTGGGGAGCTTGCACCTACACTAAAAGATGTTTCTATGATCACTGCTCTACCAATTAGAGGTGAGCCAATAGTCTCTCCACGAGTGTCTCCATCTTGGACATTAGATATAGCAGCCCGCCTTGGGATGGAAATGCCGTAATCACATCGCATCGGTAACCCTCGGGGCATCCCACTTGTCCGCTTCGGATAACTTTCTTCATTTATCTAGCTTCGCCAATGAGGAGACGAGAAAAGACATCTGCTTATGATTTGTTGTGGCTCCTCGGGAATCTATTTCCAAATTCACATGGGGATGTTGTTGTCCCTGGTCTCATCTACATTGCAGAGAATATGGTAGATGAACCTTTACCCGAGCTGCCAAAATACAGCTTCGTTCTGCCATGCTATCTCATACATACAGAGGTTTGTGTGATGCCACGAAAAACCTCTTTCGCACAAAAAGCTCCATTACTTTGTGTCGCCTATGAGTTTCTACAGTTGTGGTCCCGGGAATACCTCCTGTAGGGCGACCTCGTATAGTACAACCCATATACCCATACGACTTTGGCGAGGTGCTAAGCGCAACTATGGCCACCAGTGGACAAAGGCACGAAACGTTGGTCTCCGGATATTGCGAAAAATTGTTACCCTATGTACCACCAACAGTTTGAGATACTTGATGAGGCGAAGTCACATGGAACCCGTGGACTGAGGACCAGCTAAAATTGGTCTTTGATGCTCGACACTTCACACCGTGCATGTTGACCGATAGTGGATTCTCGCTGACTCGCTGCAACTTATTGTTCCCTGTGGTGTGTTGAACCTTACAACCCAGGCGCGTAATGAGACAGTTCGGTCTCTATCAAGAAATTCCACCACCTTTTCCTGCACGATCGACGAGGAAACACATAAGTAAGATGTGACATCCCTAAATAGTTAGTGTCATTTTAATTTACTAAACTCACACTTTGTTACATAATTTGCAAAGCTAACCAATATGGGCAGGGGTTGGAGTTTATACGATTGGAGGGAAGAGAACAGTGAATGGGTACATAAGTGGGAAAATGAAGCGCTAGCAGATATAGTCGCCAACTTAGGTATATTTTATGTACATTATTTTTTACGATGATCATACGATGCGAGAAGATGCTTTGCTTTCATCACAACGGTTTATGTAATTATTTAATTTTGCAGACCGTGCGATGGAAGTACAGATCAAGCGCATACAGCAGTGGTCTTGCATGAACACATGTGCTAGTCGCCACCAGCCAGCTACTATACCAACACATCTCACACAAGAGGAGCAGCGAAGACATGTTGAGTTGCTCGCAGCTTACTATCGTGACCAGATGGTAATCACTTGTAACTTTTTAGGTCCATTATTTCATAATCATTTGAACTAAATAACATCCAAATATTGTTCAGCTTGAAAATGTCAACGAAGTAGGGCAGATGGCTACGGATAGCATGCCGCCCAGGCCCATATCGCAAGACATTCCGAAACTTTTGCAACAATTCGTGGCAAAGAAGTTCGAGATGCGGTAGAGGCGACGACGCTGCCATCGGAGCATACATGCCGGTAGCGAGGTCAGCCAGACCGAAAAGGCACCGTCGTCCGCATCGAAGCGAGGCGCGTCACGAGCCATGAGCAATGGGGGATGGTCCGAGTACTAGAACGACATTGCCACGACATGACTCATCTCGCCATCGCGACGCTTCTTCTTCGATGCAAACCGTCGGCGGATATCTCAGACCATGGCACGGGCTTGGATTCGATGCCCGAGCGCTTTTTTCCCTAACCCATATGCGCATACGTGATATGATGCATACACCCAAGGTGAGGGATCTCAGCCGCTTCTCTCACGCGAGGGATCCCCATGCCCGAGGAGACTCGTGTACCGATTTAAACCAGCACCAAGTACAATGGCCGACAAAGATAGGAGAGGGATATGCTCAGTAGTCATGTTTACATTTCAATGCATTTACAATGATATCATTTATTATCCTCTAACAGTTTATTTAAAATGTTTCTATGTGCAGGACACACCGATGTTAATTGGGGCGATGAGAACACCCAACGCCAAGGCCAACACAGCCTCCGGGAGCATCACATGATCATGGCGCCAACACAGCCTCCGGGAGCATCACATGATCTTGGCGACACGGTTACATCATTAGTTACTGAGTTCTTCGGAGGGATGTTATTGGCCCATCTTTTATCCCCCGAGTCACAACCATACGCCTACAATTACGCTCGTGTTCGCAACAAGGATTCGCGACTCCACCACCCACGCAAAGACTCGCAGACACATGAAGCCGAATTGGAGTATGCCGAGGTCTTCGTGTGACTAGGCCACCTAATCGCTTGTCGCTTTCCGGTCGTAAGGAAAGGCCAGGTGGTCGTTGTTAAGTAGGGTGATTCATCTATGCACGTGCGCGACCCATTGTATCTATATATGTGTGTATCAGACTTTTCGATTTGAACATCTATGTTTGCTGAAATAAAAATGCACCAGTCAGGAATAATTTTTCCCGCCTATATCTCCCGCCATACTATCCTGCTCCACTCTTTTGCTTATGTTAGGCCGAAATGATTTTTTTTCAGGCAACGCTTTCCCCTCAATATTTTCCCGCCTACGCTTTCCCTCCATATCTTCCCGCCACTCGTTTCCCGCCATATGTTCCGCCACCTGTTTCCCGCCAACCCCTTCCCGCCATATCTTCCCGCCATACTGCACTCGTTCTTTCCCCCCCTTTTTCTCCTCTCTACCTATAAAACCCCTTCGCATGAGGTGGATAAGCATTCGAGTGTAGTGTAGTCGAGATGTCCCATTATCCTTTCGATCGTAGTTTTCACCCTGGGATGAGCAGGACTCTTCTGAGGCTAGCTACCGATTTCAGGATGGACAATAGGATAGTTCCATGGGCCGAACTCACCGGTAGTGACACCATAATGAATGAGTTGGCTCACCAATTACGTGGTGCGGGTGGCTGAAGGACCTATGAGGAGGTACGTAAAGAACTTCTTAGGTTGCGTGCAAGGTGGAAGAATGTAGTGGAGCCAAGAGTGAAACTTTCGGAAGGACTGCAGAAAAGCATCCATTTTTATGGATCGAGGAGAGCGAGGATGAAGATGATATCTTCATGCCGCCGCTTCCGTGCTTTGCATCGTCAAAGGGCAAGAGTTCTGCATCGTCTAAGGGCAAGAGTACTGCATCCTCGAAGAGCAAGAGTTCTGCATCGTCCAAGGGTAAGAGTTCTACATCCTCGAAGGGTAAGAGTTCTGCATCGATGGAGGATGACGATGATGCCTTCGTGTAGTTTTCTTTCAGTTCTACCGTTTAATTCGGATGTACTTGCATTATTAGTTTGTACTCTGTTATTGTAGGGCATTATGTTCTATCTTAATTTTATTTTGTAGTTGTTGCATGATGTTCGATGTTAGTGGAGGGAAAGAAAATGCCAGTTCTTTATTCTTAAACTATATTTTTTTTCCATTACGACACGGCACAACTGAAAATAAGATACATTGTAGGAATATACCTACATTTAACTCCTGAAATAAAGCTAAATTAAAGTGCAGAAATAAAGATACAAATGATTGCGAAATTTTAAATACTAGCACAGAATCTATCGAGTCCAGCGTGGATATTTTCCTTTTCCATCGCCGCTTCTTCTGCTGCCTTGGCCTCGACGAGCCCTTTCTTTCTTTCTCTGCCTCTCGCCTCATGAGCCTCCTTTCATTGTCGTTCCTGCTCCTCCATGCGACGAGCCTCCTCCTGTTTTTCTTTCCCATTTCCTCAAAAACGGTGTTGCTCAAAGATAGTATTCTTTAACTCTCTCTCTTGCTCGCTTTCTCCTCGCTTCCGCCTTCTCGCGTCGCTCTTCCGCAAATAAACTATTCCACGACCGTGACTTCTTTCACGAATCTCACATTTGCCCAAGCCGGCTTCTCCGTGTCAATCCAATGATAGTACATGCACAGAGGCGGAGGAGACTACAACAAGAAACAAGAATGTTACTAAATAATCAATGAAAATACCAACAATATCTATTAGTGATGGTTAAAGCATACCGAGGCTTGTCGACTCAAATAGCTACGGCAGATCTTCCTCATAATTGGCGCACATGAAAAACTTCATGCCCAACCAATCTGAAAAATCCGTCACCTCCTTCACCTTGCAAAGATCGCCACACCAACACCGCAGGATCGCCACCCCAGAGGCAAACTTGCATTCTTCATTTTCCTCGGCCTAATGCTTTGATCCGAGCAAGGCAAACTCATACCGATCAAAAAATATGTTACACACTTTAAGACCGGGCGATTTCTAGGATGGTCGGACGAGAGCCTCGGTGCCTCCTTTTATAAGCTCGACGATAAATGATGGCGAGAAAATTAAGCGGCGATATTTACGATCCCCGTAGTGTCGGCAGCGGTTTAGCCAGAGCCTCGGATTCCCAGTCTTGTTGAGGCAAAAGAAGCAAAGAAGCAAAGGCAGATTCCCGGCGAAAGAACCAAAATTTCAGCGTCCGAAGTCACATCAAGCCTCGAAATCAGCGCCACAACAAGATCAGGGCGCGTCTGGCAAAGAAGACAGTCCCGCCCTCCATTAGTGGCGGCTCGCTCATTGGCGGGCCCCGACGCAGCAGGCTGTCGGCTGGCAATGATCAGCGCCAGGCCGGCCGCCTCACCCGGTGGCGGCTGGGCCCACCTGCCCGCCCGTTCCGTCGCGCCGAGATTCCGCTTGGCTCGCGTGGTCGCGGCGAGGCCGCCTCTGCGCGGGCGGCCGGGCCCGCCGCCATGGCATGGCGGCGGTGCCACGTGTCGCCTGCCGCACCTGCCGCCACCGCTGAGGGGGTCCTTTTTGTCAAAATGATCCGTAGGTAGTCTTTTTTGTCAATAGCGTTCGGCAGAGGGTCCTTTTGGACAAAAAATCCTACTATAGTAGTGCTACACTGCTTTTTGGGTCGTGGTGTCGCTGTGTGCGTTCGCCCCAATTAATCTGACGGCCATGTGATCGCCCTGCCAGCACGTGTGTCGGTGCGTGTGTGTGAATTGTGATGGTAACGGACGGCCCAGAAGGCACGGGGGTTTCATCATCAGAGAATGAAACGTGGTGCAATGTGGAGCGTGGGCAGATGTTGTTGGGCCACAACGGTAGTTGCCTTTTGTCGGTGCATCGTTCATCGCCCCCCTTTTTCGCACGTAAAATTGTAAAAGATGGGTGTCTTTTCTCTAAAGAAAAAAGTTTGTGAAGTTGTTGTCGCCGTCGTTTTGTTGCATGCGTTGCTTCACGACGTGCTCCGCCCGCTTCCACGGCGTCCACGGGACCATGTACGGTTCGGCGGCCCGACGCCCTGGCCATGGCTCCAGGTAGCATCCTGGTCCGTGGTCCATCAATCACCCATGCGTACATGAGCTTGCACCATTGGCGCGACCACGGTCAAACAAACGGGCGATAGTTCCTAATGCCGCCAACTCGCGCAGCGCACGCGCTCTGCTCGCCCGCGTCCACTCCCCGTGCATGCCGGTGGTCACCACGCCAGGCCGTCTCTTTGGTTTCTTAGAGCATCTCCACTCGCGTCCCAAACATGTCCCTCAAGGATATTTTTTTAGCGCCGGTGCCCAAAAATTGGCCTAGTTGCGTCCCTAGAGCCTTGTTTATCGCCGGTTTGGACCGAAATAACAGCCGGCGAACCCGAGCCGAACCCAAGCCCTCGGAGGTCGCCTAGAGGTGCCGACCGAAGAGAAAAGGCGTGTGGGTCCGCTCTGTCGGCGAGAGACGGCCCTTTTCACCTCCGCTTCCCATCCCTTTCCCTCCATTCTCCCCTTCTGACCATCTTCTCCCGCCATTCTCCTCCCTCGCACCTCCATCCGGCCGCCATGCCGCCGAAGAAGTATACGGCTCTTGCGCCGTTGCCGGTGCCGACGCCACCCAATCGAAGCAGAGGAAGCCGAGGGCGCCGCCGGGAAAACCACCGGGCATGTCGAATGCCGACTGGAAGGCGGAGGTTCGGCCGGAGGTCATTACCACCGACCGTGAGCAATGATTCAACGCCAAGAGGGCTCGGGCGTACGCATCGATCGGCGGCTACGGTGGAGCAGGCAGAGGCGTCTCGCGCGGGCATGATGGATCCACTCGGCGGCCACGCCTCGCAAGCTGCCTGAAGCCAGCAGAGCATCGGGTTGCCGGCCGGCTTCTCACCGTTACCGTGCACGCCGACTCCCGCTAGTCCGACGCCGGAGGACAACGCCGCCGTTTGATGCATTACCTACGCGTCCTTTCTTTTGAATGCCCAACTTTCGAATGATTGATCGCCAAACTGTGGCATGGTGATCGCCAAACTATGTGGCAGCCGCTGATCGTCAGACTTGTGGCTTTTTTTGGGTAGCAGGGAATGTCAAGTTTGAATTCATAACGTCTTCATCTGACACCTGGGGATGTGGCTGGGAACTAGATCGCACTCAGGGCCAAAAAGCGCCGCGGCAGGCTGGGCGAATCGTGAAGATGCTCTTAGGGCATCTCCACGTTAGCCCCCAGAGAGGGCAAAAATCGCCTGGGCAAAGACCGGCTTAAACCACAAGACTGGGGCGTGATGCCACCCAACAAGGCGCCTACTGATATTTTAAAAAATTTAAACACGGCACAAACACGGCGCAAATTCATTGCAAACTTCAAGTGAGCACTACAAGAAATATGTCAACTTGTGACCTCACTATTGGTCACCGAAAGGTCACAAATTTTCATTTATGACCTTTTGTGACCAAAAATGTAGGTCAAAAGTCGAGGGTCATTAATCGACTATAGCGACCTTCTCTCGTGAGAAGGTCGTAGACGCGTTTTACTAAAAATGTAAGGTCGTTGAACCCATGACCTTTTGTTTTGGTCACTAGTCGTTTACCTGTGCCACGCCGGATCCGATGTGGCAACTGACGTGGCAAAATTACGACCAATTCAAAAGGTCAAAATTAGAATTGGCCCGGTCCAATTGGTGTTTATATGGGCCGAGCCCATTAATTTTTATTTTTCTAGCAATTTGTGTCAACTACATGGGCCGAGACCAAGAATTTGGCCTTTTATTTTCTAGGACACGGCCTTCTATAGTTCATTTCTTTTTGGGCCTCAAACTTTTTACATCCATTTCAATTTTGGGCCTCCATAACAAAATTGTTCCAAATGATAATGAAATAGAGGAATTCAAACAAGCATGTATCTTAAACAGCCATGGGTGACAATTTTATTTCTTTCAACACAAAAGATTCCTTAAACAGCCACGTGTACAACAAGAGGGTACATTCAAGTACATTCAAGCACGTGAAGTACTACCAAGGAGCTAAAACACGACTAATAGCAAACATGTACATTCAAGCATCAACGTAGCTACCAAGTAGCAACAAATTACCGAAAGAACCAACAAGAATCCATTTCTACCAAAGAAGAAGGCAGCTACCATTTCTACCATTGCTACCACCACCAGCAACCATCCATCACCACCAACGGCGACATTTCGAGACGCCCCCCTGTCGTTGCTTGGCATGTCAGATCACAAGTCCCCTACACACACAAAATTCAGATGTTCATCCGTAGTAGTGAAGTGGGTACTCTAACATTCATCGTGGTAATGCCGGAAGGAACCAATCAATCGGAAGCATCCAACCGATCGGAATATGGAGCGACAGGGATGAGGGAGCGGAGTGGACTCGGATGGTGTTGTTCTTGAAGACGAACACAAGGCCCACGCCGCTGCGGGATGGCCGATCGCCACCGACCACGCCCGAACTTGCGCGACTACTTCCCGATGTACCGCCTGCCTTGCCGTCGTAGTACTTGGGGAAGTCGCCCTGGCCGATGCCTCTCCATCACCTCCACTGCTATGCGGCGATGTGGGTCGCCCCACCTTCACGCCACCGCCACCAGAACCACAACAAGACTGCAGTTTGCACGCGCATGACAACTTAGAACACATGTGTAAAGCACATTGGCATATAGAAATGCAAAGGCATATATGGAAAGAAGAGAATACAATGCATGGGCACAGATCCAAGGAGCTAATACTAAACCAACATAGATCTCAAGCGATAAACAAAGAATGACATGCATCAAACAACTGAAGTTGTTCACTACAAGATCATCTATATGAGCTAAACTACTAATTTCCTATGCTATGAGGGTTATCTGATTTCAGGACATTCATATATACACCATGGACAGGTATAAAACCGAATGTAAAAGTAAAATACCACCACACAACACAGTGTGCCCTCAAGTCCCGAACCAGAAGTAGACTAACACCGACCACATGTATAAAGCGTAACAACAAAGTGAATACTAACTATTCTGCAAAAATAAATAAAAAGTGAATACTAACAACTAACGCATGTGTGTCCTTAAGCCAAAAACCAAGAACTACGAAGGGAAAAGGTAAAACAAATTCATGTGTTTTAGGGGGCATGATAGCGCGAGGTGTCATAATCAGATTCCGGAAATACCGACATCAGACACAACCCCTTTTCGAAGATAAATGCCTAAAAATTTAAGTTGCAAGGAGTAGATCAAAGATTCTGTAAGCAACTAGAACAACAGGAAGGTACTGAGCACATACAACTGGCTCTAGTATACCGCCATGCATGAGCACTTGTTAATATTTATATTCATCATAGCAACCTATAACCACCTATGCTTACAAATCATATCATAATGCCTATATAAGATGCAAAAAAGATATGTGCATCTAATATCAGACTAAGAGACAACGCTGCATAACAGTTCTGATCTTCTGCCAAAACTGAACACAACATGTACCAAGGAAAATCAACACTTATAGATTCATATCACACTAACAATACCAACATCGCATAACAGTTCGAACTTCGCTAGAACTGAACACAACATATACCAAGAAAAATCAACGCTTCTTTAATTAATATCGACTAACAGCCACCAACACCGCATAACAATCCTAAACTTCACAAACCGAACAAAACATACACTAAAGGAAACAATCAGAAACAAGATGAAAAGTGTAACAACCCGAGGTTCTCACAACAGATTTCCTCCGACGCAAGTGCTCACCTCTTCCATGCTTCGAGCCATCGCTGAATCAGACGGTGCCTCGTGCACCAACATCACGCAGCAAGGTACGCTCTTCTCGCACCGAGGTTATCGAGGCTCCCTCTTGGAGCACCTTGAGCCCATGGCCACTACCCACATGGATCATGCTCCTATCGGGAGTGGCGTGGTGGTGGTGTTGCTCAGCTGGCCACAGAGTCTGCTGCATGAAGGACACCTCCATGGAGTTGATGTACATGTTGTGGGTCTCGTCATCCATCCGCCGACACCAGCTCCCCAACCCGATCACCTCTTTGAAGAAGAAGAAGTTAGAAACCAGTTTCAGCTTTTACAGCACAAAATCACACCAGATCTAGATTTACGATGCAACCTTCGTAATTAATTATTCTATGATCAAACAAAAGCGAGACTATATATCGGGTAATCGATGCACTATTCTATGATCTGAGCTATCGTTGTTTCAATAGCTTGGCAAACATTGACAGCAAAGAAACAAAATTTTAAGTCAATATCTTTGTGAGCGTGTAGTAGATTGTTCACATCCTAATGAGATACATGGCAAAGAAGCTTGAACTATACTAGCAATGTAAAGCGCCAAGAAGATTCGAGAGTGATCGATGGTTGTTTCAACAAACAATCAGCTTCTTGACATCTTAACACGGACCAAAGAATTGTTGTTACTTCACAATGCGATAAATAGATCGACTCTAGCAAGCAAGGACTTGACCTCTCCTCTTGGAAGAAAGGAAGAGGGTTTCAGCTTCCTTGTCACAAATTTGATGGCTAATCGACCACCACTACTAGCATACGAAGCTCATCCAAATACTACTAGCATGCATATGAAGCTCATCTAGCTAATCGACCATCAAACACGGTAGATCACCCATACAAGCCGGAGACAAATATGTACACAAGCCGGAGGCACCGGGAGAGAGAGGAGGAGAGCGCTACGAGGCAAAAGCGAGGAGCTCGAGGAGCGCGGATCCTGGGCGGACGTCTGCGCGTTGGGCATACATGAAGACGAAGATGGCGCTGGCACCGCTCGGGCTTGTTGGGGTCCTTGCCGGCCTTGCCCTTCTTCCCTTGGCGGCGGCTTCGCCCCTTGCTCCTCACCACCAACCTACAACACCACGGATCGTCCGAAACCTAATCATCGAACAGATCTACCACGAGTGGAAGGGAGTACCTTGAGCTCGTGTCGCCGGGCTCGGATGAATGGGCAGCCGCGTGTGGGGCAAGGTAAGAGTCACCAGAGCCGCACCATCGACGGAGGCGCCATCGCATCCAAACCCTAGCCATGGGGACGTTGTCGGGAAGGACGCAGCAAAGGAGCAGCACGACCGCCTTGAGGTCCGGCGCGCCGGCGGCCTCGCTCGCATCGGGCGCCTCATGGAGACGCCAGAGGAGGAGGTGGTGAAGCAATGAACGGCTGGGATCGATCGCTAGGGTGGAGTACGACGAACCCTCCCTACAGCGAGGTGTACGGCGATCGTCGAGGATCCCGCAAACCCTAGGTCGCATGCCGCCGTGGTCCGCCAGCTCAACGGAGCGGCGCGCAGATCGGCACGCGCTACGGCGAAGCCACCGCCGCGACGCCGAGGCTGCAGGCACCGGATCTGCTGCGGGAGGTGGAGGGAGGGAGCGAAGATGGGAAACGATGGGCGGCGCGGATCTGCATCGTCAGCCTTGGATGAATGGGCGCGCGAGGGAGGGAGGGACGGTTGTGGTGGCGGCGCGAGGAAGGGAGGTGGCGGCGGCGATCCGAAGGGAGGAGGAGAGCTCTCTCTCTCTCGCATCGGGCACAGCTGGTGGGTGGGTGCGACACGGTGGGTGGGTGTGGGACTCGGGTGGGTGGGTGGGTGGATGGATGGATGGATGGATGGATCTGTGCCATGTCATCGATCCATGGAACACATGTTTCC
The DNA here is from genome assembly GCA_021437245.1 of Aegilops speltoides. NCBI lineage: Eukaryota > Viridiplantae > Streptophyta > Magnoliopsida > Poales > Poaceae > Aegilops > Aegilops speltoides. The sequence continues at coordinate 529,546,946 of CM038147.1, forward strand.
ACCAATGATGATTAAGCTTATGCAATTGTATTTTTTTGTTTTTTTTCTCTTACATATTTTCTCACCCATGTAAATAACCTATCCAATTTTTACTGCAAAAGGGCACCATTTCATTTTCAAAAATATTATACAATATTGACTAACTCGGGAGGCTTTGCAAACTCAAGACCCTCTACGATATTACATCACAACACCGGTGGCCCGACAATGCTTCATTGCAACTCCGTCGGTCCCGATAATGTTGGATCACAGCACCGTGGTCCGCAGCGATGCTATGTTGCATCATCGGTGACTATTTGCAGACCACCTTCGCTGCAACCCCGTGAACCTTGCGACACCATCCTCGTGTGCATGACCGGTGGCCACCACCCGGCAGCCTGCGGCGCCACGCATCACTACCCCACACCAAGAGCTTCGACACCCCTCGCATCAACAAATCGTCACCACCGTCGTCGAACATCAGCCATCATAGAAATGCTCAAATGTTATGGTAGATCAATGGCTTTCAAGCCAAATGATCAATCTTATGGCCACATTCATGGCATAGTTTGTTCAAATGGTCTCATATTGTGCACAAGGGTGCATCTTGGAATTCCAAACAATGTTGCCTAAGTAAGTTTTCATTTTCTTTGCACGTAAAATTCATTTTTCATTTTCCGAGTGCCCAAAAGGAGGTTTTTTTGTGAAGGAGCTACAAAATAATTGTTGCAAAATTGGACCTAATCAATTTTATAAAATACTAGGCCATATATAATGCACAATTGACAAAATGGTTGGGTGAAAAAAGTTTCGATCCACCTCTGGTGAAAAAGACAAATTGCCGTCGATTCAGCTGGAAACGGGTCAAATTTGAACTGTAGCTGCCTCATAGTTTGCTCTTTATTTTTTCTAAAAATCATTTCTAGGTACATAAGTATCTATTTAATCATAGAAACACCAAAAAAATTCCAAAATTCAACCACTAGCTATGAATGGACAAGCCCGCCGCTTAGACCGCATTTTGAAACGGACATAAAAAATTCAAAAAAAATCAAAAAATTGGAAAACCTTCGCATTGTGTCATTATATGTGACCAAGTTTCCAGGAAAAATAATAAACTTATAATACGGTAATTATTTTAAAAAAGTGTTCTCAGAAATGAGCTATCATGCGTGAAGATTCATGGCTTTCAAGCCAAATGATCAATCTTATGGCCACATTCGTGGCATAGTTTGTTCAAATGATCTCATATTGTGCACAGGGTGCATATTGGAATGGCAAACGATGTTGCCTAAGGAAGTTTTCATTTTCTTTGGACGAAAATACCATTTTTCATTTTCCTAATGCCCGAAAGGAGGTTTTTTGTGAAGGAACTACCAAATAATTGTTGCAAAATTGGACAAAATCATTTTTATAAAATACTAGGCCATATTTAATGCACAATAGACCAAATGGTTGGGTATCAAAGGATTTGATCCACCTCACGTGAAAAAGACAAATTTCATGGATTCAAATTTGAAGCGGTCAAATTTGAACTGCAGCTGCATCATAGTTTGCTCTTTATTTTTTCAAAAATCATTTCTAGGTACATAAGTACCTATTTAATCATAGAAACACCAAAAAATTCCAAGATTCAACCACTAGCTAGGAACGGTCAAGCCCGCTGCTTTTGACCGCATTTTGAAACAGGCATAAAAATTCAAAAAATCAAAAATAGGAAAACCTTCGCATTGTGTCATTATATGTGACCAAGTTTCCAGGAAAAATAATAAACTTGTAATACGGTAATTATTTTAAAAAGTGTTCTCGTATGAGCTATCAAGTGTGAGGATTCATGGCTTTCAAGCCAAATGACCAATCTTATGGCCACATCCATGGCATAGTTTGTTCAAATGATCTCATATTGTGCACAAGGGTGCATATTGGAATGGCAAACAATGTTCCCTAAGGAAGTTTTCATTTTCGTTGGACGAAAAAACCATTTTCCATTTTTCGAGTGCCCGAAAGGAGGTTTTTTTGTGAAGGAACTACCAAATTATTGTTGCAAAATTGGACCAAATCATTTTTATAAAATACTAGGCCATATTTAATGCACAATTGACAAAATGGTTGGGTGTAAATTTTTTTGATCCACCTCTGGTGAAAAAGACAAATTTCCGCCGATTCAGCTGGAAGCGGGTCAAATTTGAACTGCAGCTGCATCATAGTTTGCTCTTTATTTTTTTCAAAAATCATTTCTAGGTACATAAGTACCTATTTAATCAGAAATACATGGTTTGATGGAGAGACATCGAGGTTTGGACAGTGGCCGAGGGCCCAACTCTAGAGCGCGTGAAGCTCAAGATGCCCATCGTGTGGTCACCGCGTGACCGTGGCGTTGCCATGTGTTCTGGGTGGCCTAGTCATGTCTAGTGGGTTGGGCACTCCCCATGTAGGTGCTAGGAAGAAAATTACAACATAAGATTCTCACGAGGATACCGATCGATGCTCAAACATGAATTAGCAGCCAAGTGTTTGATTAGCGGTACAGGAAATGTACATGGCTAATGGGCGTGAGTTTTGGCTGAGGATGATCAGTTACTAAGAAGACCGTCTTCACAAATTTTCAGCTCAAAAGGAGGAGCCTAGCTGGTACTTGCTTTGCAAACCACCACACTGGACATAAATACGAATGTTGAAGCTTGGCTGAAAATAATAAATGGATTGAGCTGGCATTTGGTGGAGGATGGTTATTTGGGCATAGGAAAGCACTGTAGAAAATAGATACTATTTGGACATGCCAAAGTGGTACTTCCTTCACAAACTGTTACTATGAACAGAATAGGAAAATGAATATTTTTGAATTATTTTTGAACTAGGCAAGGAAGGTTTTTACATATTTGACGAAGATATGACCCAAAGAATTTATGAGATTTTTTTGGGAATTTTGGGAATTACAGAAATATAGGTTGCTTCACAACCTAGGGCAAAACGCCACATGGACATGCCACATAGGCAAACCCGATGAGGTGGCGCCTAGTCATAGCAACCCACCACAATTTACAAGGCTATGGCCATTTATATTGGTCGTTAACAACTAGAAATAAGGCAGCGGACTAGCGCTATTTGCTTTATGACCTTTTCGTGTGAGGAAATTACGACCTTTCTGACCAAAATGGTCGCAATAGTTTAGGGTTTGGAGCCCCCCGAACAGCTTTTGACCAATTGGTCTGAAATGGTCATAAATTTATGACCAATTCTTCGAGGGTCACTGACAGAAGGTCATAAGTTGACATATTTCTTGTAGTGGAGTTCGTTCAAACTTAAACATATTTTACAAAAAAAAGAAAAAAAAACTACAACGGGCTACCCCCGCCGTCTCCCTCGCCGCCCGCCACGCGGTTCTACACGCCGAGGAGGCTATAGAACCGCGTGTAGTCACCGCCGTCGTCGTCATCGTCGTCCGCCGCCGCTTCGCCCGCCTCCGCCGTCCTCGCATCCTCCCCGGTTGGCACGGCGGGTTGGAAGGTTCGGGGGCGTCGTCGTCGTCGCTGTCGAGGACCACGATGCCGTGCTCGTCCTCGCGCCCACGCCAGGGCGGCGATCTCCTCGTGGCTCGCGCTGCCAGACGTCTCGTCGAGGTAGTCGTCCGCGCCCACCGCATGGCGCCCTCGCCGGAGAAGCCGCGCCGCTATCTCCTCGTACTCATGGGAGGCGGGCTCGCTTGGGCTCGACGAGGACGGTTGGCGGTGGGTGGAGAGCGTTGGCGCCGATCGCGACGCCGGAGCTGCGGGTGCGGCTGGCGCGACGCATGCATGCCCCGGGCTCCGGCTGACGGGCGGAGGCGAGCGAGCCGCCAGACGAGGAGGAGGACCCCGGTCTCCATGCGCCTCGGGGTCCAGGAGCTTCCCCGGCGGCGTGAGAAGGAAGGGGGAGCGGGGTACTCGAGACGCGGCATGTTGCCGCCCTCGATGTACTCGAGGACGGCCTCCAATGAGCGCCCGGGCACGCCCCACCACCGACGCCGGCCGGCGGCGTTGAGCCTGCCGGAGGGCACGATGCCGTTGGTGGCCTCGAGCTGCTGGGCATGACGGCGGCGGAAGTAAGGGTCCCAGAGCGGCGTCGGGGACGTGCGGGCCCTCCTCGCCGCCGCTGCGAGTTCGAGCGAATCGCGCGATCTCCGCGCCGCGCGCGCGCCGGTGGTACCGGGGCACCAAAGACGCCGCCGCGCTGATCCTCCACGCCCGGCACCCGCATGTCCGGCCGGACGGGTACTCGGCCAGTAAAGGAGGCGAGCCTCGTCTTCATGAAGATGGCGGCAGCCGAAGCCGTTCGCCGCCGCGCCGTCGCCTGTGAAGCTCTCGGCGGTGTGAATCGGAGACGGCGAAGAGAGGAGAGAGAGGAGGACCGACGACGGCGGAGAGTGTGGAGTCGCCGAGTCGCGCCGACGCGCCATATATAGGCGAGGCGCCGCCACACGCGTGGCACCGTGTGTACGCGTGGCGGGCGAGGGAGGGCGAGGGACGCGCGTCGTCCGGTCTTCACTGCGCCGCCCGTGAGGCATCAATGGCGCTGGCTGACCGGCGCGGCAGCTTTGGCATTGATTCGCCGCGGGAAACGAGGCGATGAGGATGACGAAGGGCCGAAAAGAGAGCCGTGTCGCTGACGCGGCGGGTCTGCGGCTTCTTCGCGCCAAAAAAGTTTGCCCGGCGCCCCCGAGCGCCCCCCCCCCAGCGCGCCGGGTTCGGGCTGGGTCCGCCGGCGCTGTTTTCGGCCCAAGCCGGCGAAAATCGGGCTTCTGGGGACGCGACTTGGCCGTTTTTTCGGCGCCGGCTCGAAAAAAACGCTTGGAAAGGCCTTCTTGGAGGCGCGGCTGGAGATGCCCTTACACTCTTCATCGCAACTGTCCTGCCACTGCTAACCAGCGCCGCTCAACACAGAGACGATGATTGAGCGACGTAGGTAGGGAGCTTTAATTGGAACGGCCTGCGTGGCTGCTCGGTGAGGTCGGTGTCGACGCGTAGGCACGGCCGCCGATCCGCGTCCTGTTGCCCAACTCTGTTGGACTGTTGGCCAGCTAACTAACCATCATCGACCGGCACTGCAGCTAGGTTGCTGGCTTGCGGCTGCTTACTAGATTGATTGATTGCGGAACAGTCGTTTGACGAGCCCTACTGTGTGATCCCCGTAACAGCGAGCGATCTGTGACACAGCACCGTACAGTACAGTACAGCTTTCTTGATCCGTTCGGGCGGCGGCCGGTGGTACCGGTGGTAGGGTAGCCTTGGACACACACCAATTGTGTCGTGGTAGTACAAACGGGATAGACGTGCCGTGACTAGAAGTAGAGTCCCACGGTTGGTCGTTGATGAGATTTCTCATTTTCCGCAGCGAACCGATGTGACCAACACGTGAGCTCGCAGCACAAAGGTGTGTGGTTTCTTCTTATTTATTACTCCTGCTAGCAGTACTCTGCAGGCTACTTTATTTACCACGACGTGATAGATTTCTGCTCGGTGGGTCTAGCCTTTTTTGACCCGAAATGAGACGGCGTGGGCGATCACGTGGAGTGAAAAGATTGACCGGATCCAGGCGGGATCATCCCTCCTGTACTGCCTCTGCATGCTATGAAAACCTACTACCTCCGACGTGACAAATCATAGGGCACCAGACCAGAGGCACGTTACAAGAGGACGACCGCCGCTGCGCCGTTCTCGCACACATGCATGCATGCTCCGGCCATCCATCCATCCCCGGCCGGCCACCACGCAGTAGTAGTACAGTACACCTCTCAGAAACCCCACGTTTCTACGCTGGAAAAGCCATACCAGTCCAAGTAGAGTAGAGTAGAGTAGGGCGCCCATGCACGGCACGTGGCAGCAGCCCACCATGCATGTCAATAACTAACTTTGTGGGGCCGGTTGCTGCCGTGACAAGACTTGCCGTGTCCGAAACAGTGCGTGACCCCAACAGTGGCTGGCTAGGCTAGCTACCGTAGATAGATACAGGCAGGGGCAGAGGCCATGTCCATGGAGACTATTTGCCATGCTATCCCTGTATCCCATGTAGCTCAGCTACCGGCTAGGGTGGGTGGCCGGCAGGGGCATGCATGGCCGCTACGCTACACTACGGCGGTAGCAGTACTGGTAGTACACGTCTTTTCTTCCTCCGGCGATCGATCGGCATGCATGCAGCAGCTGCGGCGCCGGCTGACGAGGCACATGGGATAGAACTTACAGCCAGGCGTGCATGGTCTGCATGTGACCGGGCGGGTGATGAGGCAACGAGTGGGTTCAGAGGTCGCGCCATGGTCGAGTCTCGTCAATCCGTCCATCTAGCCTATCCTTGAGTGGTTGTCTATATTTTAACATTTTTGCGGGGATTCTTGAAAGTTACCATTGACTACCTTTAATCCCGTCTCCTTTTCACCGCATTCGCAACTTCAACGATAAATTTGTTTGATTGCTCGTTTGCATCCAGGCAAGCCAAAAATGTAGGTAGTTCCACAATTGAAAGGAGCACGGTAAGCATGCATGTTGGCAGATTTTTGCATGCATGCTCTTGAGATTTAGTTGCATGTCGTACTGAAACGTACGTAGTGCAATGAATCCTGGCCATACATCCTACAGCTACAAGGCATTACCGTGCTGTTATATACTCCTGCATGCACAAACAGGAGTAGGATTTGCAGTGCATGGCTGTGATTTCATGTGAACGGACAAGCCAGCATGACAAAGAGCATATTGGAGGGCCCTGTCCAGTTATCCCCATACCGTAACAGAACCCCGTTATTGCATGCATCTGCGCCCACCAACGCTAGCCTACAACCACAACTCAGCTGCTCTCTCTCTCTCTCCTCGTGTTTCTTTTCTCTCTCGGACAAACAAAACATGGCAGTACCACGATCCATGACGGCGGCTTACTTTACCCTGTCCGTCCATACCCCGCCATGCCCGTCCTGGCCGATCGCCAGGTCGAACGGCTATGCCTAGCTAGCTGCTGCGGCCGGTCATGTCAGGTTCGGGCAGCCCCATCGGGGAAAGGTCTGAGCGGCGCCATGCAGTTCCGTCTCATCGGCTGGTGCCAGTTCGTTCGTTAGAGTTGCGGTGGGATCGGTCGCGCGCAGGCAGCTGGTCAGGTTATGGATGGATGTGGTCGAAGCAGCAGTCTCTAGATGGGAAGTTCAGATCTGTGCCACTCCATCCCCCTGCCTGCTATTGCTTGATAGCTTGGGAGCATGCATGAATCGTGATCCACTTGGTAGGTTTGGGATACTGCACGTCTTTATAAAATTACTGCCAAATTGGTATTCGGCATCTTCAACGTTGACTCTCAAACCGTTCGCATACGTCTGAATCGTGTGATCCGGACGTGTTTTACCATCTATCACGGTCCTGTTTTGGTCCATTCGGTCATTAGTTAGGCAACTAGCCAAGGTTAGCCCTATCTATATATGTCTACTATCATTAGTTAGGCAACTAGCCAAGGTTAGCCCTATCTATATATGTCTACTACTACTACCTCCGTCCTGGTTTATAGGTCTCCTTTGTAGTTTGTGTCAAATTTTGACTAAAGATTTAACTAACAAAATGTTAATGCATGTCAACAAAAATTATTTCATTGGATTCGTATTTGAACATAGTTTTCAAAAATATAATGTTTTGTGACATGCGTGAACATTTTGTTTGTTTAATCTATGGTCAAAATTTGGCACGAAATACAATGGAGACCAATAAACCCGGACGTAGGTAGTACTAAACATCTCTCACTTTTGATCTTGCGTGTCAAAATATTTCAGATTTTAATTTTTTCGGTTTTCTGACATGTGATGCTAATTGGGAGACTTGTAGTTTAGCAAACTATCGACATAAAAGTGACACTAAGAGCATCTCTAGCAGATCCCTAAAAAGCCGTGAAAAGCAAAATAACCGTCAAAATGCGGGTCGGCGCAGAAAATCCCGCCCAAACAGATCCCGCAAACGCGTCCAACCCGTAAATATTTTTGCGGGGCGCGGCAAAATCTCGACACCAACCCGCGAATACGCGGTCCCCCCCCCCGTCGGCGCCCTGCATATAGCGGGAGCGGTTGGTGGGGAGAACATTTCAGTCCGCGCTTTTCCCCACCTACCACCTCCCCTCTCCCCCTCGCCCTGCCGTCGGGCCGCCGCCCACTATTCCGGTGAAAGTAGCCGGCGGGATTACACCGAAAGGCCGCCACACGCCCGAGGTTGCCCTCCGCCACCACCTCCTGCGGCGGCGGGCCGAAAAGTTGCAGATCTGCGGTTCTTGTTTTCTTTGGTCTTGCTGTTCTAGCAAAGATTTGATGAATTTTTATGTATCCAATGCCGTTGAAAAAGCAAAGAAATGTATATTCTTGTGTCAATTCGAATTGCAAATTTCGGATTTGCGGGCCAGCGGGAGCGGCGCCCGAGCAGATCCCGCGAATCCGACGCGTAAAAGAGCATATTTCGTCATACATGTCTGTTTTGCAGGGTCTGACTCTGCGGCCGCCTGCGCCGGCCCGCAAAGCCGTTTTCCGTGAACCGCAAACTCGTTTTGCTGGTTGGCGTTATACGGGGTCTGCTAAAGATGAGTTCTGAATGTAAAATGATAAACGACTCCATTATTGCTGCATGGTAATGAATGATGTAAGATAATTAGCAGCTAAGCAGATCTCTTTTGATAAATAAAAAAAACCATGTTGCCGATCATAGAGGCAAATTTAATCTAATACAATTTTGTAACAAGCTGATACAAATTTAATGGTGTTTTCTTCACATGAAGCAAACTCAAAACAGCACTTAAACATTTCATTTAATTTGATGAGATATAGAGTAGAGTAGATGCATTTGAAAATTTAATGGTGTTTAATATTCTGATAGTTATTTTTGCACTAGTTTTTATATATACTACTCCCTCCATTTCTAAATATGAGTCTTCTTTAGATATTTCAAGAAGAACTACATTCAGATGTATATAAACATATTTAAAATATAAATTCACTTATTTTGCTTGTATGTAGTTGGTATTAAAATGTCTAAACGGACTTATATTTAGAAACGAAAGGAGCAGGTCCATGTACTTAAATCTCTCCGATGCCCTAGGGTCTCACTGTCCCGTGACTGTCTTCTGCACCATTATTTTTCTTCTAAAATTGTAAAGAAAAACACTCACCGGCGGGCCAGCAATGACACGGCACATGGGCTACACCTACACTACACATAACAGGTCTCTGCGCAGCCATAGATAAGGGTGTACGGCGCGCAATAAAATACACTAGAACGTAGTACGGGCACAGAAGCCCTCTCATCCTTGTCCCTGGTCCAACTGCCTTTGCCTCTGGTCATCAGAGACCCAGAGTACCAGTGATGACCAGCTTGTTTTGCAAGATAACTAATGTTAAACACTTTCAGTTGATAGCCCGCCACACAGTACTACTTCTACTAGTTTCACAGTACTAGCAAAACTTCAGCTTTAATTACTGTTGGATGGACCTGCTTGGCTCCGGTAATCATGGGATCTTAGTAACGGTCACGTCGACGAGATGTTTGTTGTTAGGGGGCTGTTCCTCCGTTACGCTTTTGTCCCGTTGACCCCCACCCAAAAAGAGCGCCTCCAACTAATCCCCTATATGCTCCTACTGAAACATTGGATCATCCCTACTGTTGTTACGTTAGTGCACTGTCCCTCAACAGCTTACGGGCGCCCTACAAAGATCCGAATGGCAGGACTTTATGTCAAATCCTTTGGTTAATCCGGCGATCAGTTTGTGTATTGTGCCGCCATGTGCTAACGCGTCTCTTTCGTCCTAAAGAAAGCCAGATTAAGCGGCGTGACACGACATGCATGAGAGGGAAGCAACGAAATCTCCAAGATACATACTAGAGTAAGAACAAATTAACACAGGGGAGCTAGGGTCTTAACCGGGGAGTTAGCTAATTAATATAGTTAGATGATCGACGGGGATGCAATTTGTAAACGAGGTCGGTGCCATCACATCTCTGTCAAGAACAGCTTGCAAGCGACCCGAAGGGGCAGATACATCGATCTTTTCGGCAGCGCCGCCCGTTACGGCTTTCGCCCCACGCCAGCCGACATGGCCCGGGTCCCCGAACGCCCCGAGCTGGAGTGGTACGCTGATCTCTTCTTTCTGGGACATGTTGTAATTTGAATTTGGGACGATCGATGCGATTTGCTTTAATGAAACACTAGTGAACTACTTTCTTCGAGATTGGTTTGATGTCAATATTTGACATGCCAAGTAAAAGTTGCAAAAATGTTGAAAACTATGTTTTTTTTTCTATAAAGACAGCTCCCTGTCAGTTTTCCATTATAAGAAACCACATTGTCTTCCTAAAACAAACTACTAATGGCGACATGAAACTAACAAAAGGAAACCGAATGATGCATGATCAAGATGGTCCCCGGCTGGCCATCCAAACCACAGGAAGTAGAGATGTTTCAAGCGGATTTACAGACATCATCATCCTGGATGATAATTTTTAATGGAGCAAGATAAAAGAACTTAGGAGCCATACATCCTACTAATAAGTTTGCAAAAGACTGTAAGAAGTTAACACACGATCCATCTGGGAAAGGAGGGTCTCCGTCATCCCGCCGTAAGCCGAAGCAAAGGTCTCCATCCAAGAGTGGCCCTAAAATATTCTCGAGCGGTCGTCTCAACCTTTCTTATGCCACACTTCAGCACCCCTTGTTTTTCTGGATTTGTCTGCAAAATAAGCCAATCATAAAGCATTTTCACAATCAGGTTAACCATACACAAGGAACAATATCCTTGTTATTCTCAAAAATAACACCATTTCACAACTTCCAAATTACCAAAAAGATAGCAGAAATTCCAGTGACTGCCATATTTCTTTCATCCTTACTGAAGTTTTTGATCCACACATTAAACATATCCTAAATATTATCAGGTATATTATGTAGGTCAAAAGCACATTTCATAATGTTCCAGAACATTTTAGCCACAGAGCATCTAAAACATTAAATGGTTTATACTCTCATCTCTTCCACAAAAAGGACAACTTTTATCCCTGTTACATCCCCTTCTAAGTTGATTATATTTAGTAAGGAGGCTATTTCGCAGCACCAGCCAAAGGAACACTTTAACTCTAAGAGGCATTTTGATTTTCCATAAAAATATGTGTGGGTATTTCATCCCATTTTCAATGAAATGGCTATAGTACATTTTATAGTATAAATTCCATTTTTAGTCAAAGTCTAACGAACTATATCTTTCTAATCAGTTAACACCACCCCAACACAGACATCCTTAAAATGATTCCAAAGCTCCAAAGAATCCCCATACAATGTTCTTCTAAACTGAACACAATCTAGTCCTTTTCCAAGCAACTCAGTAAAAGATTTCTTCTTATCAAAACACATATTATAAAGCCTAGGAAATTTTTCCTTAAGAGATTTATTTTCCAAGCAACTCACTAAAAGATTTCTTCTTATCAAAACACATAATATAAAGACCCCCCACCTCAAACCTGCACAAGGACATGAATTTTTGTTGATGTTTAGCCAGTTCATACCAAAATTGTGAATCCCCTTATTAAATCTATCCTCCTGGTCACCTTAACAGGAAGGCCAAAGAATGACATCATAAAATAAGGGATGCTAGTCAAAGATGCTTAAATAAGAGTCATCGTCCTAGCACTCGCAAGCAACATGCCTTGCTAATTGCTACACTTTTTCCATCTTATCTTCACGGGGTTTTCAACCTTTGTTACAAATTCTTTTTCCATCTACAGACAATCCAAGATATCTCATAGGAAGAGAAGCCATATGGCAAGTAAATATTTTAGCAAAAAAACTGCTTTATTAACTACATCACCAAACAAAAACAATTCACTTTTGTAAAAAATAATCACTAATCCAGACATTTGTTCAAAAAGACAAAGCACAAAGCTTCAAATTATGTGCACTATCATAACTATCTTGCAATAGGAAGATTGTGTCATCTGCATATTGCAACATATTAATTCCATTTCCTACATTATCTCCTAGGACTACTTTAATTAAATCATTTTTTCTTGCATTATCCAACATCATGGCTAAAGCATCATGTGCATGATAAAAAATGAGGGGAGATAGAGAATCCCATTGTCTTAACCCTTTATGAGTAGGAAAAATGGGTACCAATTTCTCATTGACTTTAATACAAACATTACCCCCTCTAATGGTATGCACAACCCAATCAACCAATTTTATCAGGAAATCCCTTTATTGTAAACATTTGCAGGACAAAGGGCCACTTGAATTTGTCATAAGCGTTTTCAAAATCAACTTTGAAGAGCACAACACTCTTTTTTTATGGTGTGCCTCCGTCCCAAAATAAGTGTCTCAACTTTGTACTAGCTCTAGTACAAATTTGTACTAAGCTCAAGACACTTATTTTGGGACAGAGGGAGTACCATTCATGGCTTCATGTAAAATCAGAATCCCCTCCATAATTTACCTACCTTTTGTGAAAGTAGTTTGTATTGGAGATACCACCTCCCCAACAACCCCATCTAACATGTTCATAAGGACTTTGATAAAAAAAACTTACATTCAGCAAACAGATGAGCATGAACTTCTGAATATGATTTGCATCTTTAATTTTTTGGACCAAAGTAATAATTTCATCGTTAAGTGTAGATATATCTAAAGTCCCATTGTGAAAATCATCAAATAGGGCTTTAAGGTCCATTTTCACAAGATCCTAAAAATGTTAGTAAAACTCGATAGTAAAACCATCAGGACATAGTGACTTGTTATGAGCCCAAACATTGCATTTTAATTCCTCTAGAGAATTTTTTTGTTAGTTTATTAGCTACATCCCTAGGTGAAAGGATTAATATGGTTGACTAGAAGGGGGGGGGGTCATTAGATGACGAATTTTTTTAATCACTTTTGCAAATTTTAGGCTTGAAAATATAGTAGGTTGTCTAGACAAATAGATGGATAAGCTATATAACAAGCATCATAAGTAGCAAGTACAAGCAAAAATAAACAAGTTTGCACAAAGTAAAGGACTGAAATAACCGCATGTTGAGTCTATGGAGACGAGGAAGTGTTCCTAAAGATCCCTTCTTTGGGGGAGGTACGTCTCCATTGGGGGGGGGGGGCGTGAGCCACGATGGACTCCAAGCGTCCCAAGGACACACCCTGTTCTCCTCTTACCCTCACACAATGCAAGGTGTTGTGAATCCACTAGCAGTGCCCTTGAAGGCGGCAACCAGGACCTTTATAAACTTCGGGCTCTCTCCACAACTTAATATGAGGGTCCCGACACCATCACAGAGCTTCACTATAATGAAATATGGCTCCAAGGTGACCTCTCACGTCTAGGGTCCCCAAACACCCAAGAGTAACAACATCCACAAGAAATGTATGGGGGAATCTAATTTCTTTGGTGGAAATGTAGATCTAGGTCTCTTCCCTCAATCCCTGGAAAATCAACAAGTTTGGTTTGCCAGAGAAGGAGATCGGGCAAGAAAGAGCTTTAGACATTAATGGAGGAGGAGAGAGAGGCAATAGGTAGGTGGGAGATGGAAGAACCACCTCCTTATATAGTGCTCTCCCAAATCCAACAATTATGTGCGGAAAAGCACACAGACGTACAAATGCCAAGGCCAATCTTCACGTTTGCAACACCGGAGCGGTATAACCGTCAGGCCTCTGGTAATACTGGTAAATTGTGAATTTGTCAAACAACCGTTTAACAACCGCCCTTGTACCACCATCACTCGACAGGAATCACCCTTGCAGTCGTGGTTTGTGAGGTACATGGCACGGTCCAAGCACCCAGATTGCATCCTCCTCTTTCCCCTAAGTCTAGGTCGGTACAACCACCTTGGACCCCGGTAGTACCAGCTAATACAAGATAAACCGGACTACCATGAGGTTACCGCTGGAGCACTACTACCAAACCCAAGGGAATCACCCCTCATGCAGTAGTTGCGCTAGTGCAGGAGCTGGTAATGTCGCTTGAACTACGTTGGTATTTCCCCAAAGAGGAAGGGATGATGCAGCATAGCTACGATAGGTATTTCTCCCTCAGTTATGAAACCAAGGGTTGATACGGCTCCAATGATTCTACTTTTCCAAACACTTTTGCCCTTGTTTCCGACTCTAACTTGCATGATTTGAATGGAACTAAATCGGACTAATGTTGTTTTTAGCAGAATTGCCATGGTGTTATTTTTGTGCAGAAATAAAAGTTCTCGGAATGACATGAAACTCCACAGAGTCCCGTTTTGGAATTAATAAAAAATACTGGTAAAAGAATCAACAAAAGGGGCCCACACCCTATCCACAAGGGTGCAGGGAGCCCCCTAGGGCGCACCCCTGCCTCATGGGTCCCCTGGATCTCCACCGGCCTCAACTCCAACTCTATATATTCACGTTCGGGGAGAAAAAAAGGAGAAGGATTCATCGCGTTTTACGATACGGAGCCGCCGCCAAGCCCTGTTCTTACTCGGGAGGGCTGATCTGGAGTCTGTTCGGGGCTCTGGGGAGGGGAATCCGTCGCCATCGTCATCATCAACCATCCTCCATCACTAATTTCATGATCTCACCGCCGTGCGTGAGTAATCCCATCGTAGGCTTGCTGGACGGTGATGGGTTGGATAAGATTTACCATGAAATCGAGTTAGTTTTATTAGGGTTTGATCCCTAGTATCCATTGTGTTCTAAGATTGATGTTGCTATGACTTTTCCATGCTTAATGCTTGTCACTAGGGCCCGAGTGCCATGATTTCAGATCTGAACCTATTATGTTTTCATGAATATATGAGTGTTCTTGATCCTATCTTACAATTTATAGCCACCTACTACATGTTATGATCCGGCAAACCCCGGAGTGACAATAGTCGGGACACTTCCCGGTGATGACCGTAGTTTGAGGAGTTCATGTATTCACTAAGTGCTAATGCTTTGGTCCAGTACTCTATTAAAAGGAGGCCTTAATATCCCTTAGTTTCCAATAGGACCCCACTGCCAAGGGAGGGTAGGACAAAAGATGTCATGCAAGTTCTTTTTCCATAAGGAGGTATGACTATACCCCGAATACATGCCTACATTATATTGATGAACTAGAGCTAGTTCTGTGTCACCCTATGTTATAACTGTTGCATGATAAATTGCATCTGACATAATTATCCATCATTGATCCATTGCCTACGAGCTTTTCACATATTGATCTTTGCTACGTTACTTCTCCGCTCTCATCGTTACGGTTGCTACAAAACTGCTACTGTTACTTTTGCCATTGTTACTGTTACTTCCATAATACTTCGCTACTAAATACTCAGCTGCTAATACTTGAGAATATTTTGGCTCCCCTTGTATCGAATCAATAAATTTGGGTGGACTACTCTACCCTCAAAAACTGTTGCGATCCCCTATACTTGTGGGTTATCAAGACCTTTTTCTGGCGCCATTGCCGGGGAGCATAGCTCTATTCTCTGAGTCACTTGGGATTTATATCTATTGATCACTATGAGGAATTTGAAAGATCAAAGAACCAAGATTTTTCCCTCAACTACATGGGGAGGTAAGGAACTGCTATCTAGCTCCGCACTTGATTCACCTTCTATTTTGAGTAAACTTGCGACACCTGCACCTGCTATTGATTCTGATATGTCGCAAGTTATTGATGATGCCACTTCTACTATGCATGATGCTTATCATGATACTACTTCTCTGCTTCATAATAATGTGCTATTAGGTGAATTT
The DNA here is from genome assembly GCA_021437245.1 of Aegilops speltoides. Taxonomy (NCBI): domain Eukaryota; kingdom Viridiplantae; phylum Streptophyta; class Magnoliopsida; order Poales; family Poaceae; genus Aegilops; species Aegilops speltoides. The sequence goes on from CM038147.1 coordinate 529,562,651, forward strand.
CTTGATGAACAACTTGTTAGGGTTAGAGAGAATGAAATTACTGAAACTGATGATATTAATGAAAGTGATGATGAAGACTCCCCCCTAGATATGAATTACCTGTTGTACTCGAGGGTTATGTTATGGATGAAGAAACAGCTAGAGACTTTCTTGCTTGCAATGGTAGATATGATCTTAAGAAACTATTGGCTAAGCTGAAAGAAAAGTCTTTGAATGCTAGAATGCAATATGACCCTGCTTTTGCTACTTCACCTATCTGTGTTACTTATAAGCATTATGAATTCTCTGTCGATCCTGAGTTAATTAATTTGGTTGAATCTGATCCTTTCTATGGCTATAAATCTGAAACTGTTGTGGCACATCTTACTAAACTAAATGATATAGCCACCCTATTCACTCATGAGGAAAAAAATTCGCTATTACGATATTCTTAAATTGTTTCCTTTCTCATTAAATGGTGATGCTAAAATATGTTTTAATTCTCTTGCTCCTGGTTGTGTGCGTAGTCCCCAGGATATGATTTACTACTTCTCTGCAAAATATTTTCCCGCTCATAAGAAACAAGCTGCCTTAAGGGAAATATTTAATTTTGTGCAAATTGAAGAAGAGAGTCTCCCACAAGCTTTGGGGGAGGCTTCTCCGGTTACTTAATGCTTTGCTTGATCATCCTCTCAAGAAAAATGAAATACTGTATATCTTTTATAATGGACTAACCGATGCTTCCAGAGACCACCTGGATAGTTGTGCTGGTCGTGTTTTCAGGGAAAGAACTGTTGAGCAAGCTGAATTGCTATTTAATAATATATTGAGTAATGATAATGATTGGACACTTCCTGAACCATCTCCTAAGCCAACTCCGAAGAAAAGGGGTATTCTATTTCTCAGTCCTGAAGATATGCACGAGGCAAAGAAATCTATGAAAGAAAAATGTATTAAAGCCGAAGATGTTAAGAATTTACCGCATATTGAAGAAATACATGGTCTTGATAACCCGACACAGGTAGTAAAGGTAAATTCTCTCTGTAGATTTGATAAGGGTGAAATCCCATCTACTAAGTTTGCTAGTCAATGCTTGGATGAGTTTGATAATTTTATTGTTAAGCAAGAAGACTTCAATGCTTATTCTGGTAGACAATTGAAACGTAATGCCTATATGGTTGAACACTTGAGTGATTATATGTCTAGAGTTAAAGGTGACCTTAAGCTTATTAGCAAACATGCATCCATGGTTACCACTCAAGTAGAACAAGTACTTAAGGCACAAGATGATTTGCTCAATGAATTAAATAATAAGAACATTGGTAATTTTGTTAGAGTTGTGACTAGAGGTGATAAAATGACCCAGGAACCTTTGTATCCAGAAGGCCACCCTAAGAGAGTTGAGAAAGATTCTCAGAAAATTAATATTGATGCACCTAGTCCTTCTAAGAAAAAGAAAAAAAGATAGGACTTTGCATGCTTCTAGTGAACCTGTTATAGACACACCTGAGAATCCCAATGATATTTCTATTTCTAATGCTGAAACACAATCTGGTAATGAACATGAACCTAGTGATAATGTTAATGATGATGTTCATGTTGATGCTCAACCTAGTAATAACACTGATGTAGAGATTGAACCTGCTGTTGATCTTGATAACCCACAATCAAATAATCAATGTTATGATAAGAGAGACTTCGTTGCTAGGAAGCACGGTAAAGAAAGAGAACCATGGGTTCAGAAACCCGTGCTTTTTCCTCCTAAGCCATCCAAGAAAAAGGGATGATGAGGATTTTGAGCGCTTTGCTGAAATGATTAGACCTATCTTTTTGCGTATGTGTTTGACTGATATGCTTAAAATGAATCCCTATGCTAAGTATATGAAAGATATTTTTACAAATAAAAGAAAGATACTGGATGCTGAAATTTCCACCATGCTTGCTAATTATAATTTTAAGGATGGAATAACAAAGAAACTTGGAGAGCCAAGAGTACCAACTATACCATGCTCCATTAAAAGAAACTATGTTAAAACTGCTTTATGTGATCTTGGAGCCGGTGTTAGTGTTATGCCTTTCTCTTTGTATCATAGACTTGATTTGAATAAGTTGACACCTACTGAAATCTCTTTGCAAATGGCCGATAAATCGACTGCTATACCCATCGGTATTTGTGAGGATGTGCCTATTGTGGTTGCAAACGTTACTATTTTAACAGACTTTGTCATTCTTGATATTCCAGAGGACGACAGTATGTCGATCATCCTTGGTAGAACTTTTCTAAATACTGCAGGGGCTGTTATTAATTGCAACAAAGGCAATGTCAATTTTCATGTTAATGGTAATGAAAACACGGTACACTTTCCGAAGAAACAACCTCAAGTTCATAGTATCAATTCTATTGGAAAAATTTCAACTATTACTATTGGAGGTTTTGAATTCCATCTTCCTACCGTCAAAAAGAAATATGATATTCTTATTGTTGGGGACATGCATATCCCCGTTGAGCCAACCTAGTGTTATTCGAAAATTCTCCGGTTTCGTGTTATTTGGAAGATGTTTGTTAACAAGACTTGATCAACCTTCTTAATGGATTCCTTTTGATGAGCGTGAGATGGATGAATTTAGAAAGCACAACCCTTTATACCCCCATTTTACTTTCTATTATTTAGTTTAAATAAAGAAAAAGTAGTATTTTCTATCTGTTTCAGAATTATCCTTGCAATAAAAAATACCCCAAAATAAAAGTTCTCCAAATGCCCTGAAAATTGAGCATGATTTTTGTAGAATATTTGAGAATTTCTCGCACTTAGAACAGACCAGGGGGCCCACCATTTGGTCATGAGGGTGGATGGCGCCCCCCTGCCTCGTGGGCCCCACGTGGCCCCCCAACTTATTCCAGTACCCACACACTTCGTCTTCCTCCAGAAAATATCACCCCGTAGCTCAAACCCGTATTCTTGCTCGTTTTGCTGCCGTTTTCGATCTCCTTGCTCAAAGCTCCATTCACAAAACTGCTTTGGGGGATTGTTCTTAGGTATGTGACTCCTCCAATGGTCCAATTAGTTTTTGTTCTAGTGCTTTATTTATTGCAAATTTTTGCTGCTAAGATGACCATGTTCTTGAGCTTGCATGTCAAATTTATATGGTCCAAAGTAGTTTTAATGCATGATATAGCCTCTAGGCACTTGTGGGAGTAGTTGCTATCAATCTTGTTCAGTTTGGTTCACTTTTATTTTGAGTTACTAAAAATTTCAGAAATTTTTCATAGGAGGAAAAATGTTTAGGAAAATATACCAAGGTGGTTCTTCAAGGAAGCAAGCCCCGAGGCTCGCAATACGTGAGCCGAACTTTGAACCACGAAGAGAATCTCCAGTGTGGCCTCGCGAATGGCCGTCGGATGAATTTATGATCCAAGCTGGCTTCAAGGATGAATTTGATGAGTATGTGCGTAATGCTGATCTTGAGGACTTCGTATCAGATAAGTGCGCCAATACTATCACCTCACTGATTCCTTTGTGCGGAGGTTTAACTTTTCATGTAAGCGCAACACTCACACTGTTATATTTGACCTCTATGATAAATCATACACAATGGACCTTGAAGATGTTAACACTGCTTGCAGAATACCACAGTGGGGCATCTTTAGTGAACCTCGCAAATATGAATATAATGATTTTCTTGCTAATATCACTGTGGAAGATACTAGAGATATCACACAAGCTACCATAGGGAGCATTCATTTCCCTTCCATACATTACTTTGCTCTCTTTATAGGTAGATGCATTAACGGTAAGGATGACCTTTGCCGCATTTGCGTCTCAGATCTTAGTGTCCTCAAGAGTGCGGTACTAGGTGATAAACGATATAACTTGAGAGCCATTGTTGCACGGAGGTTACATCTTAATGCTAAAGGAGATTTATTTTGTGGAATTTATGCAACTCATTTAGCTGATTGTCTTGGTGTATCAATAAATGAAAATGATATTGAGTTGCCACCTGCTTTTCTAGATTATAATGCTATGGTTCGCCATCAGTTTCTTGAGAGGAACGAACAGTCCCTCCAATACCGACTAATGTTTGACAGACGACGTGCTGTCCATAATACCCTTCCTGCTCCTACTTTCTTTAACTTTCAGGCAAATGGAAGATATTTTATTAACCAGGGAGGAAGCAAATGAATATGAGAGGAATACGGAGGCTTCCCGCCTTCAGGCTGCAGCTCTTCAGGCCGTAGCTGCTGCATCTCAGTACAAATCCAACTACAACTTTGGATATCCACCAAGCCAGCCATGGCCGTAGACCAACTTAGGCCAAAAGCCTAAGCTTGGGGGAGTACATATTTCTCACCGACATTACATTCATGTTCACACTCTCATTCTAGTTGTCGGTGTTCATACTTTTTCATTGTACTATCCATGCTAGTTTATTTTCTTTTCTTGCTTTCTTCTTGTGTGTCTGAAAAACCTTGAGAACAACAAAAAAAATTAGTTGTAGCTTTTAGCTAGTTTACTTTCCATGCTTGTAGTAGTAGTAATTAAAAGAAAACCCAAAAATATTTCTCGTTCTTCTTTTGCTTGTTGGGAGCTTTCCCGTGTAAATAGTTTTCTTTTTCTTTGAAATTCTTTTCTTTTCTTTGGGGGTCGAGAGGAGAAGACCACGATGAAAATGATGAGTGTCTCTCATATGCATTATTGTTGATCTAACCAAGAGCCCATATTACCTTGTCTTCTCCTTTGAATTAAATGTTTGCTGATTCCAGCTTAGTCCAATGCACGTGCACTATTATTATTATCCACACCGTTTGGTCGTGCAAGTGATAGGCAATAATGACGATATATGATGAAATGATTGAGATGAGAAAAGCTAGTATGCACTCAATCTATCTTGTTTTTGTAAATATGATTAGTTCATCGTTCCTGATTCAGCCCATTATGAATGAAACATGTTTGGAATGACAATTAGATATTATAGTTATTCATGTCATGCTTAATTAGCTAGGAGTTTATAATGGTTTACCTTGTGTGCCAACATGCTATTAAAATGGTTGTGATGTGGTATGATAGGGTGGTATCCTCCTTTGAATGTTTCGAGTGGCTTAACTTGGCACATGTTCACACATGTAGTTGAAACAAAATCAACATAGCCTCTATGGTATTTATGTTCATGGTGATTTATATCCTACTCATGCTTGCACTCATTGTTGGTTAATCTTAATGCATGTTCATGACTGTTGTCGCCCTCTAGTTGGTCGCTTACCAATCTCTTTCTAGCCTTCACTTGTCCTAAGTCGGAATACTGCTTGTGCATCCACTTCCATAAACCCCAAAGTTGTTCCATATGAGTCCAGCATACCTACCTATATGTGGTATTTACCTGTCGTTCCAAGTAAATTTGCATGTGCCAAACTCTAAACCTTCAAATGAAATTCTGTTTTGTATGCTCGAATAGCTCATGTATCAACTAGGGTTGTCTGTACCTTCCATGCTAGGTGGGTTATTCTCACGATGAGTGGACTCCGCTCATCATTCACGAGAAAATGGCTGGTAACCGGGATGCTCGGTCCCACGCTCAAATCAAATCAAAATAATTGCAAACAAAACTCCCCCAAGATTGTTGTTAGTTGGACAGTACCCGTTGTTTTGGACCAGCCGTGGAATGTGCTTGTTGGTGGTGGGGGAGTATAAACTATACCGCCCTGTTTGGGAACCGCCTATAATGTATGTAGCATGGAAGATATCAAGATATCTTGGTTGTTATGTTGACAATGAAAGTATACCGCTCAAAATATTATTTATCTCTATTTCAAAACTCGAGCTATGGCACCTCTGCACATCCCTGCTTCCCTCTGCGAAGGTCCTATCTATTTACTTTTATGTTGAGTCATCACACTCTTATTAAAAAGCACCAGTTGGAGAGCACCGCTGTCATTTGTATCCATTTCTATTAATTTACATTGAGTATGACTGTGTCTGGATCTCTTTTACCATGAATTACAATGTCTAGTCAGTCCTTAATCTTTGGGGGTGCTCTGCATTTATGTTTTGCGGTCTAAGAAAGGGCTAGTGAGATACCATCTTGTTATATCATATTATGATTATTTTGAGAAAGCGTTGTCATCCGAGATTTATTATTATTGCTTGCTAGTTGATTATACCATTGACATGAGTAAATGTGAGACCTAAATGTTATTCTGAATATGGTTAATTCATAATCTTTGCTGAAAACTTGAATGCTGGCTTTACATATTTGCAACAACTAGATCAAAGAGAGTTTGTAAAAGTTTTTATTTATCACTTTCAGTTTGCCAACTGAATTGCTTGAGGACAAACAAAGGTTTAAGCTTGGGGGAGTTGATACATCTCCAACGTATCTACTTTTCCAAACACTTTTGCCCTTGTTTTGGACTCTAACTTGCATGATTTGAATGGAACTAACCCGGACTGACACTTTTTTCAGCAGAATTGCCATGGTGTTATTTTTGTGCAGAATAAAAGTTCTCAGAATGACCTCAAACTCCACGGTGTCACGTTTTGGAATTAATAGAAAATATTGGCGAAAGAATCAACAGAAGGGGCCCCACACCCTGTCCACAAGGGTGCAGGGCGCGCCCCCCTAGGGTGCGTCCCCTGCCTCGTGGGTCCCCTGGACCTCCACCGACCTCAACTCCAACTCTATATATTCACGTTCTGGGAGTAAAAAATATCAGGGAGAAGGATTCATCACGTTTTATGATATGGAGCCGCTGCCAAGCCCTGTTCTCCTCGCGAGGACTGATCTGGAGTCCGTTTGGGGCTCCGGAGAGGGGAATCCGTCGCCATCGCCATCATCAACCATCCTCCATCACCAATTTCATGATGCTCACTGTCATGCATGAGTAATCCCATTGTAGGCTTGCTGGACGGTGATGGGTTGGATAAGATTTACCAAGTAATTGAGTTAGTTTTGTTAGGTTTTGATCCCTAGTATCCATTATGTTCTAAGATTGATGTTGCTATGACTTTGCCATGCTTAATGCTTGTCACTAGGGCCCGAGTGCCATGATTTCAGATATAAACCTATTATGTTTTCATGAATATATGAGTGTTCTTAATCCTATCTTGCAAGTTATAGCCACCTACTACGTGTTATGATCCAGCAAACCCCGGAGTGACAATAGTCGGGACACTTCCCGGTGATGACTGTAGTTTGAGGAGTTCATGTATTCACTAAGTGCTAATGCTTTGGTCCGGTACTCTATTAAAAGGAGGCCTTAATATCCCTTAGTTTCCAATAGGACCCCACTGCCACGGGAGGGTAGGACAAAATATGTCATGCAAGTTCTTTTCCATAAGCACGTATGACTATATTCGGAATACATGCCTACATTATATTGATGAACTGGAGCTAGTTCTGTGTCACGCTATGTTATAACTGTTGCATGATGAATTGTATCCGACATAATTATCCATCATTGATCCATTGCCTATGAGCTTTTCACATATTGATCTTTGCTACGTTACCTCTCCGCTATCATTGTTACGATTGCTATAAAACTGCTACTGTTACTTTTGCCACGACTACCGTTACTTCCATACTAGTTTGCTACTGAATACTTTGTTGCAGATATTATGTCTTTTAGGTGTGGTTGAATTGACAACTCAGCTGCTAATACCTGAGAATATTCTTTGGCTCCCCTTGTGTCGAATCAATAAATTTGGGTTGAATACTCCACCCTCGAAAACTGTTGCGATCCCCTATACTTGTGGGTTATCAAGGTATCAATCCAGTAGGAGAACCAAGCAACACTTTGTAAATAGTACCTACACACAAATAACAAATTTGTCAACCCTCTTTCGGGTAACGGCGCTAGAAATTGTCAAGTTGACGGGATACTATTTGTGATAGATTGGATAAATTGATCTTGATAGATTGCGAAATAAAAGATGCAAATAAAAATTGCAGCAAAGTATTTTTGGGTTTTTGGAATAATAGATCTAAAAACAAAAGCAAATAAAATTATATCTCAAAGCAAATATTATAAATAATAGACCCGGGGGGGCGTAGATTTCACTAGTGGCTTCTCTCAACAAATATTACATGGTGGGTAAACAAATTACTGTTTGGAAATTGATAGAAGATCGAATAATTATGAAGTCCAAGGAAATGATCATTTTATAGGCATCACGTCCAAGATTAGTGACTGACTCCTGCCTGCATTTACTAATATTACTCCACACATCGACCGCTATCCAGCATGCATCTAGTGTATTAAGTTCATGGAGAAACGGAGTAATGCAATAAGAACACTGACATGATGTAGACGAGATTTATTCATGTAGGAATAGCCCCCATCTTGTTATTGTTAATAACAATGATACATGCGTGTCTTGCTGCCCCTTCTGTCACTGGGAAAGAACACCGCACGATCGAAACCATCACAAAGCACCTCTTCCCAGGGCAAGAAAAATCGATCCAGTTGGCCTAACTAAACCAAAGATTTGAATAAGAAATACAAGGCTATAAATAATCATGGATATAAGAGATCAAAAGAAGACTCAAATAATATTCATGGATATAGATCTAATCATAAACTTTAAGTTCATCGGATCCCAACAAACACACCGCAAAAAAGAGTTACATCAAATAGATCTCCAAGAGACCATTGTATTGAGAATAAAAAGAGAGAGAGAGGAAGCCATCTAGCTACAGACTACAGACCCATAGGTCTATGATGAACTACTCACGCATCATCGGAGAGGCACCAATGAGGATGATGAACCCCTCCGTGATGGTGTCTAGATTGGATCTCATGGTTCTGGAACTTGCGGCGGCTGGAATTGTGTTTCGTCGACTCCCTTGGGGTTTCTGGAACATTTTGGTATTTATAGGGCGAAGAGGCGATGCGGGAGGCCACCTGCGCGCGCCTGGGCCCCCAGGCACGCCGTAGTGGGTTGTGCTACCCTAGGAGCTCCCCTCTTGTACTTATTTGGCCCATCTGTTGTCTTCTGGTCCCAAAAATTCGACAAAAAGTTTCATTGCATTTGGACTCCATTTGGTATTGATTTTCTGCAATGTAAAAAACCAGCAAAAAACAGCAACTAGCACTGGGCACTATCTCCATAGGTTAGTCCCAAAAAATGATATAAAGTTGCAATGAAATAATTGTAAAACATCCAAGAATGATAATATAACAACATGGAACAATAAAAAATTATAGATATGTTGGAGATGTATCAGCTGGTAGTACCGCTTGCACAAGGAGCGGTACAACTACCACTCCCTGCGGTACAACCATCGAGGTAGTTACTACCGCGATCACCTGCGGTACAATCGCTCTAGGCAAGTTTTCCTTCATGGCTTAGACGAGGGGCTCTCTACTCGAAGCGGAAGGCAATATCATGGGTGCAATATGTGTTTGTGTACGTGTTTGATTCCACCCTTATCTTTCGATGCAGACCCCCTCTTAATAGTATGGATTTCCTATGACCAAAGAAATATAACACGTTGGAACATCCGCCTTTGCTCTTTTCCATCCGGAGAGGTGCCCAATTGTCTTGTGCCATATAAAGTATACCTGAGTAGCTTAGTCACACGGTTAGCCCGCAAATTGCATTGTCATCAAGACCAAAACACTTAAGATGGGAAATGCCCTTTCACTAGGTATAGTCCTGGGATTTTCAATATCAAGGGATATAGATGATCTTTTTGGATGTCAAAAAAGATCTTGATACGTCTCCAACGTATCTATAATTTAGGATTGTTCCATGCTATTATATTTCCCGTTTTGGATATTTATGAGCTTTACTTTACACTTTTATATCATCTTTGGGACTAACCTACTAACTGGAGGCCCAACCCGTATTGCTGTTTTTTTTGCCTATCTCAGTGTTTCAAAGAAAAGGAATATCAAATGGAGTCCAAACGCGATGAAACCTTCAGGAACAATCTTTTTGGAACAAATGCAAACCTGGAGACTTGGAGTGGAAGTCACGCAACAATCGAGGCGGCCACGAGGGTGCCCGGCGTGCCCCTTAGGGCTGGGCACGCCCCCCCACCCTCGTGGGCCCCTCGGGCGTCCACCGACCTACTTCTTCCTCCTATATATACCCACGTACCCCGAGAACATCAAAACAAACCACGAAAAACTATTTCCACCGTCGTAACCTTCTGTATTCGCGAGATCCCATCTTGAAGCCTTCGCCGGTGCTCTGCTGGATGGGGAATCAATCACGGAGGGCCTCTACATCATCTCCAAGGCCTCTCCGATGTGTTGTGAGTAGTTTACCACAAACCTTTAGGTCCATAGTTATTAGCTAGATAGCTTCTTCTCCCTCTTTGAATCTCAATACAAAGTTCTCCTCGATCTTCTTGGAGATTTATTCGATGTAACTCTTTTGGTGGTGTGTTTGTCGAGATCCGATGAATTGTGGGTTTATGATCAAGTTTATCTATGAGAAATATTTGAATTTCCTCTGAATTCTTTTATGTGTGATTAAGTTATCTTTGCAAGTCTCTTCGAATTATCAGTTTGGTTTGGCCTACTAGATTGATCTTTCTTGCAATGGGAGAAGTGCTTAGCTTTGGGTTCAATCTTGCGTGCCCTTTCCCAAAGGATGCAAGGGCAGCAAGGCACGATTGTATTGTTGCCATCGAGGATAAAAAGATGGGCTTTATATCATATTGCATGAGTTTATCCTCTACATCATGTCATCTTTCTTAATGCTACTCGTTCTTTATGAACTTAATACTCTAGATGCATGCCGGATAACGGTCGATGTGTGGAGTAATAGTAGTAGATGCAGGCATGAGTCGGTCTACTTGTCACGGACGTGATGCCTATATACATGATCATGCCTAGATAATCTCATAATTATTTGCTTTTCTATCAATTGCTCGACAGTAATTTGTTCACCCACCGTAATACTTATGCTATCTTGAGAGAAGCCACTAGTGAAACCTATGGCCCCCGGGTCTATCTCTTATCATATAAGCTTTCAATCTACTTTTATTTGCATCTTTACTTTTTCTATCTATATTATAAAATACCAAAAATATATTTATCTTATCATATTATCTCTTTCAGATCTCACTTTCGCAAGTGGCCTTGAAGGGATTGACAACCCCTTTATTGCGTTGGTTGCAAGTTCTTGTTTGTTTGTGTAGGTGCGTGTGATTTTTGAGGAGCCTCCTACTGGATTGATACCTTGGTTCTCAAAAACCGAGGGAATATTTACGCTACTATTGCTGCATCACCCTTTCCTCTTCAAGGAAAACCAACACAAGCTCAAGACGTAGCAAGAAGGTTTTCTGGCGCTGTTGCCGGGGAGGTCTTCGCTCAAGTCAAGACATACCAAGTACCCATCACAAACTCATCTCCCTCGCACTTACATTATTTGCCATTTGCCTCTCGTTTTCCTCTCCCCCACTTCACCCTTGCCATTTTATTCGCCCTCTCTTTCCCAATCTCCTCTCTCTTTCGCTTGCCTTTTGTTTGCTTGTGTGTTGGATTGCTTGTCGCAATGGCGCAAGACAATACCAAATTTTGTTACTTTTCCAATACCAATAATAATGATTTCCTTAGTACTCCGATTGCTCCTCTTAATGATGACGAGTCTTGTGAAATCAATGCTGCTTTGCTGAATCTTGTCACGAAAGATCAATTCTCCGGCCTTCCTAGTGAATATGCCGCTACCCATCTAAACAACTTTGTTGATTTGTGTGAGATGCAAATAAAGATACGGATAATGATATTTTTAAATTGAAATTATTTCCGTTTTCACTTAGAGATCATGCTAAAGTTTGATTTTCGTCTTTGCCTAAAAATAGTATTGGTTCATGGAATAAGTGCAAAGATGCTTTTATCTCTAAGTATTTTCCTCCCGCTAATATCATCACTCTTAGGAAAGATATTATGAATTTTAAACAACTTGATAATGAGCATGTTGCCCAATCTTGGGAAAGAATGAAATTGATGATTCACAATTGCCCTACTCATGGCTTGAATTTATGGATGATCATACAAAAATTTTATGCCGGATTGAATTTTGCTTCTAGGAATCTTTTAGATTCGGCCGCAGGAGGCACGTTTATGGAAATCACCTTAGGGGAAGCTACCAAACTCCTTGATAATATTATGGCTAATTATTCTCAATGTCACACCAAAAGATCTACTAGTAAAAAAGTGCACGCTATAGAAGAAATTAATGTTTTGAGAGGAAAGATGGATGAATTTATGAAATTGTTTGCTACTAAGAGTGCTTCTATTGATCCCAATGATATGCCTTTGTCTACTTTGATTGAGAATAATAATGAATCTATGGATGTGAATTTTCTCGGTAGGAATAATTTTGGTAACAATGCTTATAGAGGAAACTTTAATCCTAGACCGTTCCCTAGTAATTCCTATAATAATTATGGAAATTCCTACAATAATTCTTGTGGTAATTATAATAAGATGCCCTTTGATTTTGAGAATAGTGTGAAAGAATTTATGATCTCTCAAAAGAATTTCAATGCTTTGCTTGAAGAAAAATTGCTTAAAGTTGATGATTTGGCTAGAAACGTTGATAGACTTTCGCTTGATGTTGATTCTTTGAAACTTAGATCTACTTCTCCTAAGCATGGTATCAATGAGTCTCTCAAAGCTATGCGAATTTCCATTGATGAGAGCAAAGAAAAAACCGCTAGATTGCGTGCTAAGAAAGATTGCTTTGTAAAAGCGTATTCTTCTAGTTTCCATGAAAATAATGATGAAGATCTAAAAGTTATTGATGCGTCCCCTATTAAATCTTTGTTTTGCAATATGAATCTTAATAATGATGGGACTGGAGATGAGTCAACTTTAATTAAAAGGCGTCCCAATGATTCGGAGTTCTTAGATCTTGATGCTAAATTTGGTAAATGTGGGATTGGAGAGGTCAAGACTTTAAATAGCATTGAACCCACTATCTTGGATTTCAAGGAATTTAATTATGATAATTGTTCTTTAGTAGATTGCGTTTCCTTGTTGCAATCCGTTGTGAATTCTCCTCATGATTATAGTCAAAATGAAGCTTTTACCAAACATATTGTTGATGCCTTGATGCAATCTTATGATACAAAACTTAATTTGGAAGTTTCTATACCTAGAAAACTTAATGATTAAAATTAAAGATCATGAGTGTTATGCTTTGTGTGATTTGGGTGCTAGTGTTTCCACGATTCCGCAAACTTTATGTGATATTCTAGGTTTCCATGATCTTGATGATTGCTCTTTAAATTTGCACCTTGCGGGTTCCACCATTAAAAAGCCTATGGGAAGGATCAGTGATGTTCTTATTGTTGCAAATAGGAACTATGTGCTCGTAGATTTTATCGTTCTTGATACTGATTGCAATCTTTCGTGTCCTATTATTCTTGGTAGAACTTTCCTTAGAACGATTGATGCGATTATCGATATGAAGGAAGGGAATATTAGATTCCAATTTCCATTAGGAAAGGCATGGAGCACTTTCCGAGAAAGAAAGTTAAATTACCTTATGAATCTATCATGCGAGCTACTTATGAATTGAGTGCCAAAGATGGCACTACCTAGATATATCCTCGCTTTAATGCCTAGCTAGGGGCGTTAAATGATAGCGCTAGTAGGGAGGCAACCCAATTTTTTTTTTGTTTTTTGTTTTTTGCTTCTGTTTAGTAATAAATTTTGCATCTACCTTCTGTTTAGATGTGTTTTCATGTTTTAATTAGTGTTTTTGCCAAGTAGAACCTATAGGATAACCTCTGGTGATAGTTAATTTGATTCTGCTGAAAAACAGAAACTTTGCGCGCACGAAAATAATTTTAGTAATTCACAGAAACATGATTTTGCGTTTATTCTTTTTGACAAATTTCCCAGGACTTCCTATTTTGGTAGGATTTTTAAGTTCCAGAAGTATTCGAGAGTTACAGACTGCTACAGACTGTTCTGTTTTTGACAGATTCTGTTTTTCGTGTGTTTTTTGCTTATTCTGATGCATCTATGGCTAGTATGTAGGGGTATGAACCATAGAGAAGTTGGAATACAGTAGGTTTAACACCAATATAAATAAAGAATGAGTTCATTACAATACCTTATGTGGTGGTTTTTCTTTCTTGCACTAACGGAGCTTATGAGATTTTCTGTTGAGTTTTGTGTTGTGAAGTTTTCAAGTTTTGGGTAAAGATTTGATGGACTATGGAATAAGGAGTGGCAAGAGCCTAAGCTTGGGTGTGACCATGTAACCCCAAGATATTCAAGGATAACCAAAAGCCTAAGCTTGGGGATGCCCCGGAAGGCATCCCCTCTTTCATCTTCGTCTATCGGTAACTTTACCTGGAGCTATATTTTTATTCGCCACATGATATGTGTTTTGCTTGGAGTGTCTTGTATGATATTAGTCTTTGCTTTTTAGATTAACACAATCATCCTTGCTGTACACACCTTTTGGGAGAAACCCACTTGATTGGAATTTATTAGAATACTCTATGTGCTTCACTTATATCTTTTGAGCTAGATAGTTTTGGATCTAGTGCTTCACTTATATCTTTTAGAGCACGGCGGTGGCTTAATTTTGTAGAAATTGTTAATCTCTCATGATTCACTTATATTATTTTGAGAGTCTTTTATAACAGCATGGTATTTTCTATGGTTATAAAATTGGTCCTAGAATGATGGGCATCAAAGTTGGGTATAATAAAAACTATCATAGGAAGTGAATTGGATGCCATGATCAATTTGATACTTGATAATTGTTTTGAGATATGGAGGTAGTGATATTAGAGTCATGCTAGTTGGGTGATTATGAATTTAAAGAATGCTTGTGTTGAAGTTGGCAAGTCCCATAGCATGCACGTATGGTAAAAGTTGTGTAACAAATTTGAAACATGAGGTGTTCTTAGATTGTGCATCCTTATGAGTGGCAGTCGGGGACGAGCAATGGTCTTTTCCTACCAATCTATCCCCCTAGGAGAATGCGCGTAGTGCTTGGTTTTTGATGACTTGTAGATTATTGCAATAAGTATATGAGTTCTCTTTGACTAATGCTGAGTCCATGGATTATACGCACTCTTACCTTTCCACCATTGCTAGTCTCTTCGGTATCGTGCATTGCCCTTTCTCACCTTGAGAGTTGGTGCAAACTTCGCCGGTACATCCAAACCCCGTGATACGATACGCTTTATCACACATAAACCTCCTTATATCTTCCTCAAAATAGCCACCATACCTACCTATTATGGCATTTCCATAGCCATTCCGAGATATATTGCCATGCAACTTTCCACCGTTCCGTTCTTCATCATGACACACATCATCATTGTCATATTGCCTTGCATGATCATTGTAGTTGACATCGTATTTGTGGCAAAGCCACCATGCATAATTTTTCATACATGTCACTCTTCATTCATTGCCCATCCCGGTACACCGCCGGAGGCATTCATATAGAGTCATATCTTGTTCTAGTTTTGAGTTGTAATTCATGAGTTGTAAATAAATAGAAGTGTGATGATCATCATTGTTAGAGCATTGTCCCCAAATAAAAAAAGGCCAAATTAAAAAAAAGAAAGGCCAAAGAAAAAAAATGAAAAAAAAGAAAGGCCAAAGAAAAAAAAGAAAGGCCCAAAAGAAAAAAAATAAAATAAGAAAATAAAATAAAAGGGGGCAATGTTAGTATCTTTTTCCACACTTGTGCATCAAAGTAGCACCATATTCTTCATATAGAGAGTCTCATATGTTGTCACTTTCATATACTAGTGGGAATTTTTCATTATAGAACTTGGCTTGTATATTCCTACGATGGGCTTCCTCAAATGCCCTAGGTCTTCATGAGCAAGCAAGTTGGATGCACACCCACTAGTTTATTTTGTTGAGCTTTCATACATTTATAGCTCTAGTGCATCCGTTGCATGGCAATCCCTACTCCCCATGTTGACATCAATTGATGGGCATCTCCATAGCCCGTTGATTATCCTCGTCAATGTGAGACTTTCTCCTTTTTTGTCTTCTCCACACAATCCCCATCATCATATTCTATTCCACCCATAGTACTATGTCCATGGCTCACGCTCATGTATGGCGTGAAAGTTGAAAAAGTTTGAGATTATTTAAGTATGAAACAATTGCTTGGCTTGTCATCGGGGGTGTGCAAGATGGGAGCATTTTGTGTGACGGAAATGAAGCATAGCCTAACTATATGATTTTATAGGGATGAACTTTCTTTAGCCATGTTATTTTGAGAAGACATGATTGCTTTGATTAGTATGCTTGAAGTATTACTATTTCTTTCAATATGAACTTTTATTTTGAATCATTTGGATCTGAACATTCATGCCACAATAAAGAAAATTACATTGAGAATTATGCTAGGTAGCATTCCACATCAAAAATTCTGTTTTTATCATTTACCTACTCGAGGACGAGTAGGAATTAAGCTTGGGGATGCTTGATACGTCTCCAACATATCTATAATTTTTTATTGTTCCATGCTATTATATTACCCTTTTTGGATGTTTATGGGCTTTACTTTACACTTTTATATCATTTTTGGGACTAACCTACTAACAGGAGGCCCAACCCGTATTGCTGTTTTTTTTGCCTATGTCAGTGTTTCAAAGAAAAGGAATATCAAACAGAGTCCAAACGCGATGAAACCTTCGGGAACGATCTTTTAGGAACAAATGCAAACCTAGAGACTTGGAGTGGAAGTCACGCAACAATCAAGGTGGCCACGAGGGTGCCCGGCGCGCCCCCTAGGGCAGGTCGCGCCCCCCACCCTCGTGGGCCCCTCGGGCGTAGGAAGGTAAGAGTCAATCAGACCAATAATTAATGAGATCAACTGCTCGGATCTATTTTATACTCTTACCTCTCATGAGAAAAAGGAGGTAAGAGGGACAATATTAAAACTGCTCCTCTATAATAATTAGTACTATAATCAATAACAATCTTATCCTCTTTAATCTTGCCTTCTTCCTGCTCTAAGCGGGCAATTATGTTTTTCCATCTCTTGCCAGTTGCTTTGGGATGAAAATATCTAACATTGCAATCTCCCTCTAATAGCTCATCAGTTTTTGTCCTCTGCCTCCATTTGACCTCTTCCTGTTTTAGAAGCCAATCAAGCTAAGCCCTAAAATCAAACCCATCTTGTCTATTTGCAGAAGTATGCCCATAAACCTCACAATGTTTATCTAGTGCATCTAACTTACCCAAAATCTCTTTTTAATATGCGTGTACCAAGCATCCATATTTCTTTTCGAGCCTTTCAACTTAGATCTAAGTACCCTAAATCTCTTCTCCTATTTGCCATTTTTCAATATTAGAACCCTTAATATTGGGGTCATTCCACACATTAGTGAAATTTTTATCTGCCCCTTGCATTAGAAGCCACGAATTTTCACTTCTAAAAATAGGATCAGATTTCTGAACATCACTAGTATCCAAAACAAGAGGAGTATGATTAGATTTCTGTCTAACTAAAGCCTTCAATGCAGAGAGAGGATGATTTCCCACCCAATCAACACAACAAAGAATCCTATCCAATTTTTCAAAAGTGGGATTTGGCAAATTATTCCCCCAGGTGAACTATCTCCCATGTAAATCTAACTCCCTCAAACCTTCTTGTTTAGGTATAGCATTGAACAGGAAACTCTAGTGACCAGGAGTACCTGGCTTTTTTTCTAAAGCTTTCCTAATAATATTAAAGTCCTCCCCCCCCCCTAATAAAATTATGATGGGATTGATTGCATCCTGCAGAACCCTATAAAGTTCTGCTAGAAACCTAGCTTCTCCTTCTAGTTGTGGATCCCAATATATCAGCACCAAATCTCATAAGAATTTGTTTCTATTATCCCGCACAACCATTTTAATTTAGTAATCCCCATCCTCTAGCAGGGGTATGGTGCCAATGGAAATCTCTCCTAGTGCATATGTTTTGCAAGTCATTCCTAGAGAAAGACCGTCTCATAGTTTCTTGTAAGACCAAAAAATCCACCTTCATATCGATTCCAAGTTATCCAAGGAATCTATTTTAATATCCCCACCAAAACCCGTAATATTCCAGAAAACACCTCTTGTTTTTTCTATGTATAGAAGATCAACCAAGGCCTTTGTCTAAGTCCTCCGTGTGTCTTGAAATATGTCCCAATTGTGTCATTAACCTTGACCCCCGACATGCCCCATAATGTGCATGATCTAGTAAACACCATCTGTGAGGTTTATTTTTAATTTCATCATTTGATAAATAAAAGGCCATTTGTTTTTTCATATTCGCTCTCAAAATCTATTTTAAAACGTAGGGAACTTTGTTTCTTATGATGGATAGAGTCCTGGTCTTCATGCAAGACCACAACACCCTCCATGATGTCCCAACCCTTAATGAAAGCAGTTTGAGTTTGGGAGAGGATGGGATGAACCATTTTACTAAGTCTGTTCATCTGAACTTTAGTAATGATTTTAAAGCTTACATTAAGAAAACATATAAGTATAAATTTCTGGGTTCGCTTAACATGTTTGGTCTTAGAACAAAAGTGACTATACCATAGTTTAGCCTAGAAATATCTAGAACCCCTCTGTGAAAATCAGATAATAGACCCTTTAAATCCCATTTAACAACATCCCCAAAATGTGGATAGAAATCTATAGGTAAACCATCAGGTATTCGGCTCTTATTCTTTTCCATTCAGGTGACCACAGTCTGCAATAATTCCATGGTGAAAGGTTCTAGTTATTTATCAGCATCTCCATTGGAAATTTTCTTAGCTTCCTGAATATTTAAAGAAAATTTTGATTCATCTGCATGTCCAAAAAGCTTCTTATAAAAATTAGCAATGTAATTGAGTACATCACTTTAAACCTCAATCACCCCTTCCTGCCATTAACTTTGGCATGATGATATCTAGTGTTACTATCTCCCTCTTTAATCTCCTCATCCTTGTATATCTGTAGCCACTTCAATTTTTCGTGGTTCTTGATCATACCAAACTGATCTCTAAGATCTTTTTTCTCAGTTCTAACTTGAGCAGTTAAGCCATTAATTTCTGCATTTTTATCAATAACATCTTACTTGACAAGAATTTCATTTTAACTTTTTTTGTACTACGCATGTGCATTTTTGTTCCACCCTCTTACTTTTCTTCTCAAAACTCTTAACGTTTGCTACCATTTCTCTATATTAGATCCTTCTTAATTATTAGTCCAAATGTTAGAGACAAAATCTTTAAAGACATCCCTTAACATCCAAGAGTTCTCAAATCTAAAAATGGGATGAGAGATACTATGAGATCTAGTGTATATAATCAGGGGAGTGTAATCATTTACCTCCCTCTCCGGAGCCTGTAGGAAGGACAATGGGTAATGACCTTCTCATTCAGGGCAAGTCAACAGTACATCTAACTAAGTAAGATCAATAATTTTATTAGCCAAGTGAATTTTCTACCATTTAGAGATACTTCAACTGAGGATGTTCAATTATAACACTAAAAACAAAACTCTGATGATCAGTTTCCTTGGTTTTTCCGAGAGCATTTTCTAATGATATTGAAATCAACACCTGCCACACATGGCAGGGGATTGTCATGGTATACTCTTGATAAGCCTGCTAGGAAAGCAGCTTTACCATCTAAGTGATCATCTGCACAAACAGGAATTAGATTCCCATAAAATTTAGCAGTCTTATCAAAATAAGAACCTAATAAAATTTTAAAAAAGTCCACATTTCAACCCTAAAGTTCTCATTTAGTTTAAGACTCAACCCCAAAATACAAAACTAGTTGAATCACACCACAAACTAACAACCTAGCTCATGAATCAACCCTGCAATCGCCGCTCCCAGCTCCATCTATGACCGATGAACGGCGGCGGTGCATCCCTTCCGTGCCCGAACCCGAGATCTTTCCACCACAGCCACAACCTGAGCTGTCCCTGTCCATGAGCCCAAGCGCACAACTCCGGCGAACTACTTAGTCTACAAGTGCAGCTCATCTCCTCATCCCAGTCCGGATCATGTAGGCTTGAGGTCCCCCATCCATCCGCGTCAAGCTATGCAAGAATAGGATGGATGGATCCCCTGCTGATGCAACGCAATGGTTGGGGATGAATCCCATGTGCAATTGGGAGACGAAGCAGGGCGGGTGGCGGCTGCTCATTAAGGGTGCATATTCTTAGAGAAGGGGGTAAAAAGAGAAGCGGATGACACCGAGCTGAGGGTGGGTAGACAAAATTGCATAGCGACGGTGACCCGCAGGCCGTTAGCCGTTGCAGAACTGCATCGCCTTCCCATGTGTGCTCAGATGGTGAACCAACATGTGGGAGGGATGGAGGGAGAGAGAGGAGGTCTATGGGATGGTCTAGATGTCAGCAGCGGCAATATCACTCTCAATGGTATGCTTTCTGGCAGTCGGCGACACGTCTGCTTCTGTCGGGAGAGGTGGGGAACATGCGAATTCGCACGATTTGGGCGGGTGAGTGGCCACAACCTGATTAGCGGTCGGTGGTGGGAGGAGTGCAGCTTCGCGCTATCGGTCGTTCTGGTGGTGTGTGGCATCATGTTATGGCACCGCGATGGGGGTGCTGTGGTGCCAGAGAAATGTGGGAAACAAGATAGAGGCGGTAACAACCGCCTTAGATGGTCAAAGCCGAGTCCAGGGTTGATTCCTGAGCCGATTGTTAGTTTGGGTTGTGTTTCGAACGGTTTTGTAGCTTGGGGTTGATTCTTAAACCAAGTGGTAACCTCAAGGTTGTAATGTGGACTTTTCTCATCAAAATACATACCAATTTCAACTTGAGTCACGTTAAAGTTGTTGCCATTCACCCCCACTAGAATTCCTCCCGATTTGCCTCTCGGAGGAGAACAATTCAAAATAATGTTTCTTCCTCCGCACAAATTATGTAGTTCATTATTAGTATAGTTAGCTTTATTAGTTTCCAGCAAACCAATAAAATCCTCTCTTTTTACAAAATCAACTCTCTGGCAAATCTTCTTATAATGTCTTGCCCAATCCCCCTTGCATTCCAAAACACACCTACCATTTTCAATATTAAAAGTATTATTAGCTCTTTGTTCTTTTTAATTTCACCAATGGGGAGAGTGTGCTTCACACAACCAATGGCTAGTGAGCAACCCTCCTTTTTTCCCTCCACTAGATTTTTTTAAATGTTCATAGTTATCTTCTTCAATTCCAGCATCTAAATGATCATTGTCAGAACATAGCTCAGAAATATCAGCATCTCCAGAGTCAATGGGACCACGAGAGCTGGGTTCCTGAATATGTTTCTCATTAACTATACTTTGGATATAAACATCTTTCCCGACTTGCTCCATTTTCTTAATAATTTCCATATTATACTCAACCATTTCAGTTGAACAACCAAGGTCAAATACCCACCATATCAGACATATGTAAAAGAGGAGATTTTTCCTTATTAGGAGGGCTATTAGAAAGGTTGGCATTATCATTCTTATCAGTAGCTCTCTTTTTAGCCAAATCTTCAATTCTGACATCCTCCGCATCCTTAAGCCTTGGACATCTTCTAGGAGGCCCTCCAACATCCTTTTCTGAAACTTCGTCACCCTGACTGCTCCCAACTTTGAGCATTTTAGTTCCAAAAGAGCCTGATTACCATTGTCCATTGTAGTCCACATGTTCCACATAAGAATCACTATCTTTACCTTTATTTTGGGTATTATCCATTTCCATATCCTCATCCACTGAACCTACCAATTCAGTGGATCTCTGGCGTCCCTTTGCTCAATTCTCTGAATTAATTCCTCTAGTTTGTTTTTGCTATATACTGACCATCAGCTCCAACTTCTTTTTGTCAGTTTCCAACTCTATCATTTCGTGGTGATATGACTTTGTGGGTGGTATGAAATATCAGAGCTTTGAAAAAGGCTAGGAATTCAGATTTAGGAGCTTCAATCTTTTTCCCCTTTTGTCCCGAACTCCCCTGATGTTCTCTTATCACCATGAAATTTTAAACACACCTAGAAATTTTGGGCTTCCTCGATACCAAAATTTGAAGATCACTAGATTTTACTTGGATTTTTTAGAATTTACTCGGAAGGGTATGATCTTTGGGCCTGACATCAATTATCGTTGTTGGCAATGGAGTTTCCCCATGAATAGAAAATGAGCACTAGTACCTCCGTCTGTGTTTATTAGTCTTCATTATATTTTGGGTCAAAGTTTGACCAGATATTTAACTAGTAAAATGTTAACGCATGTCACCAAATATTACTACATTGCTGGATTCGTATTTTAATGTAGTTTTCAAGTATATTATTTTTGTTACATATCACTAATTACTAATTAAAATTATGGTCAAAATATTACCCCCAAAATACACAGGGATTAAGAAACCAGGACGGCGGTAGCAGTAGAGTAGCTGTTTGAACCCGGCGAAAGTTTTCTGCTCGTTCGCATCGGTTTGCACTGGAGAGGCATATGGTACGGAGGGGAGGGACGTGAGGCAAGAGATGGATCTGGGAAACCGACACTTCTCTAGTCCCCATGAAGCACTGCTTTCGGCCAGTCAGAAAGGTGATACAACAGCTGGCAACCTTGGAGGAGCTGCCCAATATACGTAGCATGTGCTCCACTGTACGTTAGAACGAGCTGCTCAACGTATGCAACGCCCACAACGCATCCTGGACACATATAATTAACCACACAGTACAAGTATATATATCTCTCGCCCTCTATCATCAACGACCAAAGCGCTTCCAGGGCAGGGGGGCTCTTTTCTCCAACGTACGTACGTAGCCTGGCCGGCCCGTCCATGCCTGTCAAAGGACACGCACAAACAGGAAGCTTGCATGGATATGCAGTGTAGACCGACCCAACCCATGCATGCATGCATGCATAAATGATCCATAATAGACACGCAACGGAAGCAGCACAATCACTATCCACATGAACACGTCACAAGCTCACAACACAGCACTATTATTGATTGTTACATATATGTGGGGACAATATATATGGTCATGGAAGTGTAAGCTGCACCTGCATGTGTGCGAGCAACCGTGACCCCCGTTACATCAAGTACAAAATTGGTGGCCACGTAGACCTTCTGGTACACCCTAAATCAGGTGCCCCACCAGGCCGTGTGCGTGCCCGCCTAGTCCTGTAACAGGGCGAGTTGCAAGCAGGCTAATTAGCTTCTTCTCTCTGCTCTCTCTCTCTCTATCCTCAACACTGCCCTAAGATGGCCCTAGCAGCAAAGACCATCTCCCTCTCCCTCTCCCTCTCCCTCACCCACCAAACAACCAACACGTCTCTGTCTCTCTCTCTCTCTACATGGCTAATCATAGGATTACAATTAACGTACTACTAATAGTACTACTAGCTAGTAATGAACACGCATATATAGGGGGGATGATCGAGCTGTACTAGGTAGCGATCCATGCATGCATGCGTTGATCATGCGAACGGAGACCTGTGGGGCGCCCCCTTCCTCCTGTTGTTGAGGGACATGACGATCTGGGGGAAGAAGCCCCCCGACTTCTTCTTCCTCGGGACGGGGACGGGGACGTCGACGTCGACGCTGGCTGCCGCGTCGAAGCCGCGCGCGTTCCGGCTGCTGCCGCCGCCGCTGCGGTAGCTGGAGCCGCCGCCGTAGTGGTGCATCGGGTCCTCGAGGATGGAGTTCGGGGTGATCTGCCCGCCGGCGGCGCATCCGTCGTCCAGGAGGTCCGCCGACCCGCTGCCGACGCGGAGGTTCTCGAACCTCGGGAAGCAGGCGACGTCGGGCTCGCCGGACATGTAGAGGATGTTGGACAGGTCGCCGCCCTGCATCATGACATGATCCACCTGCATGCATGCACCGATATGCATCACTACTACTCAGCAGATAGTAGATTAGATTGTTCTTACCAACCTAGTACAGTATACATTTGCAAGTGACGCGCCATGCAGCGTACGTATTGGTTGGGAATGGACGTAGTACCTTGCAAGAGAGGCAGCAGAAGTGGAAGGGCTCCTGAAGGATCCTGTCGCAGGTCAGGCAGACGTTGCCGGAGCCCTTGAAAGGCCTGGACTGAGGCCTGGGCTTGAGAAATATCACCTTTGCGCTGTTGATTGTGTAGGGCTGCATGGAGAGCAAAGCATGAAAGAAGGAGATCGATTAGGACACAGCTTCCCAGTAGCTAGGTGCTCATGTACACGAAGAAGTGGGTGTGGTTTTTGAAAGGGCGTGTTATTGACCTGAACAAAGGAGCAGTCGATGAGCTTCTCAAGATCGTCCAGGCGCACCACGTCGTTGTACACGTACCTCCGCACCTGTACACATTTCAAACCTCCCTTGTGTTACACGAAAATGCACATACTCCTACTATGCAGCATGAGCAAAGTACTCCACTTAGTGGAGAATCTTCCGAAAGCCGGGTGGTGAAAAGAGTGTCGTTCGATCGGGTGCGTGAGTGTGAATTTACTGCTCCATGTGATGATGTAATAATGGCCTTCCGTCTGGACGCCAAAGGGAGGCAGGCTCGTGAGCCACCAGCGGTAATAATTGCCGGGCGTTTGACCGGCGGCTCGTCGCCATCCCCATCGTGGGAGACCAAGGGCGTAGTAGTACGTGCGTTCCATCGTGCAGCATGCCGTGGCCAAAGCGAACAACAAACACCAAATGACCATACCACCCCCTGGTCCAAGCTACTCTACTCTACTCTACTCTGGGCAGTACGCGCCCGATGGCAGGGATAGGTACACGTCCGGCCGGGGCGCGGTAAAAAGGAAACCGCCGGCCGGCCACCGATGGAAGCGCCAAGAAAGCCGCTACGGCGCCCGGCGTCGTCGTCACTGTGGCGTCCCTGGGCGAGTGAACAGCGTCGTCGTCGAGTGCGGAGCCATGCGGTTGGACGGTAGCGCGCAGGCAGGAAGGAACAGTGTGGAGGGCCTTGTTTGGCAACAGGGCAGGCCCTTTTACCATGCACACATATGGTAAAACTGCCTCCGCCGTGCTCGCCTCCTGCTCTTTCTACCCCTGCTGCTGCACGCAGTGACTGCTGCGACGCTTAACAAGATGATGTACTCCACAACAGCTGCCTGCCGGCCATCCATTTATTCACCAGCAGCTGGGTGGATCAGCGGGTGGAAAGGGTGCTTTGCTTTGCTTCGCTTTGCTTTGCTATGCATGGCAAAACAATCCGGATAACCCACCCCATTTGTAGGGCGATTTGGGTAGACGAAACATGAGACCGACCTCTGCACTGCACTGCATGAAAATGAAATCAGCGGCTGGGAGGGGAGCAACGGAAGTGACGAGACCGCAACAGTGGAACCACTGTTACCACCGTTAAAACGCAGGCCAGGCCAGGGCTTTCAGCGTTTGTGTGCGCATACTACTACTCTATACATGCAGCCTGTGATGTGTGTGATAGAGAGGGAAATGGAGGGGAAAGTTGTCCGAGAAGATGCGCCCAGTCTACAGAGAGAGAGAGAGAGAGAGAGAGAGATGGGAAGGTGGGGCGCAGTAACTTTTTGCAGGTGGGTGGCGAGTGGGAGGGAGGGAGGGCGGAGGGCACAGGGACAGGAATGGGTGCGCGGCTCGCATGCAGCAATTGCAGCCGTGCAGAGTAATTATAAGACTATGCTTATTTCGGGGGTGCCGCCAAGCCAAGCCAAGCCGCGGTGAAAAGTAAACTGCTCACATCTCTCTCTCTCTCCCTCTTCTCCACTACTACTATTACCTCATTTTTCCTCTGTCTCAATCGTAAACCTTTCTTTTCTTTATCGGCCAATTGGCAGGAAAAACAAAAGGAATTAACCATAGCTAGGAGAGGTAAAATTGTGGTGAAACATGAGAGGGGTTTAGTACTTGTAAATGCTAATTAAACGATGGAGGGGAGGGGGCAGGGCACAAAGCACCATGGGCTTGGCCTGGAGAAACGACAAGCAGAAGCCGAAAGACGAGCGCGGGCTCCGAAAAGGGAGCGCACGCTACGCGGCTTGGGAACTCGAACACGCCGCAATTAAGCCCCAACCACACCAAATCTCTCTCTCTCTCTCCACTGTGCACGTCTACTAGTAATTGGCATATGCTAATTAATTAAGGTCCATCTATGCCCGCGAAGGGCTAGTAGTACTAGCAGCTCGTTTACTACTTACTACATGTCGAGTAGATAAGCACAGCTTCTCTCTAGTTAGTAGTACTCCTAGTGGCAAATTAAGATACTCTGCTGGTGTGGAACCTCCCCGTGCCATGTTTAGCAAACCGTACGTCGTAAATTGCTCCACGCAAAACAGCTCAAGCCCGAAAGGCTAATCATCCGGTTAATTAGGCCAAGTAGTGCACGTAAAAAGGAGAAGTTCCTCCTCTTTCTTCCCTGTCTGTGTGGGTGCCACTGGATTGCGACCGGAATCTAAGCGAGCAAGGAACTATTGTGGCAACAAACGCACGGCCGCCCGCTTTGCATACGCACGCCGGGGAGCAAAATCGGAGAGAATTCGCTACAACCAACAACTCTTCCGGACTAAACAAGCGAATCAAGAGCCCGTGACAGGCATGCATGCAGCACGTGATGCTCCTACTGCCGGCGACGAATTACGACGGAATCAGTAGATGAATTTGTCGGCGCAAGTCTCCATTTGACGGCCGGGCGAGAGAGAGAGAGGGAGGGAGTGAACAATTACCTGGATGAGCGGGTGGTGGCGGTGGGCGGGGGCGCAGTGCGGGCAGATGCTGGTGCGGCAGGCGAGGCAGAAGATGTTCTTCTCGTTCTTCTTGCGGCTCTCGTGCGCTTCGCACGCCACGAAGAAGGTCTCCTCCACCAGGCCCCCACCCATCCCGGCCGCATCCCCATCCCCCCCTCGCCGCCGGCCAATTCCCTCCTCCTTGAGCTCTGTCTCTCTCTCTCTCTCTCGGCCACGCCCAGCAATTCTCCGCCGCGCCCTAGCTAGCCTGGACAGAGTGGGGATCGAGCTCGGCCGTATGTACTCCGTATGTATGTACAGACGCTGGTAGTGCCTCGCAGGGAGAGGGGAGGGAGAGTGATGCTCTCTTAATTGGAGTGAGCAGTCGATGGAAGGCGCGGCTATATATAGCGAGAGGTGGAGGGAGGGGCTGGACGAGTGCTAGCCGATCTTGTGGTGGTGGCTAATGGCGTCAAGGGGACATACGGGCCGGGTGGTCAAAGGAACACCTGGCTGGCCGTCACGGTCCAAGTGTCGGGGACCTGTTCCGTAGTTCCCCCAAACGCCCAGGGGGCTCCTGCAAAACTCGTCTGATGAGAAACGCCGAGGGCCGGGTGCGGATCCTACGTGACTCCAGGGTGGTTCCTGCAAATTAAGCGCTTGTTTGTTACCCCTCGGCGTACCTAGCTCGACTGATCGCTGATCAGGATAGGGCGTGACTAACTTACTAGCATGATGCCGGCGTCAGATCAGCTGATCAGGCCATGTGAATACGTTGTTTTGCAGCCAATAACGGCTTCCCTCTCATCATCTACAGTGCCAGCAACCTGATCTCAGTTGCAAAATGCACGAGAGAAAAATGCTGGTTATTGAGTTGATGCTGCTGCTGGCCTTTCTTCTCCGAGGAAAAAGGAGCAATCAACTCTGCCTGCCTGCCTGCTGCGTGCGCACCAGCCGGATTCAATGAGAAATCGCCCCGTTTCCCGTTTCGCCTCTGACTGAACCTCCTCCCCACTGCCCAACTCGGGTATAGCGGACAAGCCTCCGGCCGCGATCTGGAATTAAGTCCGGGTACTCGTCGGGCAATCCGGCATGTGATCTTTCCCGTCCTCGCCGTACGTCCTATGAGCGAACTCCAACGCATTCTGCTGTAAAGATCTCCATGGATCTCTCTCTTTTTCAGCCGTGGTTTGCATGCGGTTTGTGCCCCGGAGACGACGAGATTAATAATAGTACGGTAGCATGCAGTACCGTCTCTCTCTGCCTTTTACGTTTACTGCTGCTTTTTTGAGTTCTTGTTTTATGTGGCCGTTCTTTTGCACCAATTGCGGACTTCTATTTCGGTTTCCCGGCAAGTTCTTGTGGGCTGTAGCGGTGCCTCTGGCCTAGCCGCTAGGGACGTGGCCTCTAGCCCCGTACGCACTGTGCTGGGTTAGTGTAATTACTCGAGCAAAAGTTTTTACAGCTATGTGTCATTCGGGCATCGCTTGATCCACGGAGCCAGTGGAATGGTCTTCGCATCCCATCAGTTGTAAATACCAAATTCCGTCTGTATAAGAAAGCTAGAATGAACCGCAAAAACAAAAAAGCTACTCGGTCCTATGTTATGGGACGGAGGGAGTAGAATATACGTGAATACGAACTCGTGTGTTTGGATGCTTTACTGGTTGGTTCACTGAATCCCAGTGAGTTTTCAATATCAAATCCAGTTTGGATCATGAACTTTGAATTTGCACAATAACATGGTACTACCTCCGTCCTGGTTTATTGATCCTCATTGTATTATGTGCAAAATTTTGACCATAAATTTAACTAACACAATATTCATACATGTCATACAAAATTGTATCATTGGAAACTATGTTTAAATACAAATCCAACGATATAATTTTTGTTAAC
This sequence comes from Aegilops speltoides, assembly GCA_021437245.1. Classification (NCBI taxonomy): domain Eukaryota; kingdom Viridiplantae; phylum Streptophyta; class Magnoliopsida; order Poales; family Poaceae; genus Aegilops; species Aegilops speltoides. The sequence goes on from CM038147.1 coordinate 529,591,139, forward strand.
ATGCATTAATATTTTGTTAGTTAAATATTTGGTCAAAATTTGGCCCAAATTACAAAGGGGACCAATAAATCAGGACGGAGGTAGTATGAAGATAACACTTTGTTTCTCATGCATCAAAACAAAATCTATACAATGTGTGACTATAGTTTAATTATTGTATGCTGCAATAAAAATTACAAATACTCTAGAAATGCATGAAAAAAATGTTATGCAACGCCACAACAGCAATAATAATTCTCTTACGACAACACAACACAAATTCTTAACAATCACAGATAGTTCAAGTTCAATGTTCTACGTCCTGAACAACAACAACAACAACAACAACAACAACAACAACAACAACAACAACAACAACAACAACAACAACATAATAGTCCAGATAGGCTCAAGTTCAACAAGACAAACATGAAAGCATCATTTGGGTGAATTCAAATGCAACAACAAGAACCATTAGTAGAAAAACGAGCATTATGAACAGCCACCAAAGGCGGTTTGTGACCAAGCTGATCAAAGCCGCATGTAATATACCAAGCACACGTGGTTAACATTACTATAGACAGCTCTAGAGGTAGTTAGAACAATAAAACCACCTGCAAGAAACATTAGAGGCGGATGCTATTTTGTAACCTCCTCCAACTTCTCATCGTCGCATGTGATTTCTGTTTTGCAACCATCTGCATCTGGTTAGTACCACGGGGCGCAGCCTTGGTAGTCTATTTTCCTCCTATTTCCCTTGCCCTTCCCCATTCTACTGTCAAGCCCTAGCACAAATGACCTAGTTGCATGTCCACGCATCCGAGGCAGCGCACCACCCATCCGCGACGGCGTGGTGGCTGATCCGCCCATCCGCGGTGGTATGAAGTCTGAACGCCCCCCCTACAAGGAGGCACGGTGGCTAATCCTCCCATCTGCGACGGCGCGGTGGCTGATCCACCCATCCAAGGAGGCGCGATGGTGTTGGAAATATGCCCTAGAGGCAATAATAATTATATTATTTATTTCCATGTTTAATTAAGAGTTTATTTTATTTTCTATAACTAATATGATTCTTGAATATGTGATTCAGAGGAGAACTTATAAGCATGTGTAGAATGATAAACTTTAAAACCAAATTCCTAGTCTAGCCTCTAGGACTAGCTCAAGTGTTGTGTGATGATCATGTTTTCCTAATCATGGGCATTTGGTTAAGTGTAACGAGGATGCCAAACAATATTGAGAGTATGATGTTAGTAGAACAATTATATTGAATTGACCCAACTTATTTGTTATACTTTGAGAGGTTATCGGCACAAGTCTATAAGTCATAACATGGAGACTTAATGTACGCTTTGGTTCCTTAGACCATGAGAGTATCATAGTCCCTTCATACTGGACGATACACTTTGGGGTTTCTCCAATGTCATCTGTAACACGGTGACCATAACGAAACTTACAGGTTTATCAGAAAGTGTGAGAAGGGGCTAGATAGCTCAAAAGTGGAATTTGTTCCTCCGACCATGGAGAGATATTCTTAGGGCCCTCTCGGCGTGACAGCATCCACTGGACATACACATGTGACTAGGTCACGGGGATGCCAGAACATGTCAACGATAAAGAAGAATAAAACCGGTGACGAGGAGACCGGTATAATGAGCATGAGAATGACTCAAGAGGATACCGATATATCTCACCTCGGGTTGTGTAACATATCATGAAGCAAAGTGAATTTCATATGATAACGAAAGGTTCGCTCGAATATCATTCATGTAACCATAAAGGTCAATATGGATGCCCACGGTTCCGCAATTGATCATTGAGCGAAAAGGAGATTTGTTCATCTCTATGTTTTGCCGAACCTACAAGATCACACGCTTAAGGGAATTTAGATCAGCTGAGTATTAGTGGAGTGAGGAATATGAGAAAATATTCTCAGAATAGCTTCAGGAATAAAGTAAATTACTTCGAGAGAATTCGGAAGTGTTTCAGTGTTACCGAAATGTTTTGGGGAGTACCGGGTAATACAGGGAAATGATTTATAAGCAATTACTATTTCCCGGGACCTAATATAAATAATAGAGAACTTAGATAATCATGTAGGAGTCCCTAGAATTTATTTACAGTTAATGGGCTCATGGAAATATCAGTTCACCTGTTAATGGAGAGCAAATAGGCCTTGAAGGCCCATGTAGGGATTGCGCCCCTTTTAGCTTATTGGACAAGCTAAGGGTCGCAAGAGAGTTGGAGGAGGAGGACTCCTCCATGGCCACGCCACAAGGGAGGGTTTTCCCTCCTCCATGTCGACCTAGCCTCTCCCTCGACCTATACATATGTGAGAGGGCGCCTCCCTTTGAGACACACAAGTTTCTCCAATTGTCTCGGGCACCCCCTCTCTCTCTATTCTAATCATGATCTAGACTTGATCTTGTTCTGGTTTTCTAGTTCCTCATAATATAGAAGCCTCATGAGGTTATCTTATTCCTCCTCTAATTCTCCAGCAATGACTAGCACTGGACGATGAAGCGCTGCCGGGTCAGAAAGCATGTATGCCTGCAGTCCATAGAGAGGTCGTGCATTTGGTCTTCTGTTTGAGGGATCGCCGTGGACGGTTCGAGGGACTTGAAGTTCGATCTACACCAACTCTTCTTTCGCTGCAACTCTAACTTGGTAACGATCCAATCTAAACTTGTATGCATCTTCATATGATCCAAAACCTAAAGTCTCATGACTACCACGTGATTATGACGCAATTGCTTCTGGTTGCATTGAGGGGGCTTCTGCCAGAAAATGTTCAATTAGCCATTATGAAGCTATGTGCATTCTTCAATGCAATTTCTCAGAAGGTAATCAATTCAGAAATCCTACCAAGGTTACATAATGATTTGGTCCAATGTCTTGTTAGTTTCGAGTTGGTCTTCCTACCATCCTTCTTCAATATTATGACGCACATCCTAGTTCACCTAGTTGAAGACATTGCCATTCTGCGTCCTGTATTTCTACACAATATGTTCCCCTTTGAGAGGTTCATGGGAGTCTTAAATAAATATGTTCATAATTGTACTAGGCCAGAATGAAGCATCTCCAAGGGCCATGAAATAGAGGAGGTTATTGAGTTTTGAGTTCACTTTATTCCTGAGCTTAAGACGATTGGTGTTCCTCCATCGCGGCATGAGGGGAGACCGAGTGGAAAAGGCACACTAGGACTAAAAGCAATAATATGTAGGCGGAGCATTCTTGGGCGCAGACACACTACACAGTTCTACAAAATTATACCTTGGTGGCCCCATATATCAATGAACACAAGAATATTGTGCGCTCCCAACAGCCGGAGCAGTCTGATGACTGGATTACACGTGCACACATGGGGACTTTCGACGGTTGGTTGCAAACACATCTCGTGAATAACACCATTGTTGGAGATGAGTTGTACTTGTTGTCCAGGACACCATCTTCGACTGTATTGACTTTCCAAGGTACGAGACAAATGGGAATACATTTTACATGATCGCCCAAGATAAAAAGAGCACCAACCAAACTAGTGGCGTCCGCTTTGATGCAACAAACACCAATAGGGAAAAGGACACATATTATGGTTACATAGAGGAGATATGGGAACTTTACTATGGACGTGATTTTAAGGTCCCTTTGTTTTGGTGCAAATGGGTCAATCTGACAGGAGGCAGGTTAAAGGTAGACCTGCAGTACAGAATGACAACAGTGGATCTCAACAATCTTGGGTACACAGACGAACCATTCGTCCTAGCCAATGATGTGTGGCAGGTTTTCTATGTGAAGGACATGTCTACCATACCGAGGAAAAGAAAAAAATAAGGAAGCAAATACATCATACAATGAGCCAAAGGACCACATAGTTCTTTCAGGGAAAATAAACATCGTGGGAGTGGAGGACAAGACAGACATGTCAGAAGATTATGAAAAGTTTGATGAAATTCCTCCCTTCATAGTGAAGACTAACCCAAGCATCCTGTTAAATGATGAAGATTATCCATGGTTACGGCGCAATAAGCAAGGGAAACACACGAAGAAAAAGTTTTATACCCCAAGATACCACTCTCGGATGCGACCGGCTTCACCGCCATCCCTTTCTCTCTAGTGTGAGTTTCCAAACTTATAGCTGGAAAGTGCCACTTCAGACAAACCGGAGGGAATCTTTATAATTTTGGCATTTGAAACATGGTTTTTGAATAATTATTTATTAAGTTATGAATTTTCAATTATTCCTATCCTTTTAGTATTTTAAATATAAGAGAGAAACATTGTATGATATAAAGTTGGAGGTACTGTGTGGTTTCTCTGATCGGAGGACCCCTTATGCCTGCCAAGTCCAGATGAGGAGTTTTGGTTGCTTTATGGTGAAACCGAGGACAACATATCACATGGTAGGATTGTTCAAGTAACTATTCGGCATATACAAGATAACCAAATAATTTGGACCTTTGATTCTGGGTCGAAAGCCATAGTTATGGGAGACAACTATTCTGAAGATGGATTTGATCTAGAATCATTGCAGTTACATGAAGGCGATGTATTAACTGGCAAAATTAAGAATGTGAATAAAAATAGGTTCATACTTTACCTAACATGCAAGCAGAGTGAAATGAAGAGATGACCATTCTCGAGAATTAACCATGATCCATTGGTGATGAAACTTTTGAAAATTTGGATGAGGTTGGTTTACATACAAGATGATTTCCATAGCAACTTTTCTATAGTTAAATTCAGGAAAGGGTTAAAAGGGGAAGTTGATGATATGTTGAGGGCTGAGAAATCAAAGAATCCTATGAGAATAGTCTGTTGTTTTGGCATATTTCATGAACATCCAGGCACCTTTATATTATCTTACATCATGAGTACAAACCCACATCATGAGTACGTTGGGTTATACCCAAAGGGCTTTAGATTCCGGAAGAAAGATTTTGACAACACTAATCGCCTTGTGTCATATTTTCAAAGACATATTGACAAACCACCACCTGATGCTAGCCCTTCAATGCGAAATGTTGCAGCAATGGTACCTATGAAAAATAACGTGATAGAACTATTTGTCACTATCTGATGAAAATCTATATAATCAAACATTGGATTCATATAAGCATTTAGTGTAGCAAGCATTCTAGCAATCAAAATACAATCAATGAATAAAGCAATAAAGAAAACAGTAAGAAAAAGCAAAACAAAACTTCAAGTAAATCCAAATAGAAACTCCTAAGGGAACTGTAGGACTTAATTACAAATAGCGAAAATAGTTTTTGTCCTAAATAAAACTTAGCAGCAAAGAAAATTACTAAATTAATAACTTAACAGAAAATAAAATATAAAATTATTAGGTTAACAAAAAGTGTTTTATAATATTCTTCAATAGCAAAGAGAATCAACTAAAAATCTTTTACAAAACTATAGTTATGATCAAAATAATATTAACTTAAAATTATATACTCCCTCCGGCCCAAAATAAGTGTCTTGAGCTTAGTACAAATTTGTACTAGAGCTAGTACAAAGTTGAGACACTTATTTTGGGACGGAGGGAGTATAGTTTATCAAACTAAAATTTTCATAAAGTATTTTTATTGGAAAATTTAATAGCAAAATGAATTAAATCAAAACTAGGCATGTATGCTACTGTTTTTGAATCTTTTTAAAACAAAACTAAAATAATTGAGGCCTAGCTTTAGTCCGAGTTGGTGGCACCAACTGGGGCCAAAGGCCTACCGCACATTTTCACACCCGTATTAGTTCCACCTCGCCAAGTGATGAGCTAGTCGACTAGCTTAAATATCCGAGTCGTTCAGAGCGGATAAGCTTATGACATCATTTCATCCTTTGTAAGGATATGGGCTCTTACTATGAATCTTCTATATGATATGCATAGTCAGGGTCTATCTCCTTCACATAGGGAACATTGTGTCGACTTTTTTTGAATCACTATGTGTCTATGCATCAAAATAAATTTTGTAACATTAAAATGATTTTAAAACACCTATTTAAAATATCCTCATGTTGACTAACTGAAACATAATATAATTTGGCAAAAGAATAACAAGAAAATATAAACTAAAATAATTTAAACAAAGGAAAAAGGTATAAAACTAAAAGGCTAAACATAATCTGTTTTTGATTAAAACACCAATTTAAAGCTTGAAATATCCAGGTTTGTCCCGCTTGGTGGCACAAACCGGGACTAATTAAAGGCCTACTTTATTCCCAGTCGGAGCCACCAACCGGGACTAAAGGCCCAACCTTTCGCGCCCTTTTGACTGCCGAAAATGAGCTTTAGTCCCGGTTGGTGGCTCCGACCGGGACTAAAGGTAAGCTTTTAGTCCCGGTCGGGGCCACCAACCGGGACTAAATCTCGAGGTTTTTAACCGCCTCGGCCTTCTTCCTCGCCCAATCTTCTCCACTCACAACGCCGCAGGCCTGCCCCGACGCCGAACCACCACACTGCCGCTAGGCTGTCGGAGATCGCTCCCCCCTTGACGACGCCGTAGCCACTAATAACCCACAAGTATAGGGGATCAGAACAGTTTTCGAGGGTAGAGTATTCAAACCAAATTTATCGACTCGACACAAGGGGAGCCAAAGAATATTTGCAAGTATTAGCAGCTGAGTTGTCAATTCAACCACACCTGGAGATTAAATATCTGCAGGAAAGTGATCAGTAGCACAACAGTATGATAGTTTTGATAGAGTGGTAACAATAACAGTAGCAATAACAGTAATTGCAATGGTTTTGTAGCAAGTGAAATAGTAACAACAGAAGAAGTAACTTAGCAAGAACAATATGTGGAAAACTTGTAGGCATTGGATCGGTGAATTCGTTGGATGATATTCATCATATAACAGTCATAACCTAGGGCGATACCAAACTAGCTCTAGTTCATAAATATAATGTAGGCATGTATTCCATAAATAGTCATACGTGCTTATGAAAAAGAACTTGTATGACATTGATAAACCACAAGTGTAGGGGATCGCAATAGCTTTCGAGGGTAGAGTATTCAACCCAAATTATTGATTCGACACAAGGGGAGCCAAAGAATATTCTTGAGTATTAGAAGTTGAGTTGTCAATTCAACCACACCTGGATAACTTCGTATCTGCAGCAAAGTGTTTAGTAGCAAAAGTGGTATGATAATAATAGTAACGGTAGCAAAAGTAAAGATAAATGTTTTTGGGTTTTTGTAGTAGTTGTAATAGTAGCAACGGAAAAGTAAATAAGCGAAGAACAATATGTGAAAAGCTCATAGGCAATGGATCAGTGATGGATAATTATGCCGGATGCGATTCCTCATGCAATAGTTATAACATAGGGTGATATAGAACTAGCTCCAATTCATCAATGTAATGTAGGCATGTATTCCGTAAATAGTCAAACGTGCTTATGGAAAAGAACTTGCATGACATCTTTTGTCCTACCCTCCCGTGGAAGCGGGGTCCTAGCGGAAACTAAGGGATATTAAGGCCTCCTTTTAATAAAGAACCGGAACAAAGCATTAGCACAGAGTGAATACATGAACTCCTCAAACTACGGTCATCACCGAGAAGTATCCCGATCATTGTCACTTCGGGGTTGTCGGATCATAACACATAATAGGTGACTGTAGACTTGCAAGATAGTATCAAGAACACACATATATTCATGAAAACATAATAGGTTCAGATCTGAAATCATGGCACTCGGGCCCTAGTGACAAGCATTAAGCATAGCAAAGTCATAGCAACATCAATCTCTGAACATAGTGGATACTTGGGATCAAACCCTAACAAACTAACTTGATTACATGGTAAATCTCATCCAACCCATCACCGTCCAGCAAGCCTACGATGGAATTACTCACACACGGCGGTGAGCATCATGAAATTGGTGATGGAGGATGGTTGATGATGACGACAGCGACGAATCCCCCTCTCCGGAGCCCCGAACGGACTCCAGATCAGCCCTCCCGAGAGAGATTAGGGCTTGGCGGCGGCTCCGTGTCGTAAAACGCGATGAAACTTTCTCTCTGATATTTTTCGCCCTGAGACGGAATATATGGAGTTGGAGTTGAGGTCGGAGGAGGTCCAGGGGGCCCACGAGATAGGAGGCTGCGCCGACAGGCCGTGGGCCCCCTGGCATTAATTCTTTCACAAAAAATTCTTATTAATTCCAAAAAGTGCCTCTGTGGATTTCCAGGATATTCCGAGAATTTTCTTTTCTACACATAAAACAACATCATGGCAGTTCTGCTGAAAACAGCGTCAGTCCGGGTTAGTTTCATTCAAATTATGCAAGTTAGAGTCCAAAACAAGGGCAAAAGTGTTTGGAAAAGTAGATACGTTGGAGATGTATCAACTCCCCCAAGCTTAAACCTTTGCTTGTCCTCAAGTAATTCAGTTGATAAACTGAAAGTGATAAAGAAAAACTTTTACAAACTCTGTTTGCTCTTGTTGTTGTAACATGAAAAGCCAGCATTCAAGTTTCAGCAAATATTATGAACTAACCATACTCACAATAACACATAGGTCTCACAATTACTCATATCAATAACATAATCAGCTAACGAGCCATAATAATAAAACTCGGATGACAACACTTTCTCAAAATAATCATAACATGATATAACAAAATGGTATCTCGCTAGCCCTTTCTGAGACCGCAAAACATAAATGCAGAGCACCTTTAAAGATCAAGGACTGACTAAACATTGTAATTCATGGTAAGAGAGATCCAGTCAAGTCATACCCAATATAAACCAATAATAATGAATGCAAATGACAGTGTGCTCTCCAGCGGGTGCTTTTAATAGGAAGGATGATGACTCAACATAAAAGTAAAAAGATAGGCCCTTCGCAGAGGGAAGCAGGGATTTGTAGAGGTGCCAGAGCTCGATTTTAAAATAGAGATTAAATACCATTTTGAGCGGCATACTTTCCCTGTCAATGCAACAACTATGAGATGGCTGTATCTTCCATACTACATGCATTATAGGCAGTTCCCAAACAAAATGGTAAAGGTTTACACTCCCCCAACCACCAACAAGCATCAATCCATGGCTTGCTCGAAACAACGAGTGCCTCCAACATACAACAACCCTAGGGGAGTTTTGTTTAATTATTTTGATTTGCTTTGATCTTTTTGGATCATGGGACTGGGCATCCCTTCTGGCCCTTTCTCGTGAATGAGGAGCGGAGTCCACTCCTCTTGAGAATAACCCACCTAGCATGGAAGATATAGGCAGCCCTAGTTGAAACATGAGCTGCTCGAGCATACAAAACAGAATTTCATTTGAAGGTTTGGAGTTTGGCACATACAAATTTACTTGGAATGGCAGGTAAATACAACATATAGGTAGGTATGGTGGACTCATATGGAACAACTTTGGGGTTTAAGGAGTTTGGATGCACAAGCAGTATTCCCGCTTAGTACAGGTGAAGGCTAGCAAAAGACTAGGAAGCGACCAACTGAGAGAGCGACAACACTCGTAAACATGCATTAAAATTAATCTACACCGAGTACAAGCATGAGTAGGATATAATCTACCATGAACATAAATATCGTGAAGGCTATGTTGATTTGATTCAACTACATGCGTGAACATGCGCCAAGTCGAGTCACTCAATTCATTCAAAGGAGGATACCATCCCATCATATCACATCACAATCATTCTAATAGCATGTTGGCACACAAGGTAAACCATTAAAACTCATAGCTAATCAAGCATGGCACAAGCAACTATAATCTCTAAATGTCATTGCAAATATGTTTACTTCACAATAGCTGACTCAGGAACGATGAATCATCATATTTACAAAAAACAAGAGAGGTCAAGTTCATACCAGCTTTTCTCATCCCAATAAGTCCATCATATATTGTCATTATTGCCTTTCACTTTCATGACCGAACAATGTGTATAATAATAAGAGTGCACGTGCATTGGACTAAGCTGGAATCTGCAAGCATTCAACTCAAGAGAGAAGACAAAGTAATATGGGCTCTGAGTTAAATAAACAATCATGCATATAAGAGCCACTAAGCATTTTCAATATAGTCTTCTCGACCCCCAAAGGAAAGAAAAGAAAATAAAACTATTTACACGGGAAAGCTCCCAACAAGTAAAAATAAGAACTAGAAATCTTTTTGGGTTTTCATTTTAATTTCTACTACAAGCATGGAAATTAAACTAACTAATATTTTGGTTTTTCTTAAGTTTAACAAACACACAAGAAGAAAACTAGAAAAATAAATTTAAACTAGCATGGATAATACAATGAAAGAGTATGAGCACCAACGACTAGTGTGTGAACATGAATGTAAAGTCGGTGAGAAATACGTATTCCCCCAAGCTTAGGCTTTTGGCCTAAGTTGGTCTAATACCAAGGACCGCTGCTACTCTCCCCGGTGTAGTGGGAGGTGTAATCAGGATACCACTGGCTGGTCATCTCCAGATCCCACGCTTCTGGCATGACAAGATGATTTTCTCCAAATATGGGGCCTTTTGTACGATTCAGGGCTAGCCGTTTAGCAACGACGACACCCATATTAAAAGTGTTGTCTCCCAGCAAAGCATGTTGAAGAATAATAATATCTGGAATGCTCAAATTTCCACTATTTCCACGACCAATCAAACATCTACTAGCAAATATGGCAAAGTAGCATAAAACAGGAAAGTGTATGCTAGAGACTTTTGCCTCAGAGCCCTTCCTTGGCCCTTTCTTTGCTAAGGAACCACCTTGGTACATTCTTCTAAGCATATTTCTTTTTCTGAAAATTTCTGAAATTTTAGTAACTTCAAAATAAAAGTGAATAAAACTAGACAAGATTGATAGCAACTACTCCTACAAGTGCCTAGAGCCTATATCATGCATTGGATTTGCTTGGGACCTCAAAAATTTAACATGCAAGCTCAAGAACATGGTCACCTATGCAGCAAAAATTTGCAATGAATAAAGCACTAGAACAAAAACTAATTGGACCAAAGGAGGAGTCACATACCAAGCAACAATCTCCCAAAGCAGTTTTATGAATGGAGCTTTGAGCTAAGAGATCGAAAATCGCAGCAAAATGAGCTAGAACTCGTGCTTGAGCTGGATGGGGATTTTTTTGGGTAGAAGATGAAGTGTGTGGGTGCTGACATGAGTGGAGGGGAGCCACCAGGGGCCCACGAGATAGGGGGCGCGCCCTACAAGGGGGCGCCCTCCTCTCTCGTGGCCTGGTGCTTGGCCCTCCTGCAGTGTTTTCAGTGCCTAAAATCCTCAAATATTCCAGAAAAAATCATACTAAATTTGCAGGGCAATTGGAGCACTTTTATTTTTGGACTATTTTTTAACGCAGGGATAATTCAGAAAATAGACGGATAATACTATTTTTGCTTTATTTATTCTAAATAACAGAATGTAAAAAGGGGGTACAGAAGGTTGTGCCTTCTAGTTTAATCCATCTTGTGATCATCAAAATGAACCCACTAACAAGGTTGATCAATCGTGTTAACAAACTCATTCCGAATAACACGGAACCGGAGAAATTTCAATAACACTATGAAAATCCCCAACAATAAGAATATCATACTTTTTCTTGACAGTAGGAAGAGGAAATTCAAAATCTCCAAAAATGATAGTTGGAACTTTTTCAATAGAATTGATGCTATGAACTTGAGAATGTTTACTCGGAAAGTGTACCGTATGCTCATTACCATTAACATGAAAAGTGACATTGCCTTTGTTGCAATCAATAACAGCCCCTGCAGTATTAAGAAAAGGTCTACCAAGGATAATAGACATACTATCGTCCTCAGGAATATCAAGAATAACAAAGTCCGTTAAAATAGTGACATTTGCAACCACAACATGCACATCCTCACAAATACCGACAGGTATAGCAGTTGATTTATCAGCCATTTGCAAAGATATTTCAGTAGGTGTCAACTTATTCAATTCAAGTCTACGATATAAAGAGAGAGGCATAACACTAACACCGGCTCCAAGATCACATAAAGCAGTGCTAACGTAATTTCTTTTAATGGAGCATGGTATAGTTGGTACACCCGGATCTCCAAGTTTCTTTGGTATTCCACCCTTAAAAGTGTAATTAGCAAGCATGGTGGAAATTTCAGCTTCCGGTATCTTTCTTTTGTTTGTGATGATATCCTTCATATACTTAGTATAAGGATTTACTTTTAGCATATCAGTTAAGCGCATACGTAAGAAAATAGGTCTAATCATTTCAGCAAAGCGCTCAAAATCCTCATCATCCTTTGTCTTGGATGGTTTAGGAGGAAAGGGCATGGGTTTCTAAACCCATGGTTCTCTTTCTTTACCGTGCTTCCTAGCAAAAAAATCTCTCTTATCATAACGTTGATTCCTTGACTGTGGGTTATCAAGATCAACAACAGGTTCAATCTCTACATCATTGTCTTTGCTAGGTTGAGCATCAACATGAACATTATCATTAACATTATCACTTGGTTCATGTTCATCACCTGATTGAGTTTCAGCATCAGAAATAGAAATATCATTGGGATTCTCAGGTGTGTCTACACTAGGTTCATTAGAAGCATGCAAAGTTCTATCGTTTTTCTTCTTATTCTTTCTAGAAGAACTAGGTGCCTCTAAATTTTTTCTCTGAGAATCTTGCTCGACTCTCTTAGGGTGGCCTTCAGGATACAAAGGTTCCTGAGTCATTCTACCAGTTCTAGTAGCCACTCTAACAGCAAAGTCATTTTTATTATTTAATTCATCAAGCAGATCATTTTGAGCTTTAAGTACTTGCTCATCTTGAGTAGCAACCATAGAAGCATATTTGCTAATGCGCTGAAGTTCATCTTTAACTCTAGCCAGATTATCACCTACGCATCCTATCTCGAAAGCATTATTCTTTAACTCTCTACCAACATAAGCATTAAAACTTTCTTGTCTAGCCATAAAGTCATCAAATTCATCTAAGCATGGGCTATGAAATTTAGTAGAGGGGACTTCAACTTTATCATATCTATAGAGAAAATTTACCTTTACTACCGTGTCGGGTTATCAAGACAATGTGGTTCTTCAAAGATGTAAATTAAGACCATGTATTTCTTCAATAGGAGGTAAATTCTTAACATCTTCAGCTTTAATACCTTTTTCTTTCATTGATTTCTTTGCCTCTTGCATATCTTGGGATGAGAAATAAAACACCTCTCTTCTTGGTGGGTTTAGGAACAGGCTCAGGAGTTGGCTCAATTGGTTCAGGAATTACTTCAGGAATTGGCTCGGGGAGAGTCCAATTATTTTCATTAGTCAACATATTATTCAATAGTATTTCAGCTTCGTCAACTGTTCTTTCCCTGAAAACCCAACCAGCACAACTATCCAAGTAGTCCTTGGAAGCATCGGTTAGTCCATTATAAAAGATATCAAGTATTTCATTTTTCGTAAGAGGATGATCAGGAAAAGCATTAAGTAACCGGAGAAGCCTCCCCCAAGCTTGTGGGAGACTCTCTTCTTTGATTTGCACAAAATAATATATTTCCATAAGGCAGCTTGTTTCTTATGAGCAGGAAATATTTAGCGAGAAGTAATAAATCATATCCGGGGACTACGCACACAACCAGGAGCAAGAGAATTATACCAAGTCTTAGCATCACCCTTTAATGAGAACGGAAATATCTTAAGGATATATAAATAGCGAGACTTCTCATCATTAGTAAATAGGGTGGCTATATCATTCAACTTGGTGAGATGTGCCACAACAGTTTCAGATTCAAGGCCATAAAAAGGATCAGATTCAACTAAAGTAATAATATCAGGATCAACAGAGAATTCATAATCCTTATCAGTAACACAAATAGATGAAGTAGCAAAAGTAGGATCGGGTTTCATTCTAGCATTAAGAGACTGCTGCTTCCATTTAGCTAATAATTTCTTAAGATCATTTCTATCATTGCAAGCAAGAATTTCCATAGCAGCTTTTTCATTCATCACATAACCCTTAGGAACAACAGGTAATACATAATCATTGGGGGGACCTTCATCATCACTATCATCAGTAATAGGATCTTCAATATTTTCATTCCCCCTAACTCTAGCAAGTTGTTCATCAAGAAATTCACCTAATGGCAAAGTAGTATCACGCACAGAAGTAGTTTCATCATGCATAGTAGAAGTGGCATCATCAATAACATGTGACATATCAGAATTCATAGCAGTAGTAGGTTTAGGTGTAGCAAGCCTACTGATAACGGAAGGAGAATCTAGTGCAGATCTAGATGGCAGTTCCTTACCTCCCCTCGTAGTTGAGGGCAAAATCTTGGTTTTAGCATCTTTCAAGTTCTTCATAGTGATCAACATATATAAATCCCAAGTGACTCAGAGAATAGAGCTATGCTCCTCGGCAACGGCGCCAGAAATTAGTCTTGATAACCCACAAGTGTAGGGGATCGCAACAACTTTCGAGGGTAGAGTATTCAACCCAAATTTATTGATTCGACACAAGGGGAGCCAAAAAAAATATTCTTGAGTATTAGCAGTTGAGTTGTCAATTCAACCACACCTGGATAACTTAGTATCTGCAGCAAAGTATTTAGTAGCAAAAGTGGTATGATAATAATAGTAACGGTAGCAAAAGTAAAGATAAATGTTTTTGGGTTTTTGTACTAGTTGTAACAGTAGGAATGGAAAAGTAAATAAGCGAAGAACAATATGTGAAAAGCTCGTAAGCAATGGATCAGTGATGGATAATTATGCCGGATGCGATTCCTCATGCAATAGGTATAACATAGGGTGATATAGAACTAGCTCCAATTCATCAATGTAATGTAGGCAAATAGTCATACGTGCTTATGGAAAAGAACTTGCATGACATCTTTTGTCCTACCCTCCCGTGGAAGAGGGGTCCTAGCAGAAACTAAGGGATATTATGGCCTCCTTTTAATAGAGAACCGGAACAAAGCATTAGCACAGAGTGAATACATGAACTCCTGAAACTACGGTCATCACCGAGAAGTATCCCGATTATTGTCACTTCGGGGTTGTCGGATCATAACACATAATAGGTGACTATAGACTTGCAAGATAGGATCAAGAACACACATATATTCATGAAAACATAATAGGTTCAAATCTGAAATCATGGCACTCGGGCCCTAGTGACAAGCATTAAGCATAGCAAAGTCATAGCAACATCAATCCCCGAACATAGTGGATACTGGGGATCAAACCCTAACAAAACTAACTTGATTACATGGTAAATCTCATCCAACCCATCACCGTCCAGCAAGCCTACGATGGAATTACTCACACATGGCGGTGAGCATCATGAAATTGGTGATGGAGGATGGTTGATGATGACGACAGCGACGAATCCCCCTCTCTGGAGCCCCGAACGGACTCCAGATCAGCCCTCCCGAGAGAGATTAGGGCTTGGCGGCGGCTCCGTGTCGTAAAACGCGATGAAACTTTCTCTCTAATTTTTTCTCCCCGAGACGGAATATATGGAGTTGGAGTTGAGGTCGGAGGAGGTCCAGGGGGCCCACGAGATAGGAGGCTGCGCCCTAGGGGGGGGCGCCACCTGTCTCGTGGACAGGCCGTGGGCCCCCTGGCATTAATTCTTTTGCCAAAAATTCTTATTAATTCCAAAAAGTGCCTCCATGGATTTCCAGGATATTCCGAGAACTTTTCTTTTCTACACATAAAACAACATCATGGTAGTTCTGCTGAAAACAGCGTCAGTCCGGGTTAGTTTCATTCAAATCATGCAAGTTAGAGTCCAAAACAAGGGCAAAAGTGTTTGGAAAAGTAGATACATTGGAGATGTATCAGACATCTTTTGTCCTACCCACCCGTGGGATATTAAGGCCTCCTTTTAACATAGTGAATACATGAACTCGTCAAACTACGGTCATCACTGGAAATTATCCCAATTACTGTCACCCTGGGGTTTACGGATCATAACACGTAGCAGGTGCATATAACTTGCAAGATCGGATCTGGAACATAGATATAATGGTGAAAACATAAACGGTTTAGATCTGAAATCATGGCACTCGGGCCCTAGGGATAAGCATTAAGCATGGCAAAGTCATAGCAACATCAATCTCAGAACATAGTGGATACTTGATACGTCTCCAACGTATCTATAATTTTTTATTGTTCCATGCTATTATATTATCTGTTTTGGATGTTTTATATGCATTATTATGCTATTTATATTATTTTTGGGACTAATCTATTAAACTAGAGCCTAGTGCCAGTTCCTGTTTTTCCCTGTTTTTGAGTTTCGCAGAAAAGGAATACCAAATGGAGTCCAAACGGAATAAAACCTCCGCGATGATTTTTCTTGGACTAGAAGACAACCAGGAGACTTGGAGATGATGTCGGAGGAGCCACGAGGCGACCACAAGGATGGAGGACGCGCCCAGGGGGTAGGGTGCGCCCCCCACCCTTGTGGGCCCCTCGTGCACCGCCTGACTAAATTCTTTCGCATGTATATTCCCATATACCCCCAAACCAATAGAGGCATCCACGGAAACACTTTTCCACCGCTGCAACCTTCTGTACCCATGAGATCCCATCTAGGGGCCTTTTCCGGCGTCCTGCCGGAGGGGGATTCGATCACAGGGGAATTCTACATCAACACCATTGCCCCTCCATGAAGCGTGAGTAGTTTACCACAGACCTACGGGTCCATAGCTAGTAGCTAGATGGTTTCTTCTCTCTCTTTGATTCTCAATACCATGTTCTCCTCGATGTTCTTGGAGATCTATTCGGTGTAATACTTTTTTGCGGTGTGTATGCCGAGATCCGATGAATTGTGGATTTATGATCAACTTACCTATGAATATTATTTGAATCTTCTCTGAATTCTTATACACATGAGTTGATATCTTTGCAAGTCTCTTCAAAGTATCGGTTTGGTTTGGACAACTAGATTGGCTTTTCTTGCGATGGGAGAAGTGCTTAGCTTTGGGTTCAATCTTGCGGTGTCCTTTCCCAGTGACAGTAGGGGCAACAAGGCACGTATTGTATTGTTGCCATCTAGGATAAAAATATGGGGTTTTCATCATATTGCTTGAGTTAATTCCTCTACATCATGTCATCTTACTTAATGCATTACTCCGTTCTTTATGAACTTAATACTCTAGATGCATGCTGGATAGCGGTCAATGTGTGGAGTAATAGTAGTAGATGCAGAATCGTTTTGGTCTACTTGACACGGACGTGATGCCTATATTCATGATCATTGCCTTAGATATCGTCATAACTTTGCGCTTTTCTATCAATTGCTTGGCAGTAATTTGTTCACCCACCGTATTATTTTCTATCTTGAGAGAAGCCTCTAGTGAAACCTATGCCCCCCGGGTCTAATTTCCATCATATAAGTTTCCGATCTACAATTTTAGTTTTTGATATACTATTCTTGCAATCTTTTTTACTTTCCGATCTATAAACCAAAATACCAAAAATATTTACATTAGCGTTTACGTATCTCTATCAGATATCACTTTTGCAAGTAACCGTGAAGGGATTGACAACCCCTTTATCGCGTTGGGTGCAAGTTTGTTTGATTGTTTGTGCAGGTATTTGGTGATTTGTGCGTTGTCTCCTACTGGATTGATACCTTGGTTGTCAATGAGGGAAACACTTATCTCTACTTGCTACATCACCCTTTCCTCTTCAAGGAAAAAACCAACACAAGCTCAAGAAGTAGCAATACTACAGATCAAGCCCTAATAAAACTAACTCGGTTACATGATGAATCTCATCCAACTCCTCATCGAGCAGCGAGGCTACAAAGAAATTACTCACTCCCGGTGGGGAGCATCATGGAATTGACGATGAAGGAAGGTTGATTATGATGAAGACCAAAGTTTTCCCTCTCCTGAGCCATGAACGGGCTCCAGATCTGGCCTCCCGATGAAGAATAGGAGGCGGCGGCGGCTCCGTATTGTAAAACGCGATGAAATTTCCTCTCCTATTTTTTATATCTAAAAATAGGACTTTATAGCGTCAGAATTATGGTTAGTGGGGCCACGAGGTGGGCACAACCAACCAGGGTGCGCTTGGAGGGAGTCCGCGCCCTGGTGTCTTGTGCTTAACCAAGGGCCCCCTCCGGTGGTTCTTGGCTCCAGTGTTTTTTATATATTGTAAAATAATTGTCCAAAAAAGTTTTGTTCCATTCCAAGAACTTTTATTTCTGCACAAAAACAACACTATGGTAGTACTGCTGAAAACAACGTCAGTCCAGATTAGTTTCATTCAAATCATGCAGATTAGATTCCAAAACAAGAGCAAAAGCGTTAGGAAAAGTAGATACGACGGAGACTTATCAGCTCCCCCAAGCTTAAACCCTTGCTTGTCGTCAAGCAATTCAGTTGATAAACTGAAAATGATAAAGAAAAACTTTTACGAACTCTTTTGTTCCTGTTAACATAAATAAGCTTAAGTAGCACCCATGTTTTCAGCAAAGATCATGATTAGCCATGTCAGCAATAACTCTTAAAAATTATGTTAACTCATATCAATGGCATAATCAACTAGCGAGCAATAATAAGATATATCAAATGCCAACACTTTGTAAAATTAATCATGATATAATATGACAACAGTGGTATCTCGCTAGCCCTTTCTGAGACTGCAAATGCGGAGCACCTCCAAAGTTCAAGCAGCGACTAACATTGTAATTCATGGTAGAAAAGGTCCAGTCATGATGCATTCAACATTAAGTATACACAATGCATGAGGATGACAATAGTTCTCTCAGATCTGGCGCTTGTTTGAGAAGGTGATGATTCAACATAAAATTAAAAAGATAGTTCCTTCACAAAGGGAAGTAGGGATTTGCAGAGGTGCCAGAGCTCGAAGTTTAAATCAGAGATAAATGAAATTTTAGGAAATGCACATTCCATGTTAAACACATTAGTGGTGGTTCCCAAGCGATAAAAGTAAGGTTTACTCCCCCTCCACCAACAAACACACTCCACGGCTAGCCGAATCCATGGGTCCCGTCCATACCAACAACAATCCTGGGGGATTTTTGTTTAATTATTTGCAATTTTTGATTTCGGGACTAGGAATCCCTATTGCAAGGACGACTGAATAAACACTCGTCATGAGAATAAGCCGCTTAGCATGGAAGATGTTGACTACCCTCTGTCGCTCTATGAACAATCCAGGCACGCATTTGAAGTTTTAGAGGTGGCACATGCAAATTTACTTAGAACGACAGGGTAATACCGCATATAGGTAGATAGTGGACTCAATTGGAATAACTTGGGTTTTATGGATGTTGATGCACAAGCAGTATTCCCGCTTAGTACAGGCGAAGGCTAGCAAATAGGTTAAGAAGTGGCCAGCTAGAGAGCAAAAATGGTCATGAACATGCATTATGAATAATGAACATTGAATACTACCATGAGTAGGATATGGACACCATGAACATAAATATTGTAGAGGCTATGTTGGTTTTGATTCAACTACATGCATGAACATATGCCAAGTCAGGCCACTTGAAACATTCCGAGGAGGATACCATATCATCATACTACATCACAATCATTTTAATGCAATGTTGACATATAAGATAAATCATTATCCACTCCTAGCTACTTAAGCATGGCAGGAAAAACTATAATCTCTAATAGCCACTGCAAACATGTTTGATCATAATATGCTGAATCATGGATACCAGGCTAAACATATTTACCAAAACAGAATAGTTAAGTTCATACCCACTTTTCTCTGCCACAACCACTTCATCAAGTATCGTCATTATTGCACCTTCCATGTTAAACACAATAGTGGTGGTTCCCAGCGATAAAATTAAGGTTTACTCCCCCACCATCAACAAACACACTCCACGGCTAGCCGAATCCATGGGTCCCGTCCATACCAACAACAATCCCGGGGGAGTTTTGTTTAATTATTTGCAATATTTGATATCGGGACTAGGAATCCCTATTACCGCCCCTCTCGTGCAAGGACGAATGAATAAACACTCATCATGAGAATATCCCGCTTAGCATGGAAGATACTGACTACCCTGTGTCGCTCTATGAACAATCCAGGCACACATTTGAAGTTTTAGAGGTGGCACATGCAAATTTACTTAGAACGGCAGGGTAATACCGCCTATAGGTAGATATAGTGGACTCAATTGTAATAACTTGGGTTTTAAGGATTTTGATGCACAAGTAGTATTCCCGCTTAGTACAGGCGAAGGCTAGCAAATAGGTTGAGAAGCAGCCAGCTAGAGAGCAAAAATTGTCATGAACATGCATTATGAATAATGAACATTGAATACTAGCATGAGTAGGATATGGACACCATGAACATAAATATCATAGATGCTATGTTGGTTTTGATTCAACTACATGCATGAACATATGCCAAGTCAAGCCACTTGAAACATTCAGAGGAGGATACCATATCATCATACTACATCGCAATCATTTTAATGCAATGTTGACATATAAGATAAATCATTATCCACTCCTAGCTACTTAAGCATGGCATGAGAAACTATAATCTCTAATTGTCATTGCAAACATCTTTGATCATAATCTGCTGAATCATGGATACCAGGCTAAACATATTTACAAAAACAGAATAGTTGTGTTCATACCCACTTTTCTCTGCCATAACCACTTCATCAAGTATCGTCATTATTGCCTGTCACTTGCACGACCGAATGATATGAAAATAACAATAGTGCAAGAATGTCGTGGACTAAGCTGGAATATGCAAACATTTTATTCAAGAGGAGAAGGCAAGGTAATCCGGGCTCTTTGTTAGATCAATAATAATGCATATGGGAGCCACTCAACATTTTCATCGTGGTCTTATCCTTGGTATGACTCAAGAAAAGAAAAGAATTTTAGAGGAACACACTGGAATATTTTTGGAGTTTTTAGTTTTTCTTGAAGAAAGCAAATTAAATAAAAGGAAACAAAAATGAGAAAAACTACTTACACGGGAAAGCTCCGAACAAATAGAAAGAAGCAAGAAATCTTTTTAATACTACAACTAATTAAACTAGAAGGAAAAACCAAAAAGAAGTAAGAAACATTTTTTTGGATTTTCTCAAAGTTTTTCAAACACACAAGAAGAAAGCGAGAAAATAAATCTAGCATGGATAATACCATGAAATAGTGTGAACACAGACGATTGGAATGAAATGTGTGAACACGAATATAATATCGGTGGAAATACGTACTCCACCAAGCTTAGAAATTTGGCCTAGCTTGGTTATCACCACTCGTACCGTGGATAATAATCTGAGTGATATCTAACGGAGGCTCTAGGTGCGGCCTCCTCGGCCCGCCGAGCTGCCTTAACCTCCGCCTTGTACGCGTGGGCCTCGTTCTCAAGAACATAATATCTTCTTTTGCTGTGGAAATTAAAGACAACAGGCTCAGGCAAAACAATAGGTACAATAGGTTCTTTAACTTCCAGTTATAAGTATAATTGGTCATTGTGCCCTTAAGGAACTTATGGCGCTTCATGGCCTCAAAGTATAAGTGCTGGTAGGTCAAATGAGATCGTTAGGCCAAGGTGATACACCCAACTCCTTTGCTAAATGGGAAGCATAAATCCCACCATAAAAGTGACCACTACCGGCATTATGTTGCAACCTTCGTGCAACGATCGCTCCAAGGTTATAATGTTTAATTCCTTCAGAGCAGTGTGTATGAGTCCGAAGTCAGGTGCACACAGTGTGCTACAATCTTGCTTGCCCACGATGCATTTTTCATTAAAGAGTGCCAAGTAATGAATTGATGTTAAATGAATGCTTTTTTATCCTAGCTTGTGTCACTCCTCTATCCTCACTGTAGCAAAGATTAATAAAAAATGACTGATACTCAGATTTTGGCGGCTCGTCCAGCGAACCCCAAAATGGAATTTTACAAACACCACAAAACACTTCTAGAGGCATGGTAAATGGGCGGTCATAAAGTTTAAACGAAACTCTAGACTCACGAGGATGAAATTTAAATTCTTTAGTGAACGTTTCTGTGAGGCTGAGATGCTGGATGCACTTATCTTCAATGTAGGGACCGAGCTCGGTGTTGTGAACATATTTCTCAAATTCTTCTTTAATACATGCACTCACCATGAAATTGTCACACGGCCATAGGCACGATTTGATAGCGGCACCCCGTATTGAACTTGCACTTGGCTCAACATATGACGGACGTATCGAGTCACTACTCGATGATGCCTCCGAAGACCTCTTCCTCGAAGAAATCCTAAAGAATTGCATTTTTATTTGTGAACAATTTCTGAAAAAATTCAGGGCACAAAATTTTGTCAACAAAACTTCACAATATTGACAGCAACTACTCACAAGGATTCCTATAGACTATATTGAGCATTCAAACTACTTAGAACTCTAAGAATTCAACATGCAAGCTGAGGGAGTCCTGGACTAGGGGGTGTCCGGACAACCGGACTATCATCGTCCGCCGGACTCCAAGACTACGAAGATACAAGATTGAAGACTCCGTCCCGTGTCCGGATGGGACTTTCCTTGGCATGGAAGGCAAGCTTGGCAATACGGATATGTAGATCTGCTACCATTGTAACCGACTCTGTGTAACCCTAGCCCTCTCCGGTGTCTATATAAACCGGAGGGCTTTAGTCCATAGGACATAACCTCCATTACAACATTCATACCATAGGCTAGCTTTTAGGGTTTAGCCTCCTTGATCTCGTGGTAGATCTACTCTTGTACTACCCATATCATCAATATTAATCGAGCAGGACGTAGGGTTTTACCTCCATCAAGAGGGCCTGAACCTGGGTAAAACATTGTGTCCCTTGTCTCCTGTTACCATCCACCTAGACGCACAGTTCGGAACCCCCTACCCGAGATCCTCCGGTTTTGACACCGACATTGGTGCTTTCACCGAGTTCCTCCGTGCCGCCACCGATAGGCTCGATGGCTTCTCCAATCAACAACGCCGTCGGTGAGACTTTTCTCCCGGACAGATCTTCAGATTCGGCGGCCGCCTGCGGGCCAACTCACTTGGCCATCCGAGCAGATCGAAGCTACGCCCGCCATCGTGTCGGTTGAAGCCTAAACTTCACGGCCGACATCCGCGGGGACTTGATCTTCGACGGACTCGAGCCTCAGCCGGGCATGCCGCGCTGTCACGATGGGCATGATTTAGCTCTGCCGCCGGATAGTGCCTTGGTGGCCGCACACGAATCCGCTCCGGCCCTCAGTTCGGAGCCGATCGCCTAGATCGAGGACCGGTGGCTGGACACCGCCTCGGGGGCTGTACCTTCCGCGGCGATGGAGCCGAACACTAACCTTGTCCCTTGTAAAGCTCGTGACTCCGAGGCGCCGGACTCCTTGCCGGACTCCGAACCTCCCGCGCCCCTGCCAATCGAATCTGATTGGGCGCCGATCATGGAGTTCACGGCCGCGGACATCTTCCAACACTTGCCCTTTGGCGACATCCTAAATTCGCTAAAGCATCTCTCGCTATCCGAAGAGTCCTGGCCGGATTATGGCCAGGATGGTTGGGATACGTGCGACGAAGAAATTCAGAGCCCGCCCACCACCCACTTTGTAGCCACTGTCGACGATCTAACCGACATGCTAGACTACGACTCCGAAGACATCGATGGTATGGACGATGATGCCGGAGACGAATAGGAACTAGCGCCTACAGGGCACTGGAAGACCACCTCGTCATATGACATATACATGGTGGACACCCCAAAAGATGGGGACGGCGAAGAAGCAGCGGAGGCAGATTCCCTAAAGAAACAGCCCAAGCGCCAGCGTCAGCGGCGCCACTCAAAGTCCCGCCACAGCAAGAATGGAGATTCCGGCATAGGAGATAATAACACTCTAGACAGTGCCGAAGTCAATCCCCTCCATCGAGATTCAGCGCAGGAGGATGCAGGAGCAAGCCCTCGCGAGAGAGCGGCAGACGAAGAGGTCGAGGATGGTAATTACATGCCTCCCTCCGGAGACGAAGCAAGCCTCGGCGACGACGAATTCGTCATGCCTGAGGATCCCGTCGAACAAGAGCGTTTTAAACGCAGGCTTATCGCCACGGCAAATAGCCTAAAGAAAAAGCAGCAGCAGCTTCAAGCTGATCAAGACCTGGCGGCCGACAGATGGACTGAGGTCCTCGGGGCCGAAGAGTATGAACTCAAACGTCCCTCCAAAAGTTACCCAAAACGCAAGTTGCTCCCCCGATTAGAGGAAGAAGCATACATACCTTCATCACCAGCGCACGATACGGCCGACCGACCACCCCGTGGTCGCGATAGAAGGCATCGGGCCCTCCACCAAGACCGTACCCGGCATCGCTCCAAAATCTACGGCCAAGAGGGAACGCGCCGGACTTGCGAGATATATTGGAGGACAAAGCAAGGCAATCTAGATCCATCTACGGATCACGTGGGCGCCCCACGACCCACGACGAATACCGTCGCGCCGGATACAACAACTCCAGCCGGTCCGAACACAGCAGACAACGCTCACTCGAGCTACGTCAGAGGCGCCGCACTTCCGCTATGCTTCACTGATGAAGTAATGGATCATCAAATCCCTGAAGGGTTTAAATCCGTAAACATTGAATCCTACGATGGAACAACAGACCCCGCGGTTTGGATTGAAGACTATCTCCTTCACATCCATATGGCCCGCGGTGACGATCTCCACGCCATCAAATACCTCCCACTCAAGCTTAAAGGACCAGCTCGGCATTGGCTTAACAGCTTGCCCGCAGAGTCAATTGGGTGTTGGGAAGACCCGGAAGCCGCATTCCTCGATAACTTCCAGGGCACATATGTGCGGCCACCAGACGCCGATGACCTAAGCCACATAATTCAGCAGCCAAACGAATCGGCCAGACAGTTCTGGACACGGTTCTTGACAAAGAAGAACCAAATCGTCGACCGTCCGGATGTAGAGGCCCTCGCAGCCTTCAAACATAACATCCGCGACGAGTGGCTAGCCCGGCACCTGGGACAGGAAAATCCGAAATCCATGGCAGCCCTCACATCATTAATGACCCGCTTTTGCGCGGGAGAGGATAGCTGGCTAGCTCGCAGCAACAACCTCAGTAAAAATTCTGGAAGTCCGGATACTAATGACCACAATGGCAGGTCGCGTCGAAGCAAAATAAGCGCCAGTATTAACAACGGCGACAAGGAGGATCGGCGATCAATGCCGGATTCGAGGCTCTAAACCCGGTCAGCGGAAGAAGCCATCAAAAGAACCACTCAGGGTCCGTCCAATTTGGACCGAATACTCGACCGCTTATGCCAGATACATGGCAGCCCCGAAAAGCCAGCTAATCACACCAACAGAGACTGTTGGGTATTCAAGCAGGCATGCAAGTTAATTGCCGAAAACAATGACAAGGGGCTGCATAGCGACGACGAGGAAGAGACCCGGCAGCCGAACAGTAGAGGACAAAAGGGTTTCCCCCCACAAGTACGGACGGTCAACATGATATACGCAACCCACATACCCAAAAGGGAGCGGAAGCGTGCACTAAGGGACGTATACGCGTTGGAGCCAGTCGCCCCGAAGTTCAAACCATGGTCCTCTTGTTCGATCACTTTTGATCGTAGAGACCATCCGACCAGCATCCGCCATGGCGGATTCGCCGCATTGGTTTTAGACCCAATCGTCGATGGATTTCACCTCACGAGAGTCCTGATGGACGGTGGCAGTAGCCTGAACCTACTTTACCAGGATAGAGTGCGCAAGATGGGCATAGACCTCTCAAGGATTAAACCTACAAAGACGACCTTTAAAGGCGTCATACCAGGTGTTGAGGCCAATTATACGAGCTCGATCCACACCGAAGTGGTCTTGGATCCCGGATAATTTCGGGCGAGATTTAATCTTGACATAGTCCCATTCGCGGCGGCTATCACGCTCTGCTCGGACGAACGCGTTAAGAAAGTTCAATGCGGTGCCGCATTATGCATACCTCAAGCTCAAGATGCGAGGCCCTCGCAGAGTCATCACGGTCAGCGGAAATACGGGCGCTCCCTCGAGCGGAGGAACATCAGGCCAGCTCTTGCGGCGAAGTCTGAGCAGCCTTTTAAGGCAATTTTCGAGTCCGGCGTTAAACGGCCGGATACGGCCAAACGCGCCCGGAGCAACATCAACCAAGACCACCTGGCACGATCCGAGCACGCGTAGCAATGCGGCCCTGACCCCAGCCCTTGCATGATCGCAAGAACAACCCTCCGCGTACATCATTACGCTTTGGAGATACCATGGGCGTAGGGGAAGGGGCACGATCACAATAGACCCAGAGTGCAGCTCGACCACACAAGGGGATCGCAAGTGTGTCACCTTTTTTTAATTATTATTTTCCTTCTTTGTATACACAGGACTCCGTTAACCAGAGGCCCTGTCCGGCGGTGAACCTGCCGAACTCACGATGCAACAGCCAGGGAAGAAAGAAGGCTGCGACGAACACTCAGGTGGTCTCCATTACGAGCATTAAATTTGATTATATACACCAAGTCCGCAGCCCACCCCTGGAGGGGGACATGTTTAATTAGTCCAAACCCTTGCTTACCGCACTACTTGTATCAGTACGCCCTCATAGCAGACTTCCTTCAATAAATAATGCATCACTTTTCGCCGGGTAATTACATTAATTTATATATATATGTTCATTAAATGACATCTTGCACCCGTATACTTTGGTACGGCCTAATACACCAGGGGCTTATGTTCCCCGCATTATGGTGTGATAAGTCTGAACACTTTCACAAGTGCGGCACCCCGAACTTATAGCAATATATGAATCGGCTCCGAATCATGTCTTGGGTCAATAGTTGGGTTTGCCCGGCTCCCACGTTTTGGTGCCTTACGTTCCGTTCTGTCGACTAAGGTGGCATTGGGAGAACCACCGCGATTGCGCCCCGGTTGAGCTGGGTGAGCGCCTCAGTGGAGAAAGCCAAAACTGACTCGCATGATAAGGCGAGAGACTGGTCGCTGTTCGAGAGGTCTTTTCGGGTCCCTAAAGACTCATGCCGCTTTGAGCGAAGTACCGGATAATGTCCGACGAAGGCGTGGATAGCGCCCCGAATTCGGTCTTCCGAATACTAGGGGCTTCGCAGAAATTTGAAATTATAGAATTCTATGGCTAAGTGAGAGTGTTCAAGCATTATAAGTCCGGTTGCCTTGTTCGTTGTGTTGAGCGCCTCCCTAGACGGACCCAAAAATGGGAACAAGAGTGCTCAAGTTTATCCCGAACACCCCACTTTCATGCTCGGGGCTGAAGCCAACGACTTGCCATCTCTCGATTTTATAAGCGGCCGCATGAAGGTAATATTTTAAATTAAACAAGCGTTGCTTAAAGCGCATATGAACAAAGTTTTCAGCGTCTGAGGATAATACATAGCGAGTTTACTCAAAAATTACATCTCGGGCCATTCATCCGCAATATCGCGGGCTCTCTTGAGACAGTCTTATAGTACATTTGGGCGTCACGATACTCCTTGCCGGTGGCGGCGGGTCGATGAAGCTTCTCCGCATCCAGCCTGCCCGATGCACCTTTGTGTGGGCAAGGGCCCGACGAGCACCTTCAATACAGGCGGAGCGCTTGATGACCTCCACCCAGGGGCATGCATCCACCAGCCGCCGCACAAGGACGAAATAGCTCCCAGGCATGGCCTGTCCAGGCCACAGCCGGACTATCAGGCCCTTCATGGCCTCCTCAGCCGCCTTGTGGAGCTCGACCAGCTGCTTCAGCTGGTCGCTTGGGGGCACCGGATGGCCAGCCTCAGTGTACTGAGACCAGAAGACCTTCTCCGTTGAGCTTCCCTCCTGGCCACGATAAAATGCGGTGGCATCGGATACACTGCGCGGCAGATCTGCAAACGCCCCTGGAGAGCTCCGAATTCGGGTAAGTATCAGGTAGTTCACATTAACATGCTTGCTTTGCATGAAAAATGCCTTACCCGCTGCTATCTTCTTCACATCTTCAACCTCCTGAAGGGCCTTACGGGCCTCGGCCTTGGCAGACTTGGCACTTTTGAGAGCCGAGGCGAGCTCGGAATCTCGAGTCTTGGAGTCGCGCTCCAAACTCTCATGATTCTCCATGAGAGCCTGGAGCTCTTGCCGCACTTCCGCCACCCGCGCCTCCTGCTTCTCTCGCTCGGCACGTTCCGTAGCCGCATTGCGTTCGGCCGCGGACACAGCCTCCTTCAGGGCTGCCACCTCGTTAGTGGCCCCTGCAGTACCCACGTTATCCTTGTCATTTTTATTGCAACCTAAATCCTTTTCTGTAAGGTAAATCTTTAAAGTGGTGTTACTCACCTTCTCTGTCCTCGAGCTGCTTCTTGGCATGGCGAGCTCCCTTTCGGACCGCTCGAGATCTGCTTCAATGCACCGACCTCCATGATCGGTCGGGCGAGGTCGATGGCGCAGCTTGCAAACCCATATTGACATATTTTTTAAGCAATCCTGCGTATATCTTTTTAGATCCTCAGTCCGACTTTTCTTTCCGAACACCGAACTGAGCATCAGGGGCTACTGTCTATGCAGTATTACATTACATAATTTTAACTTCTTACCTCAAAGCCTATTAGAAGGCTGCTGCAGGCTTCGGTCAGCCCGCTCTTGGCGAGCTGAACCTTCTGAATCACCGCACTCATAATAGTGCGGTGTTCTTCCTCGATGGAAGCGCCTTTGAGCGCCTCCAACAAGTTGTCCGGCGCCTCCGGTTGGACGGGGGCCGCCGGTGTCACCGTCTTGCCCTTCTGGCGAAGGGGCCGCCTGCTGGACTCTGGAACCACTGCAGGTTCCGGCGTAGATCCGGCGCAAATGCCAGGAGGCTGCCTTGCGGCGCCTCCAGAGCCTCCTCCCGATGGGTCCCTTCCCGGGATCCCACCTCGGCGTCCTCAGTGGCGCGGGGGGTGGAGGCAGTCGGAACGGATTCCACGTCCGACGCAGCCAATGACCCGCTCGACGAAGCAGGGAGATCATCGTCGGCCGGACTATAGGCAGTATACGGCATTTGAAAGACACTATGTGACGCAAAAGAAATTGTAGATTCAGGGATCCGGATACTTACGATCTCGCCGGAGGCCTGGCCCTTGAGGGCCACTCTTCTTCGCCAATGTTGGTGTTGGCGGAGCTGTCCGGGGGAATAGTTCTTCCCCTCTTGGACCCTTCGGCCTCCCCTGTTGGGGTGGCCTTCCTCTTTCTCTCTCCCTCCTCTGGGAGAGAGTCTTCTTCCTCCTCCTCATCTTCGGGGGAGGAGTCCGCCTCAGAGTCGTCGGACACCTGAAAATGGGAACTCTTTCGAGTACCCGTGGCCACCTTCTTGGCCTTCTTCTCTGGCACCACGTGCGGTGCCGGAACCAGCAACCCTGCTAGACGGGCGTCCACTGGGTCTTCTGGCATGGGAGCCGGGCAAATGAGCTGCTCGGCCTTCTTCATCCACTCCTGCCAAAGGAAAAAGGAGATTAAAACCCGCTTAGGGTCGAATTATTAACAACAAGTGTCCCGTAAAGGGGTAGAATCACTTGAATCCGCGATCTTCCGTCGCGGATGCGGGGGCTTCGGCGCCCTTAAACAACACCCTCCAGCGCCTTAGATGCGTTGTGTCGAAGAGCCCGCTCGATGCTGGTGCTGTTCGGATTGAACTCCCACAGATTGAATGCCCGTTCTTGGCATGGGAGAATCGGCGGACGAGCATGACTTGGACCACGTTAACCAGCTGAGCTTCTTGTTCACCAGCTTCGGATACAGGCTTGGAGTCCGTCGGCTCCTTGAATGCCCCACCGCAAGCCCTTCTCTTTCCGGAGGTGAGCTGCGTGAGGATGCCAGATCTGAACTTCGGGGCCGCCGCCCACGTGGGTTCGCGCGGCTCGGTGATATAGAACCACCCCGATTGCCACCCCTTGACGGAGTCCACGAAGGCCCCTTCGAACCAAAGGACGTTGGGCATCTTGCCCAACATGGCGCCTCCGCATTCCGCTTGAGTACCCTTCACTACCTTCGGCTTGACGTTGAAGGTCTTGAGCCACAGGCCGAAGTGGGGCTGGATGCAGAGGAAGGCCTCGCACACGACGATGAATGCCGAGATGTCGAGGACGAAGTTCGGCGCCAGATCATGGAAATCCAGGCCGTAGTAGAACATGAGCCCCCGGACAAAGGGGTGAAGAGGAAAGCCCAGTCCGCGGAGGAAGTGGGGAAGGAAAATGACCCTCTCATGGGGCCCGGGGGTGGGGATGAGCTGCCCCTCGTCGGGCAGTCGATGCGCGATGTCGACGGAAAGGTATCCGGCGTTGCGCAGCTTGGTGATGTGCTCCTCCTTCACGGTGGAGGCCAACCATTTACCTCCCGCTCCGGACATGGTCAGAGAAGGTCGAGGTGAGATGTGCGAACTTGGGCGTTGGAGCTCGAGTGCGCAGAGATGGATAAGCAAAGGAGGAAGAAGGCGTAGGTGAAAAGGTGAATCCTTATCCGTTATATATAGGCGGACGAAGACTATGCGTCCCCACTAGCCTGTTTAAACTCGCTTATCTCCCAAGCGCCACCATCAATGGCGCGGTTGGGTTACCCACGTCCGTATTGATGAGAATCCCGGAATAAGGGGAACACGATCTCTGCTTCGACAAGACGTGGCAAGGAAACCGCTTCGCTAAACGCGCTGAGGTGGTATAATAAAAAACAATTCAAGTAAAGGCTTGGTAGTGGTGTGACGTCACGCCACAAAATACGTCAGCAGATTGAACTTGTGTGCATTTTATTCTCTCTACGGTGGAATGTGGAATTTATTTTGCAGAGCCGGACACTATCCGTGTGTTCACAATCTTCTCTGGATTATTCAAAGGAGGAACCCGCCTTGCAATGCCGAACATTATGCGCGCCAGACTCATCGTCATTGAAGCCAGGTTCAGGGGCTACTGAGGGAGTCCTGGACTAGGGGGTGTCCGGACAGCCGGACTATCATCGTCCGCCGGACTCCAAGACTACGAAGATACAAGATTGAAGACTCCGTCCCGTGTCCGGATGGGACTTTCCTTGGCGTGGAAGGCAAGCTTGGCAATACGGATATGTAGATCTCCTACCATTGTAACCGACTCTATGTAAGCCTAGCCCTCTCCGGTGTCTATATAAACCGGAGGGCTTTAGTCCGTAGGACATAACCTCCATTACAACATTCATAGCATAGGCTAGCTTTTAGGGTTTAGCCTCCTTGATCTCGTGGTAGATCTACTCTTGTACTACCCATATCATCAATAGTAATCGAGCAGGACGTAGGGTTTTACCTCCATCAAGAGGGCCCGAACCTGGGTAAAACATTGTGTCCCTTGTCTCCTGTTACCATCCGCCTAGACGCACAGTTCGGGACCCCCTACCCGAGATCCGCCGGTTTTGACACCGACACAAGCCCATTTACAGTAGCACCAAGAGTAGCTAATTATTCAAAATATAAACCACTAAAGCAAAAACTAATTGGAGAAATGGATGAGTCACATACCAAGTAGCAATCCTCCCAAACTATTTCGGAAATGGAGCTTCGAGCAAAGAGATCAAAATCCGTGGGTTGGAGTGCAAGAACATGAGAGAGAGAGAGAGAGCTAAGGTGAATTGTTCTGGAGGTAGGACACGACATGGGCTAAAGAGATAAGTGAGGGGACCCACATGGGAACCACAACCAACCAGGGCACGCCTCGGGTTGCTGGCGCGCCCTGGTGTCTTGTGGTCACCAGATGCACCCTCTCTGATGTTATTTGCAGCAAAAATTCAGATATATTTAGAAAAAATCATATTAAAATTTTAGCGCATTCTGAGAACATTTATTTTTGGGAACTTTTTTATTGCACGGGAGATTAAGAAAACAAGATAAACATGAAATTTTATTTTATTTAACTAAGAAAAACAAAAACAAAAGGTAGGGACAAAAGGTTGTGCCTACTAGATTCATCAATTTTACCTCTAATGAATGATCCATTAACAAGGTTGATCAAGTCTTATTAACAACCACTTTCGATTAGCATGAAACCAAAGAACTTTCGTAGAACACTAAGTTACCTCAATGGGGATATGCCCATCCCCAACAATAAGTATGTCATATCTCTTTTTGGCAGCAGGTAGAGCTAGTTGAAAACTTCCAATTGTGAGTGTTGGAGATTTTTCAACAACACTAATACCATTCACTTGGAACTGTTTCTTCAGAAAGTGCACCGTATGCTCATTACCATTGATATGAAAAGTGACATGGCTTTTATTACAATCAATAACAGCCCCTACAGTATTCAAAAAGGGTCTACCAAGGATAATTGACATGTTGTCGTCCTCGGGCATCTCAAGTATAACAAAGTCCGTTAAGATAGTAACATTTGCAACAACAACGGGCACATCCTCACAAATACCAAAGGGTTTGGCAGTTGATTCGTCAGCCATCTGCAAAGATATTTTAGTAGGTGTGAGTTTATTTAAATCAAGTCTTTTATATAAATAGAAAGGCATAACACTAACACCAACTCCTAAATCACATAAAGCAACTTTCACATAATTTCTTTTGATGGAGCAAGGTATAGTTGGTATTCCCGGATCTCCAAGTTTCTTAGGTACTCCATTCTTAAAAGAGTAATTAGCGATCATGGTGGAGATTTTAGCTTCAGGTATTTTCCTCTTATTAGTGATGATGTCTTTCATATACTTTGCATAAGGGGCCATCTTTAGAATATCTGTCAATCGAGTACGCAAAAGACTAGCCTAAGCATTTCAGCAAAGCGTTCAAATTCTTCTTCATCTTTTTTCTTGGAAGGTTTAGGAAGGGCATGGGTTTTTGAACCCATGACTCTCTTTTTTCACCATGTTTTTAGCCACAAAGTCTGTTTTATCATATCTTTTATTTTTAGTCTGTGGGTTATCAAGATCCACCGCAGGTTCTATTTCAACATCATTATTTGGTTCTTTATCATTGTCTAATGGGGTATCTTTGTGAACATTGTCATTATCATTTTCATTATTACTAGGTGGATGTTCATTACCAGATTGAGTTTCACCTTAAGAAATAGAGACATCATTGTTATCTTCAAATAGTTTTTCTTTCTCAGGTTCACTAGAGGTATGCAAAGTCTTATCATTTTTCTTCTTCTTCTTCTTCTTCTTCTTCTTCTTCTTCTTTTTAGAAGCACTAGGTGCATCGACATTAATTCTTTGAGAGTCTTGTTCAATTCTTTTAGGGTGTCCCTCAGGATAAAGTGGTTCCTGAGTCATTCTACCTCCTCTAGTCACTACTCTAATAGCATTATTATTCATATTATTATTCATTTCATCAAGTAATTCTATTTTAGATTTAGCAACTTGTTCTAACTGGGTTTGAACCATAGAGGCATGTTTTCCTACACCTCTAACATCATCGACGATTCTAAATAACAAGTCACTCAAACGAGCAATCATATCGGAATTATATTTCAGTAGTTTCATAACATTGGCATTGAAGTGATCTTGTTTACTAATGTAGTTATCAAATTCATAAAGGCATTTGACTAAGATGCACTAGTAGAAAACAGGGAACTAGTCCCGGTTCCAGAGGGCCTTTAGACCCGGTTCTAGAACCGGGACAAAAGGGTTGGGACTAAAGCCCAAAACCTTTAGTCCCGATTTGCCTACGAACCAGGACAGAAGGGACCCCACGTTGCCGCTGCGGCGCGACCGGGCAGGAAGACCTTTAGTCCCAGTTGGTAACACCAACCAGGACCAAAAGGAAGCCACGCGTCAGCAGCTCGCAGGCGTTGGGGTTTTTGTTTGTTTTTGAAAGGGTGGGGGGTTTGGGGTTTTGGAGGGTTAATTTAGGGGTTTGATCATATTGTGTTAGCTAGATAATAGAGAGAAGTGACATCTCTTTCTGCATGCTTGGTCGACGCTACCTACTATACGTATAGAGAGATCTCGACACGCTAGCTAGTAAGCAAATGAAGGAACCATTAATTATACAAGATTGTCACGAACATATACGTATAGAGAGAAGTGACCTCTCTTTCTCCGAGATTGGTCGAACAACAAGTTTTTGGATATCTATCCGACGCTACTATGTATATACAATATAATATCTCTTAAAATCCCTAGCATGTAAAATCCATGTCAACTTCCACATGGCATTCTCCGTCTTTATGTATGACGTGGTCAAGAAAGAATCCCGCCAATTCCTCTTGAATTGCCCCAAATGTGATCATGTGGTAGGAGTTCATCCCACATGTGCCACAACTAATTTAAAGAAGGGGGTCAATACATATATATGAATGAAACTCAACCAATTGATGGTAATAAAATAAAATTGTGAATATTGTTTACGTACTTCATATTGTTCGTCAGAGTAGCCCCGCTGAGAGGTCGAGTTGTAGATGAACTCAAAACGTAGTATCCACATAAATTATTCCTGCCTTCCTGCCACAAGCACTTCACGAGAAATAGAGTTCAACCAAATTGATAATCAAGCATGATAAATGGTATTGATGAAACTAGAATCAATGAGAGATGTGCGGAACTAGCTAGTACTACTTACTTTGGGGTGTGTAAATCGTAGCTCCCTCTACAGACCTGGAACCATTTAGGTGAACTTTTTCCAAACCCTGCCAGGCAAAGGAAATGATGACTTGATATCAGCAAATGAATGAAAGTTGCCGATATGGTGCGATAATGATCGATCGAACTTACTTCTGGAGCATTGCAGTCATGTTTGCCTAATCCTGGGGATCTTTATGTCTCGAGTCTAAGACAATTACTATTCCCCAGTCAAGCTTAATCTCTAGCAGAATAAAGTGGAAGCTGCGCACGCATAACTCATCAATTACGTTACTATAACCTCGAGTAAGAGAAACCGAATATGCACAAGAGAGTAACACTCACTTGAAGTTGTAAGTAAAGAGTATTTTAGCTTTGTTTTGATGTCGAAGTAACGATTGTAGCAACTTGTCCTCGGTATATTTGACTCTCTTTTTAATCGACCATTCATTTATGGTATTTGGGTTAATGAACCCAACGTCATAGATTCGGCCTTTTTTGCATTTGATGATCTTCAATCTGCATAATATAGTGAGGATAATAATATATACATCCAATGAAAGAGCCGAGCTATAGAGACTTAATTACAGAAGTAATACTTACAGACAGTAGCAAGTCATGAGTTGTTTGTCGAGGGCGTCTTGATTGAATAACTGAAGCAACTCACCTCCAATGAGGCCGTACTCATCTTTAATTTTCACCATCATACTATCCTTCCCAGACTTCCTGCAGGTATCCATGTACCATTCGTGCAATCTTCGCATCATCGTTGTTAGTGGAGGATGATCAGGTTTGACGAGAGGCTTCCCGTACTCGTATATGAATATCTCTACAGCCTCTTACGTTTCAAATTCTACATCATCGCTCAGGTAATCACCAGGATTGGTATCGGGCAATAGCCCAAGATGATTAGCGACGATATCACTAGACACCTTGAGGGGGGGGGGCATGATTGCTTCGCCTGTTTGCCGAGCTGGGGAATTGTTTTCCAACTTCTTTGTTGTGCTAAGCTTGCATCATTGGAAGTACTTCCCGATCGTTCATATGTCTTTTTAATACAGCGGACATAGTTGGAATGCAGCAGAGGAGGTGGTGGTCGCTTCAGGGCATCCAGAGTGTGCTTCAATTTCACCGGATCAACCGTTTCCTTCGGAGGTGGAGGTTTCCATTCAAAATGAGCCTCCACTTCAGCTGCCATGATGTCATCGATTTCCTTGTCAGTCCTTTCATATGGTAACTTTTCCGGAGCCTTGAGACATGGACGGTATTTGAATTGCTTCCCGCCTTTGCTTGTACTGCTAGTTGCCAGAGCGGTGGCGTCTCTCTTCCGCCGTTGCTGATGTGGCGGAGTCCACTAACACACCGGAGGAGGCAGTGGAGGAGGTGGAGTGCTTCGACGCGCCGGAGGAGACGGAGGAGGAGGCAGTGTGCCCTCACGCACCGGAGGAGGCGGAAGAGGAGGCGGAGTGCCGTGATCACCCGCTAGAGGAGGAGGAGGCGGAGTCCAGTTTGGATGCTTAATATACTCCTTCCTCCATTGACAGGTATTCCTTAAAGCAGCTCCCAGATGAATGCCCCTTTCACCTGTTGGGAAGTCAAGCTCCAGCTCCTCAAATCCCTCCATTATTTCATCCACCGTCACAACAGCATAGCCATGTGGAATCGGACGGCAATGAAAAGTTCCCTCAGCAAAAATTATTTCTCTTACACAGGTAGGCATCGGTGCTATACAAACGGTTTTAAACCCCTTTCCGCGACGACATTCGGAACCGTCGCCAAGTGAGTGTGGGCGATAGGGGGGTCCTTCCCACATGACCTAGAAACTATCGGGGATAGGCCCTCCTGGCACACAAGCTGGCTCGTGTGCGATCGGGCGAGGCATGGAAACCCAATTGTTTCTGTTTGTATGTACATCCCAGATGGTGAATCCCAGAAAAACATTTCCGTTCGTATGTATATCACACAAAGTCAATCCAAGGAGTACATTTTCGTTCTTATGTACATCCCACACAGTGAATCCAGGGAAAACGTTTCCGTCCGTATGTACATCCCACACAGTCAATGCAGGGAAAACGTTTCCGTTCGTATGTACATCCCAAATGATTATGCCGCTATAGTCGTGTGAAAAAGGTGGACATCAATATTTTATCTGTCGATATGTTTGTGATAGGTACGTTATCGCACATGGTTCAAGAATGTAAAATGTGTGCGGTGCCTCTACTAACGCCAACGTGTACATTTTCGTAATTGTGTGCGATTGGTATTCTTATCACACATGCACACTGGTTTGAAACGTTTGCCGTATTACCATGAATCACACACACATATGAGACGAAACCGTGTGTGCGTCCGAAGGGCATCGCAAACATTTCATGTTAAAGAACCGTCTGTTTTCTTTTTTCATCGCACATGCTGTTTCCTTTCTAACCGTGTGCACATTATTTTATTCGCTCCTGTAAAAAAAATTTGGCTGTAATTTATTATTTGAATTGGAATTTTAGAAATATGAAACATGCAATTCAATTTCTCAACACAATGGTTCAACAATGAATCCATAAATAAAGTTGTCAGTACAATATGTTCAGTAATAACAGGATTATACAACAATTAACTATGATGAACCACAATATTTACAAGCAGTAAAGGTGAAGAGTCAAGTGTAAATAATTTTGACTACTGATGTTGTTGAAGAAGCGGAATGCCCATAATGTGCCTTCCTGCATGGCATAGGCACGAACAACTTTTGTCCAACCCCTTGTGACGATCGCCTGCTCATCCTTCACCGCCTTCAGGAAGACTTCTAGAGCATTATCATGGTAGCATGAATAATATACTTTAACCTTAGTTGCCTCCCCTCTGGTCATGTAGTTTGCAAGTTAATCATCAGTAAATAGATTCAGAAACCACTGAAAAGAGAAAAATATCATATCATGAGGTCTAATAGAGTAACTTGTTGTGGGCAGGGGAAAAGGCAACATATTACTTACCATCCTAAAGTTCACTGATGTCTTGGACAAAGTGTAAATAAAGAGCTTAATTCCCATCACCCGTTTCTTTCGCCTAACAATCTTTCTTAGTTTCCTCACTTGACGCTTGTTCATGAATATCTCATTGCCCCATACGCAAAAGGGATAGAAGCGTGGATCAGTACCGCTCATATACGTACCTACAAGCAACCAGTAAATGTTAGAAGCTAAATGAGATTGCACAAATGATGTAAAATACAACTACCTACATTCCTTACAAGTATTTCTAGAGATTTCAATATAAACTACATATGGATGTATATAGAATTATAGATATAGTTTAGATTAGAATCTAGATTCACTCATTTTGCTCCATATGTAGTCTATATTGGAATCTCTAAAATACTTAAATTTAGGAATAGATGGTGTATAAGACATGGGATGCAGCTAACCTCGACGACAAACAACAGCATCCCCCATTGTAGCCCTGTGTAAGTACATGGAAAGCCAATGGTAACTACAACAGGGTTAACATCCACCAAAAATAGCAAATGGTAATAAAATGGCAGCATCTGTAGTGATATCTTCATTGTGAAAGAGTAGCACGGTAGCAAAGGGGCGGATTAAAAAATGGATACAACTGTTAATTGCAACACGCTTAACAACATCCTAATTCATGTTTTGTAAGTTTTTAGCCATTGAAATACAACTATTTAAAAATGGATACAACTGTTAATTGCAACAGGCTTAATGGCCATTGAAATCGGTACTGATAAAAATGCAATTGGTAGAGTTAAACATCACAAGGCAGGTGCTACCCGAGTAGATAATGGCCCAGTTGTCTATAAAAAGGTAGGGAAAATAGCTAAAACGTGTTAGGCATTTTTACTACAAGATGCTTAAGGCATCGACCGTACGAAACATAGCCATTAATTGCAACTGGTATTGGTAAGATTGAACTGGTTTGTTCATACTTGGTAAGTCCTGAGAGGTAGTTGCTGGGCACTTCATCTTGGCTAGAGCCCGACCAAAGTCAGCGGCGTCGGAGGAAAGCTCTTCCTCCAGGTCGAAGCCTGGATCAGTGCCCCCGACATGTGTACCTACAAGAAGCAAGTAAATGTTAGAAGCCAAACTGCAATTGCACAAATTATGTAAAATACTGTCAGACATGGGGATGCATCTAACCTCGACGGCAAACAACAGCATCGCCCGTTATGGCCCTG
The DNA here is from genome assembly GCA_021437245.1 of Aegilops speltoides. Taxonomy (NCBI): domain Eukaryota; kingdom Viridiplantae; phylum Streptophyta; class Magnoliopsida; order Poales; family Poaceae; genus Aegilops; species Aegilops speltoides. The sequence goes on from CM038147.1 coordinate 529,629,797, forward strand.
CGTAAGTACATGGATAGGCATGTTAAGTACAACAGGGTTAGCATCCACCAAAATAGCAAATGGGCAGCATCTCTAGTATATCTTCATTGCGGAGAGTAGCATGGTAGCAAAGTTTGTTGCTGGTATTGGTGAAACTGAACTGAACAATTAATACTTGAACATCACAGTGTGTGCAGTAGTGAAATAAACAAGGCACGAATATGCTTAATATATCAACTATACAAAACATAGCCATTACAACTAGTATTGGTAAGATTTAGCTAGTCAGATCATACCTGTTAAGTCCTGGGGGGTAGTCGCCGGGGCACTTCTTCTGAGCCAGAGCCTACACCATGTCGGGGGTGGCAGAGGCGAGGTGTTCCTTCGGGTCAACACGCATAGCGGCCATAACGCCTTGGACCGCCATCATCTCCTCAACCTCCACGTGATATGGTGTTGGGCTTGCGTGGCGATGCTTGCTACGTATTGAGCTTGCGTTGGTTTTCCTTGAAGAGGAAAGGGTGATGCAGCAATAGTAGCGTAAGTATTTCCCTCAGTTTTTGAGAACCAAGGTATCAATCCAGTAGGAGGCTCCTCAAAAGTCCCACGCACCTACACAAACAAACAAGAACTCGCAACCAACGCAATAAAGGGGTTGTCAATCCTTCACGGCCACTTCGAAAGTGAGATCGATAGAGATAATATGATAAGATAAATATATTTTTGGTATTTTATGATATAGATTGGAAAAGTAAAGATGCAAATAAAAGTAGATTGAAAGCTTATATGATAAGAGATAGACCCGGGGGCCATAGGTTTCACTAGAGGCTTCTCTCAAGAAAGTATAAGTATTACGGTGGGTGAACAAATTACTGTCGGGCAATTGATAGAAAAGCGAATAATTATGAGATTATCTAGGCATGATCATGTATATATGCATCACGTCCGTGACAAGTAGACCGACTCCAACTTGCATCTACTACTATTACTCCACACATCGACGGCTATCCAGCATGCATCTAGAGTATTAAGTTCATAAAGAACAGAGTAACACATTAAGAAAGATGACATGATGTAGAGGGATAAACTCATGCAATATGATATAAACCCCATCTTTTTATCCTCGATGGCAACAATACAATACATGCCTTGCTGCCCCTGCTGTCACTGGGAAAGGAAACCGCAAGATTGAACCCAAAGCTAAGCACTTCTCCCATTGCAAGAAAGATCAATCTAGTAGGCCAAGCCAAACTGATAATTCGAAGAGACTTGCAAAGGTAACTTAATCACACATAAAAGAATTCAAAGGAGATTCAAATATTTCTCATAGATAAACTTGATCATAAACCCACAATTCATCGGATCTCGACAAACACACCGCAAAAAGAGTTACATCGAATAGATCTCCAAGAAGATCAAGGAGAACTTTGTATTGAGATTCAAAGAGAGAGAAGAAGCCATCTAGCTAATAACTCTGAGGTAAACTACTCACAACTCATCGGATGGGACTTGGAGATGATGTAGAGGCCCTCCGTGATCGATTCCCCCTCCGGCGGATCGCTGGCGAAGGCTCCAAGATGGGATCTCACGGATACAGAAGGTTATGGTGGTGGAAATAGGTTTTCGTGGTCGCTTCTGATGTTTTCAGGGTACATGGGTATATGTAGGAGGAAGAAGTAGGTCGGTGGACGCTCGAGGGGCCCATGAGAGTGGGGCGCACGCCCACCTGTAGGGGGCGCGCCAGGCACCCTCGTGGCCGCCTCGCTTGTTTCTTGACATCCACTCCAAGTCCTCTGGATCACGTTTGTTCCAAAAAGATCTCTCCTGAAGGTTTCATTCCGTTTGGACTCCGTTTGATATTCCTTTTCTTCGAAACACTAAAATAGGCAAAAAAAACAGCAATTCGGGCTGGCCTTCAGTTAGTAGGTTAGTCCCAAAAATGTTATAAAAGTGTAAAGTAAAGCCCATAAACATCCAAAATGGGTAATATAATAGCATGGAACAATCAAAAAATTTAGATACGTTGGAGACGTATCAAGCATCCCAAGCTTAATTCCTGCTCGTCCTCGAGTATGTAAAAGATAAAAATAGAATTTTTGATGTGGAATGCTACCTAGCATAATTCTGAATGTAATTTTCTTTATTGTGGCATGAATGTTCAGATCCAAATGATTCAAAATAAAATTTCATATTGACATAAGAAATAGTAATACTTCCACCATACTAACTAAGCAATCATGCCTTCTCAAAATAACATGGCTAACGAAAGTTATCCTTACAAAATCATATAGTCTGGCTGTTGCTCTATCTTCATCACATAAAGTATTTAATCATGCACAACCCCGATGACAAGCCAAGCAATTGTTTCATACTTTAGTAATCTTAAACTTTTTCAGCTTTCACGCAATACATGAGCGTGAGTCATGGACATAGCACTATATGTGGAATAGAATGGTGGTTGTGGAGAATGAAGGAAATATGCCCTAGAGGCAATAATAAAGTTATTATTTATTTCCTTATTTCATGATAAATGTTCATTATTCATGCTAGAATTGTATTAACCGGAAACATAATACATGTGTGAATACTTAGACAAACATAGTGTCACTAGTATGCCTCTACTTGACTAGCTCGTTTATCAAAGATGGTTATGTTTCCTAACCATGGACAAAAGAGTTGTCATTTGATTAACGGGATCACATCACTAGGAGAATGATGTGATTGACTTGACCCATTCCGTTAGCTTAGCACTTGATCATTTAGTATGTTGCTATTGCTTTCTTCATGACTTATACATGTTCCTGTAACTATGAGATTATGCAACTCCCGTTTACCGGAGGAACACTTTGGGTGCTACCAAACATCACAACGTAACTGGGTGATTATAAAGGAGTACTATAGGTGTCTCCGAAGGTACATGCTGGGTTGGCGTATTTTGAGATTAGATTTTGTCACTCCGATTGTCGGAGAGGTATCTCTGGGCCCTCTCGGTAATACACATCACTTAAGCCTTGCAAGCATTGTAACTAATGAGTTAGTTACGGGATGAAGTATTACGGAACGAGTAAAGAGACTTGCCAGTAACGAGATTGAACTAGGTATTGGATACCGACGATCGAATCTCGGGCAAGTAACATACCGATGACAAAGGGAACAACGTATGTTGTTATACGGTTTGACCGATAAAGATCTTCATAGAATATGTAGGAGCCAATATGGACATCCAGGTTCCACTATTGGTTATAGACCACGAATAGTTCTAGGTCATGTCTACATAGTTCTCGAACCCGTAGGGTCCGCACGCTTAACGTTATGATGACAGTTTTATTATGAGTTTCTAAGTTTTGATGTACCGAAGTTTGTTCGGAGTCCCGGATGTGATCACGGACATGACGAGGAGTCTCGAAATGGTCGAGACATAAAGATCGATATATTGGAAGCCTATATTTGGACATCGGAATCGTTCCGGGTGAAATCGGCATTTTACCGGAGTACCGGGAGGTTACCGAAACCCCCCGGGGGGTTATTGGGCCTACATGGGCCTCGAGGAAGAAGAGGGAAGGAGCCAGGAGGGGGCCGCGCGCCCCTTCCCCTCCTAGTATGAATAGGACCAGGGAAGGGGGGCGGCGCCCCCCCTTTCCTTCCCCTCTTCCTCCTCTTTCCCCCTTCTCCTACTCCTACTTGGAAAGAAGGGAGTCCTACTCCCGGTGGGAGTAGGACTCCCCCCTTGGCGCGCCCTCCTTGGCTGGCCGCCTCCTCCCCCCTGGTTCCTTTATATACGGGCGGGGGCACCCATAGACACACAAGTTGATCTTCGTGATCGTTCCTTAGCCGTGTGCGGTGCCCCCCTCCACCATATTCCACCTCGGTCATATCGTCGCGGAGTTTAGGCGAAGCCCTGCGCCGGTAGAACATCATCATCGTCACCATGCCGTTGTGCTGACGGAACTCATCCCCGACACTTTGCTGGATCGGAGTCCGGGGATCGTCATCGAGCTGAACGTGTGCTGAACTCGGAGGCCCCGTACGTTCGGTGCTTTGATCGGTCGGATCGTGAAGACGTACGACTACATCAACCGCGTTGTGCTAACGCTTCCGCTTACGGTCTACGAGGGTACGTGGACGAACACTCTCCCCTCTCGTTGCTATGCCATCACCATGTTCTTGCATGTGCTTAGGAATTTTTTTGAAATTACTACGTTCCCCAACAGAGAAGACAAAAAAGGAGAAGATAGTCTCACATCAACTAGGCGTATCAACGAACTATGGAGATGCCCATTAATAGATATCAATGTGAGTGAGTAGGGAGTGCCATGCAACGGATGCACTAGAGCTATAAATGTATGAAAGCTCAACAAAAAGAAACTAAGTGGGTGTGCATCCAACTTGCTTTCTCATGAAGACCTAGGGCATTTTTAGGAAGCCCATCATTGGAATATACAAGCCAAGTTCTATAATGAAAAATTCCCACTAGTATATGAAAGTGACAACATAGGAGACTCTCTATCATGAAGATCATGGTGCTACTTTGAAGCACAAGTTTGGTAAAAAGGATAGTAGCATTGTCCCTTCTCTCTTTTTCTCTCATTTTTTGTTTTGGCCTTTCTCTTTTTTATTTGGCCTTTCTCTTTTTTTAATTTGGTGGGATCTTTGGCCTTTTTTTAGTCCGAAGTCTCATCCCGACTTGTGGGGGAATCATAGTCTCCATCATCATTTCCTCACTTGGGACAATGCTCTAATAATGAAGATCAACACACTTTTATGTACTTACAACTCAAGATTACAACTCGATACTTAGAACAAGATATGACTCTATATGAATGCCTCCGACGGTGTACCGGGAATGCAATGAATCAAGAGTGACATGTATGAAAATTATGAAGGTGGCCTTGCCACAAATATAATGTCAACTACATGATCATTGATACGTCCATTTTCCATCATGCTTTTATATCAATATTTATTGCATTATGGGCTGTTATTACACATTATATCTCAATACTTATGGTTATTCTCTCTTATTTTACAAGGTTTACCATGAAGAGGGGGAATGCCGGCAATGGAATTCGGCCGGAAAGGAGCAAACATTGGAAACCTATTCTGCACTGCTCCAAAAATCCTGAAACTCCACGAAACTTATTTTTGGAATTAATAAGAATTATTGAGCGAAAGAAACACCAGAGGGGGCCCACTCCCTGGCCAGGAGGGTGGGGGGCGCCCCACCCCTACTGGGCGCGCCCCTGTCTCTTGGGCCCCCAGGTGGCCCTCCGTGTCCATCTTCTGCATATGAAGGCTTTCACCCTGGAAAAAATCATGGACAAGCTTACGGGAGGAAACTCCGCAGCCATGAGGTGGAACCTTGGTGGAACCAATCTAGAGCTCCGGCAGAGCTATTCTGCCGGGGACACTTCCCTCCGGGAGGGGGAAAGCATCACCTTCGTCATCACCAACGATCCTCTCATCGGGAGGGGGTCAATCTCCATCAACATCTTCACCAGCACCATCTCCTCTCAAAACCCTAGTTCATCTCTTGTATCCAATCTTGTATCAAAACCACAAATTGGTACCTGTGGGTTGCTAGTAGTGTTGATTACTCCTTGTAGTTGATGCTAATTGGTTTACTTGGTGGAAGATCATATGTTCAGATCCTTAATGCATATTATTAATCCTCTAATTATGAACATGAATATGCTTTGTGAGTAGTTACGTTTGTTCCTGAGGACATGGGTGAAGTCATGCTACTAGTAGTCATGTGAATTTGGTATTCGTTCGATATTTTGATGAGATGTATGTTGTCTTTACTCTAGTGGTGTTATGTGAACGTCGACTACATGACACTTCACCATTATTTGGGCCTAGAGGAATGCATTGGAACGTAATAAGTAGATGATGGGTTGCTAGAGTGACAGAAGCTTAAACCCTAGTTTATGCGTTACTTCGTTAGGGGCTGATTTGGATCCATATGTTTAATGCTGTGGTTAGGTGTACCTTAATACTTCTATTGTAGTTGCGGATGCTTGCAATAGGGGTTAATCATAAGTGTGATGCTTGTACAAGTAAGGGCAGTACCCAAGCACCGGTCCACCCACATATCAAATTATCAAAGTACCGAACGCGAATCATATGAGGGTGACAAAACTAGCTTGATGATAATTCCCATGTGTCCTCGGGAGCTCTTTTCTCATTATAAGAAATTGTCCAGGCTTGTCCTTTTCTACAAAAAGGATTGGGCCACCTTTCTGCACTTTATTTACTTTATTTAATTGTTACTCGTTACAATATATCTTATCACAAAACTATCTGTTACCTTAAATTTCAGTGCTTGAAGAGAAAACCTTACTGAAACCCGCTTATCATTTCCTTCTGCTCCTCGTTGGTTTTGACACTCTTACTTATTGAAAGGACTAAGATAGATCCCCTACACTTGTGGGTCATCAAGACTATTTTCTGGCGCCGTTGCCGGGGAGTGTAGCGCTTTTGGTGAGTGGAACTTGGTAAGGAAACATTTATATAGTGTGCTGAAATTTTCTATTACTTGTTACTATGGAAACTAATCCTTTGAGGGGCTTGTTCGGGGTATATTCACCCCGACCACAAGAGCAAAGAGTTGCTCCTCAACCTACTGAACTTATTGTAAATATTTACTTTGAGATTCCTTCGGGTATGATAGAGAAACTCCTAGCTAATCCATTTGCCGGAGATGGAACATTGCATCCCGATTTACACCTTATCTTTGTGGATGAAGTTTGTGGATTATTTAAGCTTGCAGGTATTCCCGATGATGTTGTCAAAAGGAAGGTCTTCCCTTTATCTTTGAAGGGAGATGCATTGACATGGTATAGCCTATGTGATGATACAAGATCTTGGAATTATAAGCGATTGAAGTTGGAATTTCACCAGAAGTTCTATCCTATGCATCTTGTTCATCGTGATTGTAATTACATATATAATTTCTGGCCTCGCAAAGGAGAAAGCATTGCTCAAGATCGGAGGAGGCTTAAGTCAATGTTATATTCATGACCCAATCATGAGCTCTCCAGAGAAATGATTATTCAAAATTTTTATGCTCGACTTTCTCTCAATGATCGCAACATGCTCGATACTTCATGTGCTGGTTCTTATATGCTGAAGACTATTGAATTCAAATGGGACTTATTGGAAAGAATTGAACGCAACTCAGAAGATTGGGGTTCCGACGATGGTAAGGAGTTAGGTATGACACCTAAGTTTGATTGTGTTAAATCTTTTATGGATACCGATGATTTTCGTGGATTTAGCACTAAATATGGACTTGACTCTGAGATAGTAGCTTCTTTCTGTGAATCTTTTGCTACTCACGTTGATCTCCCTAAGGAGAAGTGGTTTAAATATAATCCTCCTGTTGAAGTAAAAGTAGTTGCACCTATTACAGTTGAAGAAAAGACTATCACTTATAGTGATCCTATTGTTCCTACTACTTATGTTGAGAAACCTCCTTTTCCACTTAGGATAAAGGGATCATGCTAAAACTTCGGCTGTTGTTCATAAGAGTAATACTAGGACTTATACATCTCCTGAGAAAATCAAAGTTGAACCTAGTATTGCTGTGGTTAAATATCTCTTGGATGATGATTTAAATGGGCATGTTATTTATTTCTGTGGTGAGACTGCTAATATTGTTAAACCAGATGCTAGAATTCATAGACCTGTTGTAGGCATGCCTGTTATTTCTGTTAAAATAGGAGATCATTCTTATCATGGTTTATGTGATATGGGTGCTAGTGCTAGTGCAATACCCTATGACTTATATAAAGAAATTATGCATGATATTGCACCCGTTGAATTGGAAGGTATTGATGTTACTATCAAGGTTGCCAATAGAGATACTATTTCACCAATTGGGATTGTTAGAGATGTTGAAGTCTTGTGTGGGAAGGTTAAATATCCTGCTGATTTTCTTGTTATTAGTTCCCCACAAGATGATTTTTGTCCCATTATTTTTGGTAGACCCTTCTTGAATACAATTAATGCTAGGATTGATCGTGAAAAGGATACTGTTACAATTGGCTTAGAGGGTATGTCTCATGAGTTTAATTTTGCTAAGTTACGTAGACAACCTCGTGATAGAGAATCACCTAATAAGGATGAGATTATTGGTCTTGCTTCTATTGTCGTGCCTGCTACTGATCCGTTAGAACAATATTTGCTAGACCATGAAAACGATATGTTTATGAAGGAAAGAAGGGAAATAGATAAACTGTTCCTTCAACAGGAACCTATTCTGAAACATAACCTTCCCGTTGAAATTCTAGGGGATGCCCCTCCACCCAAGGGTGATCCGTGTTTGAGCTCAAACCATTACCAGATAATCTTAGGTATGCTTATCTTGATGAAAAGAAAATATATCTTGTTATTATTAGTGCTAACCTTTCAGAGCAAGAAGAAGAAAGATTATTGAAAACTCTGAAGAAGCACCGTGCTGCCATTGGATATACTCTGGATGATCTCAAGGGTATTAGTCCCACGTTATGTCAACACAAAATTAATTTGGAGGATGATGCCAAACCAGTTAGAGATCCTCAATGACGATTGAATCCTAAGATGAAAGAAGTGGTAAGACAGGAGATACTAAAGCTCCTTGAGGCAGGTATAATTTATCCCGTTGCTGATAGTGATTGGGTAAGCCCTGTCCATTGTGTTCCTAAAAAGGGAGGTATTACTGTCGTTCCTAATGATAAAGATGAATTGATCCCGCAAAGAATTATTACAGGTTATATGATGGTAATTGATTTCCGTAAATTAAATAAAGCTACTAAGAAAGATCATTACCCTTACCTTTTATTGATCAAATGCTAGAAAGACTATCCAAACACACACATTTCTGCTTCCTAGATGGTTATTCTGGTTTCTCTCAAATACCTATGTCAGCTAAGGATCAATCAAAAACTAATTTTACTTGCCCTTTTGGTACCTTTGCTTATAGACGTATGCCTTTTGGTTTATGTAATGCACCTGCGACCTTTCAAAGATGTATGATGGCTATATTCTCTGACTTTTGTGAAAAAATTTGTGAGGTATTCATGGATGATTTTTCCGTTTATGGATCCTCTTTTGATGATTGCTTGAGCAACCTTGATCAAGTTTTGCAGAGATGCGAAGACACTAGTCTCATCTTAAATTGGGAAAAGTGCCACTTTATGGTTAATGAAGGCATTGTCTTGGGGCCCAAGATCTCCGAGAGAGGTATTGAAGTTGATAAAGCTAAAGTTGATGCTATTGAAAAGATGCCATGTCCCAAGGACATAAAAGGTATAAGAAGTTTCCTTGGTCATGCTGATTTTTATAGGAGGTTCATTAAGGACTTTTCTAAAATCTCTAGGCCTCTGACTAATTTATTACAAAAAGATATTCCTTTTGTCTTTGATGATGATTGTGTAGAATCATTTGAAATACTTAAGAAAGCATTGATCACTGCACCTATTGTTCAGCCACCTGATTTGAATTTACCCTTTGAAATTATGTGCGATGCTAGTGATTATGCTGTAGGTGCTATTCTAGGGCAAAGAGTTGATAAGAAATTGAATGTTATCCAGTATGCTAGTAAGACTCTTGATACTACCCAGAGAAATTATGCCACTACTGAAAAAGAGTTCTTAGCAGTCATGTTTGCATGTGATAAGTTTAGACCTTATATAGTTGATTCCAAAGTTACTATTCACACTGATCATGGTGCTATTAAATATCTTATGGAAAAGAAAGATGCTAAACCTAGACTCATTATATGGGTTCTCTTGCTCCAAGAATTTTATTTGCATATTATTGATAGAAAGGGAGCTGATAACCCCGTTGCAGACAACTTGTCTAGGTTAGAGAATGTTCTTGATGACCCACTGCCTATTGATGATAGCTTTCCTGATGAACAATTAGCGGTTGTTAATGCTTCTCGTACTGCTCCTTGGTATGCTAATTATGCTAATTACATTGTTGCTAAATTTATACCACCTAGTTTCACATACCAGCAAATGAAAAATTTCTTTTATGATTTAATACATTACTTCTAGGATGACCCACACCTTTATAAAGAAGGAGTAGATGGTGTTATTAGACGTTGTATACCTGAGCATGAACAGGAACAGATTCTACGCAAGTGTTACTCTGAATGCTATGGAGGACACCATGTTGGAGATAGAACTACACATAAGGTACGGCAATCTGGTTTTTATTGTCCTACTCTCTTCAAAGATGCTCGTAAGTTTGTCTTATCTTGTGATGAATGTCAAAGAATTGGTATATTAGTAGACGTCAAGAAATGCCTATGGATTATTCTCTTGTTATTGAACCGTTTGATATTTGGGGCTTTGATTATAAGTGGGTAGAAGCTATTCCAACTAGTAGTCCTGATCATAACACTTCTATTAAAATGCTAAAAGAAGTTATTTTTCCGAGGTTTGGAGTCCCTAGATATCTTATGACTGATGGTGGTTCACATTTTATTCATGGTGCTTTCCTTAAGATGCTTGCTAAGTATGATGTTAATCATAGAATCGCATCTCCTTATCATCCGCAGTCTAGTGGTCAAGTAGAGTTGGGCAATAGAGAGCTCAAATTAATTTTGCAAAAGACTGTCAATAGATCTAGAAAAAATTGGTCCAAAAAACTTGATGATGCATTATGGGCCTATAGAACTACATACAAAAATCCTATGGTTATGTCTCCATATAAGATGGTTTATGGAAAAGCTTGTCATTTACCTCTAGAACTTGAACATAAAGCATATTGGGCTATCAAAGAGCTCAACTATGACTTCAAACTTGCCGGTGAGAAGAGGTTGTTTGATACTAGGTCACTAGATGAATGGAGACCCCAAGCCTATGAGAATGCCAAGCTATTTAAAGAAAAAGTCAAACGCTGGCATGACAAAAGGATACAAAAGCGTGAGTTTAACATAGGTGATTATGTATTATTATTCAACTCTCGTTTAAGATTTTTTGCAGGAAAACATCCCTCTAAATGGGAAGGTCCTTACGTTATCGAGGAGGTCTATCATTCCGGTGCCATAAAAATCAATAACTTTGGAGGCACAAGTCCGAGGGTGGTGCGGTCAAAGAATTAAACATTATATCTCAGGTAATCCTATCAATGTTGAAACTAATATTATTGAAACCGTAACCTCGGAGGAATACATAAGGGACACTTTCGAGAACGTTCCAGACTCCGAAAAGGAATAGGTATGTGGTACGGTAAGTAAACCGACTCCAAAACAATTCTAATGGCAATTTTTATTAGTTTTGGAATATTTAAGAATTTTAGGAAGAAAGAAGTAGTCCGGGAAGGACGCGAGGCCTCCACGAGGGTGGAGGGCGCGCCCACCCTTCCTGGGCGTGCCCCCTGTCTCGTGGCCACCTCGTGTACCTCCCGGACTCCGTTTTCTTGCACGTTACGTATTTTGGTCGGTAAGAATTCATTATATAAACTCCCGAAGGTTTTGACCACCGTATCACGCAAATATCCTTTGTTTTCGTTTCGAGTTGTTCCTGTTGCAGATTAAGAGCAAGATGTCTTCTCAAGAGTCAGTCGGGCAGAGTCGGGTGTCTCACCCACCACCAGGTCCAGGAGCAAATAGCGATGCTTATCACTTTGGACCATCAACGAAGGATGAGATGGAGGCTGACTTGAAAAGGATAGATGCCATGGAGGAAGATCAAGAAGTTACCTCTCATTTCCAAGCAGAATTCATGATGGGGGAGCTACATAGCTCGGCTATTCCAAATTCGGTCACCCCTTCCAACTTTAGATTTCTTTCTTATTAAAATATGAAAAAGAGCGTCACTTGTTCTCCAGAAGCTATGCAACATCCTTGGGTAAAGGGAGCTTTAACCGTTACAGGCAGGCTCTGTAAAGAAATTATGGACCTCAAACAACAACTCAATAAGCTCGAGGAGGAGAATCGTATCCTGAGGGGCATCATCGCCAAGAAGATCATAACACCAACCGTGAAGGAGACATAATCACATGGGTATGGGCACTCCCCTTGGCAACTGCCAAGCTTGGGGGAGGTGCCCCGGCATCGTATCACCATCACACTCCTATCTTTACCGTTTTATTTAGTTTGATCCTTTTAGTAGTATCTTGATCTAGTAGATTGGAGTTTTAGTATCAAGTAGTTTTGAGTTTTGCTTTGTGATCTCTTTATGTAATTGAGTCCGTGAGCTATCTATAATAAAGATTAGTGTTGAGTCAAGGGTTTTGCTATCTTGCTATGATCTCGAGAAAGTAGAGAATAAAGAGTTCATATTGATCTTATGGTTAGTGAAGACTTCACACATAGAAAGTATGAGGCATAAAAGTTGTTGAGAGTTGATAAACATAGCTTTGGTCATCGTTGCAATTAATAGGAAGTAATAAGGAAAGAGAGGTTTCACATACAAATATATTATCTTGGACATCTTTTATGATTGTGAAGCACTCATTAAGTATGACATGCTAAAAGAGTTGACGTTGGACAAGGAAGACAACATAATGGTTAATTTTTTCTCACATCTCAGTTAATGTATATTGTCATTGACCTTCCAAACATGTTGAGCTTGCCTTTCCCCCTCATGCTAGCCAAATTCCTTGCACTAAGTAGAGATACTACTTCTGCTTCCAAATATCCTTAAACACAGTTTTGTCATGAGAGTCCACCATACCTACCTATGGATTGAGTAAGATCCTTCAAGTAAGTTGTCATGTTGCAGGCAATAAAAATTGTCCTCTAAATATGTATGACTTATTAGTGCAGAGAAAATAAGCTTTATACGATCTTGTTGTGGAAGCAATAAAAGCGACAGACTGCATAATAAAGGTCCACATACAAGTGGCAATATAAGGTGACGTTCTTTTGCATTAAGATTTCATGCATCCAACCCTAAACGCACATGACAACCTCTGCTTCCCTCTGCGAAGGGCCTATCTTTTACTTTATGTTTTTACTTTTTGCTTGAGTCAAGGTGATCTTCACCTTTCCCCTTTTTCATTTTATCCTTTGGCAAGCTCCTCGTGTTTGAAAGATCTTGATACATATATCCAATTGGATGTAAGTTAGCATGGATTATTATTGTTGACATCACCTAAAGGCGAATACGTTGGGAGGCAACACAATAAGCCCCTATCTTTCTCAGTGTCCGGCTGAAACTCCATAACCACAAGTATTGTGTGAGTGTTAGCAATTGTAGAATACTAAATGATAGTTGAGTATGTGAACTTGCTGAAAAGCTCTATTCTTGACTCCTTCTGATGTTACGATAAATTGCAGTTGCTTCAATGACTGAGATTATAGTTTGTTAGTTCCCAATGAAGTTTCTGAACCATACTTGACATTGTGAATTGATTGTTACTTGAGCATAAGAAGTCATATGACAAAATCTATTTATGTTGCTGTTATAAGAATGATCATGATGCCCTCATGTCCGTATTTTATTTTTATCGACACCTCTATCTCTAAACATGTGGTCATATTTTTTGATTTCGGCTTCCGCTTGAGGACAAGCGAGGTCTAAGCTTGGGGAAGTTGATACGTCCATTTTGCATCATGCTTTTATATCAATATTTATTGCATTATGGGCTGTTATTACACATTATATCTCAATACTTATGGCTATTCTCTCTTATTTTACAAGGTTTACCATGAAGAGGGGGAATGCCGGCAGCTGGAATTCTGGCTGGAAAAGGAGCAAACATTGAAAACCTATTCTGCACTTCTCCAAAAATCCTGAAACTCCACGAAACTTATTTTTGGAATTAATAAGAATTATTGAGCGGAAGAAACACCAGAGGGGGCCCACACCCTGGCCAAGAGGGTGGGGCGCGCCCCCCTCACCGGGCGCCCTGTCTCCTGGGCCCCCAGGGTGGCCTCCGGTGTCCATCTTCTGCTATATGAAGGCTTTTACCCTGGAAAAAAATCGTGGACAAGCTTACGGGACGAAACTCCGCCGCCACGAGGCGGAACCTTGGCGGAACCAATCTAGAGCTCCAGCAGAGCTGTTCTGCTGGGGACACTTCCCTCCGGGAGGGGGAAATCATCACCATCGTCATCACCAACGTTCCTCTCATCAGGAGGGGGTCAATCTCCATCAACATCTGCACCAGCACCATCTCCTCTCAAAACCCTAGTTCATCTCTTGTATCCAATCTTGTATCAAAACTACAAATTGGTACCTGTGGGTTGCTAGTAGTGTTGATTACTCCTTGTAGTTGATGCTAATTGGTTTACTTGGTGGAAGATCATATGTTCAGATCCTTAATGCATATTATTACTCCTCTGATTATGAACATGAATATGCTTTATGAGTAGTTACGTTTGTTCCTGAGGACATGGGTGAAGTCTTGCTATTAGTAGTCATGTGAATTTTGTATTCGTTCGATATTTTGATGAGATGTATGTTGTCTTTCCTCTAGTGGTGTTAAGTGACGTCGACTACATGACACTTCACCATTATTTGGGCCTAGGGGAAGGCATTGGGAAGTAATAAGTAGATGATGGGTTGCTAGAGTGACAGAAGCTTAAACCCTAGTTTATGTGTTGCTTCGTTAGGGGCTGATTTGGATCCATATGTTTAAAGCTGTGGTTAGGTTTACCTCAATACTACTTTTGTAATTGCGGATGCTTGCAATAGGGGTTAATCACAAGTGGGATGCTTGTACAAGTAAGGGCAGTACCCAAGCACCGGTCCACCCACATATCAAATTATCAAAGTGCCGAACGCGAATCATATGAGTGTGACGAAAACTAGCTTGACGATAATTCCCATGTGTCCTCGGGAGCTCTTTTCTCATTATAAGAAATTGTCCAGGCTTGTCCTTTGCTACAAAAAGGATTGGTCCACCTTGCTGCACTTTATTTACTTTATTTACTTGTTACTCGTTACAATTTATCTTATCAGAAAACTATCTGTTACCTTAAATTTCAGTGCTTGCAGAGAAAACCTTACCGAAAACCGCTTATCATTTCCTTCTGCTCCTCGTTGATTTCGACACTCATACTTCTTGAAAGGACTACGATAGATCCCCTACACTTGTGGGTGATACGTCTCCAACGTATCTATAATTTTTGATTGCTCCATGCTACTTTACCTATTGTTTTGGACTATATTGGGCTTTATTTTTCACTTTTATATTACTTTTGGGACTAACCTATTAACCGGAGGCCCAGCCCAGAATTGTTGTTTTTTGCCTTTTTAAGTATTTCGAAGAAACAGAATATCAAACAGAGTCCAAATGGAATGAAACCTTCGGGATCGTGATTTTCCAACCGAACGTGATCCACGAGACTTGGACCCTACTCTAAGAAGCTTCCGAGGAGGTCACGAGGGTGGAGGGCGCCCCCCGGGCGCGCCCCCCTACCTCGTGGGCCCCTCGGAACTCCACCGATGTACTCCTTCCTCCTATATATACCTATGTATCCCCGTTTGATCAAAGGGGGAGCCAAAAACCTAATTCCACTGCCGCAACCTTCTATATCCACGAGATCCCATCTTGGGGCCTGTTCCGGAGCTCCGCCGGAGGGGGCATCCACCATGGAGGGCTTCTACATCATCACCATAGCCCCTCCGATGAAGTGTGAGTAGTTTACTTCAGACCTTCGGGTCCATAGCTAGTAGCTAGATGGCTTCTTCTCTCTTTTTGGATTTCAATACGATGTTCTCCCCCTCTCTTGTGGAGATCTATTCGATGTAATCTTCTTTTTGCGGTGTGTTTGTTGAGACAGATGAATTGTGGGTTTATGATCCAGTATTATCTATGGAAAATATTTGATTCTTCTCTGAATTCTTTTATGTATGATTGAGTTATCTTTGCAACTCTCTTCGAATTATCCGTTTGGTTTGGCCAACTAGATTGGTAGTTCTTGCAATGGGAGAAGTGCATGGCTTTGGGTTCAATCTTGCGGTTTTCTTACTCAGTGACAAAAAGAGTTGCAAGGCACGTATTGTATTGTTGCCATCGAGGATAACAAGATGGGGGGTTTTTATCATATTGCATGAATTTATCCCTCTACATCATGTCATCTTACTTAAAGCGTTACTCTGTTTTTAACTTAATACTCTAGATGCATGCTGGATAGCGGTCGATGAGTGGAGTAATAGTAGTAGATGCAGAATCGTTTGGATCTACTTGTCATGGACATGATGCCTATATACATGATCATTGCGTAGATATACTCATAACTATGCTCAATTCTGTCAATTGCTCAACAGTAATTTGTTCACCCACCGTAGAATACTTATGCTCTTGAGAGAAGCCACTAGTGAAACCTATGGCCCCCGGGTCTATTCTCATCATATCAATCTATATCACTTTATTTACTTGCTTTGTTTTTTACTTTGCCTTCACATTTTACTTTGCATCTATTTATCAAAAATACCAAAAATATTATTTCGATCAGATCTCACTCTCGTAAGTGACCGTGAAGGGATTGACAACCCCTAAGCGTTGGTTGCGAGTTGCTATCGTGTTGTGCAGGTACGAGGGACTTGCGCGTAACCTCCTACTGGATTGATACCTTCGTTCTCAAAAACCGAGGGAAATACTTACGCTACTGTGCTGCATCATCCTCTCCTCTTCGGGGAAAAGCAACGCAAGCTCGAGACGTAGCAAGAAGAATTTCTGGCGCCGTTGCCGGGGAGGCTTACGCAAAAGTCAAAATACCAAGTACCCATCACAATCCCTATCTCTCGCATTACATTATTTGCCATTTGCCTCTCGTTTTCCTCTCCCCCACTTCACCCTTGCCGTTTTATTCGCCCTCTCTTTCCGAATCTCCTCCTCTCTTTTCGTTGCCTTTTCCCCGTCCTTTTGTTTGCTCATGTGTCAGTTTGCTTGCTTGTCATCATGACTAGTCTTATATCTTCTCTGTTTTCTCCCGAGAATGAAGTGCTAAATTTTAAACAAAGGGAGGGAGAAAATCTAAAAGATGCTTGGTATAGAATTTGCAATGCTCAAAATAGATCTACCAGGAAGCAATCTACTTCAGTTCTTCTTCCCAATTTTTATGTAGGTGCTAATCCTTGGTATAGATATATCCTTGATACCATTACCGGAGGGAATTTCTTGGGTAGCCATACTTTTGATTCCTATAATGCTTTAATAGATTTATTTGGCTCACCTCCTCTTTTGGTTAATGGAACTATGTTAACTTTGGAGCATGTTACGCAAAGGCTTGAAATTATTGAAAACAAAGGTGCTACCATTGAATCCATTGAAAATCTAGATAAAAAGTTTCATAATAAAATTACTCAATATGGATCTAAGGTAGGAATGACTTTGAAAAATATTAAGGAGAAGGAACCCATGGTTAATGAAAAAAATAAATCTAGACTCTACTTGTATTGATAAACTTGAGGGTATCATTACCAATTTGGGAACCGCTTTTTCTTCCGTAAAGAATACTCCTAGTCCTCCTACTAAAATTGCCAAGCTTATTTATGTTCCTAAAAATAAGGGTGAATCATCTAGTAAGGAAAATGCGAATCTTAAATCTATAAGTATTCATCCCGATCTTTTTACTATCATTAAGGAACCATTTTCTACGAATGAATTTTTCGATCTTATGCCTAAAGGTTTGATAATTTCTAGAAAGAAAGAAAATTCTAAAGGAGGTAGATGCCTCATTGAAGAATTGCCTACCAAAGATGGCAATACCTAGATCTATCCTTGCTTTTATGCCTAGCTAGGGGCGTTAAACGATAGCGCTTGTTGGGAGGCAACACAATTTTATTTTGTGTTTTTTTGTTTTTTATTCTGTTTAGCAATAAATAATCTATCTACATTCTGTTTGGATGTGGTTTTATGTTTTAATTAGTGTTTGTGCCAAGTAGGACCTATAGGATAACCTACGATGATAGTTGATTTGATTCTGCTGAAAAACAGAAAGTTTGCGCGCACAAATATAATTATGATAAATTACAGGAACGTGATTTTGCGTTGATTCTTTTTTCTGCTGATCAATAATTTCTTTTTTCCAGAACTTCCTATTTTGGTAGAATTTGTAGAGTTCCAGAAGTTTGCGTTACTTACAGATTACTACAGACTGTTCTGTTTTTGACAGATTCTGTTTTTCGTGTGTTGTTTGCTTATTTTGATGAATCTATGGCTAGTAAAATAGTTTATGATCCATAGAGAAGTTGTAATACAGTAGGTTTAACACCAATATAAATAAATAATGAGTTCATTACAGTAACTTGAAGTAGTCTTTTGTTTTCTTTCTCTAACGAAGCTCACGAGATTTCTGTTGAGTTTTGTGTTGTGAAGTTTTCATGTTTTGGGTGAATTCTTTTGATGGATTATGGAACAAGGAGTGGCAAGAGCCTAAGCTTGGAGATGCCCATGGCACCCCCAAGATAATCCAATGACACCAAAAAGTCAAAGCTTGGGGATGCCCCGGAAGGCATCCGCTCTTTCGTCCACTTCCATCGGTAATTTACTTGGAGCTATATTTTTATTCACCAACATGATATGTGTTTTGCTTGGAGCGTCTTGTATTATTTGTTTCTTTGCTTGTTAGTTTACCACAATCATCCTTGCTGTACACACCTTTTGAGAGAGCCATACATGAATTGAAATTTGTTAGAATACTCTATGTGCTTCACTTATATCTTTTGAGCTTGATAGTTTTGCTCATAATGCTTCACTTATATCCTTTGAGCTTGATAATTTTTGCTCTAGTGCTTCACTTAGATCTTTTAGAGCACGGTGGTGGATTTTTTTAAATAAACTTGATCTCTCATGCTTCACTTAGATTATTTTGAGAGTCTTTAATAGCATGGTAATTTGCTTAATGTTAATATACTTGGTATTCAAGATATGTGAAACTTTCTTTTGAGTACATTGAATACTAAGATAAGTTTGATGCTTGATAATTGTTTTGAGATATGGAGGTGATAATATCAAAGTCGTGCTAGTTGGGTGATTATGAATTCAAAGAATTCTTGTGTTGAAGTTTGCAAGTCCCGTAGCATGCACATATGGTTAAAGTTGTGTAACAAATTTGAGACATGAAGTGTACCTGGCTTGTGCATCCTTCTGAGTGGCGGTCTGGGACGAGCGATGGTCTTTTCCTACCAATCTATCCCCCTAGGAGCATGCGCGTAGTACTTGATTTTTGATGACTTCTAAATTTTTGCAATAAGTATATGAGTTCTTTTGACTAATGTTGAGTCCATGGATTATACGCACTCTCACCTTTCCACCTTTGCTAGCCTCTTCGGTACCGTGCATTGCCCTTTCTCACATTGAGAGTTGGTGCAAACTTCGCCGGTGCATCCAAACCCCGTGATATGATACACTCTATCACACACAAACCTCCTTATATCTTCCTCAAAACAGCCACCAGAGCTACCTATCATGGGAATTCCATAGCCATTCCGAGATATATTGCCATGCAACTTCCACCATCATCATCGTGACATGCATTACTTTTGTCATATTGCCATTGCATGATCTTGTAGTTGACATCGTATTTGTGGCAAAGCCACCATGCATTATTTTTCATACATGTCACTCTTGATTCATTGCACCATCCCGGTACACCGCCGGAGGCATTCATATAGAGTCATATCTTGTTCTAGTATCGAGTTATAATTCATATGTTGTAATGAAAGTGTGATGATCATCATTAGAGCATTGCCCAAAAAAAAGGCCCAAAAAAGGAAAGGCCAAAAAAAAGAAAGGCCCAAAAATAATAATATAAAAAGGGCAATGCTACTATCTGTTTTTCCACACTTGTGCTTCAAAGTAGCACCTTGTTCTTCATGTAGTGAGTCTCATATATTGTGCTTCAAAGTAGCACCATGTTTTTCATATAGTGAGTCTCTTAAGTTGTCTTGTTCATACTAGTGGGAATTTTTCATTATAGAACTTGGCTTGTATATTCCTACAATGGGCTTCCTCAAAATGCCCTAGGTCTTCATGAGCAAGCAAGTTGGATGCACACCCACTAGTTCTCTTTTGTTGAGCATTCATAGCTCTAGTGCATCCGTTGCATGGCAATCCCTACTCCTTGCATTAACATCAATCGATGGGCATCTCCATAGCTCATTGATTAGCCTAATTGATGTGAGACTTTCTCCTTTTTTGTCTTCTCCACACAATCCCCATCATCATATTCTATTACACCCATAGTGCTATATCCATGGCTCACGCTCATGTATTGCGTGAAGGTTGAAAAAGTTTGAGATTATTTAAGTATGAAACAATTGCTTGGCTTGTCATTGGGGGTATAGAAGTTGGGAACATCTTTGTGTGACTAAAATGAAGCATAGCCTAACTATATGATTTTGTAGGGATGAACTTTCTTTTGCCATGTTATTTTGAGAAGACATGATTGCTTTGATTAGTATGCTTGAAGTATTATTATTTTTGTGTCAATATGAACTTTTGTCTTGAATCTTTTGGATCTGAATATTCATATCACAATTAAGAAGATTTACATTGAAATTATGCCAAAGTATCACTCTGCATCAAAAATTCTTTTTTTATCATTTACCTACTCGAGGACGAGCAGGAATTAAGCTTGGGGATGCTTGATACGTCTCCAATGTATCTATAATTATTTATTGCTCCATGCTACTTTATCTACTGTTTTGGACTATATTGGGCTTTAATTTTCACTTTTATATTACTTTTGGGACTAACCTATTAACCGGAGGCCCAGCCCAGAATTGCTGTTTTTTTGCCTTTTTTAGTATTTTGAAGAAACTGATTATCAAACGGCGTCCAAATGGAATGAAACCTTCGGGATCGTGATTTTCCAACCGAACATGATCCAAGAGACTTGGACCCTACTCCAAGAAGCTTCCGAGGAGGTCACGAGGGTGGAGGGCGCCCCCCCCCCCCGGGCGCTCCCCCTACCTCGTGGGCCCCTCGGAGCTCCACCGACGTACTCCTTCCTCCTATATATACCTATGTATCCCCGTTTGATCAAAGGGGGAGCCAAAAACCTAATTCCACCGCCGCAACCTTCTATATCCACGAGATCCCATCTTGGGGCCTGTTAGAGCTCACGGGGGGGCATCCACCATGGAGGGCTTCTACATCATCACCATAGCCCCTCCGATGAAGTGTGAGTAGTTTACTTGAGACCTTCGGTCCATAGCTAGTAGCTAGATGGCTTCTTCTCTCTTTTTGGATCTCAATACAATGTTCTCCCCCTCTCTTGTGGAGATCTTTTCGATGTAATCTTCTTTTTGCGGTGTGTTTTTGAGAAAGATGAATTGTGGGTTTATGATCCAGTATTATCTATGGAAAATATTTGATTCTTCTCTGAATTCTTTTATGTATGATTGAGTTATCTTTGCAAGTCTCTTCGAATTATCCGTTTGGTTTGGCCAACTAGATTGGTAGTTCTTGCAATGGGAGAAGTGCATGGCTTTGGGTTCAATCTTGCGGTTTTCTTACTCAATGACAGAAAGAGTTGCAAGGCACGTATTGTATTGTTGCCATCGAGGATAACAAGATGGGGTTTTTATCATATTGCATGAATTTATCCCTCTACATCATGTCATCTTGCTTAAAGCGTTACTCTGTTTTTAACCTAATACTCTAGATGCATGCTGGATAGCGGTCGATGAGTGGAGTAATAGTAGTAGATGCAGAATCGTTTGGATCTACTTGTCATGGACGTGATGCCTATATACATGATCATTGCGTAGATATACTCATAACTATGCTCAATTCTGTCAATTGCTCAACAGAATTTGTTCACCCACCGAGAATACTTATGCTCTTGAGAGAAGCCACTAGTGAAACCTATGGCCCCCGGGTCTATTCTCATCATATCAATCTATATCACTTTATTTACTTGCTTTGTTTTTTACTTTGCCTTTACTTTTTACTTTGCATCTATTTATCAAAAATACCATAAATATTATTTCGATCAGATCTCACTCTCGTAAGTGACCGTGAAGGGATAGACAACCCCTAAGCGTTGGTTGCGAGTTGCTATCGTGTTGTGCAGGTACGAGGGACTTGCGCGTAACCTCCTACTAGATTGATACCTTCGTTCTCAAAAACCGAGGGAAATACTTACGCTACTGTGCTGCATCATCCTCTCCTCTTCGGGGAAAAGCAACGCAAGCTCGAGACGTAGCAAGAAGAATTTCTGGCGCCGTTGCCGGGGAGGCTTACGCAAAAGTCAAAATACCAAGTACCCATCACAATCCCTATCTCTCGCATTACATTATTTGCCATTTGCCTCTCGTTTTCCTCTCCCCCACTTCACCCTTGCCGTTTTATTCGCCCTCTCTTTCCGAATCTCCTCCTCTCTTTTCGTTGCCTTTTCCCCGTCCTTTTGTTTGCTCGTGTGTCAGTTTGCTTGCTTGTCATCATGACTAGTCTTATATCTTCTCTGTTTTCTCCCGAGAATGAAGTGCTAAATTTTAAACAAAGGGAGGGAGAAAATCTAAAAGATGCTTGGTATAGAATTTGCAATGCTCAAAATAGATCTACCAGGAAGCAATCTACTTCAGTTCTTCTTCCCAATTTTTATGTAGGTGCTAATCCTTGGTATAGATATATCCTTGATACCATTACCGGAGGGAATTTCTTGGGTAGCCATACTTTTGATTCCTATAATGCTTTAATAGATTTATTTGGCTCACCTCCTCTTTTGGTTAATGGAACTATGTTAACTTTGGAGCATGTTATGCAAAGGCTTGAAATTATTGAAAACAAAGATGCTACCATTGAATCCATTGAAAATCTAGATAAAAAGATTCATAATAAAATTACTCAATATGGATCTAAGGTAGGAATGACTTTGAAAAATATTAAGGAGAAGGAACCCATGGTTAATGAAAAAAATAAATCTAGACTCTACTTGTATTGATAAACTTGAGGGTATCATTACCAATTTGGGAACCGCTTTTTCTTCCGTAAAGAATACTCCTAGTCCTCCTACTAAAATTGCCAAGCTTATGTATGTTCCTAAAAATAAGGGTGAATCATCTAGTAAGGAAAATGCGAATCTTAAATCTATAAGTATTCATCCCGATCTTTTTACTATCATTAAGGAACCATTTGCTACGAATGAATTTTTCGATCTTATGCCTAAAGGTTTGATAATTTCTAGAAAGAAAGAAAATTCTAAGGGAGGTAGATGCCTCATTGAAGAATTGCCTACCAAAGATGGCAATACCTAGATCTATCCTTGCTTTTATGCCTAGCTAGGGGCGTTAAATGATAGCGCTTGTTGGGAGGCAACCCAATTTTATTTTGTGTTTTTTTTTGTTTTTATTCTGTTTAGAAATAAATAATCTATCTACATTCCGTTTGGATGTGCTTTTATGTTTTAATTAGTGTTTGTGCCAAGTAGGACCTATAGGATAACCTACGACGATAGTTGATTTGATTCTGCTGAAAAACAGAAAGTTTGCGCGCACACATATAATTATGATAAATTACAGGAACGTGATTTTGCATTGATTCTTTTTTCTGCTGATTAATAAAAAGTGTTTACAGAACTTCCTATTTTGGTAGAATTTTTATAGTTCCAGAAGTTTGCGTTAGTTACAGATTACTACAGACTGTTCTGTTTTTGACAGATTCTGTTTTTCGTGTGTTGTTTGCTTATTTTGATGAATCTATGGCTAGTAAAATAGTTTATGATCCATAGAGAAGTTGTAATACAGTAGGTTTAACACCAATATAAATAAAGAATGAGTTCATTACAGTAACTTGAAGTAGTCTTTTGTTTTCTTTCTCTAACGAAGCTCACGAGATTTCTGTTGAGTTTTGTGTTGTGAAGTTTTCATGTTTTGGGTGAATTCTTTTGATGGATTATGGAACAAGGAGTGGCAAGAGCCTAAGCTTGGAGATGCCCATGGCACCCCCAAGATAATCCAATGACACCAAAAAGTCAAAGCTTGGGGATGCCCCGGAAGGCATCCCCTCTTTCGTCCACTTCCATCGGTAATTTACTTGGAGCTATATTTTTATTCACCAACATGATATGTGTTTTGCTTGGAGCGTCTTGTATTATTTGTGTCTTTGCTTGTTAGTTTACCACAATCATCCTTGCTGTACACACCTTTTGAGAGAGCCATACATGAATTGAAATTTGTTAGAATACTCTATGTGCTTCACTTATATCTTTTGAGCTTGATAGTTTTGCTCATAATGCTTCACTTATATCCTTTTGAGCTTGATAATTTTTGCTCTAGTGCTTCACTTAGATCTTTTAGAGCACGGTGGTGGATTTTTTTTAAATAAACTTGATCTCTCATGCTTCACTTAGATTGCTTTGAGAGTCTTTAATAGCATGGTAATTTGCTTAATGTTAATATACTTGGTATTCAAGATATGTGAAACCTTCTTTTGAGTACATTGAATACTAAGATAAGTTTGATGCTTGATAATTGTTTTGAGATATGGAGGTGGTAATATCAAAGTCGTGCTAGTTGGGTGATTATGAATTCAAAGAATGCTTGTGTTGAAGTTTGCAAGTCCCGTAGCATGCACGTATGGTTAAAGTTGTGTAACAAATTTGAGACATGAAGTGTACCTGGCTTGTGCATCCTTATGAGTGGCGGTCGGGGACGAGCGATGATCTTTTCCTACCAATCTATCCCCCTAGGAGCATGCGCGTAGTACTTGATTTTTGATGACTTCTAAATTTTTGCAATAAGTATATGAGTTCTTTTGACTAATTTTGAGTCCATGGATTATACGCACTCTCACCTTTCCACCTTTGCTAGCCTCTTCGGTATCGTGCATTGCCCTTTCTCACATTGAGAGTTGGTGCAAACTTCGCCGGTGCATCCAAACGCCGTGATACGATACGCTCTATCACACATAAACCTCCTTATATATTCCTCAAAACAGCCACCATACCGACCTATCATGGCATTTCCATAGCCATTCCGAGATATATTGCCATGCAACTTCCACCATCATCATCGTGACATGCATTACTTTTGTCATATTGCCATTGCATGATCTTGTAGTTGACATCGTATTTGTGGCAAAGCCACCATGCATTATTTTTCATACATGTCACTCTTGATTCATTGCACCATCCCGGTACACCGCTGGAGGCATTCATATAGAGTCATATCTTGTTCTAGTATCGAGTTATAATTCATATGTTGTAATGAAAGTGTGATGATCATCATTAGAGCATTGCCCAAAAAAAAAGAAAGGCCCAAAAAAGGAAAGGCCAAAAAAAAGAAAGGCCCAAAAATAATAATATAAAAAGGGCAATGCTACTATCTGTTTTTCCACACTTGTGCTTCAAAGTAGCACCTTGTTCTTCATGTAGTGAGTCTCATATATTGTGCTTCAAAGTAGCACCATGTTTTTCATATAGTGAGTCTCTTAAGTTGTCTTGTTCATACTAGTGGGAATTTTTCATTATAGAACTTGGCTTGTATATTCCTACAATGGGCTTCCTCAAAATGCCCTAGGTCTTCATGAGCAAGCAAGTTGGATGCACACCCACTAGTTCTCTTTTGTTGAGCATTCATAGCTCTAGTGCATCCGTTGCATGGCAATCCCTACTCCTTGCATTAACATCAATCGATGGGCATCTCCATAGCTCATTGATTAGCCTAATTGATGTGAGACTTTCTCCTTTTTTGTCTTCTCCACACAATCCCCATCATCATATTCTATTACACCCATAGTGCTATATCCATGGCTCACGCTCATGTATTGCGTGAAGGTTAAAAAGTTTGAGATTATTTAAGTATGAAACAATTGCTTGGCTTGTCATTGGGGGTATAGAAGTTGGGAACATCTTTGTGTGACTAAAATGAAGCATAGCCTAACTATATGATTTTGTAGGGATGAACTTTCTTTTGCCATGTTATTTTGAGAAGACATGATTGCTTTGATTAGTATGCTTGAAGTATTATTATTTTTGTGTCAATATGAACTTTTGTCTTGAATCTTTTGGATCTGAATATTCATATCACAATTAAGAAGATTTACATTGAAATTATGCCAAAGTATCACTCTGCATCAAAATTCTTTTTTATCATTTACCTACTCGAGGACGAAAGGAATTAAGCTTGGGGATGCTTGATACGTCTCCAATGTATCTATAATTATTTATTGCTCCATGCTACTTTATCTACTGTTTTGGACTATATTGGGCTTTAATTTTCACTTTTATATTACTTTTGGGACTAACCTATTAACCGGAGGCCCAGCCCAGAATTGCTGTTTTTTGCCTTTTTCAGTATTTCGAAGAAACTGATTATCAAACGGCGTCCAAATGGAATGAAACCTTCGGGATCGTGATTTTCCAACCGAACATGATCCAAGAGACTTGGACCCTACTCCAAGAAGCTTCCGAGGAGGTCACGAGGGTGGAGGGCGCCCCCCCGGGCGCGCCCCCCTACCTTTTGGGCCCCTCGGAGCTCCACCGACGTACTCCTTCCTCCTATATATACCTATGTATCCCCGTTTGATCAAAGGGGGAGCCAAAAACCTAATTCCACCGCCGCAACCTTCTATATCCACGAGATCCCATCTTGGGGCCTATTCCGGAGCTCCGCCGGAGGGGGCATCCACCATGGAGGGCTTCTACATCATCACCATAGCCCCTCCGATGAAGTGTGAGTAGTTTACTTCAGACCTTCGGGTCCATAGCTAGTAGCTAGATGGCTTCTTCTCTCTTTTTGGATCTCAATACAATGTTCTCCCCCTCTCTTGTGGAGATCTTTTCGATGTAATCTTCTTTTTGCGGTGTGTTTTTGAGAAAGATGAATTGTGGGTTTATGATCCAGTATTATCTATGGAAAATATTTGATTCTTCTCTGAATTCTTTTATGTATGATTGAGTTATCTTTGCAAGTCTCTTCGAATTATCCGTTTGGTTTGGCCAACTAGATTGGTAGTTCTTGCAATGGGAGAAGTGCATGGCTTTGGGTTCAATCTTGCGGTTTTCTTACTCAATGACAGAAAGAGTTGCAAGGCACATATTGTATTGTTGCCATCGAGGATAACAAGATGGGGTTTTTATCATATTGCATGAATTTATATCACAATTAAGAAGATTTACATTGAAATTATGCCAAAGTATCATTCCGCATCAAAAATTCTTTTTTTATCATTTACCTACTCGAGGACGAGCAGGAATTAAGCTTGGGGATGCTTGATACGTCTCCAACGTCTCTATAATTTTTTATTGCTCCATGCTACTTTATCTACTATTTTGGACTATATTGGGCTTTATTTTTCACTTTTATATTACTTTTGGGACTAACCTATTAACCAGAGGCCCAGCCCAGAATTGCTGTTTTTTTTGCCTTTTTCAGTATTTCGAAGAAACAGAATATCAAACGGAGTCCAAACGGAATGAAACCATCGGGATCGTGATTTTCCAACCGAATGTGATCCAAGAGACTTGGACCCTACTCCAAAAAGCTTCCGAGGAGGTCACGAGGGTGGAGGGTGCCCCCTACCTCGTGGGCCCCTCGGAGCTCCACCGATGTACTCCTTCCTCCTATATATACCTACGTATCCCCATTTGATCAAAGGGGGAGCCAAAAACCTAATTCCACCGCCGGAACCTTCTGTATCCACGAGATCCCATCTTCGGGCCTGTTCCGGAGCTCCGCCGGAGGGGGGCATCCACCACGGAGGGCTTATACATCATCACCATAGCCCCTTCGATGAAGTGTGAGTAGTTTACTTCAGACCTTCGGGTCCATAGCTAGTAGCTAGATGGCTTCTTCTCTCTTTTTGGATCTCAATACAATGTTCTCCCCCTCTCTTGTGGAGATCTATTCGATGTAATCTTCTTTTTGCGGTGTGTTTGTTGAGACCGATGAATGGCTTTGGGTTCATTCTTGCGGTGTCCTTACTCAGTGACAGAAGGAGTTGCAAGGCACGTATTGTATTGTTGCCATCGCGGATAACAAGATGGTTTTTTTATCATATTGCATGAATTTATCCCGCTACATCATGTCATCTTGCTTAAAGCGTCACTCTGTTTTAACTTAATACTCTAGATGCATGATGGATAGCGGTCGATGAGTGGAGTAATGGTAGTAGATGCAGAATCGTTTCGATCTACTTGTCATGGACGTGATCCCTACATACATGATCATTGCCTAGATATACTCATAACTATGCTCAATTATGTCAATTGCTCAACAGTAATTTGTTCACCCACCGTAGAATACTTATGCTCTCGAGAGAAGCCACTAGTGAAACCTATGGCCCCCGGGTCTATTCTCATCATATCAATCTATATCACTTTATTTACTTGCTTTGTTTTTACTTTGCCTTTACTTTTTTACTTTGCATCTATTTATCAAAAATACCAAAAATATTATCTCTATCAGATCTCACTCTCGTAAGTGATCGTGAAGGGATTGACAACCCCTAAGCGTTGGTTGCGAGTTGCTATCGTGTTGTGCAGGTATGAGGGACTTGCGCGTGACCTCCTACTAGATTGATACCTTGGTTCTCAAAATCCGAGGGAAATACTTACGCTACTGTGCTGCATCATCCTTTCCTCTTTGGGGAAAACCAACGCAAGCTCGAGACATAGCAGTGGGTCATCAAGAATCTTTTCTGGCGCTGTTGCCAGGGAGTGTAGCACTTTTGGTGAGTGGAACTTGGTAAGGAAACATTTATATAGTGTGCTGAAATTTTCTGTTACTTGTCACTATGGAAACTAATCCTTTGAAGGGCTTGTTCGGGGTATCTTCACCCCAACCAGAAGAGCGAAGAGTTGCTCCTCAACCTACTAAAGCGGTTCACCATACGTGCATGCTACGGGAATCACAAACTTCAACACAAGTATTCTTTAAATTCATAGTCACCCAACTAGCATGACTCTAATATCACCATCCTAATATCTCAAAACAATTATCAAGTATCAAATTGCTCATAGCGTCCAATTCACTTCTATGATAGTTTTTATTATACCCAACTTGGATGCCCATTATTCTAGGACCAATTTTATAACCATAGCAAATACCATGCTGTTCTAAGAGACTCTCAAAATAATATAAGTGAAGCATGAGAGATTAACAACTTCTACAAAATTAAGCCACCGCCGTGCTCTAAAAGATGTAAGTGAAGCACTAGGGCAAAAGCTATCTAGCTCAAAAGATATAGGTGAAGCACATAGAGTATTCTAATAAATTCCAATCAAGTGGGTTCCTCCCAAAAGGTCTGTACAGCAAGGATGATTGTGGTAAACTAAAAAGCAAAGACCAATACCATACAAGATGCTCCAAGCAAAACACATATCATGTGGCGAATAAAAATATATCTCCAAGTAAAGTTACCGATAGACGAAGACGAAAGAGGGGATGCCTTCCGGGGCATCCCCAAGCTTAGGATTTTGGTTATCCTTGAATATCTTGGGGTTCCATGGGCATCCCCAAGCTTAGGCTCTTGCCACTCCTTATTCCATAGTCCATCAAATCTTTACCCAAAACTTGAAAACTTCACAACACAAAACTCAACAGGAAATCTCATAAGCTTCGTTAGTGCAAGAAAGAAAAACCACCACATAAGGTACTGTAATGAACTCATTCTTTATTTATATTGGTGTTAAACCTACTGTATTCCAACTTCTCTATGGTTCATACCACTTAATACTAGCCATAGATGCATCAAAATAAGCAAACAACACACGAAAAACAGAATCTGTCAAAAACAGAACAGTCTGTAGAAATCTGTAACTCTCGAATACTTATGGAACTCTAAAAAGCCTACCAAAATAGGAAGTCCTGGGCAATTTGTCTATTGATCTACAGCAAAAATAATCAACGCAAAAGCACGTTTCTGTGAATTACGAAAATTATTTTTGTGCGTGTAAAGTTTCTGTTTTCAGCAGAATCAAATTAACTATCACCGTAGGTTATCCTATAGGTTCTACTTGGCACAAACACTAATTAAAACATGAAAACACATCTAAACAGAAGGTAGATGCAAAATTTATTACTAAACAGAAGCAAAAACAAAAGTAAAATTGGGTTGCCTCCCAACTAGCGTTTTCGTTTAACGCCCCTAGCTAGGCATAAAAGCGAGGATAGATCTAAGTAGTGCCATCTTTGGCACTCAATTCTTCAATAAAGCACTTATAATTTGTAGGAGTTTCTTTCCTTTTAGCAATGATTAAGCTCCTAGGCAAGAAATCAAGAAATTCATTTGAAGCAAAAGTTCCTTTATGATAGAGAGACAATTGGGGTGAACACTTATTGATTTGAGATTCTTATTTTCCTTACTAGAAGATTCACCCTTATTTTTAGGAACATACATTAATTTGGCAATTTTAGTAGGCGGAGTGGAAGTATTTTTCACGGATGAAAGGGTAGCCCCTAAGTTGGTAATGATATCCTCAAGTTTACCGATTCTTGAAGAATTTTGATCTATTCTTTCGTTAACTATAGGTTCTTTATCCTTAAATTTTTTTCAGAGTACGTAGCTCCAACCTTAGATCCAAATTGGGTGATTTGATTGTGGATCCTTTTATCCAAATTTTCAATTAACTCAACAGTAGCAACTTTATTTCAATAATTTCAAGCCTTTGCATCACATGTTCTAAAGTTAATATAGTTCCATTAGCCAAGAGAGGTGGTGGACCAAACAAATCTAACATAGCATTATAGGCATCAAAAGTATGGTTACCCAAGAAATTCCCTCCGGTAATGGCATCAAGAATACATCTATTCCAAGGAGTAATGCCTACATAAAAATTCCGAAGAAGGACGGAAGTTGATTGCTTCCTAGTAGATCTATTTTGAGCATTGCGAATTCTATGCCAAGCATCCTTTAAATTTTCGCCCTCCCTTTGTTTAAAATTGAGAACTTCATGATCTGGAGCATTAACAATAATAGGAGGACTAGCCATGGCTACAAGATAAACAATCTAACACACGAGCAAACAAAAAGGCAAGCGAAAGAGAGAGAGAGAGATTGGGAAAGAGAGGGCGAATAAAACGACAAAGGTGAAGTGGGGGAGAGGAAAACAAGAGGCAAATGGCAAATAATGTAAATGCGAGGGAGATGAGTTTGTGATGGGTACTTGGTATCTCTTGACTTGAGCGAAGACCTCCCCGGCAACGGCGCCAGAAATCCTTCTTGCTACGTCTTGAGCTTGCGTTGGTTTTCCTTGAAGAGGAAAGGGTGATGCAGTAATAGTAGCGTAAGTATTTCCCTCGGTTTTTGAGAACCAAGGTATCAATCCAGTAGGAGGCTCCTCAAAAGTCCCACGCACCTACACAAACAAACAAGAACTCACAACCAACGCAATAAAGGGGTTGTCAATCCCTTCACGTCCACTTGCGAAAGTGAGATCTGATAGAGATAATATGATAAGATAAATATATTTTTGGTATTTTATGATATAGATTGGAA
The DNA here is from genome assembly GCA_021437245.1 of Aegilops speltoides. Classification (NCBI taxonomy): domain Eukaryota; kingdom Viridiplantae; phylum Streptophyta; class Magnoliopsida; order Poales; family Poaceae; genus Aegilops; species Aegilops speltoides. The sequence goes on from CM038147.1 coordinate 529,661,108, forward strand.
AAGTAAAGATGCAAATAAAAGTAGATTGAAAGCATATAAGATAAGAGATAGACCCGGGGGCCATAGGTTTCACTAGTGGCTTCTCTCAAGATAGCATAAGTATTACGGTGGGTGAAGAAATTACTATCGAGCAATTGATAGAAAAGCGAATAATTATGAGATTATCTAGGCATGATCATGTATATAGGCATCACGTCCGTGACAAGTAGACCGACTCCTGCCTGCATCTACTACTATTACTCCACACATCGACCACTATCCAGCATGCATCTAGAGTATTAAGTTCATAAAAAACAGAGTAACACATTAAGAAAGATGACATGATGTAGAGGGATAAACTCATGCAATATGATATAAACCCCATCTATTTATCCTCGATGGCAACAATACAATACGTGCCTTGCTGCCCCTGCTGTCACTGGGAAAGGTCACCGCAAGATTGAACTCAAAGCTAACCACTTCTCCCATTGCAAGAAAGATCAATCTAGTAGGCCAAACCAAACTGATAATTCGAAGAGACTTGCAAAGATAACTTAATGACACATAAAAGAATTCAGAGAAGATTCAAATATTTCTCATAGATAAACTTGATGAAAAACCCACAATTCATCGGATCTCGACAAACACACCGCAAAAAGAGTTACATTGAATAGATCTCCAAGAAGATCAAGGAGAACTTTTTATTGAGATTCAAAGAGAGAGGAGAAGCCATCTAGCTAATAACTATGGACCCAAAGGTCTGAGGTAAACTACTCACAACTCATCGGAAGAGATGATGTAGAGGCCCACCATGATCGATTCCCCCTCTGGTGGAGCGCCGACGAAGGCTCCAAGATGGGATCTCGCGGATACAGAAGGTTACGGTGGTGGAAATAGGTTTTCATGGTCGCTTCTGATGTTTTCAGGGTACATGGGTATATGTAGGAGGAAGAAGTAGGTCGGTGGACGCTCGAGGGGCCCACGAGGGTGGGGGGCGCGCCCACCTATAGGGGGCGCGCCGGGCACCCTCGTGGCCGTCTCGCTTGTTTCTTGACTTCCACTCCAAGTCCTCTGGATCACGTTTGTTCCAAAAAGACCACTCCCGAAGGTTTCATGCCGTTTGGACTCCGTTTGATATTCCTTTTCTTCGAAACACTGAAATAGGCAAAAAAAAATAGCAATTCGGGCTGGGCCTCCGGTTAGTAGGTTAGTCCCAAAAATGATATAAAAGTGTAAAGTAAAGCCCATAAACATCCAAAACGGGTAATATAATAGCATGGAACAATCAAAAATTATAGATACGTTGGAGACGTATCAATGCTCTAGAGGTAGGGACGGTGGGGATTTGGAGGCATGAAGATGTTTCACAGGCACCATTTAAGCAATCAGGCTGGGGCCGTGATAGAGATCGGTGGGTGACCAGACTGGATTCGGGAAGAACGTAGATGTGGTTGAAGCCGTGGTTGCGGCAGCGGTTTGAGTTGCCGGTAGGGGGAGGCGCGCGGGGGGGGGGGAAGTGGGGGTGGGGGAAGATACTGAGGAAATTTGATGGGTGGGGATGTGGTTGGAGGAATAAATTCTGAAATCGTGCGCCTAATAAAAATTTCGCTGCGAAACTTGAAACTTGGGCGGGGGAAACATACAACCGAGACGAAGCTCGTAAAATACTCGTGTGTGAGAAAACAGAAAATTGGCAATTCCCATCTCCAAACAAATGTACACTTGTAGTCATTTTTTTCGGTCAATGGTACACCTGGTTTATTAGGAACCATCGCACAGGTAACAGACTTATGGATCATTAACGCAAAAAAATGCACACGGGTACGGCATAGAAGCCGTGTGTGATATTCTAATAATTAACACAAAAAGTGCACACGGTCACACATGCTAATCAACGCTCAAAGCCCTCAAAGGATGCTCATTGGACATTAATACTACAAACTTAAAGTACTACTGCTAATTTGTTCAAATACTACAAACTTAAAGCACTACTGCTAATTCTCACATGCTGCCATCGGGGCATGCTGGCCAGACACCAGTGTTCTCCTTCCCGGCCTTGTAGGTGGCAGCAAATCGTGCTTTGATCTCCGCCAAGCTCTCCTCATCATGGCATGCAGCCTCTTCTTTCTTGGGGCGGAGGGATTCTCTTTTCTTGATAGATTTATGCCTTTTCCGGTCCTCCTGTGCGGCTTTGGCTGCCTTTAGATCCATCGCCCATTCGGCCATGGCAGCCTCAAAGTCCGCCCACGTAACTGTGTGGCCGCCGGCGGTGATGAAATCGGCACGGCGAGATAACATCGCTTCCTTACCATGTGTGCGGTCGTTGGCGGCGTGGAACGCGGCGCCGCGGGATGCCATCACTTCGTTACCAGTTACTGTGCGCCGCGGTGCCATGAACGACGCTTGAAGAGAGCTCTGGGGCAAAGGGGCTGGGCTGAAGGAAATATGCCCTAGAGGCAATAATAAAGTTATTATTTATTTCCTTATTTCATGATAAATGTTTATTATTCATGCTAGAATTGTATTAACCGAAAACATAATACATGTGTGAATACATAGACAAACATAGTGTCACTAGTATGCCTCTACTTGACTAGCTCGTTGAATCAAAGATGGTTAAGTTTCCTAGCCATAGACATGAGTTGTCATTTGATTAACGGGATCACATCATTAGGAGAATGATGTGATTGACATGACCCATTCCGTTAGCCTAACACTTGATCGTTTAGTATGTTGCTATTGCTTTCTTCATGACTTATACAAAGTTCCTACAACTATGAGATTATGCAACTCCCGTTTATCGGAGGAACACTTTGTGTGCTACCAAACGTCACAACGTGAATCGAGTGATTATAAAGGTGCTCTCAGGTGTCTCCGAAGGTACATGTTGGGTTGGCGTATTTCGAGATTAGGTTTTGTCACTCCGATTGTCGGAGAGGTATCTCTGGGCCCTCTCGGTAATGCACATCACTATAAGCCTTGCAAGCAATGTGACTAATAAGTTAGTTATGGGATGATGCATTACGGAACGAGTAAAGAGACTTGCCGGTAACGAGATTGAACTAGGTATTGGATACCGACGATCGAATCTCGGGCAAGTAACATACCGATGGCAAAGGAACAACGATGTTGTTATGCGGTTTGACCGATAAAGATCTTCGTAGAATATGTAGGAACCAATATGGGCATCCAGGTCCCGCTATTGGTTATTGACCGAGAATGGTTCTAGGTCATGTCTACATAGTTCTCGAACCCGTAGGGTCCGCACGCTTACGTTTCGATGACAGTTTTATTATGAGTTTATAAGTTTTGATGTACCGAAGTTTGTTCGGAGTCCCGGATGTGATCACAGACATGAGGAGGAGTCTCGAAATGGTCGAGACATAAAGATTGATATATTGGAAGCCTATGTTTGGACATCGGAATGGTTCCGAGTGAAATCGGCATTTTACCGGAGTACCGGGAGGTTACCGGAACCCCCCGGGGGGTTATTGGGCCTACATGGGCCTCGAGGGAGAAGAGGAAGGAGGCGGTAGGGGCCGCGCCCTCCCTTCCTAGTCCAAATAGGACAAGGGAAGGGGGTGGCGCCCCCCCCTTTCCTTCTCCTCTTCCTCTTCTTTCCCCTTCTCCTACTCCTACTTGGAAAGAGGAGTCCTACTCCCGGTGGGAGTAGGACTCCCCCTGGCGCGCCTCCTTGGCCGGGCGGCCTCCTCCCCTGGCTCCTTTATGTACGGGGCGGGGCACCCATAGACACACAAGTTGATCTACGGATCGTTCCTTAGCCGTGTGCGGTGCCCCCCTCCACCATATTCCACCTCGGTCATATCGTCGTGGAGTTTAGGCGAAGCCCTGCGCCGGTAGAACATCATCATCGTCACCACACCGTCGTGCTGACGGAACTCATCTCCAGAGCTTCGCTGGATCGGAGGCCAGAGATCGTCATCGAGCTGAACGTGTGCTGAACTCGGAGGCCCCGTACGTTCGGTGCTTGGATCGGTTGGATCGTGAAGACGTACGACTACATCAACCGCATTGTGCTAACGCTTCCGCTTACGGTCTACGAGGGTACGTGGACGAACACTCTCCCCTCTCGTTGCTATGCCATCACCACGATCTTGCGTGTGCGTAGGAATTTTTTTGAAATTACTACGTTTCCCAACAGTGGCATCCGAGCCTAGGTTTTATGCGTTGATGTTATATGCACGAGTAGAACACAAGTGAGTTGTGGGCGATACAAGTCATACTGCTTACCAGCATGTCATACTTTGGTTCGGCGGTATTGTTGGATGAAGCGGCCAGTACCGACATTACGCCAGACGCTTACGCGAGACTGGTTCTACCGACGTGCTTTGCACAATTGGCTGGCGGGTGTCAGTTTCTCCAACTTTAGTTGAACCGAGGGTGGCGACGCCCGGTCCTTGCGAAGGTTAAAACAGCACCAACTTGACGAACTATCGTTGTGGTTCTTGATGCGTAGGTAAGAACGGTTCTTGCTCAGCCCGTAGCAGCCACGTAAAACTTGCAACAACAAAGTAGAGGACGTCCAACTTGTTTTTGCAGGGCATGTTGTGATGTGATATGGCCAAGACGTGATGCTATATTTTATTGTATGAGATGATCATGTTTTGTAACCGGTTATCGGCAATCGGCAGAGCCATATGGTTGTCGCTTTATTGTATGAAATGCAAACGCCCTGTAATTGCTTTACTTTATCACTAAGCGGTAGCCATAGTTGTGGAAGCAATAGATGGCGTAAACGACAACGATGCTACGATGGAGATCAAGGTGTCGCACCGGTGACGATGGTGATCACGACGGTGCTTCGGAGATGGAGATCACAAGCACAAGATGATGATGGCCATATCATATCACTTATATTGATTGCATGTGATGTTTATCCTTTATGCATCTTATCTTGCTTTGATTGACGGTAGCATTTTAAGATGATCTCTCACTAAAATTATCAAGAAGTGTTCTCCCGAGTATGCACTTGCCAAAGTTCGTCGTGCCCAGACACCACGTGATGATCGGGTGTGATAAGCTCTACGTCCATCTACAACGAGTGCAAGCCAGTTTTGCACACGCAGAATACTCAGGTTAAACTTGACGAGCCTAGCATATGCAGATATGGCCTCGAAACATGGAGACCGAAAGGTAGAGCGTGAATCATATAGTAGATATGATTAACATAGTGATGTTCACCATTGAAAACTACTCCATCTCACGTGATGATCGGTTATGGTTTAGTTGATTTGGATCACATGATCACTTAGATGACTAGAAAGATGTCTGTCTAAGTGGGAGTTCTTAAGTAATATGATTAATTGAACTTAAATTTATCATGAACTTAGTCCTGGTAGTATTTTGCAAATTATGTTGTAAGATCAATAGCTTGCGTTGTTGCTTTCATATGTTTGTTTTGATATGTTCCTAGAGAAACTGTGTTGAAAGATGTTAGTAGCAATGATGCGGATTGGATCCGTGATCTGAGATTTATCCTCATTGCTGCATAGAAGAATTATGTTCTTAATGCACCGCTAGGTGACAGACCTATTGCAGAAGCAGATGCAGACGTTATGAACATTTGGGTAAGCTCATTATGATGACTACTTGATAGTTTAGTGCACCATGCTTAACGGCTTAGAATCGGGACTTCAAAGACGTTTTGAACGTCATGGACCATATGAGATGTTCCACGAGTTGAAGTTAATATTTCAAGCAAATACCCGAGTTGAGAGATATAATGTCTCCAACAAGTTCTATAGCTAAAAGATGGAGGAGAATCGCTCAACTAGTGAGCATGTGCTCAGATTGTCTGGGTACTTCAATCACTTGAATCAAGTGGGAGTTGATCTTCCAGATAAGATAGTGATTGATAGAATTCTCTAGTCACCATCACTAAGTTACTAGAACTTCGTGATGAACTATAGTATGCAAGGGATGACGAAAACGATTCCCGAGCTCTTCGTGATGTTGAAATCGACGAAGATAGAAATCAAGAAAGAGCATCAAGTGTTGATGATTGACAAGACCACTAGTTTCAAGAGAAGGGCAAAGGGAAAGAAAGGGAAACTTCAAGTGGAATGGAAAACAAGTTGTCACTCCTGCGAAGAAGCCCAAAGCTGGACCAAAGCCTGAAACTGAGTGCTTACACTGCAAAGGAAATGGTCACTAGAAGCAGAAATGCCCTAAATATTTGGTGGATAAGAAGATTGGCAAAGTGAACAAGGGTATATTTGATATACAGGTGTTTGATGTGTGCCTTACTAGTGTTTATAGTAACCCCTGAGTATTTGATACTTGTTCGGTTGCTAAGATTAGTAACTCGAAACAAGAGTTACAGAATAAACAGAGACTAGTTGAACGGGAAGTGACGATGAGTGTTGGAAGTAGTTCCAAGATTGATATGATCATCATCGCACACTCCCTATACTTTCGGGATTAGTGTTAAACCTAAATAAATGTTATTTGGCGTTTGCGTTGAGCATGAATATGATTTGATTGTGTTTATTGCAATACGGTTATTCATTTAAAATCAGAGAATAATTGTTGTTCTGTTTACATGAATAAAACCTTCACAGGTCATACACCCAATGAAAATAGTTTGTTGGATCTCGATCGTACATATTCATAATATTGAGGCCAAAAGATGCAAAGTTAATAATGATAGTGCAACTTATTTGTGGCACTGCCGTTTGGGTCATATCGGTGTAAAGCGCATGAAGAAACTCCATAAAGATGGATTTTCGGAATCACTTGGTTATGAATCATTTGATGCTTGCGAACCATGCCTTTTGGGCAAGATGACTAAAACTCCGTTCTTCGGAACAATGGAACGAGCTACCGACTTATTGGAAATAATACATACTGATGTATGCAGACCAATGAGTATGAAGGCTCGTGGCAAGTATTGTTATTTTCTGACCTTCACAAGATGATTTGAGCAGATATGGGTATATCTACTTGATGAAACATAAGTCTGAAATAGTTGAAAGGTTCAAAGAATTTCAGAGTGAAGTGGAAAAATCATCGTAACAAGAAAATAAAGTTTCTGCGATCTGGTCTTCAAGTAAAACAATGTGGAATAGTTTCACAGCTCATGCCACCTGGAACACCACAACGTTATGGTGTGTCCGAACATCATAACCACACTTTATTGGATATGGTGCGATCTATGATGTCTCTTACTGATTTACCAATATTGTTTTGGGGTTATGCATTAGAGACAGCTGCATTCACATTAAAAGGGCACCATCTAAATCCGTTGAGACGACAACATATGAACTGTGGTTTAGCAAGAAACCCAAGTTGTTGTTTCTTAAAGTTTGGGGCTGCGATGCTTATGTGAAAAATTTTCATCCTGATAAGCTCGAACCCAAATCGGAGAAGTGTGTCTTCATAGAATACCCAAAGGAAATTGTTGGGTACACCTTCTATCACAGATCCGAAGGCAAGATATTCGTTGCTAAAAATGGATCCTTTCTAGAGAAGGAGTTTCTCTCGAAAGAAGTGAGTGGGAGGAAGGTAGAGCTTGATAAGGTAATTTGTACCTTCTCCCGAATTGGAAAGTAGTTCATCACAGAAATCAGTTCCAGTGATTCCTACACCAATTAGTGAGGAAGCTAATGGATATCATGAAACTTCAGATCAAGTTACTACATAATCTCGTAGGTCTTCCAAAGTATAGTCCGCACCAGAGTGGTACGGTAATTCTGTTCTGGAAGTCATGTTACTAGACCATGATGAACCTACGAACTATGGGGAAGCGATGATGAGCCCAGATTCCGCGAAATGGCTTGAGGCCGTGAAATCTGAGATTGGATCCATGTATGAGAACAAAGTGTGGACTTTGGTGGAGTTGCCCGATGATCGGCAAGCCATATTGTATAAATGGATCTTCAAGAGGAAGATTGATGCTGATAGTAGTGTTACTATCTACAAAGCTCGACTTGTCGCAAAAAGGTTTTTGACAAGTTCAAGGTGTTGACTACAATGAGATTTTCTCAACTGTAGCGATGCTTAAGTCTATCCGAATCATGTTAGCAATTGCCACAATTTATGAAATCTGGCAAATGGATGTAAAAACTGCATTCCTTAATGGTTTTCTTAAGGAAGAGTTGTATATGATGCAACCAGAAGGTTTTGTCAATCCTAAATGTGTTAACGAAATGTGCAAGCTCCAGCGATCCATCTATGGACTGGTGCGAGCATCTCAGAGTTGGAATATACGCTTTGATAAGTTGATCAAAGCATATAGTTTTGTACAGACTTACGGTGAAGCCTGTATTTACAAGAAAGTGAGTGGGAGCAATACAGCATTTCTGATAAGTATATGTGAATGACATATTGTTGATCGGAAATAATGTAGAATTATTCTGCAAAGCATGAAAGGATACTTGAATAAGAGTTTTTCAAAGAAAGACCTCGGAGAAGCTGATTACATATTGAGCATCAAGATCTATATAGATAGATCAAGACGCTTGATAAGATTTTTCAATGAATACATACCTTGATAAATTTTTGAAATAGTTCAAAATGGAACAGTCAAAGAAGGAGTTCTTGCCTGTGTTGCAAGGTGTGAAATTGAGTAAGACTCAAGACCCGACCATGGCAGAAAATAGAAAGAGAATGAAAAGTCATTACCTATGCCTCACTCATAGGTTCTATAAAGTATGCTATGCTGTGAACCAGACATATTGTATACCTTGCTCTGAGTTTGGCAAGGGAATACAATTTTGATCTAATATTAGATCACTGGACAGCGGTCAAGAATATCCTTAGTAAGGACTAAGGAGATGTTTCTCGATTATGGAGGTGATAGAAGAGTTCTTTGTAAAAGTTACATCGATGCAAACTTTTACACCGATCCAGATGACTCTAGGTCTTAATCTGGATACATATTGAAAGTGGGAGCAATTAGCTAGAGTAGCTCCGTACAGAGCATTGTAGACATAGAATATTTGCAAAATACATACGGCTCTGAATGTGACAGACCCGTTGACTAAGATTCTCTCATGAGCAAAACATAATCACACCTTAGTACTCTTTGGGTGTTAATCACATAAGCGATGTGAACTAGATTATTGACTCTAGTAAACCATTTCGGTGTTGGTCACATGACGATGTGAACTATGGGTGTTAATCATATACAGATATGAATATTGGTGTTAAATCACATGGTGATGTGAACTAGATTATTGACTCTAGTGCAAGTGGGAGACTGAAGGAAATATGCCCTAGAGGCAATAACAAAGTTATTATTTATTTCCTTATTTCATGATAAATGTTTATTATTCATGTTAGAATTGTATTAACCGGAAACATAATACATGTGTGAATACATAGACAAACATAGTGTCACTAGTATGCCTCTACTTGACTAGCTCGTTGAATCAAAGATGGTTAAGTTTCCTAGCCATAGACATGAGTTGTCATTTGATTAATGGGATCACATCATTAGGAGAATGATGTGATTGACATGACCCATTCCGTTAGCCTAGCACTTGATCGTTTAGTATGTTGTTATGGCTTTCTTCATGACTTATACAAAGTTCCTACAACTATGAGATTATGCAATTCCCGTTTACCGGAGGAACACTTCGTGTGCTACCAAACGTCACAACGTAACTGAGTGATTATAAAGGTGCTCTACAGGTGTCTCCGAAGGTACATGTTGGGTTGGCGTATTTCGAGATTAGGTTTTGTCACTCCGATTATCGGAGAGGTATCTCTGGGCCCTCTCGGTAATGCACATCACTATAATCCTTGCAAGCAATGTGACTAATAAGTTAGTTGCGGGATGATGCATTACGGAACGAGTAAAGAGACTTGCCGGTAACGAGATTGAACTAGGTATTGGATACCGACGATCGAATCTCGGGCAAGTAACATACCGATGACAAAGGGAACAACATATGTTGTTATGCGGTTTGACCGATAAAGATCTTCGTAAAATATGTAGAAACCAATATGGGCATCCAGGTCCCGCTATTGGTTACTGACCGAGAATGGTTCTAGGTCATGTCTACATAGTTCTCGAACCCGTAGGGTCCGCACGCTTAACGTTTCGATGACAGTTTTATTATGAGTTTATAAGTTTTGATGTACCGAAGTTTTTTCGGAGTCCCGGATGTGATCACGGACATGACGAGGCGTCTCGAAATGGTTGAGACATAAAGATTGATATATTGGAAGCCTATGTTTGGACATCGGAATGGTTCCGGGTGAAATCGGCATTTTACCGGAGTACCGGGAGGTTACCGGAACCCCCCGGGGGGTTATTGGGCCTACATGCGCCTCGAGGGAGAAGAGGGAAGGAGGCATGAGGGGGCCGCACGCCCCTCCCCTTCCTAGTCCGAATAGGACAAGGGAAGGGGGGCGGCGCCCCCCCTTTCCTTCTCCTCTTCCTCCTCTTTCCCCCCTTCTCCTACTCCCCCTTGGCGCGCCCTCCTTGGCCGGTGGCCTCCTCCCCCCTGGCTCCTTTATATATGGGGGCGGGGGGGCACCCCATAGACACACAAGTTGATCTACGGATCGTTCCTTAGCCGTGTGCGGTGCCCCCCTCCACCATATTCCACCTCGGTCATATCATCGCGGAGTTTAGGCGAAGCCCTGCGCCGGTAGAACATCATCATCGTCACCACACCGTCGTGCTGACGGAACTCATCTCCGGAGCTTCGCTGGATCGAAGGCCGGAGATCGACATCGAGCTGAACGTGTGCTGAACTCGGAGGCCCCGTACGTTCGGTGCTTGGATCGGTCGGATCGTGAAGACGTACGACTACATCAACCGTGTTGTGCTAACGCTTCCGCTTACGGTCTACGAGGGTACGTGGACGAACACTCTCCCCTCTTGTTGCTATGCCATCACCATGATCTTGCATGTGCGTAGGAATTTTTTTGAAATTACTACGTTTCCCAACACGGGCAGCCATACAGTGCGGTGGTTTTTAAGAGCCAACAACAAACTACAAAGGAAATTTGGCTTCCCTTACAATGTTGCTTGTTCATCCTCGCACACGGTTCATCTCGGCCGGTTTTGGAAAACTGTGTGCGCTGAGGCTACTGTGTTTTGCGTTATGATTGGCCGGAACCCCAGCCACGCGGATCGCATGTGTGCACCGTAGGATGCGCCGCGATCGAACAGCAATCCACGACTCACATCACATCCGTGCCGCTGTAGCTGGATTGGATTTATATGCCAAATGCCTAGAAAATGAATATAATCCCTTAAATATTGTAAATGAGACCGGAAAATGCCAAATTTGAACACGGTAATTTACAGGGTGTATGTTCTTCGTAGGAAAAAAACTCCAGGGCAAAGAGCAAAGAAAATTTGGATTCCCCTTCAATTTTGGTGATTTCCCTCTCGAAAGCATGGAACTTCCCGGCGATGGTTTGATTTATGAAGGGCGTGCATGATGACATAAGCCAAACATTCTCTAATTTTCACCAGGGCATGGTGAGGTCATACCATGGCACCATGCCAAGCGTCATGTTTTTCAATCATTTATTTCATTTTTTCTATAGTTGAAAACCCAATAAACAAACGTTTGTGGTTGACTATTGCCACACATTTCATCAAAATATTTGTCCATTCCTTGTCAAAGGCATGAGAATTTACTAAATGGCACGAGCATCATTTTCCATACCGTTCTTGTGCACCCTTTCATGCACCGGTTGTTTGAACTTGAATTATGTGCATTAATGCCTAGAAAATGCACATAATCCCCTAAATATCGTAAATGAACCCGGAAAAGTGTCAAATTTGAACGTGGTAATTTGCAGGGTGTATGTTCATTTTAGAAAAAAAAACTCATGGACAAAGGACAAAGGAAACTTGGATCCCCCTTCAATCATGGTGATTTCCCTCTCGAAACCATGAAACTTCTTCGGTGATGGTTCGATTTATGAAAGGCGTGCATGAAGACATAAGGACAACATTCTCAAATTTTTACCAGGGCATGGTGATGCCATACCATGGCACCATGCTAGGCTTCATGTTTTTAAAGCATTTATTTCATTTTTTGTATAGTTGTTACCAAGTAAACGACGCGTTTATGGTTGACTATTGCCACACATTTCCTCGAATTATCTGTCCATTCCTTGTAAAAGGCCTGAGAATTTACTAAATGGCACGAGGATGGTTTTCCAGACCGTGCTTGTGCACCTTTTCATGCACCGATTGTTTGAATTTGTATTATGTGCATTAATGCCTAGAGAATGCAAATAATCCCCTAAATATGGTAAATGAACACGGAAAAGTGTCAAATTTGAACGTGGTGATTTGTAGGGTGTCTGTTCATCGTAGAAAAAACCCATGGACAAAGGACAAAGGAAATTTGGATCCCTTTCAATCTTGGTGATTTCCCCCTCGAAACCATGGAACTTCCATGATGGTTCGATTTATGAAAGGCATGCATCACGACATAAGGATAACATTCTCAAATTTCTACTAGGGCATGGTGAGGCCATACCATGGCACCATGCCAGGCGTCATGTTTTTCAAGTATTTATTTCATTTTTTGTATAGTTGTTACACAGTAAACAACGCGTTTATGGTTGACTATTGCCACACATTTCCTCCAAACATCTGTCCATTCCTTGGAAAAGGCATGAGAATTTACTAAATGGCACGAGGATGGTTTTCCAGACCGTTCTTGTACACCTTTTCTTGCACCGATTGTTTGAATTTGAATTATGTGCATTAATGCCTAGAGAATACAAATAATTCCCTAAATATGGTAAATGAACATGGAAAAGTGTGAAATTCGAACGTGGTGATTTACAGGTTGTATGTTCATCGTAAAAAAACTCATGGACAAAGGACAAAGGAAATTTGGACCCCCCCCTTCAAACTTGTTGATTTCCCCCTCGAAGCCATGTAACTTCCTCGGTGATGGTTCGATTTATGAAAGGCGTGCATGACGACATAAGAAAAACATTCTCAAATTTTTACCAGGGCACGGTGAGGCCAACCATGGCACCATGCCAGGCGTCATGTTTTCCAAGCATGTATTTCATTTTTGTATACATTAATTCCGGGTTCGTTTGGCCTTTTTTGTACATTAATTGAATTTCTGGGCATTTAATGTCCATAATTCAAATTTGAACTACAAGCACATGCTCCAGTGCACCAAAGTTGGTTGAAAAATCACATGTGTTTCCTTGAGTGAATTTCTAGGTCCCATGCAACAAATGGGAATGAAATTCAAACATCTGGGCGTCGTGGCTTGGCCGGAAAGATAGAGAACTTGGTTTTTTAATTTATGTAAATCCAAAACACGCCTGAAAATAACTTGCCATGGTATCATGACATGGCACCAACATGTTGCGTTAATTTTTTTGGCTGAATTGGGACATGCTTTGGTATAAGCTGCTTGCAAACTAGAGCTTCTCTCAAGAAGGCTCGTGGTTCCGAGAGGGAACGTGTCACCTCCGTGTGCGAAACGACATACGTACACTGCCTTCTCCCGCGCCTTAATTTGTTTACACAGGCAGATTAGACCAAATCGTGCTAAATTTTGGAATTATTCCGGGTTCGTTTGGCCTTTTTTGTACATTAATTGAATTTCTGGGCCTTTAATGTGCATAATTCAAACTTGAACTACAAGCATATGCTCCAGTGCACCAAAGTTGGTTGAAAAATCACATGTGTGTCCTTGGGTGAATTTCTAGGTCCCATGCAAGAATGAGAATGAAATTCAAACATCTGGGCGTCGTGGCTCTGCCGAAAAGATTGAGAAACCTCATTTTTTAATTCCTGTAAATTCAAAACACGCCTGAAAATCATGAAACTTGGCATGGTGTCATGACATGGCACCAACATGCTGTGGTAATTTTTCTGTTCGCGTTGCGAAGGTGCACAAATTAAAAATCAACAAAGTCATTTTGGAACAAGGGTTGTCACGTTACAAATCGGAAACAAAACTATTATTTAAACCGTGGGCGTTCTACTTACCAATTACGTGCTGCCACGCGTCCCTTTTTTATTGGCTAGGAAGTGCCGTGCGGGTAGCTATTTGAGTACGGGAGGCGTGCGATCAGAGTCCTGCGCGTGCTCATCGGGAGGAGAGCCCTTTGACCTCTATCCGCCACACACCTCCCTCCCAACGTCTCCATTAATGGTGCCCGAGCCCCTGTTTCACGATGTGCTCACTAGACTAAGATTTAAGAGAGAAAAGTGAAAATCTGAAAAGAAAGTTTTGCACGAATCTTGCTGACGAATCTATATAGCATCGACTGCACTTATAGCAAGCATGTTGAATACAAGGACGATGATAGTGGATAATAATTGTCTTACATTTCTAGGAAGATAACTAAAAAAGCCACATGCGGCTACGCCCGAAATACACAAGGGTAAAAGAAGAAGGAAGACGCATACAATGATCTGGCTCGCTGATCTCTACTTTCTTGATGCGATACAGGTCGTGGAGACTAGTTCTCGCTGCGAGCGGTGATGATCTCTTGCATCAGTTTCATGTCCTTAATACGTTGCTCGGAAGCAACCGCGGATTCCTCCACCAGCATTTCGCGCTCGATGCGGAGCATGGCATTCTCGTCCATAAGTTTCTTGACGATGACTCCCATACTCTTCAACAAGGCAGCGGTCTCCTCCGCCTGCTCCACCCTTCCGGCGATCTTCGCCCTCAGCAGGTCGCGGTCCGCCCGGAGTTGTTCAAACGAGGCATTCAACTCGTCCAGCAGCTTCATCCAGCCAGAGATCTAATCCATCTGGCTATGGACGATCGCATGCGTGCGCCTGTAAGAGTCCTTGCCTGCCCGTGAGAGATTTTCCTGGACCGCCGCGGCGCGGGAGGACATCTTTGCTGCATTCGCGACACGGCAGGACATATTTGCTTCTTGTGCGGCACGACCGGACCAGTCTGCTGCATCGACAGCGCGGCGGGACCTCCTTGCTGCTTTGGCGGTGCGGTGAGACCTCCGTGCTGCTTCGGCGGCGTGGCGGGACAAGTCGGCTGCTTTCGTGGCTAAGCGGGACATCTCTTGTGCTTCCGTTTCCATGCTCACCTCTCCGTGGTGGTAATCTCTCGACCGAGAACTCAATCTGGCCATGGCAGACGGAAGAGAACGATGCAGAATGACTTGTTCCCTTTTGTGGATGAGGAAGTGAGGAAGGAATGTGCAGTCATCTTGGCATAGTACAATATTTATAACCGAGTACTAATACGCTCCTAAGTGGGAAACCGTTTAGGTTTTGATCGGTGTGAATAGGTTTGCAATTTGGAAGGTGACGGGACGCATGCTCAAAATTTGTCGACTGTTCTATAATTTCTAAGTGCGACACTATTCTCGGATGGTGTAACGAGGGCACGCTTTCTCGGCCGCGTACGTGGCATTTGGTGCACCGCAATAGGCAATGTCAGCACACGTCTTGTTCCAAGAACCGTGCGCGCTCGTTATTACCATCACGCACGCTTCTTTCAATTAGAATGTGTGCCCGTCTAGCACCCACACGTTGATCTGTCTAACTATTTATGTTTGTTGTGGCTAATCGCAAATAGTTCATCCGTGTGAAGTGTATTCCATCAACCAGACACACCTTTGATCTGGCTGACCGTTTCTGTTCTGTTGCCTAATCGCAAAGAGTTAATCCTTCTGAAGTTATTCTCTGAATCGAACACACCTTTATCTAGCTGTTCGTTTCTGTTATTCCGCCTCATCACAAAAAGTTAATCCGAGTGAACCGTATGCCGTGCATCGCACACGGAACTAAAATCTGAACCGTGTTTGATGCATCCATCATCGCAAACGTTTTTGACATTTTTGATGGTTCTCTGACACCATCGTTTGCGATTATTGCATCGCACATAGTTTCTCGAAGGCTCTCTGATCGTAGTGTCACGTTAGCAGCATCCTATAGTAGTGGTATTCGGTGATTTGTGTGTTGTCTCCTACTGGATTGATACATTGGTTCTCAAACTGAGGGAAATACTTATCTCTACTTTGCTGCATCACCCTTTCCTCTTCAAGGTAAAAACCAACGCAATCTCAAGAAGTAGCAATACTATAGATCAAGTCCTAACAAAACTAACTCGGTTACATGATTAATCTCATCGAAGTCCTCATCGAGCAGCGAGCCTATGAAGGAATTACTCACTCCCGCTGGGGAGCATCATGGAATAGACGATGAAGGAAGGTTGATGATGATGAAGACCAAAGTTTCCCCTCTCCTGAGCCATGAACGGGCGCCAGATCTGGCCTCTCGATGAAGAACAGGAGGCGGCGGCGGCTCCGTATTGTAAAACATGATGAAATTTCCTCTCCTATTTTTTTATCGAAAAATAGGACTTTATAGCGTCAGAATTAGGGTCAGTGGGGCCACAAGGTGGGCACAACCCACTAGGGCGCGCTTGGAGGGGGCCGCACCCTGGTGTCTTGTGCTCAACCAGGGGCCCCCCTCTGGTGGTTCTTGGCTCTAGTATTTTTAATATATTGTAAAATAATTTTCCAAAAAGTTTTGTTCCATTCCGAGAACTTTTATTTCTGCACAAAAACAACACCATGGTAGTTCTGCTGAAAACAACGTCAGTCCAGGTTCGTTTCGTTCAAATCATGCAAATTAGAGTCGAAAACAAGAGCAAAAGCATTAGGAAAAGTAGATACGATGGAGACGTATCAACTCCCATAAGCTTAAACCTTTGCTTGTCCTCAAGCAATTCAGTTGATAAACTAAAAATGATAAACAAAAACTTTTACGAACTCTTTTGTTCCTGTTTACATAAATAAGCTTAAGTAGCACCCATGTTTTTGACAAAGATCACGATTAACCATGTCAGCAATAACTCTTAAAAATTATGTTAACTCATATCAATGTCATAATCAACTAGCGAGCAATAATAACATATATCAAATGCCAAAACTTTGTGAAAATAATCATGATATAATATGATAACAGTGGTATCTCACTAGCCCTTTCTGAGACCGCACAACCTAAATGCAGAGCACCTCCAAAGTTCAAGCAGCGACTAACATTGTAATTCATGGTAGAAAAGATCCAGTCATGATGCATTCAACATTAAATATACACAATACATGAGGAGACGATAGTTCTCTCAGATCTGGCGCTTGTTTGAGAAGGTGATGACTCAACATAAAATTAAAAAGACAGTTCCTTCGCAGAGGGAAGTAAGGATTTGCAGAGGTGCCAGAGCTCGAATCTTAAATCAGAGATAAATCAAATTTTGAGAAATGCTCCTTCCATGTTAAACACATTAGTGGTGGTTCCCAGTGATAAAAGTAAGGTTTACTCCCCCACCATCAACAAACACACTCCACGGCTAGCCGAATCCATGGGTCCCGTCCATACCAACAACAATCCTGGGGGAGTTTTGTTTAATTCTTTGCAATATTTGATTTCGGGACTAGGAATCCCTATTACCGCCCCTCTTGTGCAAGGACGACTGAATAAACACTCATCATGAGATATCCCGCTTAGCATGGAAGATACTGACTACCCTCTGTCGCTCTATGAACAATCCAGGCACACATTTGAAGTTTTAGAGGTGGCACATGCAAATTTACTTAGAACGGCAGGGTAATACCGCATATAGGTAGATATAGTGGGCTCAATTGAAATAACTTGGGTTTTATGGATTTTGATGCACAAGCAGTATTCCCGCTTAGTACAGGCGAAGGCAAGCAAATAGGTTAAGAAGTGGCCAGCTAGAGAGCAAAAATGGTCATGAACATGCATTATGAATAATGAACATTGAATACTAGCATGAGTAGGATATGGACACCATGAACATAAATATTGTAGAGGCTATGTTGGTTTTGATTCAACTACATGCATGAGCATATGCCAAGTCAAGCCACTTGAAACATTCAGAGGAGGATACCATATCATCAGACTACATCACAATCATTTTAATGCAATGTTGACATATAAGATAAATCATTATCCACTCCTAGCTATTTAAGCATGGCATGAAAAACTATAATCTCTAATTGTCATTGCAAACATGTTTGATCATAATATGCTGAATCATGGATACCAGGCTAAACATATTTACAAGAACAGAATAGTTAAGTTCATACCCACTTTTCTCTGCCACAACCACTTCATCAAGTATTGTCATTATTGCCTTTCACTTGCACAACCGAACGATATGAAAATAAAAATAGTGCAAGAATGCCGTGGACTAAGCTGGAATCTACAAATATTTTATTCAAAAGGAGAAGGCAAGGTAATCCGGGCTCTTTGTTAGATCAATAATAATACATATAGGAGCCACTCAACATTTTCATCGTGGTCTTATCCTTGGTATGACTCAACAAAAGAAAAGAATTTTGGAGGAACACACTGAAATATTTTTGGAGTTTTTAGTTTTTCTTGAAGAAACCAAAATAAATAGAAGGAAAACGAAAAAGAGAAAAACTATTTACACGGGAAAGCTCCAAAAAATTAGAAAGAAGCAAGAAATCCTTTTAATACTACAACTAGTTAAACTAGAAAGAAAAACCGAAAAGAAGTAAAAAAACATTTTTTGGATTTTCTCAAAGTTTTTCAAACACACAAGTAGAAAGCGAGAAAATAAATCTAGCATGGATAATACCATGAAAAAGTGTGAACACCGACGATTGGAATGAAATGTGTGAACATGAGTATAATATCGATGGAAACACGTACTCCCCCAAGCTTAGGATTTTGGCCTAGCTTGGTAATCACCACTCGTACCGTGGATAATAATCCGAGTGATATCTAATGAAGGCTCCAGGTGCGGCCTCCTCGGCCCGCCGAGCTGCCTTAACCTCCGCCTTGTATGCAAGGGCCTCGTTCTCGAGAACATAATATTTTCTTTTGCTGTGGAAATTAAAGACATCAGGCTCAGGCAAAACAACAGGTACAATGGGTTCTTTATTGAACCTCAAGTTATAAGTATAATTAGTCATTGTGTCCTTAAGGAACTTATGGATCTTCATGGCCTCAAAGTCTAAGTACTGGGTAGGTAAAATGGGATCATTAGGCCAAGGTGATACACCCAACTCCTTTGCTAAACGGGAAGCATAAATACCACCATAAAAGTGACCACTACCAGCATTATGTTGCAACCTTCGTGCAACGATTGCTGCATGGTTATAATGTTTAATTTTTATCAGAGCAGTGTGTTTGAGTCCTAAGTCAGGGGCACACAGTGTGCTACAATCTTGCTTGCCCATGATGCATTTTTCATTAAAGAGTGCAAAGTAATGAATTGATGGGAAATGAATGCTTTTTATCCTAGCGTGTGTCACTCCTCTATCCTCACCATAGCAAAGATTAATTAAAAATGACTCATACTCAGATTTTGGTGGCTCGTCCAGCAAACCCCAAAATGGAATTTTACAAACACCACAAAACACTTCTAGAGGCATGGTAATTGGGCGGTCATAAAGTTTAAACGAAACTCTAGACTCACGAGGATGAAATTTAAATTCTTTAGTGAACTTCTGTGAGGCTGAGATGCTGGATGCTCTTATCTTCAATGTAGGGACCAAGCTCGGTGTTGTGAACATATTGCTCAAATTCTTCTTTAATACACGCACTCGCCATTAAATCGTCACACGGCCATAGGCATGATTTGATAGCGGCAGCCTGTATTGAACTTGCACTTGGCTTAACATATTACCGACGTATCGAGTCACTACTCGATGATGCCTCTGAAGAACTCTTCCTCGAAGAACTCCTAAAGAATTGCATTTTTATTTGCGAACAATTTCTGAAAAATTTTAGGACAAAAAATTTTGTCAACAAAACTTCACAATATTGATAACAACTACTCACAAGGATTCCTAGAGACCATATTGAGCATTCAAACTACTTAGAACTCTAAGAATTCAACATGCAAGCCCATTTACAGCAGCACCAAGAGTAGCTAATTATTCAAAAATATAAACCACTAAAGCAAAAACTAATTGGAGCAATGGATGAGTTACATAGCAAGTAGCAATCCCCCCAAACTGTTTCGGAAACGGAGCTACGAGCAAAGAGATCGAAATCCGCGGGTTGGAGATCAAGAAACGGTTGATCAAGTCTTATTAACAACCACTTTTGATTAGCATTAAACCAAAGAACTTTCGTAGAACACTAAGTTACCTCAACGGGGATATGCACATCCCCAACAATAAGTATGTCATATCCTGCCAATTCCTCTTGAATTGCTCCTATGTGATCATGTGGTAGGAGTTCATCCCGCATCTGCCACAACTAATTTAAAGAAGGGGTCAAAACATATATATATATATATATATATATATATATATATATATATATATGAATGAAACTCAAAACAATTGATGGTAATAAAATAAAATTTTGAATATTGTTTACGTACTTCGTATTGTTCGTCAGAGTAGCCCCGCTGAGAGGTCGAGTTGTAGATGAACTCGCAAATGTAGTATCCACGTAAATTATTCCTGCCTTCCTGCCACAAGCACTTTACGAGAAATAGAGTTCAATCAAACTGATAATCAAGCATGATAAATGGTACTGATGAAACTAGAATCAATGAGAGATGCGCGGAACTAGCTAGTACTACTTGCTTTGGGGTGTGTAAATCGCAGCTCCCTCTGCAGACCCGGAACCATTTCGGTGAACTTTTTCCAAACCCTGCCAGGCAAAGGAAATGATTACTTGATATCAGCAAATGAAGGAAAGTTGCCGATATGGTGCGATAATGATCGATTGAACTTACTTCTGCAGCATTGCAGTCATGTTCGCATAACCATGGGGATCTTTACGTCTCGAGTCTAAGACAGTTACTATTCCCCAGTCAAGCTTAATCTCTAGCAGAATACAGTGGAAGTTGTGCACACATAACTCATCAATTACATTACTATAACCTCGAGTAAGAGAAACCGACTATGCACAAAATAGTAACAGTCACTTGAAGTTGTAAGTAAATAGTATTTTAGCTTTGTTTTGATGTTGAAGTAACGATTGTAGCAACTTGTCCTCAGTATCTTTGACTCTCTTTTTAACCGACCATTCATTTATGGTATTTGGGTTAATAAACCCAATGTCATAGATTTGTCCTTTTTGGCATTCGATGATCTTCAATCTGCATAATATAGTGAGGATAATTATATATACATGCAACGAAAGAGCCGAGCTATAGAGACTTAATTACAGAAGTAATACTTACAGACAGTAGCAAGTCATGAGTTGTTTGTCGAGGGCGTATTGGTTGAATAACTGAAGCAACTCAACTCCAATGAGGCCGTACTCATCTTTGATTTTCACCATCATACTATCCTTCCTAAACTTCCTACAGGTATCCATGTACCATTCATGCAATCTTCGCATCATCGTTGTTAGAGGAGGATGATCAGGTTTGACGAGAGGCTTCCCATACTCGTATATGAAGATCTCTACTGCCTCTAGCGTTTCAAACTCTACATCATAGCTCAGGTAATCACCAGAATTGGTACCGGGCAGTAGCCCAGGATGATTAGCGACGATATCGCTAGACACCTTGAGTGGGGGGGGGATGATTGCTTCACCTGTTCGCCGAGCTGGGGAATTGTTTTCCCACTTCTTTGTTGTGCTAATCTTGCATCACTAGAAGTACTTCCCGACCGCCGCGCATCTTCAGATGTCCTTTTAATACAGCGGACATAGTTGGAATCTGGCAGAGGAGGTGGTGGTCGCTTCAGGGCATCCAGAGTGTGCTTCAATTTCACCGGATCTACCATTTCCTTCGGAGGTGGAGGCTTCCGTTCAAAATGGGCTCCACTTCGGCTGCCATGATGTTATCGGTTTCCATGTCAGTCCTCTAATATGGTAACTTTTCTGGAGCCTTGAGACATGGACCATATTTGAATTGCTTCCTGCCTTTGCTTGTACTACTAGCCGCCGGAGCGGTGGCATCCCTCTTCTGCCGTTGCTGACGTGGCAGAGTCCGCTGACACATCGGAGGAGGCGGTGGAGGAGGCAGAGTGCTTCGACATGCCGTAGGAGGCGGAGGAGGAGGTGATACGTCTCCAACGTATCCATAATTTTTGATTGCTCCATGATACTTTATCTACTGTTTTGGACCATATTGGGCTTTATTTTCCACTTTTATATTATTTTTGGGACTAACCTATTAACCGGAGGCCCAGCCCAGAATTGCTGTTTTTTTGCCTATTTCAGTGTTTCAAAGAAACAGAATATCAAACGGAGTCCAAACGGAATGAAACCTTCGGGAACGTGATTTTCTCACCGAACGCGATCCAGGAGACTTGGACCCTACTCCAAGAAGTGCCAGAGGTGGTCACGAGGGTGGAGGGCGCGCCCCCCCGGGCGCGCCCCCTACCTCGTGGGCCCCCTGTTGCTCCACCAACGTACTCCTTCCTCCTATATATACCTACGTATCCCCGAACGATGAGAGGAGGAGCCAAAAAACCTAATTCCACCGCCGCAACCTTCTGTATCCACGAGATCCCATCTTGGGGCCTTTTCCGGAGCTCCGCCGGAGGGGGTATCCACCACAAAGGGCTTCTACATCAACACCATAGCCCCTCCGATGAAGTGTGAGTAGTTTACTTCAGACCTTCAGGTCCATAGCTAGTAGCTAGATGGCTTCTTCTCTCTTTTTGGATCTCAATACAATGTTCTCCCCCTCTCTCGTGGAGATCTATTCGATGTAATCTTCTTTTTGCGGTGTGTTTGTTGAGACCGATGAATTGTGGGTTTATGATCCAGTATTATCTATGGAAAATATTTGAATCTTCTCTGAATTCTTTTATGTATGATTGAGTTATCTTTGCAAGTCTCTTCGAATTATCCTTTTTGGTTTGGCCAACTAGATTGGTAGTTCTTGCAATGGGAGAAGTGCTTAGCTTTGGGTTCAATCTTGCGGTGTCCTTATCCAGTGATAGAAAGGGTTGCAAGACACGTATTGTATTGTTGCCATCGAGGATAACAAGATGGGGTTTTTATCATATTGCATGAATTTATCCCTCTACATCATGCCATCTTGCTTAAGGTGTTACTCTATTTTTAACTTAATACTCTAGATGCATGCTGGATAGCGGTCGATGAGTGGAGTAATAGTAGTAGATGCAGAATCGTTTCGATCTACTTGTCTCGGACGTGATGCCTATATACATGATCATTGCCTAGATATACTCATAACTATGCTCAATTCTGTCAATTGCTCAACAGTAATTTGTTCACCCACCATAGAATATCTATGCTCTTGAGAGAAGCCACTAGTGAAACCTATGCCCCCCGGGTCTATTCTCATCATATCAATCTCTATCGCTTTATTTACTTACTTTGCTTTTTACTTTTTACTTTCATCTATCTATCAAAAATACCAAAAATATTATTTATCATCTCTATCAGATCTCACTCTCGTAAGTGACCGTGAAGGGATTGACAACCCCTAATCGCGTTGGTTGCGAGTAGCTATCGTTTTGTGTAGGTGTGAGGGACTTGTGCGTGGTCTCCTACTGGATTGATACCTTGGTTCTCAAAAACTAAGGGAAATAGTTATGCTACTTTGCTGCATCATCCTCTCCTCTTCGGGGAAATCCAAAGCAATGCTCAAGAGGTAGCAAGAAGAATTTCTGGTGCCGTTGCCCGGGAGGCTCACACAAGCAAGTCAACTATACCAAGTACCCATCGCAATCCCTATCTCTCGCATTACATTATTTGCCATTTGCCTCTCGTTTTCCTCTCCCCCACTTTACCCTTGCCGTTTTATTTGCCCTCTCTTTCCCAATCTCCTCCTCCCTTTCTTGTTGCCTTTTTGTTTGCTCGTGTGTTAGTTTGCTTGCTTGTCGTCATGACTAGTCTCATATCTTCTCCGTTATCTCCCGAGAATGAAGTTCTAAATTTTAAGCAAAGGGAGGGAGAAAATCTAAAAGATGCTAGGTATAGAATTTGCAATGCTCAAAATAGATCTACCAGGAAGCAATGTACTTCAGTTCTTCTTCACAATTTTTACGTAGGAGCTAATCCTTGGTATAGATATATCCTTGATACCATTACCGGAGGTAATTTCTTGGGTAGCCATACTTTTGATTCTTATAATGCTTTAATAGATATATTTGGCTCACCACCCCTTTTGATTAATGGAACTACGTTAACTTTGGAGCATGTTACGCAAAGGCTTGAAACTATTGAAAATAAAGTTGCTACCATTGAATCAATTGAAAATCTTGATAAAATGATCCACAATCAAATTACCCAATATGGATCTAAGGTAGGAATGACTTTTAAAAATATTAAAGAAAAATAACCCATAGTTAATGAGAAAATAAATCTAGATTCCACAGGAATCAATAAACTTGAGGGTATCATTACCAACTTGGGAACCGCTTTTTCTTCCGTTCAAAACACTCCAAGTTCTTCTACTAAAAATACTAAGCCTATTTATGTTCCTAAGAATAAGGGTGAATCATCTAGTAAGGAAACTGCGGATCTTAAATCTATAAGTGTTCATCCCAATCTTTTTACCATCATTAAGGAACCATTTGCTATAGATGAATTTTTCGATCTTTTGCCTGAAAATTTGACAATTACTAGGAAGAAAGAAAATTATAAAGGAGGTAGATGCCTCATTGAAGAATTGCCTACCAAAGATGGCAATACCTAGATCTATCCTTGCTTTTATGCCTAGCTAGGGGCGTTAAACGATAGCGCTCGTTGGGAGGCAACCCAATTTTATTTCTGTTTTTTGTTTTTGCTTCTGTTTTGGAATAAATAATCTATCTACCTTCTGTTTGGATGTAGTTTTATGTTTTAATTAGTGTTTGTGCCAAGTAGAACCTATAGGATAACCTACGATGATAGTTGATTTGATTCTGCTGAAAAACAGAAACTTTGCGCGCACGAATATAATTTTGTTAAATCACAGGAACGTGATTTTATGTTGATTCGTTTTGATACTGTGCAATAAACAAATTGTCCAGGACTTCCTATTTTAATAGAATTTTATAGTTCCAGAAGTTTGCGTTAGTTACAGATTGCTACAGACTGTTCTGTTTTTGACAGATTCTGTTTTACGTGTGTTGTTTGCTTATTTTGATGAATCTATGGCTAATAAAATATTTTATAATCCATAGAGAAGTTGGAATACAATAGTTTTAACACCAATATAAATAAAGAATGAGTTCATTACAGTACCTTAAGTAGTTCTTTGTTTTCTTTCTCTAACGGAGATCACGAGATTTCTGTTGAGTTTTTTGTTGTGAAGTTTTCAAGTTTTGGGTGAATTCTTTTGATGGATTATGGAACAAGGAGTGGCAAGAGCCTAAGCTTGGGGATGCCCATGGAACCCCCAAGATAATCCAAGGAAACCAAAATTAAAGCTTGGGATGCCCTGAAGGCATCCCTCTTTAAATCCCACTTCCATCGGTAATTTACTTGGAGCTATATTTTTATTCACCACATGATATGTGTTTTGCTTGGAGCGTCTTGTATTATTTGCGTCTTTGCTTGTTAGTTTACCACAATCATCCTTGCTGTACACACCTTTTGAGAGAGCCATACATGAATTGTAATTTGTTAGAATACTCTACGTGCTTCACTTATATCTTTTGAGCTTGATAGTTTTGCTAATAGTGCTTCACTTATATCTTTTGAGCGTGATAATTTTTGCTCTAGTGCTTCACTTATATCTTTTAGAGCACGGTGGTGGATTTTTTTACAGAAACTATTGATCTCTCATGCTTCACTTAGATTATTTTGAGAGTCGTTAATAGCATGGTAATTTGCTTAATGTTAATATACTTGGTGTTCAAGATATGTGAAACTTTCTTTTGAGTGCGTTGAATACTAAGATAAGTTTGATGCTTGATAATTGTTTTGAGATATGAAGATGGTGATATTTGAGTCATGCTAGTTAAGTAGTTTTGAATTCAAAAGAATACTTGTGTTGAAGTTTGTGATTCCCGTAGCATGCACGTATGGTGAACCGTTATGTGATGAACTCGGAGCATGATTTATTTATTGATTGTCTTCCTTATGAGTGGCGGTCGGGGACGAGCGATGGTCTTTTCCTACCAATCTATCCCCCTAGGAGCATGCGCATAATACTTTGCTTTGATAACTTCTAGATTTTTGCAACAAGTATATGAGTTCTTTATGACTAATGTTGAGTCCATGGATTATACGCACTTTTTCCCATCCTTCACCTTTGCTAGCCTCTCTAATACTGCGAACTTTTTGCCGGTATCATACACCCACCATATACCTTCCTCGAAACAGCCACCATACCTACCTATCATGGCATTTCCATAGCAATTACGAGATATATTGCCATGCAACTTTCCACCGTTCCGTTTATTATGACACGCTCCATCAATGTCATATTGCTAGCATGATCATGCAGTTGACATCGTATTTGTGGCAAAGCCACCGTTCATAATTCTTTCATACATGTCACTCATGATTCATTGCATATCCCGGTACACCGCCGGAGGCATTCATATAGAGTCATACTTTGTTCTAAGTATCAAGATGTAATGGTTGAGTTCTAAGAAAAATAAAAGTGTGATGATCATCATTATTAGAGCATTCTCCCAAGTGAGGAAAGGATGATGGAGACTATGATTCCCCCATAAGTCGGTATGAGACTACGGACGAAAAAAGAGGCCATAAAAAAGAGAGAAAAAGCCCAAATAAAAAAATAAAAAAATGAGAGAAAAAGAGAGAAGGGACAATGCTACTATCCTTTTACCACACTTGTGCTTCAAAGTAGCACCAAGATCTTCATGATAGAGAGTCTCTCATTTTTCACTTTCATATACTAGTGGGAATTTTTCATTATAGAACTTGGCTTGTATATTCCAATGATGGGCTTCCTCAAAATGCCCTAGGTCTTCGTGAGCAAGCGAGTTGGATGCACACCCACATAGTTTCTTTTGTAGAGCTTTCATATACTTATAGCTCTAGTGCATCCGTTGCATGGCAATCCCTACTCACTCACATTGATATCTGTTGATGGGCATCTCCATAGCCCGTTGATACGCCTAGTTGATGTGAGACTATCTTCCCTCTTTTTGTCTTCTCCACAACCACCCTTCTATTCCACATATAGTGCTATATCCATGGCTCACGCTCATGTATTGCGTGAAGATTGAAAAAGTTTTGAGAATGTCATAAGTATGAAACAATTGCTTAGCTTTTCATCGGGGTTGTGCATGATTTAAATATTTTATGTGGGGAATATGGAGCATAGCCAAACTATATGATTTTGTAGGGATAACTTTCTTTGGCCATGTTATTTTGAGAAGACATGATTGCTTTGATTAGTATGCTTGAAGTATTATTATTTTTTATGTCAATATGAACTTTTGTCTTGAATCTTTTGGATCTGAATATTCATATCACCATTAATAAGATTTACATTGAAATTATGCCAAAGTATCACTCCTCATCAAAAATTCTTTTTTTATCATTTACCTACTCGAGGACGAGCAGGAATTAAGCTTGGGGATGCCTGATACGTCTCCAACGTATCTATAATTTTTTATTGCTCCATGCTACTTTATCTACTGTTTTCGACCATATTGGGCTTTACTTTCCACTTTTATATTATTTTTGGGACTAACCTATTAACCGGAGGCCCAGCCCAGAATTGTTGTTTTTTTGCCTATTTCAGTGTTTCGAAGAAACGGGATATCAAACGGAGTCCAAACGGAATGAAACCTTCGGGAACCTGATTTTCTCACCGAACGTGATCCAGGAGACTTGGACCCTACTCCAAGAAGTGCCAGAGGCGGTCACGAGGGTGGAGGGCGCGCCCCCTACCTCGCGGGCCCCCTGTTGCTCCACCGACTTACTCATTCCTCTTATATATACCTACGTATCCCCAAACGGTCAGAGGAGGAGCCAAAAAACCTAATTCCACCGCCGCTACCTTCTGTATCCACGAGATCCCATCTTGGGGCCTGTTCCGGAGCTCCGACGGAGAGGGCATCCACCATGGAGGGCTTCTACATCAACACCATAGCCCCTTTGATGAAGTGTGAGTAGTTTACTTCAGACCTTCGGGTCCATAGCTAGTAGCTAGATGGCTTCTTCTCTCTTTTTGGATCTCAATACAATGTTCTCCCCCTCTCTCGTGGAGATCTATTCGATGTAATCTTCTTTTTGCGGTGTGTTTGTTGAGACCGATGAATTGTGGGTTTATGATCCAGTATTATCTATGGAAAATATTTGAATCTTCTCTGAATTCTTTTATGTATGATTGAGTTATCTTTGCAAGTCTCTTCAATTATCCTTTTTGGTTTGGCCAACTGGATTGGTAGTTCTTGCAATGGGAGAAGTGCTTAGCTTTGGGTTCAATCTTGCGTTGTCCTTACCCAAAGGATGTAAAGGATTGCAAGGCACGTATTGTATTGTTTCCATCGAGGATAACAAGATGGGGCTTTTATCATATTTCATGAATTTATCCCTCTACATCATGTCATCTTGCTTAAGGCGTTACTCTGTTTTTAACTTAATACTCTAGACGCATGCTGGATAGCGGTCGATGAGTGGAGTAATAGTAGTAGATGCAGAATCATTTCGATCTACTTGTCTCGGACGTGATGCCTATATACATGATCATTGCCTAGAAATACTCATAACTATGCTCAATTCTGTCAATTGCTCAACAGTAATTTGTTCACCCACCATAGAATATCTATGCCCTTGAGAGAAGCCACTAGTGAAACCTATGGCCCCCGAGTCTATTCTCATCATATCAATCTCTATCGCTTTATTTACTTGCTTTGGTTTTACTTTGCTTTTTTACCTTTTACTTTGCATCTATCTATCAAAAATACCAAAAATATTATTTATCATCTCTATCAGATCTCACTCTCGTAAGTGACCGTGAAGGGATTGACAACCCCTAATCGCGTTGGTTGCGAGTAGCTATCGTTTTGTGTAGGTACGAGGGACTTGTGCGTGGTCTCCTACTGGATTGATACCTTGGTTCTCAAAAACTAAGGGAAATACTTATGCTACTTTGCTGCATCATCCTCTCCTCTTCGGGGAAATCCAACGCAATGCTCACGAGGTAGCAGGACGCAGTGTGCCCTCACACGCCGGAGGAGGCGGAAGAGGAGGCGGAGTGCCCTGATCACTCGCCGGAGGAGGAGGCGGCGGATTGCCCTGACTCACCAGAGGAGGAGGAGGCGTCCAGTTTGGAAGGTTAATGTACTCCTTCCACCATAGATAGGTATTCCTTAAAGCAGCTCCCAGATGAATGTCCCTTTCACCTGTAGGGAAGTCAAGCTCCAGCTCCTCAAATCCCTCCTTTATTTCATCCACCGTCACAACAACATAGCCATGTGGAATCGAACGACAATGAAAAGTTCCCTCAGCAAAATTATTTCCCATACACTGGTATGCGTCGGTGCTATACAAACGGTTTTAAACCCCTTTCCGCGATGACATTTGGAACCGTCGCCAAGTAAGTATCGGCGATAGGGGGGTCCTTCCCACACGACCCAGAAACCGTCGGGGATAGGCCCTCCTGGCACACAACCTGGCTCGTGTGCGATAGGGCGAGGCATGGAAACCCAATTGTTTCCGTTCGTATGTACATCCCACACGGTGAATCCCAGAAAAACATTTCCGTTCATATGTATATCACACACAGTCAATCCAAGGAGGACATTTCCGTTCTTATGTACATCCCACACAGTGAATCCAGGGAAAGCGTTTCCGTTCATATGTATATCCCAGACGATTAGGCTGCTATAATCGTGTGAAAAAGGTGGACATCAACATTTAGTCTGCCGATATGTTTGTGATAGGTACGTTATCGCACACGGTTCAAGAATGTAAAATGTGTGCGGTACCTCTACTAACGCCAACGTGTACATTTTCGTAACGTGTGCGATTGGTATTCCTATCACACACGCACACTGGTTTGAAACGTTTGTCGTATTGCCATGAATCGCACACAAAACCGTGTGTGCGTCCGAAAGGCATCACAAACGTTTCACGTCAAAGAAGCGTCTGTTTCTTTCTTCATCGCACACACTGTTTTCTTTATAATCGTGTGCACATTATTTTATTTGCTCATGTCCAATTTTTTTGCCTGTAATTAATTATTCGAATTGGAATTTTTGAAATATGAAACGTGCAATTCAAATTTCAGCACAATAGTTCAACAACGAATCCATAAATAAAATTGTCAGTACAATATGTTCAGTAATTACAGGATTAGACAACAATTAACTATGATGAACCACAATATTTACACGCGGTAACGGTGAAGAGACAAGTGTAAATCATGTTGACTGCCAATGTTCTTGAAGAATCGGAATGCTCATAATGTGCCTTCCTGCATGCCATAGGGACGAACAACTTTTGTCCAACCCCTTGTGACGATCGCCCACTCATCTTTCACCGCTTCAGGAAGACTTCTAGAGCACTATCATGGTAGTATGAATTATATACTTCAACCTTAGTTCCCTCCACTCCGGTCATGTAGTTTACATAGACTAAGATCTTTTACATGGAATACAATCTTTCTACTTGCTTTGTGTCGCACTACCAGCACTCCACCCTTGAAGCTAAACATTATGCCATTCATAATTCCTTAGTTCATTTGTTCAAATATGAATTTGATATGATTCTAATGTTCCTACTCCAGTTTTGAAATGTGTGTCTGCATGTTATAAAGATATAAGAGGTTTGTATTTATGTGTGTGGTCTGTAGGGAGGGGTTTGTATACGGAGGGGTTTGTAGGGAGACACTCTTCGAGTTGAATCCGCAATGCATTCCATAGATAATCTGACTACTTTATATGTTTTCATGAACCTCAGATACTGAACAACATCGTAATGATTATGAGCTTGTGCGCATGAAAAGGATAAAGCAGAACAATGCCATGGCTGTCAAACTTGGCATTAAGGGACTGAAATCAAGTCTGGATGCAATACAATGCCGACGCTCTCCACCTAAAGATTCATGCTCAGAATATGATCCAGAGAATGATTCTGAGCTAGAGGGAGACCTAAGTCAATCTAGCTCCCTAGTGGAGGAGTCAGAGGCAGATGCCCTATCTTATTCACCCATCAAGGTGATTGCTCTAACTTTCCAAGGTTATATTGGTCGCACATATCTTGCAACTAATGTTTTGCATTGCTTCTACTTTGTTGCACTGCCATTAGCTTAGTTTACACATAGTGTATGTGAATAAGCCATGCCTATCCATTTTCAATACATATTCCATCTGTCATCATACCATATTTATCCGTTCAAATGTTGTTCTTGTGTATCAGACGTTCAAAAGGAAGAGGATCACGAACAAAGTATTTGGAAAAGCTAGTGACACCTGATAAATCAAATAGCCCATTAGGTATAGTTGCAATACCACTAGACCCAGAAAATGCGGCCACAACTCTTGCAGACTCAAGGCCTACTACACTGGACATCTCTGATGCCCCAACTCAGCAGACCCCCACTGCACCAAACAATATGATGATGCGAGTTGAGATAGCACCAGCTCTACAACGCAAAACCCCCATTCCAGCGAAGAGTACACCAAATCCAGTTGCCAAATCCCTTTTCAAGAGAGCCCCAATTGCAGTAAATAGAACTCTTGTTCCACTTCTTCCCAGTTTAGAAGACGACGCTTATATTGTTGTCAAGAACATTGTGCGCATCTTTCCTTCATGGAAAGATTATACCACAGACAAAGAACAATTTCCAATCTTCCTCCGCAACTTACGCGTAAGTAATGTACTAATGTTATTCATGGTGATTACTTCATACATATCTGCTGACAGAAGACACAAGATTTCATTCTTTTAAATAGGCGAGGACCAAACTAGATAGTCAAGATGAGCAAGGGTTGGTTGAGCTTTTCAAGCACTCATTGATGAAGTATCATTCCTACCTGACGCAGGCGCACTTTGATGGCAAGCCTCTAAACAAAATTTTTGTAAAGTCTCCGGTGCTACATTTATTAGACAGTGACTGGAATAATCTTGTTACACATTGGTCTCATCTGCAGCGTAAGGTACTATCTATGATATCACATCACAATTTGAACTACATTTCTTCATGTGCCTTAACATCTCACTTGTACGAAAACTGTTTGCAGAAGAACATTCATTCTCAAGGGACCACAGAATCTCGCAACTATACTACCACTGCATTGCTCTTGTGAGTACCTCTTGCCCTATATGACCATACTTATTTTCATAGCTGATTGATTATGTAGCACCACTGCACATGTTAGCCTCATTATCCTCCATTTAGTGGACATTATAAGATCTGTATCAACTATTACATATATTTAAAATTAACCCACTGCTTTTGAAGAGGTTTAGCTCTGCAGTCCTCTTCTAAGGACTGAACATTGTCTATCACTGTACTTACATTGACTGCTACTCCCTCCATCCCATAATAATGAGAATTTTGTAGAGTACACCAGTGTACAGAACACTCTTAATGGGAAGAGGGGTTGGTTCATTGTGTAGCATTCTGCATCTTATCTCCATCACCCACCACTTACTAAAAAATATCATATCTATATTTAATCTTACCAAAAAGTTGAATACACAAACAATGCCAGTGCATAAGTGTAGCCCATTGCTCTTGTCAGTACATTTTGTCCTATAACGCTTGTACTTCCAGGGATTGGTAGTTGATTATGTAGCATCAATCTGCATCTTATCTTCATTATTCTCTATCCCTTCCAGTATTATTGTATCTATAATTACTCTCTACAAAATGTAGAGTACATGCAATGCTTATGAAGAAGATTTTGTCTTGAAATTCTTGAGTTATCCTTCCCTTGACATGGAGAAGGGCATTATAAAGCCGGTGTTAACTGTTAATGTAAGTCAGTCCTTTAAAGCCTTTATCCTCATCTGCTGTTTAATTTGCTCATACTCCCTATCGTCAACTGCTGTCCAGTTTGCTGTTTCTATCAAAATGCTTGTCCGCAACAATTGTAAGTTCCAAGTTTTACTTGTAAAACCAAATTCGTTAATCATACCATGCACATTACTCAATACTCCCTATATGTATGCTTGTTTTTGTGGATCTATAATCCAGTGTGTGGTGAAGCAGCCCACGCTTGCACCTTGTCATCTCCTGTTTTATTTTACTGATGTGGCTGATGATATGAACAACATGCCATGCACATTAACCAAAATAGATACAATGATTGTTTTTGCCCTTCATCTATGCTTGTTTTATTGACATGGTAATTCAGTAGTGTGGTGAAGCTCCCCGCATTATGAACAATGCCAAATTATGCTATTGATATTTTGAACTTACTCTTTACTTTGTAATTTGAAATTGGATGGAATTGACAACACAGTTACCATCTTTGTTCATACATGTGCAAAACATGTCATCTCTCTGCTTGTTTCAGGGTGATATGGCTGATGGCATGCACAAGTCTGCTGAAGGTTGTGAGACAAACCCAACATATATTGCAGAAAGAAGGCAAACATCTTGAAGATAGCGAGAGAACCCCAAAGTCTTGTCTTGATGCTGTCTGAATCAGTTCGACTTCTTTAGTCCCAAGTTCAAGTAGAAAGGCATTCTGCAACTCAACTTCGACTTGAAGTCCTATCTCTAAGAAAGATTGCGGAGAACACCAATGAGACCCTCATTGCTAAACAATTACACCTGGAAGCTATGACCGACATGCTAGGCCGGTCTCACAGCCTTGCTCAGCAGCATGCATAGCAGTTCCAGTGCAAGGCTAATCTTTCTTGAACTGTCTTGGAAGTGGTCTTGGTTCAGTATTATTTTGTTACGCAGTAATGGCGCCCAGTTTTTGTAATCTGCTTCTTTGTTGCGCTTTATGATCATTGGTGGCAGACTTCGATGCCCAGTGGATGTATTATACCATAAATCTTTTATTGTATAATGTAGGTTTATTTTAAGTTACTATACCGTAATTTCTTTATTGTATAGAGTAGGTTTGTTCTTAATTCCTACTAGTTACCGTATATGCCATCATTCTCTATCTGAAAAAAATGAAAATCTGATGTAGTCGGTCGGGCCGAAACATTCGCCTCTAAAGGGCCTGTATTTTAGAGGGCGACAATTGGGCCGGTCTGCAACTTTCTTGGGCCTGAAAGGCCATTGGGGCCTTCACACTTTGCGCCAACCCCACAACTTACACAGGCCTATATTCGGCCCGAAGTTTAGTTGGGCCTTTAGTGGACCTAGTGCTTAATTGGGCCCATGTAGCTTCAGGCCATTAACATGCTGAATATTCTGTTGTCCTGTTACAGCCTAGAAGAAACCATGGGCCTTTAGGAGGCCGAAATGCATGTTGGGCCTCTGATTTCACTAGTCATCGACGGGCCTTCAGCAAGCTAAAATGTAGACCGGGCCATTATTGGCCCAGTTATATGACGGGCCATTACCAGGCCGAAACATATCTCGGGCCTTAGTTGGCCCACTGATATCACGGGCCTTTAAGAGGCCGAAAGCTTAGTAGAGGCACCAACGGGCCGAATTATATGACTGGACTTTAACAGGACCAAAGTCTTGTTGGGCTGAACTATTGCCACCTTGATCACTACCCGTTAGAGGGCCGAATGTCATGTGAGACCATATATGGCCCATGGGAAGCACGGGCCATTCCTAGGCCGAAAGACACACTGAGCTAAAATGAGCCCATGTCTACATCGGGCCTCTAACAGGCCGAATTGTCACTGGTCTGTAATTGGGCCCAAATATTCGGCGAACAATTAACGGGCCAGATCTTGTTTCGGGCCGTAAATGGGCCATGTTTAAAAAGGACTTTAGTGGGCTGGCCCACTAGTACCTGAGAAAATACTGCGGGCCTTTGACTGGGCCAGCCTTTTTAACCTATATGGGCCTCTATTCGGTCCTACCACATGTCGATGTATCATAGGCACGTCTCCTCCATTGGACGGATGACATCTGGCCCACCGAGGAGCCGACACGTGTTTCCTCCAGCCAATGACGATTTTACACATAGAAAATCCCCATTGGTCTGGGCTGTTAATGGGTTATCGGATCCAAATCGGAACCCGATAGCTTCACAGCGACCCGTTATGGTGGATGCCACGTGTCGGTTACCCTTGACGAAAGCACTTCGATGACGTGCGATTTATCGTCATGGAAGTGGACACTTTGTGATGATAATTTTGGTATTATCATGGAACACTTCTATAACAAGACACGTATGAATATCTTGATTCTGTCATAAAATTGTCATGGATGTAGATGCATGACAAAATTTGTGACCTACTATGACAAACACGTATAATCACAGAATTTGTTTTTTTGTAGTGCAGGTGGTTGAAAAATAGGTGCAGAAGTTAAGGCTTTCTTAACCGTTTTAAAGGCTTCTACACAATCATCATCAAAAAAAATGGAACATCCTTTTGAAAAAGTTTTTTAAGAGGCCTAGAAATTTTAGAGAAGTCTTTAATAAATCTCCTATAGAAACCAGCATGACCAAGGAAACTACAAATGCCTGTAATATCTTTAGGACATGGCATTTTCTCAATTGCATCAAGTTTAGCTTTATCCACCTCTATACCTTGTTCAGAAATTGTATGCCCCAAGACAATACCTTCATTAACCACAAAGCGGCACTTCTTCCAATTCAAGACAAGATTAGATTGCTCACATCTCTGCAAAACTCGATCAAGGTTGTTGTCGAATTATGGGTTCCGCAAACCCTTGAAAGGTTGGAACTCTGGGGTTCATGCGGAGATCTCAACCTACCCAGCCTGTGTAACGCCCTCAATGCGGCTATATCTCCCACGTGTCGAAGCACGACTTAGAGGCATAACCGCATTGAAAGCAATGTCGCAAGTGAGGTAATCTTCACACAACCCATGTAATACATAAGGGAAAGAGATACATAGTTGGCTTACAATCGCCACTTAACACAAATACATGAATAAAGCATTACATCATCCAGATACAATCAAGGTCCGACTACGGAACCAAAATAAAAGAAGAACACCAAATGCAACAAAGGTCCCCGATCGACCCCAACTGGGCTCCACTACTGATCAACTTTAACGAAACAACACAAAGGGCAAGATCTTCATCGAGCTCCTCCTTGAGCTTGGTTGCGCCACCGCCGTAACATAGGCACCGCAAACTGGTTTTGAAGTATCCGTGAGCCACGAGGACTCAAAGAATCCCATTACCATGGATATCAAGACTAGCAAAGCTTAATGGGAAAGGAAGGGTAAAGTGGTGAGGTTGCAGCAGCGACTAAGCAAGTATGGTGGCTAACATATGCAAAGAAGAGCGAGAAGAGAACAAGCGGAACGGTCGTGAAGCTAGCAATGATCAAGAGGTGATCCCGAACACCTACTTACGCCAAACATAACACGAAACCGTGTTCACTTCCGGACTCACCGAGAAGAGACCATCACGGCTACACACGCGTTGATGCGTTTTAATTCGGATCTCGTGTCAAGTTATCTACAACCGGACATTAACAAATTCCCATCTCGCCACATAACCGCACACGGCTCTCGAAAGTTTATACCTGCAGGGTGTCCCAACTTAGCCCATGACAAGCTCTCGCGATCAACGAAGCGAATAGACCTTCTCCCAGAAGACCCGATCAGTCTCGAATCCCGGTTTACAAGACATTTCGACAATGGTAAAACAAGACCAGCAAAGCCGCCCGATCGCCGACAATCCCGATAGGAGCTGCACATATCTCGCTCGTGGCAACACCGGATGAGACATCCTACGAGTAAAACCAGACCTCGAGTTGCCCCGAGGGGGGCCCGCAGTCTACTCGGTTCGAACCAGCACTTAGACAAGCACTGGCCTGGGGGGCTAAAATAAAGATGACCCTCGGGTTGCCCGACCCAAGGGAAAGGGATAGGTGGTGGTGAGGCAAATGGTAAAACCAAGGTTGGGCCTTGCTGGACAAGTTTTATTCAAAGCGAACTGTCAGGGGGGTCCCATAAATCACCCGACCGCGTTAGGAACGCAAAATCCGGGAACATAACACCGGTATGATGGAAACTAGGGCGGCAAGAGTGGAACAAAACACCAGGCATAAGGCCGAGCCTTCCACCCTTTACCAAGTATATAGATGCATTAATAATATAAGAGATATTGTGATATCCCAACATAAACCCCGCCCACCATGGAGAAATCTTCAACTTCACCGCAACTAGCAACGCTATAAGAGGGGCTGAGCAAAGCGGTAACATAGCCAAACAACGGTTTGTTAGGAATGGTGTCAAAGGTTAGAGGTTCATGGCAATTTGGGATGGCTTGATAAACAGGCAATAGGCAGCGCAGCATAGCGATAGAACGAAGCAACTAGCATAGCAATGATAGTAGTGAGATCCAGGGTAGCGGTCATCTTGCCTGAAATCCCGCTAGGAACA
The DNA here is from genome assembly GCA_021437245.1 of Aegilops speltoides. Classification (NCBI taxonomy): domain Eukaryota; kingdom Viridiplantae; phylum Streptophyta; class Magnoliopsida; order Poales; family Poaceae; genus Aegilops; species Aegilops speltoides. The sequence goes on from CM038147.1 coordinate 529,698,399, forward strand.
AGAACGAGTCCATGAAGAAGACAAACAGACGTAGTCGAACGAATCCTCACAATCGCAACATTACCGGAACTAGGAAGCAACACCAGAAAGAAACAAACAACATGGTAAACACACAATCATAAGCATGGCATGATGCACAATCAAGTATGATGCATGTCCGGTTTAATGAGGCATGGCATGGCAAAGTGCAACAAACAATACTACAAGTTAAATGGAGCTCAATATGCAACGAGTTGCATATTGACAAAACACCACATCCGAGTTATTTAGTTCGCTCTCGTTTAGGTAGACAACAATGTTAAATGTTGTTAAACATGTCAAGGGGTGAAGCATAAGAAAAACTACCTAACTAGGCAAGTTTAAATGAGGCCGGAAGAACAAGCAACAATTCCGAAAAATCCTCAAATGCATATTATGAATTTGCTACTGTTCTGCCCTAAACCATATTTTAAGGTTGTTAAACAGGAAAATAAAGTCCACCATGTTAAACTAGGCATTTTTCCACCCCATTTACATATAAAGTTTATTAAATTTGGAACTACGGTTATCTAGTTATGAAATAAATCATTTTAACATGGCATTTGAGCAAATTTAGACAAACAGCATTTTAAACATTTTAAACATGGATGAAAGTGCCATATTATGAAACTAGATGAAAAACTAAGCATTTTACATATATAAATTATTTTAATCCGATGCACGGTTAATGAGTTTTTTATATGCATGATCATGGAGGGTTTTTCTGCAAAACTGTAAATCCTGGAATAATAGACAAATTCGTCCAGAGCAGAAAAAAAAACATATCGGGCCAAATCTAGTTGGGCCAACAGGAGCAGGGGCGCTAGAGGCTCACCATGGCCTCATGGGCCGGCTCGGTCGGTGGAGAGGCTGAGGCAAGGCGCGGCCCAGTCGCGGGATCGCGAGGCGTGGTCAACGGGCGAGCGAACCGGGCGAGGGGCTCGTCTCCCTCGCACAGGAGGTAGCAGGCAACACAGCAGCGGTTGAAGCAGGAGAGCAGCGGCGGCGGCGGTAGCTGGGAGCAGAGCTCCGGTGAGCGGGGAGACGGGGCGGCGAGGTCCTGGGCGTCCGGATCTGGCCGGGAACAGGCTTGGACGGCGTCGGGCTTGAGGGGCTCGCCGCGGGGTTCGAAGCAGAGGAGGACCAAACGGGCGATGGCGCGGGGAGGCTGTCAGGGAGGTCCAGCGAAGCAGGGACTTGGCGCGAGCTCAAGGCCCTCCGTGACGCGTGGATGGATTTGCGAGGAAGGGGCGCCGACAGTAAGGTTCAGCGCAGAGAGGAGGCTGCGGGAAGGCTTCGGCTTGAAGCTCCATGGGGAACGCCATGGTGCTGCAAAGGAGAGTGAAACCAGAGGGTTGAGAGGGAGAAATGGAAGGAGAAGGGAGCAGAGGGAGGCGCGGAACGGCGGGTCACCAGAGCGAGGCGAAGCAAGGGCTCCAACATGGCAGCGGCGGCCGCAGCTCCATGGGGATGGCGCCATGGGTTCCTGCAGGGGAAGAGATGGGGAGGTGAGGGGCAACCAGAGGAAGCAGAGAAAAGAGAAAGGAGGGAGAAGGCAGGGAGCAGGACGACCTGGCGGCAGGCTGCTCCGGCGGGCTCCAGCGGCATCGCGGTTGACGGCCGGAGGGAGGTGACGAGCGGGAGGAGGCGGTTGCCTCGATCCAGATCGGATCGAGCGCTGCGGGAGGCTCGGGGCTGCACTGGCGACCATCGGATCCCCATCTGGCGGCCACATATGTATGGGTGGAAGGCTGGATCGGAGCCACATTTGGTTGGCTGGGTGGGGATCGAGAGGTGGAGTCTGGTTGGTGGTGGAGGAAAACGAGGAGAGGACTGGTCCGGCGGCGGTGAAGGGACAGATCCCCTAGGGATTAGGGTTAGACTGCTATATATAGCGAGTGGGTAGGCTTAGGGTCATTTGGTCCCTTCGATCGAAATCGGACGGTCGGGAAAAATAGGCTAGGGAGTCCAAATAAGAAAACGCAGATGTTTTGTAGACATTAGGGGATGATCCAGACCCAACGGTAATGACTGCCCGGGTCGGGTTTAGGGGAGTTTTCGGACGCACGCAAGAGGGGTGCTGCGAGCTGGCAAGAGAGGTTAGGTGGTCACGGTCAAGAGGGAAGCAAAACCCGGTTGGTCTGGAACGGTCAGCGCGGGCAAGGCGATCCGAGGGAAGGTGATGAAGGCAAAGGGAGAAACGGCAACGACGAACGAATGCAAGTTTTTAAAATATGACGGCAATGGAGTGCCAATGCAATGCGAATGATGCGATGATGAAATGCAAGACATGAACAAAATGCAAAACAAAAAAACAAAAACCCAACCACGGAGGAAAAATCAAAACACATCTCCGGAAAAGGCAAGAGTCGGAGTTACGAATATGGAAAGCTACATCCAGGGCGTTACAGCCTGCCTACTCGTGATCCTCCTAAGCCTAGCGCGTCGGGCTCGAAGAGACAAAGAGACACAACAGTTTATCCTAGTTTAGGCCACCTTGCGGTGTAATACTCTACTCCAGCGTTTTTGGGTCGATTGCCTCGAAGGGCTGAGGGTGAACTAGTACAGTGGATGAACTGGCCCCGGGAGGTGAGGTGTTCTTAGGCTCAAGAGACCTGGTGAGGTGGTCGGGTGAGAATGGATCCGATCCCCCTCTATGGTTGTGGCTAAGTCCTATTTATAGTGGCCTTGGTCCTCTTCCCAAATGTTGGCGGGAAGGGATCCCACAACGGCCGGAATTGAAAGGGGACACGTAGTACAACTTATCCTGACTAAAGTGGTCTTCGCCTGCGAAAAGTCCCTAGTCGTGATGCTGCGGTGGGCTCGGTGATGACCTCCGTCCTAGTGGTCTTTGTCTTGTTGCACCAGAATGGAAATCTTTGGTTGATTCATCGGGACACCGCGCCTGCGGCTTGCCTCCATTGCACCGAAGGGGAAACTTGCGCTCTGCGCCCGCTGGCGCCCGCCTGGCCTTGGTCGTCATGGCTCACGTCAGCTGAGCCTTGTGAGGTGCACCTTGCATAGAACTCTCTGCGCCTCGGGAGCCACCCTGCAGAGGCCGATCCCCTCGGGTGTCTTGGTGTCGCCCGCCTTGCGAGGGTCTTGAGTCGTTGATGCTAAAGCTGGGCCATACCAGGCCGTTGATGGAGCCATGTGGTGGGCTGTAGGCAGGCAAGTCTGTATACCCCCATATCCAGAATGCCTACAGTAGCCCCCGGGCCCAAGGAGCACTCGAACTTGGCTTCCAGGTGAAGCCAAAGGGCAAGTGCAGAGCGCTGCTGGCCCTAACCGTCTGCGGCCTTGATGACGCGTGGTGATTGATGGGACATGGTCCCCTCCACTTCCCCACACTGCCTCGGCAACTGTTCGACTTGACGGAACGATGCGGCATGCAGAAGATCATCATGGCGTGAGGTCGTGGAGGCCGGCGGTTGGCCTTCCTTGGCTACAAATGTGGGTGAGGGGCAAAGCCCCCTCACTCATCTCTCCTTCGTCTTTCTATCGTCCGCTTCTTCTCCTTCTCCGTCTTGCTTCCATGGTGCCGTCGAGGAGGTTTTCGGCGGTCGAAAAGGGAAAGGCTTCCAAGGAGGGACCGGCCTCTCCGCCTCCCAATAGAGGTCGCGGCCGTCCCCGTAAGCACCCCGCGACCCCCGCAGTGGTCCCTAGGGGGCACGAGCGCATTCCCCAGGGCCGGTGTTTCTCTTGGTGCCCGTGATGGTACCTCTTCTCGTGGCGGGGGCCACCAGCTTCGGAGCAGCCCCCATAACGAAGGGAGGCGAGCCATGATCGTGCGCCCTCCTCGACCGCGCTTCTTCTCGCTGGATGTGTTCCTCGAGTTCGTGGTATGGTCGAAGAGCCCGGCCGGCACCTCGTTCCGGCTTCCGTGCTTCTTCTCCGGCGAGCTTCCATCCTCGGGGCTCAATGGTCTCTAGCTGCAAGCTGACAGCTACTGCAGCAGAGCTTCATGGGTCGTGACTGAGGTCACCGCCTCTAGTGGCGTGGTCCTGACCCATGTCTGGCAGATGTTCGCTCGCGCGCAAAGCCTGGGTGGAAAGTGCACCCTCCACTTCAAGTATGATGGCCTGGCGACCCTCTAAATGAGGGTGTTCATGGAGGACGGCCGCCGCGTGGGGTGCTGCCCAGAAGATGGCAGCGATGACGAGGGTGGTGAAGCTTGGCCTTGGTGGTGTGCGCTCCTCCTCTCGCGACGGCAGCCCTTCCTCGGATGAGAGCTCGAGCAGTGGTGGCTATGACCGGCCCGCACGCTATCACGCTCGGGTCGAGGACGGCGGTGGTTCGTCCCGCCGCAGCACTCCGGTGAAGCTGGAGAGGAACCCGGCGTGAGCCTGGGCCGCCGAAGTTGGACTCAAGACCGGTCACGGCCCCAGGTCACCTATGGGGGAATTGGTGGAACATCGGGCCACCTTGAGGTGCTACTTGAGGACGCGGCGCTAGTACCGGGTTCGTACGTCCTCGGGTCTTCTTTGTATAGCCTTTCCTTTCTCCCGTAATTCGAAAAAAGATAGTGTACCCCCGCCGGGGCGTGTATAGAACTATGGCAGTTATGCCCTTTATGATATGCTTGCTATCTTGATGTTGTGTTGTAATGTTTGCGCTCTGAGTAGGCCAAGATAGGAAAACTTAGCTTGATATGCGTGCAGTAGCTTTCCGCCTCGTGAGGATTTGGCTTCTGGCACCCGACGAGGCCCCATTTCTGCGGAGCTGGAGGTCACAGACCTTGAGGGATGCCTCGGGGTCTCGGGAGCCGCCATGAAACCGCTGCAGGGCTGCTTTTAAAGGAAAAGGAAACCTGACGAGCACCTCATACCTCCTTATGTGAGCCCCCTATCATAGGTTAGCTCTGACTTAATGCACCACATTGCGTTGCCCGAGGGGCACGGATGTAAGGGGTGCTGATGCCTGTGAGCTCGATCAAGGGCTCCTCGCGAGGATAAGGCTGAAGCGCCAGGGCAGCAGGGTTCGGCGCGGTGTGCGCGCATGAGGGCAGGCCCCAGGCGCACACACCTGCCTAGCCCCCATGCGAGAGGCACACGAGGGAGAGTGACGTGCAACTGCCACCTCTTTCCTGTCCTTAGGCTAAAAAACAAATGAGCGGGAAGAGAATAATTCAACTCGGCGAACCGAAACACGAAAGCATCAAATCCATAGAAAGATTACTAAAAGACTGTAAGCAACTTTGGAAAGCAAATGAACAGCCGCGTCCGGCACCTAATCTAGTCTCCTCACCAGCACGCAGCTAAGTGCTGCCACTAAGCCATGGGAGGGAGCCCCCATGAGGCCCCAGGGCGGCTCTCAAAAGACTCCGGGGCGTGTATAGCCGCACTCATTATTACGTGAGAGTGTAACGAGCGGAGACCTTCACATGTCGGAGCCTTGCTTCACAGGCCGGAGCCTTTCTTCAAGGGTAGAACTTCCCGAGGTGCTAGATGTTCCAGGCGTTCTTGTAGGATCGAAAGTATGTCTAGAGGGGGGGTGATTAGACTACTTGACAATATAAAAATTCAGTCTTCTGATAAAGACAAGTTTTTGGCAGATTCACAATTATGATCAAGTCAAGCATCACCCTACACATGCAATTCTAGAGTATAGGCAGCGGAAAGTAAATTGCACATGTAGTAAAGAGAGGTGGAGAAGAGCAAACGCAATTTTGGAGACGTGGTGATTTTTTCACGTGGTTCCGATAGGTGGTGCTATCGTCATTCCATGTTGATGGAGACTTCAACCCACGGAGGGTAACGGCTGCGAGAGTCCACGGAGGGCTCCACCCACGAAGGGTCCACGAAGAAGCAACCTTGTCTATACCATCATGGCCTACGCCCACGGAGGGCTAGCCTTACTCGTGGTAGATCTTCACGAAGTAGGCGATCTCCTTGCCCTTACAAACTTCTTGGTTCAACTCCACATCTCGACGGAGGCTCCCAAGCGACACCTAACCAATCTAGGAGGCACCACCCTCCAAAAGGTAATAGATGGTGTTGATGATGATGAACTCCTTGCTCTTGTGCTTCAAATGATAATCTCCCAACACTCAACTCTCCTCACCGATTTGGCTGTGGTGGAAGAAAGGATTGAGTGGAAAGCAACTTGGGAAGGCTAGAGATCAAGCTTCATATGGTGGGAGTGGAGCAACTTGATCTCAACACAAGGGTAGGTAGTTCTCTTCTCGTAAATGTAAGGTAGGAGTGGTAGTTCTTTCGATGGCTCTCTCCACGAATGAAGAGGGGTGGAGGGTATTTATAGCCTCCACACAAAATCCAACCGTTACACACATTCGACCAATCTCGGTCAGACCGAAGTTGACAACTCGGTGAGACCGAAAGTTCAAATCATGTGAACGTTGGGATATTCGGTGGGACCGAAAATACAAACTCGGTGAGTCCGATTCGTGTAAAGACAAGAGTTTGCCAATCTCGGTGGGACCGACTTCATCATCTCGGTGACACCGATTTGATGACGTAAGGTTCTGAAGCTTGGCAACTCAAGTTTCGTGAGACCGAGTTCGAATCGGAAAATCCGAGATTTCTAGGGTTTGGCTTTGTGGTGAGGTGGTTCATCTCGGTGTGGTGAAGTTTAGGAAATCGGTGGGACCGAGATTACTTATGAGTGTATACGGCGGAAAGTTGCCGATAGTTTAGGAGATGTATCACTAAGCACTTTGAGCAACCAGATCATCATCGTAACCTCATCCCTTTAATAGTATTGGCTTTCCTATGGACTCAATGTGATCTTGGATCACTAAACCAAAATGGAGTCTTGAGCTTTTGCCAATGCTTGCCTTAGCATTTTGAGGGTCCACTTCTTCGCCCTTGCCATACCCATATCACTGAACTTTCTGAAATGATTCTCAAGAAACTATTAGTTCAATGATATATATGTTGTTATTAATTACCAAAACCACCCGGGGATTAGTTGCACTTTCAGTTCTGGATGGGGACCCCGTCCTGTGTCTCCAGGCGTGCGGCGCCAGGCCTGGAGACACGTGCAATCCTAAATGGGCCCTCCCACATGGGAGAGAGCTTGTGTAGCCCTTCCCTGGAGAGCACCCGCCTCAGGACGAGGTCGCCCACCTCTAACGTCCTGGAGCGGATGCTGCGGCAATGATACCGCCGCAGTACCTGCTGGTACCTTGCCGCCCGGAGCGAGGCTTGACGGCGGCATTCCTTCCCCAGCACGAGATCCATCCCTCGAGTGGCATCCTGAGGCGCCACGTGGAACGCCAGGACCCACGTGGAGCGATGCTTGACCTCGTGTGGGAGAACCGCTTCTGCTCCGTAGACGAGGAAGAACGGCCTCTCTCCCATTGGCTTGGTCGCAGTGGGCCGGATGGACCACATCACATACTGTAGCTTGTCGAGCCATCCCCTGCTGCAGGCCTCGAGCTTCTTCTTGAAGGTTCTTGTCTTGAGGCCCCTCAGGACTTCGGCATTGGCCCGCTCGGCTTGGTCGTTGCTCTTGGGGTGTGCCACTGAGGCATAGCATATCTACGTTCCAATGTTAGCACAGTATGTTTTGAAAAGGTTGCTAGGGAATTGCGAGCCGTTGTCAGTGATGATGCGGTTAGGAACCCCAAACCGTCTCACGATGCCCTTGATGAACTTAACGGCTTGTCCAACTGGGATGGCGCGAATACCATCTACCTCCGCCCATTTGTTGAATTTGTCGATGGCGACGTAGAGGTATCGGTAGCCCCCTGGCGCTCGAGGGAATGGCCCCAAGATGTCCAGCCCCCAGACCGCCAACGACCATGTGAGTGGGATTGTCTAGAGGCCCTGCACAGGCTGGCGATTTTCTTGGCGTGGAACTGGCATAGTTCACAGGAATGCACCAGCTCTGTGGCGTCGTTGATCACAGTGGGCCAGTAGAAACCACTGCGGAACTCCTTGCCTATGAGAGTGCGTGATGAGGAATGATGCCCGCAATCCCCACCATGTATGTCCGCTAGCAACTCAAGTCCCTGCTCCCTGGAGATACATCACAAAGAAACGTTATTGGGCCTCTTGCGATATAACTCACCATCCTGGATGCAGTACGCGGAGGCTTGATGAGCCATGTGCTCGGCATCCTCCTCCTTCTCTGGCAAGGTCCCTTGAAGCAGGTACGCCTTGAACTCCTCAGTCCAGCACCCCTCCTGAGGCTCGAGCACAAGCAGCAGGCGGGCCCCTGTGGGATGGCCACATGCTGGGGCGCCAGTCTTAGGTGCCTGAGGCATATCCTCCTGAGGCGGAGCTGGAGACGCGGTGGGGGGAGCCGCAGATGGCTTGAAGAGCCGCTCCTTAAACACCCCCGACTCCTGAGGGAGCCTTCGGGAGGCTCTCTTGGTGATATTGTCCGCTTCCTTGTTCGTCAGCCGCATCACGTGTCGCAGTTCCAAGCCCAAGAAACGCTTCTCCATCTTGCGTACCTCTTCTAGATATGCCTCCATGTGCTCGTCCTTGGGTGTGTACTCCTTGTTGGAGAAGTTGACGTGGAGCTGGGAATCACCCTTGATGGTGAGGCGCTTCACCCCCAGTGCCGCCACGGCTCTAAGACCGGCGAGCAAGCCCTCAAACTCTGCAATGTTGTTGGCGACCTTCTCGCCATGCTAGAAACAGAGTTGTACAGCATAGCAGAGCTTGTCCTTGGTGGGTGAGATGAGGACGGCTCTTGGTCCTGCGCCTTGTCTCGCGAACGCTCTGTCAAAGTACATGATCCACCCGTCTGGTTCTTCCTCCCCAGGTAAGAGGGAGCGGTCCTCGCTCACCCCGTGGTCGAGGATGTCAGTCCACTCGGCGATGAAGTCAGCGTGGGTCGCACCCTTGATGACCCTGGTGGTGCTAAACTCGAGATCGGATGCCTGAAGCTCGATGTTCCATTCTACAACTCGCCCGGCGGTGTTCGGGCTCCGGAGCACCCTCTCCAGTGGGTATGCCGAAACGACTTTGATGGGGTGGCCTTGGTAGTAGTGGTGCAACTTTCGGGAGGCGACAAGGAGGGCGAGCAAGAGTTTCTGAGGGTAATGCGCCCGTGCCTCCCTCAACACAGTGCTGACAAAGTAGACAAGGTGCTCGACGAGGGGAGAGGCACCGGTGTGTTGGGGAACGTTGCAGAAAATTAAAATTTTTCCTACGGCTTCACCAAGATCCATCTATGAGTTCATCTAAGCAACGAGTAACGGGAGAGAGATGACATCTACATACCACTTGTAGATCGCGTGCGGAAGCTTGCAAGGTGATGATGGAGTCGTACTCGAACGTGATTCAGATCACCGATGCCAAGTGCTGAACGGACAGCACCTCCGCTTCAACACACGTGCGGGACGATCGACGTCTCCTCCTTCTTGATCCAGCAAGGGGAAGGAGAGGTTGAGGAAGATGGCTCCACCGGCAAAGACGACGGCGTGATGATGGTGGAGAAGCAAGATCTCGGCGGGGCTTCGCCAAGCTCTACGGAGGAGGAGATGTGTTGGGAAGGGGAGGGCTGCGCCTTGGGATGTGTGTACAGCAGCCCCCTCCCCCCCCCTTTATATAGGCCCCCAGGGGGGTGGCCGGCCCCCTGTAGATCCAATCTACAAGGGGGGGCGGCGGCCAAGGGGGTGGAGTGCCCCCCAAGCCAGGTGGGGCGCCCCCCCACCCCTAGGGTTTCAACCCTAGGCGCAGGGGGTGGGCCTAGGGGGGCGCACCAGCCCCCTGTGGGCTGGTTCCTTCCCCTCGGCCCATGGGGCCCTCCGGATAGGTGGCCCCACCGGTGGACCCAGGACCCTTCCGTGGTCCCAGTATTTTGCCAGAACCCCAAACTTTCCCGATGGTCAAAACACCACTTCCTATATATTATTCTTTACCTCCGGACCCTTCCGAACTCCTCGTGACGTCCGGGATCTCATCCGGACTCGAACAACATTCGTGGTCACATACTTGACTTCCTACAAACCCTAGCGCCACCGAACCTTAAGTGTGTAGACCCTACGGGTTCGGGAGACACGCAGACATGACCGAGACGACTCTCGGGCAATAACCAACAGCGGGTCCGGATATCCATGTTGGCTCCCACATGCTCCTCGATGATTTCATCGGTTGAACCACGATGTCGAGGATTCGATCAAACCTCGTATGCAATTCCTTTGTCAATCGATGCGTTATTTGCCCGAGACTCGATCGTCGGTATCCCAATACCTTGTTCGGTCTCGCTCGGCAAGTCACTTTACTCGCATCTGTAATGCATGATCCCGTACAACACCTTGGTCACATTGAGCTCATTATGATGATGCATTACCGAGTGGGCCTAAGAGATACCTCTCCGTCATACGGAGTGACAAATCCCATCTCGATCCGTGTCAACCCAATGATACTTTCGGAGATACCGTAATGCACCTTTATAGTCACCCGATTCGCCAGACGCTTGATACACCCAAGGCACTCCTACGGTAACCGGAGTTACACGATCTCATGGTCGAAGGAATAGATACTTGACATTGGCAAAGCTTCTAGCAAACGAACTATCCGATCTTTTATGCTATGCTTATGATTGTCTTGTCCATCACATCATTCTCCTAATGATGTGATCCCGTTATCAATGACATCCAATGTCCATAGTCAGGAAACCATGACTATCTATTGATCACAACGAGCTAGTCAACTAGAGGCTCACTAGGGACTCATTGGGTCTAAGTGTTCACACGTGTATTACGATTTCGGATAATACATTTATAGCATGAACAAAAGACAATTATCATGAACATTGAAATATAATAATCCTTTTATTATTGCCTCTAGGGCATATTCCCAACAGTCTCCCACTTGCACTAGAGTCACCAATCTAGTTACATTGTGATGAATCGAACACCCATAGAGTTCTGGTGTTGATCATGTTTTGCACGCGAGAGAGGTTTAGTCAACGGATCTGCGACATTCAGATCCGTGTGCACTTTGCAAATCTCTATGTCTCCATCTTGAACATTTTCACGGATGGAGTTGAAGCGACGCTGATGTGCTGGTCTTCTTGTGAAACCCGGGCTCCTTGGCTAGGCAATAGCTCCAGTGTTGTCACGAAGAGTTTGATCGGCCCCGACGCATTGGGTATGACTCCTAGGTCGGTGATGAACTCCTTCACCCAAATTGCTTCATGCGCTGCCTCCGAGGCTGCCATGTACTCCGCTTCACACGTAGATCCCGCCACGACGCTTCGCTTGCACCGCACCAGCCATCGCTCCACCATTCAACATATACACGATCCGGTTTGTGACTTAGAGTCATCCAGATCTGAGTCGGCTAGCGCCGACGTAACCCTTTACGACGAGCTCTTCGCTCCTCCATAAACGAAAACATGTCCTTTGTCCTTTTCGGTACTTCAGATATTCTTGACCGCTGTCAGTGTTCCTTGCGGGTTACTTTGGTATCTTGCAACCAAACTTACGGCAAGGTTTACATCGGTCTGTACACAAAGATGGCATACATAATAGATCCTATGGCTGAAGCATAGGGATGACACTCATCTCTTCTTTATCTTTTGTCGTGGTCGGTGGTCGAGCTGAGCTCAATTTCACACCTTGTAACATAGGCAAGAACCCTTCTTGGACTGATCCATTTTGAACCTCTTCAAAATCTTATCAAGGTATGTGCTTTGTGAAAGACCTATGAGGCGCCTCGATCTATCTCTATAGATCTTAATGCCTAATATATAAGCAGCTTCTCCAAGGTCCTTCATTGAAAAACACTTGTTCAAGTAGGCCTTAATGTTGTCCAGAGTGTCGATCATTTCCCATCAAGAGTATGTCATCTACATATAACAGAGAAATGCTACGGAGCTCCCACTCACTTTCTTGTAAACGCAGGCTTCTCCATAAGTCTCATAAACCCAAACGCTTTGATCATCTCATCAAAGCGAATGTTCCAACTCCGAGATGCTTGCACCAGTCCATAAATGGATCGCTGGAGCTTGCATACTTTGTTAGCGCTCTGAGGATCGACAAAACCTTCCGGCTGCATCATATACAGCTCTTCCTTAAGATGTCCATTAAGGAATGCCGTTTTGACGTCCATCTGCCATATCTCATAATCATAGTATGCGCAATTGCTAACATGATTTGGACGGACTTAAGCTTCGCCACGGAGAGAAAGTCTCGTCAGTAGTCAATCCCTTGAACTTGTCGATAACCCTTAGCGACAAGTCGAGCTTTATAGATGGTAACATTTCCATCCGTCCGTCTTCTTCTTAAAAATCCATTTATTTTCTATCGCCGCCGATCATCGGGCAAGTCTGTCAAAGTCCATACTTTGTTTTCATACATGGATTCTATCTCGGATTTCATGGCCTCAAGCCATTTGTTGGAATCGGCCCGCCATTGCTTCTTCATAGTTCAAGGTTCATTGTTGTCTAGCAACATGATTTCCATGACAGGTTGCCGTACCACTCGTGCGGAACGTGTCCTCGTGGACCTTCGAAGTTCAAGAGTGACTTGATCCGAAGTACCTTGATCATCATCAACGTTTTCCTCTTGATTGGTGTGGTCATCACAGAACGGTTTCTGCGCTGCACCACTTTCCCGCTCGAGAGGTAGTACTTCATCGAAGTTCTACTTTCCTCCCACTTACTTCTTTCGAGAGAAACTCTTTCTCTAGAAAGCATCCGTTCTTAACAACAAAGATCTTGCCTTCGGATCTTAAGTAGAAGGTATACCCGACAGCTTCCTTAGGGTATCCTATGAATACGCATTTTTCCGACTTGGGTTCGAGCTTTTCAGTTGAAGTTTCTTGACATAAGCATCGCATCCCCAAACTTTTAGAAACGACAGCTTAGGTTTCTTCCCAAACCATAATTCATACGGTGTCGTCTCAACGGATTTAGACGGTGCCCTATTTAAAGTGAATGTAGCTGTCTCTAGAGCGATCCCCAAAATGATAGCGGTAAATCGGTAAGAGACATCATAGACCGCACCATATCCAATAGAGTACGACACGACGCTCGGACACACCGTTTACCGAGGTGTTCCAGCGGCGTGAGTTGTGAAACGATTCCACATTTCCTTAAGTGTGTACCAAATTCGTGACTTAAGTATTCTCCCCCACGATCTGATCGTAGGAACTTTATCTTACGGTCACGTTGATTCTCTACCTCACTCTGAAATTCCTTGAACTTTTCAAAGGTCTCAGACTTGTGTTTCATTAAGTAGACATACCCATATCTACTCAAGTCATCAGTGAGAGTGAGAACATAACGATATCCTCCATGAGCCTCAACGCCATTGGACCGCACACATCGGTATGTATGATTTCCAACAAGTTGGTTGCTCGCCCATTGTTCCGGAGAACGGAGTCTTGGTCATCTTGCCCAAGAGGCAAGGTTCGCATGTGTCAAACGATTCATAATCAAGAGACTCTAAAAGTCCATCAAGATGGAGCTTCTTCATGCGCTTGACACCAATGTGACCAAGGCGGCGATGCCACAAGTATGTGGGACTATCGTTATCAACTTTACATCTTTTGGCATCCACATTATGAACATGTGTAATATTACGCCGAGATTCATTAAGAATAAACCATTGACCATCGGAGCATGACCATAAAACATATCTCTCATATAAATCGAACAACCATTATTCTCAGACTTAAATGAGTAGCCATCTCGTATTAAACGAGATCCGGATACAATGTTCATGCTCAAACTTGGCACTAAATAACAATTATTGAGGTTTAAAACTAATCCCGTAGGTAAATGTAGAGGTAGCGTGCGGACGGCGATCACATCGACCTCGAACCATTCCCGACGCCGATCGTCACCTCGCCCTTTGCCGGTCTCCGTTTATTCCGCAGCTCCCCGCTGTGAGTTACATATGTGAGCAACGGCACCGTATCAAATACCGTGAGTTACTACGAGTAATGGTAAGGTACACATCAATTACATGTATATCAAATATACCTTTGGTGTTGCCGGCCTTCTTATCCGCTAAGTATTTGGGGCAGTTCCGCTTCCAAAGGTTCTTTCCCTTGCAATAAAAGCACTCGGTCTCGTGCTTGGGTCCATTCTTTGACTTCTTCCCGCAACAAGCTTACGGGCGCGGCAACATCTTTGCCGTCCTTCTTGAAGTTCTTCTTACCCTTGCCCTTCTTGAACTTAGTGGTCTTATTGACCATCAACACTTGATGTTCTTTCTGATTTCAGCCTCTGCTGACTTCAGATCGAGAACACTTCAGAATGGTCTTTACCATCCCGCATGTTGTAGTTCATCACAAAGCTCTTGTAGCTTGGTGGGAGCGATCGGAGGATTCTGTCAATGACCGCCTCATCTCGGGAGGTTAATGTTCAATCGGGTCATACGTCGCGCAACCCGGACATCTTCGGATGTGTTCACCGACGTAACTGTTCTCCTCCATCTTACAATCTGTAGAACTTGTCGGAGACATCATATCTCTCGACCGGGCATGAGCTTGGAAAACTAGTTTCAGCTCTTGAACATCTCATATGCTCCGTGATGCTCAAAACGCTTTTGGAGCCCGGTTCTAAGTCAGAGCATGCCGCATCGAACGAGGGAGTAATCATCAAGACGAGTTTGCTGCCGCTCATAACGCCTTGGTTCTTCGACGGAGCGGCACCTAGCGGTCCTTCTAGGACATATTGCTTCTGGCAGCTATGAGGATGATCTCGTGTTCGGACCCGATCCGTATAGTTGCTTGCCATCGCCTTTCAGCTTGGTTTTCTAGGAACGCGTTGAAGTTCATGTTGACATTAGCGCTGGCCATTGATCTACAAGACATATTTGCAAAGGTTTTAGACTAAGTTCATGATAATAAAGTTCTTAATCAAAATTATGAACTCCCACTTAGATTAGACATCCTCTAGTCATCTAAGTGTTACACGATCCGAGTCGACTAGCCCGTGTCCGATCATCACGTGAGACGGACTAGTCATCGCCGGTGAACATCTTCATGTTGATCGATCTTCCATTCGACTCGTGTTCGACCTTTCGGTCTCCGTGTTCCGAGGCCATGTCCGCACATGCTAGGCTCGTCAAGTTAACCCTAAGTGTTTTCGCTGTGTAAAACTGTCTTACACCCGTTGTATGTGAACGTAAGGATCCATCACACCCGATCATCACGTGGTGCTTAGAAACGACGAACTGTAGCAACGGTGCACGCTTAGGGAGAACACTTCTTGAAATTTTGTAAGGATCATCTTATTTACTACCGTCGTCCTAAGTAAACAAGATGTAAAAGCATAATAAACATCACATGCAATTATATAGTTGTGACATGATATGGCCAATATCATCAAGCTCCATTGATCTCCATCTTGGGGCTCCATGATCATCTTGTCACCGCTTGACACCATGATCTCCATCATCATGATCTCCATCATCGTGTCTTCATGAAGTTGTCACGCTAACGACTACTTCTACTTCTATGACTAACGCGTTTAGTAATGAAGTAAAGTAGTTTACATGGCGTTCTTCAATGACACGCAGGTCATACAAAAATAAAGACAACTCCTATGGCTCCTGCCGTTGTCATACTCATCGACATGCAAGTCGTGAATCCTATTACAAGAACATGATCTCATACATCACAATTCAACATTCATCACAACTTCGCCATATCACATCACATGATCAATCGCTGCAAAAACAAGTTAGACGCCCTCTAGTTGTTGTTGCATCTTTTACGTGGCTGCGATTGGGTTCTAGCAAGAACGTTTTCTTACCTACGAATCACCACAACGTGATTTTGTCAACTTCTATTTACCCTTCATAAGGGCCCTGTTCATCGATTCCGCTCCAACTAAAGTGGAGAGACAGACACCCGCCAGCCACCTTATGCAACTAGTGCATGTCGACCGGTGGAACCGGTCTCACGTAAGCGCACGTAAGGTTGGTCCGGGCCGCTTCATCCCACAATACCGTTGAGCAAGAAAAGACTAGTAGAGGCAAGTAAGATGACAAGATCAACGCCCACAACAAATTGTGTTCTACTCGTGCATTAGAGAACTACGATAGACCTAGCTCATGATGCCACTGTTGGGGAACGCTGCGTAAAATTAAAATTTTTCCTACGGCTTCACCAAGATCCATCTATGAGTTCATCTAAGCAACGAGTAACGGAGAGAGATGACATCTACATACCACTTGTAGATCGCGTGCGAAGCTTGCAAGGTGATGATGGAGTCGTACTCGAACGTGATTCAGATCACCGATGCCAAGTGCTGAACGGACAGCACCTCCGCGTTCAACACACGTGCGGGACGATCGACGCCTCCTCCTTCTTGATCCAGCAAGGGGAAGGAGAGGTTGAGGAAGATGGCTCCACCGGCAAGACGACGGCGTGATGATGGTGGAGAAGCAAGATTCGGCTGTGGCTTCGCCAAGCTCTACGGAGGAGGAGATGTGTTGGGAGGGAGGGCTGCGCCTTGGGATGTGTGTACAGCAGCCCCCTCCTCCCCCTTTATATAGGCCCTGGGTGGCTGCCCTCAGAGATCCAATCTACAAGGGGGCGGCGGCCAAGGGGTGGAGTGCCCCCAAGCCGTGGGCGCCCACCCCTAGGGTTTCAACCCTAGGCGCAGGTGGGCCTAGGGGCGCACCAGCCCCTGTGGGCTGGTTCCTTCCCCTCTGCCCATGGGGCCCTCCGGATAGGTGGCCCCACCGGTGGACCCGGACCCTTCCGTGGTCCCAGCTTTTGCCAGAACCCCAAACTTTCCCGATGGTCAAACACCACTTCCTATATATTATTCTTTACCTCCGGACCCTTCCGAACTCCTCGTGACGTCCGGGATCTCATCCGGACTCAACAACATTCGTGGTCACATACTTGACTTCCTACAAACCCTAGCGCCACCGAACCTTAAGTGTGTAGACCCTACGGGTTCGGAGACACGCAGACATGACCGAGACGACTCTCGGGCAATAACCAACAGCGGGTCTGGATATCCATGTTGGCTCCTACATGCTCCTCGATGATTTCATCGGTTGAACCATGATGTCGAGGATTCGATCAAACCTCAGATGCAATTCCTTTGTCAATCGATGCGTTACTTGCCCGAGACTCGATCGTCGGTATCCCAATACCTTGTTCACCTCGCTCCACGGCAAGTCACTTTACTCGCATCGTAATGCATGATCCCGTGGCAACACCTTGGTCACATTGAGCTCATTATGATGATGCATTACCGAGTGGGCCCAAGAGAT
Source organism: Aegilops speltoides (assembly GCA_021437245.1). Classification (NCBI taxonomy): domain Eukaryota; kingdom Viridiplantae; phylum Streptophyta; class Magnoliopsida; order Poales; family Poaceae; genus Aegilops; species Aegilops speltoides. The sequence continues at coordinate 529,715,584 of CM038147.1, forward strand.
ACCTCTCCGTCATACGGAGTGACAAATCCCGCCTCGATCCGTGTCAACCCAACAGATACTTTCGGAGATACCGTAATGCACCTTTATAGTCACCCGATTCGCCAGACGCTTTGATACACCCAAGGCACTCCTACGGTAACCGGAGTTACACGATCTCATGGTCGAAGGAATAGATACTTGACATTGGCAAAGCTTCTAGCAAACGAACTATCCGATCTTTTATGCTATGCTTATGATTGTTCTTGTCCATCACATCATTCTCCTAATGATGTGATCCCGTTATCAATGACATCCAATGTCCATAGTCGTGAAACCATGACTATCTATTGATCACAACGAGCTAGTCAACTAGAGGCTCACTAGGGACTCATTGGGTCTAAGTGTTCACACGTGTATTACGATTTCCGGATAATACATTTATAGCATGAACAAAAGACAATTATCATGAACATTGAAATATAATAATCCTTTTATTATTGCCTCTAGGGCATATTCCCAACACGGTGGAGTCTTGTTCTTCTTGAGGACGCGGACCTTCGATGGCCTCGTGAGATCCGTCCTCAGGAGCCCCACGCAGCTGTGGGGTCAATCGCAGCCTCGGGAGGGATATCGGCCGCTGGGTTGGCCGATGCCCCAGGTGCGCTGTCCTATGGGTGCTGCGCTTTGCTTGGTGGTTGAGCGTCCTGCCGAGGGCCCTTGGATGGGCGCTCCTTCCTTAGCACCACCAGGGCGGCGTTGGCCGAGTGAGGGGTGGCGGCCAAATAGAGCACCAAGGGCTCGAGAGGGCGCGGCGCCACAATCACTGGTGGGCTGGTCAGGTATCTCTTGAGGTCTTGAAAGGTTGCGTCTGCCTTCGGGGTCCACTCGAACGGCCTCTTCCTTTTCATCAGCTTGAAGAACGGGAGGGCACGCTCCCCCTGCTTGGAGATGAAGCGCCCCAGCGAGGTTACGCAGCCCGCCAGCTTCTGCATCTCCTTCAGGGTCTACGGGGGGCTCATGTCTTCTATTGCCTTGACCTTCTCTCGATTGGCCTTGATCCCTTTATGAGACACTAGGAAGCGCAGCAGCTTTCTAGAGCAGACCCCTAATACACACTTCTCGGGATTGAGGCGAAGATCCACCTTGCGCAAGCTTGCAAACGTCTCCTCCAGGTCTGCTATTAGGGTCCCAGCCTCCCGAGACTTCACTACTATGTCATCAACATAGGCCTCTGTGTTTCTCTCGAGCTGCGTGCCCGGGGCGATATGCATCAGCCACTAGAAGGTAGCCCCAGCATTGTGCAGCCCAAAGGGCATGCAGGTGTAGCAGTACACCCCGCAGGGGGTCAGGAACGCCATCTTCTCCACATCTTGCATGGCCATCTTGATCTGGTGGTAGTCTTAGAAGGCATCCAAAAAGCACAATAGGTCGCATTTGGCGGTGGAGTCCACGATCTGATCGATGCGAGGAAGCAGAAAGGGATCTTGAGGGAAGGCCTTGTTGAGGTTGGTGAAGTCAACACACATGCATTCCTTCCCTCCTTTCTTGGGGACAACAACGGGGTTCGCCAGCCACTTAGGGTATCGTACTTCCCTGATGACCCCAGCGTCCTGCAGCTTGCGGGTTTCTTGGACGATAAATGTTTGCTTCTCGATAGACTAGCGGCGGGCCTTTTGCTTCACCGGCCACACGTTTGGGCATACCTTCAGGTGGTGTTCGATTATTCCCCTTGGGACCCCATCAAGATCTTTGGGCTCCCAAGCGAATACGTCCTTGTTGGCGCGCAAGAAGTCGACCAACGCTTTCTCCTGGTCCCGAGGGAGGCCAGCTCCTATGGTGAAGGTGGCGCTGGTTGTCCCCTCCTCACTGGCTAGCACTTGCTTCGTCTCGGCTCGGTCTTGGGAGGACAGCTGCTTCTTCTTGGTCGGCGCTGCTCCCAGGGCCCCAAGACCCCCTTCCTCACCAGGCAGCACGGATGCCGCCGACCTGAAGGCGATCTTGAGGGCCTACACCGTGTCTTTGGTGTCCCCTGCCACCGTGAGGACACCGTTGCTACCAGGCATCTTCATGAGGTTGTAAGCTGGGTCTGTTGCCGCCATAAACTTGGCCAGGGCGGGGTATCCAAGGATGGCATTATATGGCAAGTCGATCCAGGAGATGTCGAAGTCGATGTGCTCGATGCGGTAGTTGTCGCAGGTCTCAAAGGTAACGAGGAGACGCATTTGCCCCAGAGGGCGGGTGAAGCCATAGCCGACCCCGGAGAAGGGCTCGGTGGGGCGGAGCCAGCCGGGAGGCACCTGCAGCAGGCCGAACGCCTCCGCGGAGAACACATTGAGGCCGGCTACACCGTCGACGAGGGTCCTGGTGACCGCCACGTTACAGATGGTGGGGGTGCAGAGCATTGGGAGCGCTCCTGCTCCTACTGTGGTCACTGGATGGTCTTCTGGGCCGATGGTGAGGTCGGCCTTCGGCGCTGCCCAGCCCGGGGGGGCGATCTCACCTGGGCAGCGCTTACTTGCCGGTAGAATTGCTTGATATGCCGATCGGAAGGTGGTGCCTATGATCCGCCTAAGAGGGCCGCAACGACAGGAGGCGCCGGTGCTGCGAAGCGCGCAATGAAGAGGCTGCACAGCTCCTCCCAAGAGGCCACAGACGACTCCGGTAGGTGGAGCAGCCAGGCGTGTGACCACTACTAGGGAAAACCCTAGCAGTAGCGCGTGTTTTGTGCCCACTAGTAGCGCGGGTGGCCGCGCTACTAATAAGGCGCTACAGCTATTGCTTAGCAGTAACGCGTGCCATCACGCGCCATCGCTAGGACAAATAGCTGCAGTGCTTTGTTCACTACCGCTGCTATCGCTAAGGTATCTACTTGCAGCGTGTTTTATTTCCATCGCTACTAGTATTTTTTTATTTTTTTTTTTTTAGTGTATTTATGCGCCATCATACAAATATTGGTACAATACCAGCTGTTATGAGGTTTACATCACTATCCATAACAAAGGTATTAATGAAGATGGATTAGGTTCAAGTGGAGGCAATATGTGGTGCATGTCAAAGTATACTACTAATCCAAACTTGATCTAGTTTGGACTAGTAGTACTTTCGATGTGCACCACATGTTGCCTCCACTTGAATCTAATCCGCCAAAGACAAGATATTTAATCATCATCACGGTCATTACCACCAACAAGATTTAGTTAATCACCACTAACACTAGCTAATAATAATCATCATAGTCATTACCACCAACACTAGCTATTTTATCATCATAGTAATAGTGTAGCACATCATCATCCCGAAACTCATTTCTAGCCAGCTACTCACTCCTGCTGCTCTCTCTAGGTAAAAGAACATAAAACATGTGTAGCTCTCCTCCTTGATCAAATTGGAGCATGCAGATGAACCTGTCTCCTAATCGTGGAAGGCGCCTGCTTGTTTGCCCCCCTAGTACTTCTCTGCGCTCCCCAACACATATTTGGTCCAGTCTTGCACTATTAAGCATCCGTCGCTAATCTTGAATGCACTAAAGTAAGCTGTAGGATATCTTTGCCGTAAGTTGATAATACTCATGATACCTTTAGTCTCGATCCCATAAGGCACAACATTCATTGGGAGTCCCTGTTGAAGAACATCGTATGGTAACATACTTAGCAATGAAGTTTAGCTTTAAAAATAATTTATGGAAAACATGCAATGAGGACAAAAAGTAAAAATCTTACCATCCTTCCTAAATGGATGTGACCGTAGTTCATTACGAACACTATTGGTCGCACATTTTCAGTACTAACATTTCTAAATGTAGGAAGAAAATTTGTCTTGACAGTATCAAGATCCTCAAGCCATGAAACATAATGACTGAGCTCCTCGTAGTTGAGTTCAGCCCCAGGACAGTATCAAGATCCTCAAGCCATGAAACATAATGACTCAAATTAGTATGCATTCAATAAGCAAAAGTAGATCATCTCATGCGTCAGTACATCGTCGAATATTATCACTAATACATCACGAATAGTGTCATACATATAACATCACTAATACAACTAAAACTCTAGCACACGACGGGTATCGGCGCGGGCGGTGGACACCCATAGAGAAGGCACCATCACGGGATCATAGCTCCAGTGAGATCCCCGGAGAACCTGCCAGGTATTGGAGAACGGCCTGTGCTCCAACGCAAACAAGTAGCGACGGACGTGCACGTCCTCCTCACTAACACGGTGACGCACCACCTCCGCGGAGTCCTCGAGCCTCTGGATCGTCACTGGCCCACGCGACCGCCACCAAAGAAGGTTCGGGTCAACGACAGGCTGGCTCACCAACCTCGCCCCGGTAGGTAGCGCCCCAAGACCACCTCAAGCGGAGCCCAGTCCCGACATGGCCGATCTGGTCAAGCAGGTGTCGTCCTCCGCCGACTCGACGACGAGGATGCGGGATAGGCATCGTCCACGTCGAGGCGGGAAAAATTGCTTCAACTAAAAAATCACCTAATTAGTACCTTGTTCTTACTAACTAATTCTTACTAACTAAATAGAAGAAGGTCAAATTTTACTCGTTTTATTATGCATTACACTAGTTTTTATTCATCATCTAAGAAAACGTCACCTAAGAAAAAATCCCAGCCGCATCTGTATCCAATTCATTTCCACCCATAGATGAACCCTAACTATTTGATGCAATTAAAATTTGAAGAACTCTATCTAGGCAGAGGTATGGGAGGGGGAGGAGCACGCGTGCTCACCTCGATCGGGTGCCTGCGGCAAGAGAGGGGCAGGCGGCGTCGAGGTCGGGCTTGGGGCGGCGTCCGGGGCGGCGTTGAGGTCGGGGGCGGCGTCCGGGGCGGCGTTGAGGTCGGGGGCAGGGGCGGTGTTGAATCCGGGGGCAGGGCGGCATAGAGGGTGTGTGGAGAGCGCACGGCGACCGACGGGCGACGGCGGCGGCGAGAGCGGAGTAGTGAGATTTGGGGGAAGTGGTCGTGGGGAAGGACGAACGCGGTGGTTAAGTCAGAAGTAGCAGTAGCGCGTTCCCAGAAACACGTTGTTGCTACATTAGCTACAGCTGCTTACGTGATACGCCATCATCGCTACAACTTTCTCCTTTTTCCCTCTTCCACTTATTTTTCTTCACATTTTATTTTATTCCTTTCACCTTCTTCGATTTCTTTCATTCTCAATTACCTTTCTATTTGCTTTTCATTTAATTTTATATCATTTAGTAGTAGCGAGTTTAGAGCAAAACGCGCTGCTACAAAGAAAGTAGCAGTAGCGCGGTTCCATGTAGATCGCTAGTACTATGTGTACCATATCGGCTAAGCCGTGAGAATTTTAGTAGTAACGTGTTTTCTTAGAGACGCGCCATCGCTATTTAAACTATCTGCAGCATGTTTCGCAGGCTCGCTGCTGCTATTTAGCACCAGCGTGCTTCTTTGACACACGCTACTGCTAAAGTTCTGTGTATAAGGTTTTCCCTAGTAGTGGACACTCTTACAAGGGCCATGGTGAGCCAGTTGGCCTTGACCTTGTCGTCTCCGCCGGCCGCCCAGACTGCCTCCTCATACGCCTGAAGGAAGCCAGCCGGGTCCGCCGTGCCGTCGTAGCGTGGCGGCAGCTCGGGCCTGAACTTGGATGACCATTCCACCCGCCGCAGGGAGGGGGCGAAAGAGCAGCCCCGGCGGGCGCGCGTCGGTCGAGCCGATGGCGCGATCTGATGGACAGAGCAGAGGATCATCGACGCACCCCTACCTGGTGCGCCAAATGTCGGATTACGGGTTCCGCAAACCCTTGAAAGGTTCGAACTCTGGGTGCGTGCGGAGATCTCAACCTACCCAGCCTGCCCACTCACGATCCTCCTAAGCCTAGCGCGTTGGGCTCGAAGAGACGAAGAGACACATCAGTTTATCCTGGTTCGGGCCACTTTGCTTTGTAATACCCTACTCTAGTGTTTTTGGAGTGGATTGCCTCAAAGGGCTGAGGATGTACTAGTACAGTGGATGAACTGGCCTCAAGGGGTGAGGTGTTCTTGGGCTTAGGAGAGCTGGTAAGGTGGTCGGGTGAGAATGGATCCGATCCCCCTCTATGGTGGTTGCTAAGTCCTATTTATAGTGGCATTGGTCCTCTTCACAAATGTTGGCGGGAAGGGATCCCAAAATGGCCGGATTTGAAAGGGGACAAGTAGTACAGCTTATCCTGACTAAAGTGGTCTTCGCCTACGAAAAGCCCCTGGTCGTGACGCTGCGGTGGCCTCGGTGATGACCTCCATCCTGCCGTCCTGGTGGTCTTGGTCTTGTTGCACCAGAATGGAAACCTTTGGCTGATTCCTCAGGACTCCGTGCCTACGGCTTGCCTCCCTTGTACCGAAGGGGAAACTGGCGCCCTGCGCCCACTAGCGCCTGCCTAGCCTTGGTCGTCATGGCTCACGTCAGCTGAGCCTCATGAGGTGCACCTTGCATAGAACTCTCCGCCCCTTGGGAGCCAGCCTGAAGAGGCTGATCCCCTCGGGGGTCTTGGTGTCGCCTGCCTCGCGAGGCTTGGCCCCTCGCAAGGGTCTTGAGTCGTTGATGCTGAAGCTAGGCCGTACCAGCCCGTTGATGGAGCCACGTGGTGGGCCGTACAGGCAAGTCTGGATACCCCCATATCCAGAACGCTGACAGTTGCTCAAGCAATCATCAAAAGAAGTTCCATATAAAGAAAAATCATCCATGAAAACCTCAACAATCTTTTCACAAAAATCAGAAAATATAGCAGTCATACATCTTTGAAGTGTAGCAAGTGCATTGCATAGACCAAAAGGCATACGTCTATAAGCATAAGTTCCAAAGAGGCAAGTAAAGGTAGCTTTCTCTTGACCAGGTTGTGAAACAGGTATTTGAGTGAAACCAGAATATCCATCAAGTAAACAAAAGTGTGTGTGCTTAGATAATCTTTCCAACATTTGATCAATAAAGGCAGAGGGTAATGATCTTTTCTAGTTGCCTTATTTAGTTTTCTGAAATCAATTACCATTCTATAGCCAGTAACAATTCTCTGTGGAATAAGTTCGCTTTTATCGGTCGGAACAACAGTAATACCTCCCTTCTTAGGGACACATTGAACAGGGCTTACCCATCTACTATCAACTATGGGATATATTATACCTGCTTCCAGAAGCTTTAATATTTTAGTTGTTACCACTTTTTTATCTTAGGATTCAAACATCGTTGATGATCAACAACGGGTTTAGCATGAGGTTTAATATTAATCTTGTGCTGATAGAGAGTGGGACTAATGCCCTTAAGATCATCAAGAGTATATCCAATAGCAGCACGGTGCTTCTTCAGAATTTTAAATAATCTTTCTTCTTCATGTTCTGAAAGGTTAGCATTAATAATAAAAAAGATATATCTTTTTCAAATCAAGATAAGCATATTTCAAAGTGTTAGGCAATTGTCAGGATCACCCTTAGGTGGAGGAGGTCCTCCTAGAGTTTCAATAGGCAAATTGTGTTTGAGCAGAGGTCGATGTTCAAAGAAAATTTTATCTATTTCATTTCTTCCATGCATGTGCATATCATTTCATGGTCTAAAAATATTGTTCTAGTGGATCAGTAGGAGGCACAGCAATGGAAGCAAGACCAACTATTTCATCCTTACTAGGTAATTCTTTCTTATGAGCTTATCTATTAAACTTGGAAAAATTAAATTCATGAGATTCATCACCAAAGCACTGACAGTTTGTTTATGCCAATCTATAGTAGCATTGACAGTGTTCAAGAAAGGTCTACCAAAGATAATGGGACAAAAATCATCTTGTGGGGTACCAAGAAATAGAAAATCAATAGGGTATTTTCTTTTCCCACCCAAGACTTCGACATCTCTAACGATCCCAAGTGGTCTGATGGTGTCTCAGTTAGCAAGTTTGTCTTCTATTTCAGTGGGTGTTGTATCATTCATAATTTCTTTGTATAAGGTAAAAGGAATAGCACTCACGCTAGCACCTAAGTAACATAAACCATGATAACAATGATCTCCTATTTTAACTGAGTCAACATGCTTGCCAACAATAGGTCCATGTTTATCTTTTTCATCAGGTTTAGCAATTCTAGCAACTTTATCGCGAAGTAAATAACATGCCCATCCATGTTTCCCACCAGAAGATCTTTAACCATAGCAACTGTAGGTTCTACTTTAATTTGTTCACAGGGTTTAGGTGCTCTAATATTGCTTTTGCGAACCATAGTTTAAACCTTAGCATGTTCCTTTATCCTAACAGGGAAAGGCGGTTTTGAAATATAGGCAGTAGGCACAACTGGATCAACATTGTAAATAATAGTTACGTCTTTAACTATGACCAGCTCTTTAATTTCTTATTTAATAAGGTGATGATATTTAAACCACTTCTCTTGAGGGAGATCACCATGAGTAGCAAATGATTCACAGAAAGAGGCTACTATTTCAGAGTGAAGTCCATATTTAGTGCTAAACTTTTGAAAAGCATCGTATTCATAACAAATTTAACACAATCAAACTCAAGCTCAATACCCGAATCTTTACCTTCGTCGAGTTCCCAATCTTCATATTTGCCTTTAATTCTTTCTAAAAGATCCCACTGAATTTAATAGTCTTCTTCATAAAAGAACCAGTACAAGAAGTATCGAGCATGGATTGATCATCACGAGAAAGCCGAGCATAAAAGTTCTAAATGATAATTTCTCTAGAGAGCTCATGATTGGGGCATGAATATAACATTGACTTAAACCTCCCCCAAGTTAGAACAATACTTTATCCTTCACGAGGCCAAAAATTATATATATAATTCCGATCACAATGAACTAGATGCATAGGATATTTTTTGGGGGAAATTCCAATTTCAAGTGATTCCAGTTCCAAGATCCAATATCATGGCATAGCCTATACCATGTCAATGCTTTCCCCTCAAAGATAACAGGAAAACCTTCTTCTTAGCTTCATCTCTAGATAAACCTGCAAGCTTAAATAATCCACAAATTTCAGCCACATAGATCAAGTGCATATCAGGATGTTCAGTTTGATCTCCTGCATAAGGATTAGCTAGCAGTTGTTCTATCATACCCAAGGGAATTTCATAACCCATATTTTTAGTAGGTGCAGTAGGTTGTGGGGCAACTAATTGTGGTCCCGGTTGAGGTGAAGATACCCCGAACAAACCCCTCAAAGGATGGTTCTCCATAGTAACAAGTGACAATAAATTTCAGCACGTAGTAATAATTTTTCCTTACCAATTTCCACTTACCAAGAGCGCTTCACTCCCCGGCAACAGCGCCAGAAAAGAGACTTGATGACCCACAAGTATAGGGGTTCAATCATAGTCCTTTCGATAAGTAAGAGTGTCGAACCCAAGGAGGAGCAGAAGGAAATGACAAGTGGTTTTCAGCAAGGTATTTTCTGCAAGCACTGAAGTCAGTAAGAGGTAATTTGATAGCAAGATAATTTGAATGAGCAAGTAACGGTTATGGTAAACAAAGTGCAGCAAGGTAGCCCAATCCTTTTGTGGCAAAGGACAGGCCAAAATGGTCTCTTATGATAGCAAAGAATTCTTGAGTGTACACGGGAATTTCACCATATCACTTTCATCACGTTGGCTTGATTCATGTTCACTACTTGGATAATTTAATATGTGGGTGGACCGGTGCTTAGGTGTTGTTCTTACTTGAACAAACCTCCTACTTATGATTAACCCCCTCACAAGCATCCGCAACTACGAGAAAAGTATTAAGATAAAATCTAACCATAGCATTAAACTTTTGGATCCAAACCGGTCCCTTACAAAGTAGCGCATAAACTAGGGTTTAAGCTTCTGTCACTCTAGCAACCCATCATCTAATAACTACTCAACAATGCATTCCCTTAGGCCCAAATATGCTGAAGTGCCATGTAGTCGATGTTCACATGACACCACTAAGGGAATCACAACATACATATCATCAAAATATCGAACACATATCAAGTACACATGATTACTTGCAACATGACTTCTCCCGTGACCTCGAGAACAGAAGTAACTACTCACAAAGATAATCATGCTCAAGATCAGAGGGGTATTAAATAGCATAATGGATTTGACATATAATCTTCCACTAAATAAACCATATAGTAATCAACTACAAGATGTCATCAACACTACTAGTCACTGACAAGTATCATTCTAAGGTTTCGGTACGAAGATTGAACACAAGAGATGAACTAGGTTTTGAGTGGAGATGGTGTTGTTGAAGATGTTGATGGAGATTTTGCCCTCCCAAAGATGAGAGGGTTGTTGGTGATGATGATGATTTCCCTCTCCAGGAGGGAAGTTCCCCCGGCGGAATCGCTCCGCCGGAGGGCAAAAGAGCTCCTGCCGAAGTTCCGCCTCGAGATGGCAGCGCTTCATCCCGAAAGTCCCCTCTGATTTTTCTAGGTCAAAATGACCTTTATACTAGAAGATGGGCACCAGAGGTGGGCCAAGGAGGGCACAACCCACCACCCCAGGCGCGCTCTGGTTTGTTGTGCTCACCATGGTGGCCCCCTCCAGTAGTTATTTGCTCTAGTATTTTTTATTTATTTCAAAATAATTCTCCGTAAATTTTCAGCTCATTTGGAGATGTGCAGAATAGGTAACTCTGACGTAGCTTTTACAGGTCCAGAATTCCAGCTGCCGACATTCTCCCTCTTTGTGTAAAGCTTGCGTATTATGAGAGAAAAGGCATTAGAATTACTCCGAAAAACATTATTATGCATAAACGAATTATAAATAACAGTAGGAAAACATGATGCAAAATGGACGTATCACTAATCATTCAGGTTGGCAATGGATTAGTACTTGTCATGGACTCAAAACGTGAAGACCCTCAAATGTGGGCGGACCTGAGTGAAATGCTCCAGAGGTAAGTTCAATCATTATCGCACTATATCGGCAACTTTCATTCATTTTCCGATATCAAGTAATTAATAACTCCTCTATTCATTTTATTTGCCGGGCAGGGTTTGGAAAAAGTTCACCAAGCAGGCTAGGGGTGAATGAAAAGAGGAGCTGTGATTTCGACATCTCAACGTAAGTAGTACTAACTAGTTCCGCGCATCTCTCTTTGATTCTAGTTTCAATACCATTATCATGCTTGATTATTATTTTTATTGAACTCTATTCTCGTAAAGTGCTTGAGGCAGGAAGACGGGAATAATTTATGTGGATGCAACGTTTGCGAGTTCATTCGCCAGATGACCTTTGAGAAGGGCAGAATTTTAGAACAACTTGAAGTACGTAAACAATATTCACAATTTTATTTTATTACCATCAATTGTGTTGAGTTTCATTCATATATATTGACCCCCTTCTTTAAATTAGATCAAACGGAAGCAGGACGAACTCCTAATAAAGGATTGAATACGAGCAATTCAAGAGGAATTGGCGGGATTCTTACTACAAGAGGTCATAGCTAAAAACGGAGGATACCATCCGGAATTGGTAGGGAATTTTGGTAATTAGATATTAGGGATCGTAAGAGATGTTATATTGTATATGTGCATGAACGTGTACTATATGTAGTAGCGTCGAATATATATACTAAAACTTTTTGTTTGACCAAGCATGGAGAAAGAGAGGTCACTTCTCTATATTCATGACGATGTTGTGTAATGGTTCCTTCATTGCTATATGTACGTAGTAGCTAGGGTCGATTTGAATGGAAAACATAAAATAAAAATAAAAACCCTAAATGAAAAGGAATTGAATAGTAAACATAAAAACAAAAGGAAAACACAATATGAAACCCCCTAAACCCCTCCTTTCAAAAAAAACCCTAAACCCGAGCGCTTGGCAGCGCCTAATGTGTGGCTGCCTTTTAGTCCCGGTTAGTGTTACCAACTGGGACTAAAGGTCCTCCTGCCTGAGCGCCCCACAGTGGCCATTTGGAGACCCTTTAGTCCCGATTCGCAACACAACAGGGACTAAAAAGGGGGGTGTTTAGTCCCGATTCCTTAGTCCGAGTTGCACAACCAGGACTAAATGCACTTACGAACCAGGACTAATGTCTCATTTTCTACTAGTGATTCCATGTAGATATCTAGTTTTGGTTTGGTTGAAAGTTATCAATAAAATCTTGCAAGAAGCAAAAGACAGCATGTAGGTGATCTAACTAGCCTCTTTTGCAATGAGGTGGGATCTATTGATCACTTATTGTTTGGTTGCATTGTTGCCCCGAACTTCTGGGAGATTGTTGCCGAAAAATTCAAATTTACTTCCCTGAAAATACAACTAATTTATCTGCCTTATGGTGTAGAACTAATAAAAAATCTTTAATTGGCATGGCTTGTATTGCTTCCATTTTGAGCTTATGGACATTGCACAATGATCTATGTTTTTTAGGGGGCAATATGGAAGGATACCCGGATTCTTCTGGGAAGGGCGAGCACTTTGCTTCATGAGTGGAAGATTCTATGCTAGAATACTCGGTCGACGGTCAGTCTTACTAAAAGAATGCTTGCTAGTTCTGGATCGATTAAGAGGAGAGCTTTCGAGGATCGGTTGGAGATGAAGGGAGAGGCGGGCAATATGATTGAACAACACGGCTTATTTTTAGGGCGAATTCCAGCTGAAAAGCTGATGATCTGTAATAGTTAGCTCTTGATGATTTATTCATTTTGTTCGTTGTGTTGAGATTTCTTGCTGATCCACCAACCTGATAGGCCTGGTGTGGAAGTTAAACCTTTCTGGCTTAGCTACTTTGGTTTAGCCCGGCCGCTGTGAATAGAGACTTGTGTTTTGGTTGCCTCGTTTAATAAAAATGGGGCGGGGGAACAGAAGCGGTTATTCAGAGCACCTCATGTGATCCCGAATTAATAGTAAAATAAAAAAACTGATTTTTTTTTCCTGTAAACATTGGGAAAATGTTTTTCTTGCTTTCAAAATTTCATCGTGGAATAACGTTGGTGGTAGACGTGGCAAAATAGAGAAAATCGTTGCTCCAAAAATGGTATTTCAAAAGCATTTTGGAACATCATTCTTTTACCATGTCTTCCACGTATTACATTTCATGATGAAATTTGACAGAAATCAAAACATTTGTAAATGTTTCCAACAACAAAAAACAGAAATTTTTGAATTATTTATTCAATTTTTACTGTTCACCAAGTTCATCTGAGCTCGGGAAGAGAAGAGCACTTTCGTGGGGGAAAACCCTTCCCATAGAAAAAAAGAACGCGTAAAACAAACACATATGGACAAGAAGCAATAATCCCATCGACCACCTTAGCTCTCAGCGCACCGTTCGTGGGGAGATCGAAAACGGAGTGGAGTACTTGTGTGGTACTAGGTACGGGCATGGACGATGCATGGATCCATCTGTCCATGATTGCGCCCGTTCCCCGTGCCGAAACGAAACGACCCGGCATGCAACGGCGTGAGTCGATCGCACACCTGACCTACGACGCTGTTGGGTCTCCCCCAATGATTACCCCGTGCACTCATACGTACTCCTACACCCAGCTAGCCCCGTTGCCATGCAAGATCGAAGGCCGGCCGGTGACCACAAACACCATAGCCACCACCATGCAAACAAAGCACCTGATGATCGAGCACGCACAATCACCACTGCATGCGACGTAGGCCCTAATGCGACGGGTCTTCGACATCGTACTCGTACTGCCCATGTGATGGATCTAGTTCTACTACGCATGTTGATCTCGATCAGCCTCTTCGAAAGAGTGGGTGGCTGTGGATGGATAGGGTCGTTGGGTAGCCGTAGTACGACGCATGTGATGGATCCATCGACGGGGACGGCCGCCAATAAGTGCAACGATCATATGCATATGCATACGACGGGCGTTGGGCGGGCCGGAGGAGGGAGAGGAGGGGTTTATGGCGCCTTGTCTTGGAGCCTGCCTCGCGGCGAGCCTAGGGGCGCTAGGGGTCACCATTTCGGGCTCCCATGTGTCATCGTGCGACTCATGTGGCGTTTAACCTGACCCAGATTCAGATATGGCACACCCGAGTCAAAAGAGAAACTTCCCCTGCCTGCCCGGCCCGGATGGTACGTCGATTCAATTGCCTCCTCCTGCCGTCCTGGCTCCATGTATGCTCCTTATCCTCAGGAACGATCGATCGATCGAATTATTATTACGGGTGGCCGGAACCGGCCATGTGATCCAGAGGGTCTCCCTCTCCGTCTACCTCCGCTCACATGATCGAGCAAGCATGCACCTATGCTAGGTAGGAGTGAGTAATGCGCCTGCCTTGCGTAACACATGAGGTGGTGGTTGAAGCCCAAGGATCCATCACTTATGCTATGCATATCAACTACCCTGCCGTTTTATATAATTGCCCTAACAAAAAAACTACCCTGCCGTTTTCCAACTCAAAAGGAAAAGAAAAAAACCTAGTACTACAGAGGTATTTGAATGGATGTTGTACGTGCTGAGACCTGTGCGCCGTACGTTCCCGGATCACAATCACATAAATAGATGGAGGGTTAGATGAGAAACCATGAATGAGCTGAATTTCAGTACTAGAGGAAACTGCCCGAATATATAGAGGCCCACAACGTGCATTCTTGCCTTTGTCGTACCCCTAGTCAATTTCCTGGGGATAGAGGGGTCCCGGTGTGCATTTTGGCGACTACTGCTTTTATGGCCAGCTTGAGACTACAAAACATGGTTTGGGTATATAGATATACCTGCTGTGTAACGATCGTACTTTTTCCCAGGGTGAGAGATGCATTCCTTTACACTCCCTCCGTTTTAAAGTATTTGTCGTGGTTATATTTAAGACAGGAAAATGAGTCTTTAGGAAACACAAGCATTTTTGGAAAAGGAGGGTAACCCACAGCTATGTTTAAAAAATTATTCAACAAACTGATGAAAATAAATACATGGATGAATCCAAACCCACAATTCTCGCGATCAGTGTCGCTGCACATACTACCTTGATGATGTGTCCTAACCACACACCAAAGCACATCTTCTAATCCGGTGGCCTCACCAAGCCACCGCACGGCGAGGTGACATCACCAAGAGGTCTGGCGGGCACAAAACGCGGACATGTGCACGCTACAAAATCCGCCACCGCCATCTTCCGCCGTCCCAACTTCAAGAGAGATCCACACATGGACATTGCTAGGTCTAGCTGTCACCGACACCACCACGACGCCAGATAGTGCCATCACCTTGCGCGTCTCCATCAACACACGTCCATCGTCGAGACCCCGCTGCACTACACCGCCAACACCCGCTGTCATCGGCGCGGTAGATGCCACACCGCATCACCGTCAATGCCAACCTAATGGTGTCCACCAGCCAGCTATCACACAAGGTGGCGCCTTCAAGAAGGGAACGATGCCGAAGACGCCGTCCCCCGTCGCCGCCCACCGTAGTTAGGGTTTTCACCCGAGAGACAAATGGGTGATGGAGGTGGAAGCAAATATGACGAAAGTATCCATGAAGAAAAAACGGCACCCTAGAGCGTCGTCATTATTGCGACTGAGTAGTGCATCATATGGGGATTCCTTCTGATCAGAATCCCCACCTTCAGCCCCATCCACATCGAGGGCCGGCAAGTCCCGTTACCAAGATCTGTACGGAGGAGCACATCAAGCGAGGAAGAGTCAAGGCGCCCGATCCAGACCAGAAACCGTAGGGCGAACATGACCGCCGGTCACCGATGACCTACCACAAAGCCGCGGAGTCAGGCAGATATGTCGGACAGATCGTCCACCACAAATCCAGGTCCCCACCAGCACCGAGCACATTAGCACGGCGCCGCCACTGACCACATGGACCTCCCTGTCGCCCCCGTCCTTGGCAGCTGCATGGCTTAGCCCGCGGTGCCTCGGGACGCGTGATGACCCACAAGTATAGGGGATCAATCGTAGTCCTTTCGATAAGTAAGTGTGTCGAACCTAACGAGGAGCAGAAGGAAATGACAAGCGGTTTTCAGCAAGGTATTTTCTGCAAGAACTAAAATTTGAAGGAAATATGCCCTAGAGGCAATAATAAAGTTATTATTTATTTTCTCATATCATGATAAATGTTTATTATTCATGCTAGAATTGTATTAACCGGAAACATGATACATGTGTGAATATATAGACAAACATATAGTCACTAGTATGCCTCTACTTGACTAGCTCATTAATCAAAGATGGTTATGTTTCCTAACCATAGACATGTGTTGTCATTTTATTAATGGGATCACATCATTAGGAGAATGATGTGATTGACATGACCCATCCCGTTAGCTTAGCACATGATCGTTTAGTGTTCTGCTATTGCTTTCTTCATGACTTATACATGTTCCTATAACTATGAGAAATATGCAACTCCCGTTTACCAGAGGAACACTTTGGGTACTACCAAACGTCACAACGTAACTGGGTGATTATAAAGGAGTACTACAGGTGTCTCCGAAGGTACATGTTGAGTTGGCGTATTTCGAGATTAGGTTTTGTCACTCCGATTGTCGGAGAGGTATCTCTGGGCCCTCTCGGTAATACTCATCACTAAAGCCTTGCAAGCATTATAACTAATGAGTTAGTTATGAGATGACGACATGAGCGAGTAAAGAGACTTGCGGTAACGAGATTGAACTAGGTATTGGATACCGACGATCAAATCTCGGGCAAGTAACATACCGATGACAAAGGAACAACGATATGTTGTTATGCGGTTTGACCGATCAAGATCTTCGTAGAATATGTAGGAACCAATATGGGCATCCAGGTCCCGCTATTGGTTATTGACCGAGAATGGTTTTAGGTCATGTCTACATAGTTCTCGAACCCGTAGGGTCCGCACGCTTAACGTTTCGATGACAGTTTTATTATGAGTTTATAAGTTTTGATGTACCGAAGTTTGTTCGGAGTCCCGGATGTGATCACGGACATGACGAGGAGTCTCAGAATGGTCGAGACATAAAGATTGATATATTGGAAGCCTATATTTGGACATCGGAATGGTTCCGAGTGAAATCGGGATTTCACCGGAACACCGGGGGGTTACCGGAACCCTCCCGGGGGATATTGGGCCTTAGTGGGCCAAGAGGGAGAAGAGGAGGGCCGGCCAGGGCAGGCCGCGCGCCCCCTCCCCCCTAGTCCGAATAGGACAAGGAAGGGGGGCGCCCCCCTTTCCTCTTTCCCCTCCCCCCTTTCCTTCTCCACCAAGGCAAGAGGGGGGAGTCCTACTCCCGGTGGGAGTAGGACTCCTCCAGGCGCACCCCTAGGGGGCCGGCCGCACCTCCCCCCTCCCTCCTTTATATACGGGGGCAGGGGGCACCCCATAGACACACAAGTTGATCTACGGATCGTTCCTCAGTCGTGTGCGGTGCCCCCTTCCACCATATTCCACCTCGGTCATATCGTCGCGGAGTTTAGGCGAAGCCCTGCGCCGGTAGAACATCATCATCGTCACCACGCCGTCGTGCTGACGGAACTCATCTCCGGAGCCTTTGCTGGATCGAAGGGCCGGAGATTGTCATCGAGCTGAACGTGTGCTGAACTCGGAGGCTCCGTACGTTCGGTGCTTGGATCGGTCGGATCGTGAAGACGTACGACTACATCAACCGCGTTGTGCTAACGCTTCTGCTTACGGTCTCACGAGTGCGTGGGACTAACACTCTCCCCTCTCGTTGCTATATCATCACCATGATCTTGCGTGTGCGTAGGAAATTTTTTGAAATTACTACGTTCCCCAACAAAATTATCATTAACAAATAGTTTGGTAGCAAGATAATTTGTAACAAATGACAAGTAGCAATAGTAACAAAGGTGCAGCAAGGTAGCCCAATCCTTTTTATAGCAAAGGAATGGTCGGAACTTTCTCTTATAGCAAACAAAGCATTCCTAAGGACACGTGGGAATTTGTCTAGTCAATTACATCATGTTCGTTTGATTCGCGTTCGCTACTTTGATAATTTGATATGTGGGTGGACTGGTGTTTGGGTGTTGTTCTCACTTGAACAAGCCTCCCGCTTATGATTACCCCCTCTCGCAAGTATTAGCAACTACAAAAGAAGAATTAAGATAAATCTAACCATAGCATGAAACATATGAATCTAAATCAGTCCCTTACAGAATAGCGCATAAACTAGGGTTAAGCTTCTGTAACTCTTGCAACCCGTCATCTAATCAGTACTCCACAATGTCTTCCCTTATGCCCAAGTATGGTGAAGTGTCATGTAGTCGACGTTCACATGACAATACTAAAGGAAGCAACAACATACATATCATCAAAATAACGAACGAATACCAAATTCACATGATTGCTTATAACAAGACTTCTCCCATGTCCTTAGAAACAAACGTAACTACTCACAAAGCATATCCATGTTCATATTCAGAAAAGTATTAATTATCATTAAGGATCTGAACATATGATCTTCTACGGAATAAACCAACTAGCATCAACTACAAGGAGTAATCAACACTATTAGCAACCCACAGTTAGCAATCTGAGGTTTTGAGACAAAGATTTGATACAAGAGATGAACTAGGGTTTGAGAGGAGATGGTGCTGGTGCAAATGTTGATGGAGACTGACCCCCTCTCGATGAGAGGATCGATGGTGATGACAATGGCAATGATTCCCCCTCCCGGATGGATGTTTCCCCATGTCCTCAAGAACAAAAGTAACTACTCACAAATCATATTCATGTTCAAAATCAGAGGGGTATTGAATATCATTAACGGTTGATACGTCTCTAACGTATCTATAATTTATGAAGTATTCATGCCATGTTTACAACAATTTTATGTGGTTTTGGTATGATTTGGATGGAACTAACCGGACTAACGTTGTTTTCAGCAGAACTACCGTGGTGTTCTTTTTGTGCAGAAATAGAAGTCCTCCAAATGAATCGAAACTTTTTTAGGATTTGTTTTGGAACAAAAGAGGCACTAGAAGCTTCATGGGAGGGCTAGAAGAACCACGAGGAGGGCACAACCCACCAGGACGCACCAGAGGGGCCTGGCTTGCCCAGATGGGTTGTGCTCACCTCGAGGCCCATCTTTGCGTGATTCCAACGCTAAAAAATCCTATAAATAGAGAAACCATCAGAAATAACCCTAGATCAAAAGTTCCGTCGTCGCAAGCCTCTGTAGCCACGAAAACCCAATCTAGACCCTGTTTCGGCAATCCGCGGGACGGGGAAATCATCACCGAAGGCCATCTTCATCATCCCCATGGCCACCATGACGAGGAGGGAGTAGTCCTCCCTCGGGGCTGATGGTTTGTACCAGTAGCTATGTGTTTAATCTCTCTCTCTCTCTCTCTCTCTCTCTCTCTCTCTCTCTCTCTCTCTCTCTCGTATTCTTGATGGCATGATCTTGATGTCAAGGTCTTTGTTAATATAGTTGGATCATATGGTGTTTCTCCCTCTCTATCTTGTTGTGATGACTTGAGTTTCCCCTTTGAGATATCATTTTAACGGATTGAATATTTTTATGGATTTGAAAGAACTTGATATATGTCTTGCATATGAATACCCGTGGTGACAATGGGGTATTATATTGACTGAATTAATATACATTTTGGCACTCAACTCACGGATTCCCAAGGTGACATTAGGGTAATCTATGCATAGGGGTTGATGCACGTTTTCGTCCTTGTTTCTCTGGTAGAAATCTTGGGGCACTCTTTGAGGTTCTTTGTGTTGGATCGAGTATTATGAATCTGAAATTGTTTGACGTGTATCGTATAATTAACTCATGGATACTTGTGGTGACATTGGAGTATCTAGGTGACATTAGAGTTGGTTGATGCGTATCATACAGTGCTATTTTAGTACGAACTCTTGGACAGATTGAATGGAAAGAATAACTTTGCGTTATTTTAGTACAAACTCTTGAATAGATCGAATGGAAAGAATAACTTCAAGGTGGTTTCGTACCCTACAAACAATTTGTTCTTATGTTCTCTGCTAGAAAAGAACTTTGGAGTGATTCTTCATCACACGTTGAGGGATGGTTATATGATCCAATTAGATTAGCATTATTGAGAGATTGCACTAGCGAAAGTACAGACCCTAGGCCTTGTTTTCAAGCATTGAAATACCGTTTGTGCTCACTTTTGTTACTTTCTTACCTTGCTATTTTTTATTGTTCATATTACAAAAATCAATATCTACTATCATTGCTACACTTGGATCATCATCTCTTCGCCGAATTAGTGCACCTATACAATTTAACATTGTATACGGTGTTTTGGGGACACAAGAGACTTTTCATTATTTGGTTGCTGGGTTGTTTGAGAGAGATCATCTTCATCCTACACCTCCCACGGAGTGATAAACCTTAGGTCATCCACTTGAGGGAAATTTGCTACTGTCCTACAAAACTCTGCGCTTGGAGGCCCAACATGAGTCTACAAGAACAAGTTGTGTAGTAGACATCAAGCTCTTTTTTTTGGCGCCATTGCCGGGAAGTTGAGTGCTTGAAGGTATATCTTTAGATCTTGCAATTGAATCTTTTAGTTTCTTGTTTTATCACTAGTTTGGTTTATAAAAAGAAAACTACAAAAAGTGGAATTGAGGTTGCATCATATTGTTCATCTTTATAATGTCTTTCATAAAAATGATGGAAAGGAAAATTGTGCTCAATTGTTAGAAGAAGAATTCTATAAATTGTTTGGCATAAAATCTTTGAATGATGAGCATGATTTCAATGTTATTAGTATGAATTCTTTGAATATGCATGATGCTAATGATATGCAAAACCATAAACTTGGGAATGCTATGTTTGATGAACATGATATTTTTAGCCCCCCAAGATTTGATGAGAAAAATTATTATGATGAAACCAGGACTCCTATTTATGATGATTATATTGATGAAACTGGGTTTGGAAGAGTGTCAACTTTATGTAATGATGATCCCACTATTTTGGAGGGTGTTGAATCTTATGGTAATAATTATGAAAGTGGATTTGGAGAGGTCATGACTTTATTTAGTGATGATCCACTATTTCGGAAGAGGTTTCAATTGATTATGACAACAAAGTTGTTATCTATGATGATTATGGTGATGACATGTATCATATATTGTATAATGATAACCATGAAACATTTCATCATGATTTCAATTTCAATCACATGATAGTTATTTTTTTGAGTTTGCTCCCACTGCTATTCATGAGAACAAATTTGCTTATGTGGAGAGAAGTAAAATTACTATGCTTGTGGGTCATGAAAAGAATGCTTTATGTGTTAGTTATATTGTTGAATTCATTCATGATGCTACTGAAAATTATTATGAGAGAGGAACATATGCTTTTACATATTGCAATAAAATCAAGTTTCCTCTCTATGTGTTGAAAATCTTGATGTTTTGCTTGTTTTGCCTTCCTATGCTAGTTGATTCTTGCTCCCATAAATTTTTTGCTCACAATAGGAAGTGGATTAGGCTTTAATGTGCTTTTAATGTGATTCATGATGCTCTCTTTATGTTTTAATTCTTATCTTTTATGTGAGCATCATTGAAATCATCATACCTAGCTAAAAAGTCATTAAAAAATGCTTGTTGGGAGACAATCCAACACTTATACCTACTGTTTCTGTGTGTTCACATGATTAAGCTACTGTAGTAATCATGTTTTATACTTTTGTTTCAATAAAGTTCCAAGTAAAGCCTTTGGGATAGTGTCGATGATAGTTGACTTGATTCTGTGCAAAAACAGAAACTTTCGCTTCCAGTAACAGAATTTTTTAAATTCACTAGAACGTAATAAAATTCTGATTTTGTTTACAGATGATTGATATACAAATTTCATATGTTGTCCTAATTTTTCAGAATTTTTGGATTTAAAGAAGTATGGTCATTGTCCAGATCATTACAGATTGTTCTGTTTTTGACTGATTCTATTTTCAATGCGTAGTTTGCTTGTTTCCTTGTTTCTATGGCTTATATTGCTCAATATAAATTGTGGAAACGATAAGGTACAGTAGGTATTGTGTGAGAAAAATTATGAATCTTGTCTTTGACAGTACCAAAGTGAATGGTTTGCTCTTTATCATACTAACCTATCTCACGAAGTTCAATTTTGTGTGATTGAAGTTTTCAAGTTTTGGGTGAGATATCGATATGAGGAGAATAAGGAATGACAACACCCTAAGCTTGGGGATTACCAAGGCACCCCCGAGGTAATATTCGAGGAAGGTCCAAGCAACTAAGCTTGAGGATGCCTCGGAAGGCATCCCATCTTTCGTCTCCAACATTATCGGTAACCTCACTTGGAGCTATATTTTCATTCGTGACATGATATGAGTTTTACTTGGAGCATCATTTTCTTTTGTTGATATTTGCTTTATGTTATTTAGAATAATGTTTTGTGTCTTCCATTTCAACAAAAATGTCTAGGATAGCCTTTACCATGCTTATTTTGCAAGTCTATATGTTGCTGTTTTGAAAACAGAAAGTTTTCTATCATTGTCTGAATTGTTAAAAAATGTCAGAACGTGATCTGAACATATAATCTTCCGCCAAATAAACCAACTAGCATCACCTACAGGATTTAATCAACACTACTAGCAACCCACAGGTACCAATCTAAGGTTTTGAGACAAAGATTGAATACAAGAGATGAACTAAGGTTTGAGATGAGATGGTACTAATGAAGATGTTGATGAAGATTGGTCCTCCCACGATGAGAGGGTTGTTGGTGATGTCGATGGCTTCGACTTCCCCCTCCCAGAGATGAAGATTGGTCCTCCCACGATTAGATGGTGCTGGTGAAGATGTTGGTGGGTCCCCTACTGATGTTTCTTTCGCCAATGATTTTTGTATATTCCAAAGTAATTCTTCATCAATTTTCAGGCCAGTCGGAATTTTGCAGAATAGGTATCTCCGATATAGCCCTTTTCGGTCCAGAATGTTAGCTGCCGACAATCTCCCTCTTCATGTGAAACGCACAAAATAAGAGAGAAAATACATAAGAATGGTATACTAAAATAAAATAACAGTCAAAATTGCAATAAATATCAATAGGAAAACATGATGCAAAATGGACGTATCAACATGACCGAAGGGGTAGAGGGGAAGAGGCGAGCAAGGGATCTAGGTGGAAAGGAAGAACACGACGATGACTCAAGAGATTTGGTGGCTGCGCTAGGTTTCTCTAGCGCCTGTGCGCATGGGTTGCCTAGAAGCACAAGCAAAATACGATAAAATATAGAATACTCACAAGTGAACAGGCTCTCTCTAGTTCGACAGTCGAAGCTCTTTCCCCGTCTCATGCCAAACCTGACGCTAGGACGCGGTTGTAAGATCATCTATAGTTGGGCACCCCAAACCCCTCTCAAACGCCTGTGCGGACGGCCCGGCTAGTGCCCGTTCAAAAAATTCGACCCAGACGGGCGCCTCATAAGGCCGGGCTGGCTGGCACCCCTCATATCCAGCCCAAATATGGGTGGATATGAAGATACCCGAGCGCGCCACATCGGACCCAACAAGCCTACCCCACCACAAATTGCACCAATTCCACCCACTCGACCTACTAGATCCATTTGCTCACTCCTCTGTTCTTCCTCCTCCATGCATGACGTCTTGCACTCTGCCACCACCCTTGCTCATCGATCGTTCCGAGCTTCAGCGCCACCAACACCGACATAACGGTCCTCTCTCATGTGCTCGTCATCACGGACATCCTCATCGGCCCGGACGCCACCGTGGTAGGTCTGGCAGCTATCAGGCTGCCCCTTGCGCTCTATATGTTCGGCACATTGTCCGACCCTGTTTTTTGTGATTTATTTGTAGGGAAAGCGATGAATTTTGATGCTTCGTCGGGCGAGAAGTATGGATCGATGGAGCTTGATAAAATGATTGAAGCTAAGCTCTTTGATTCATTGGTTTCGGACAAAGAAGTGGACATGATCATTCTCATGAGTATGCAAGAGAAATTTGACCGGTAGGTGGAGCATGTTCTCAACTTCAGGGGCTCAATCAAATGAAGAAGAGTGATCGATCGTGATAGGTTCTCCGGAGCACGACTACTACACAAGGACTACTTTGCTCCGGACCAAACTTTCCAGGATGATCCTTGGTTTCGTCGCAATTTTCCTATGCGTGGACCATTGTTTTGCGTATTGTGGAGGGAGTGGAGGCACATGATGACTACTTCAAGCTCACAAGGAATTTCTGCAGCCAACTTTCATTCTCTGCTAAGAAGAAATGCACAACTGCTCTGAGGATGCTTGCACTTGCTACTGCCGTGTATGTCGTTGGTGAGATGGTCTGGATGGGGAAGAGCACATGCCTGAATACTACTGTCAAGTTGACATGTGTTGGGGTGCAGGTGTTTGGAGCAGATTATCTGAAGAACCAAATGTGTGGGACACAGAAAAGTTTTTGGCTATTGCAGAGGCTAACGGGTTTCTAGGAATGCTCGGATCAATTGATTACATGCATTGGCAATGGAAGAACTGACCCAAAGGTTTGTGGGGAATGTATCAAGGTCACACCAAAGAGGCCATCATCATATTAGAAGTAGTGGCATCACATGACTTATGGATTTGACATGCTTTCTTTGGAATGTCGGATTTTCAGAACGACATCAACGTGCTTCAACGATCTCTCGTCTTCTGGAGGTTTTGTAATGGGGAATCGCCACCGTGCAACTACACTGTCAATGGTCGTGACTACAACATGGGATACTATCTTCCTGGCGACATCTATCCTCAGTGGACTGTGTTTGTGAAGACCATATCCGAACCACACGGCAACAAACAAGGCCACTTTGTAACAATGCATGAAGAAGCTAGGAAGAATGTGGAGAGGGCATTCGGAGTGCTTCAAGCTCGTTGAGGAATTGTCCGTGGAGCTGCAAAGGTGTGGGAATCAAAAACTTTATGGACATGTTGTGTTATTTTGCACACTATGATTGTCAAGGATGAGGGTGATGGTATTGCCCAAACCAATGATTTTGAAGCACCTCGAGAACAACTTCAAATCCCGGAAGATGAAGATGCAAATCAGCTTGTGAACTTTCTGCAGATGCATCAGAATCTTCGACATCATCAGGTGCACGCATAGCTACTTACTGATCTTGTGGAGCATATGTGTACTCATAATGGAAACCAAAGAGCTAATGTTTGAGTTGTGCATTTAAAATAAAATTCATGTAAGAATTATGTATTTTCGGTACCAACATTTGTTATTTACGTTTGACATTAGCATGTATGATGGACATGCATGGATTTGCATGTATTTGAGAGTCCGGATTTGAGGTATGTGGATGTCGGGCACGACATATGATGGGTCCTCCGGCTGCGTCCGCGGATGTGTACGGACAAATCTGCGCACGTATAGGGGGCCGGATTTTTCAAATCCGGCTGTAGATGCTCTAAGGGCTTGTCCACATCTGTGTGGGAGATGACATGTACACAAGAAAAATGATAGAAATGTTCTCAAGAACACAACAAGGTCACAATTTGTGTCTCAAAATGTTTAAAGAGGTATTCTAGGGAATTACTCCCTCCATTCCTAAATATTTGTCTTTCTAGAGATTTCAACAAATGACTACATACGGAGCGAAATGACTGAATCTACACTCTAAAATATGTCTATATACATCCGTATGTGGTAGTCCATTTGAAATCTCTAAAAAGACAAATATTTAGGAACGGAGGGAGTACAATATTATGGACTTTCTTGTGTGCCTAATACATGTTATCTCGGTACCAAAATGTCAGACATTTTTTGGTTTTGGATAGGGCATAAAAAAATTCTTACATTTTGTTACCCAGGGAGTACATCATTATTATTTTTCTAATACACTTGAACATGTATGGAACGAAAAAAAAATCAATTGATTCAAACCACCTTCGATGTTTTTTGGATGAGCAAAGTAGTGCAAGCTCTAAAGTTTTTTTTTTATGTTTTCCCGTGATAAGAATATACCGTTTGATGCGTGCTTAGAGAGTTGAGAATCCAAGATTAAAAAAAAAGAGGCTGCAGTCATAAATTCAGTAATGTGAAAGTTATGCCGTTGGATTTGACATGAAATGTACTTTTGTATTACAAATTTATTTTATTTGAAACAATATATGGTTCTTGGTCAAAGTGTTACTGGGAAGCCTATGCCACTCCACGCGGCGTTCCCATTGTGTGATCAAAATATATGATTATATTTTGCTAATATTCACCTGAACTATATATCGGACGGAAATTTCAATTGATTCAAACCAGCTCGGAAGTTTTCTTTTTAAATGTTTTCTGGTGTATAACAATATAATGTTATCCACCTCCGCCTTATTTGAAGTACAAAATTGACATGACCGTCTGTTGAAACTGCCACGGACCTAGCCCACGATGAAACACGTTTTGGGCCGTGGGCAGGGGCCGGGGCATGACAGACACTTTTTTTCTAGTTAAAGAAAAGAGAGAAGGCATGACAGAGACAAACAACTTTGCAAGCAAGCTGCCATTAGCGAGAGACCGGACCGGAGAATGTGATTGCAGGGGGAGTCGATGGAGGCCAGTCGAGGGCAGCAACCGCTAGAGATGGCAAGAAGCAGATAAGGCAAGCAACAGTGCAGCCACCCCGCGTGGCGACAGCCATGGCGCCCCTGGGACGTGGGCGCCATGTGAGCAGCGCAGCGCTTCCTTCCACCGCCGTCCCGCTCGCTTCCCCTTATCGTCCGTACGACGGCGGGCCCGGCCGCCTGGCCGCCGGTCGCCGGAAGAGGCCAAGAGTCGTCGTCGTCGTCGTGGGTGCGGGTGGTCCTGCCCGCCAGCGCACCAGCGGCAGCGCGCGTACGCATGCAAATGCAACGCAGATGTACGTACGTAGTACGCGCGTGCATTATTGGTTTCGAACCGAGGCCGTGCGGCTGCAGGTTGCAACGGGGCCGGCCGGCCGGCCGGCAACTGCATTTGCATCGCGTCACCGTCTTCATCGCACAGTGACGAACCGGACGTACGTGCGCGATCTGCGTAGTAGATCGGCTCGATCACTGGCTAGCTCCTTCACGTGCCCACGCCTGGCGCCGACGCCCCACTACACCACCTCGCCCGATGCCGATGCCGATGCCGATGCCGATGGGTGTTACTGTCACTTGGACGGGAGACACGCAGGCGGGCCGTTTGCCAGCCCTCTCCTCGGGGAACAGCCTCCAGCGGGCGGGAGCGTGCCCGGCGCAGCGGCGTCACAGGCTCACAGTGGGGAGCATGCATGTGTGGTGGCAGTGCCAGACCCGGCCGGGCCGGACCCCTCTCCTGGCTCGGTATCGTGCGCGTCTGCAGACACCACGACAGGCCGGTAACGAACGGGAGCAGAGCGAGACCGGGTTTATTTGGCAATAGTATAGGTTTCGTCGTCCGTGAGCGCCCTGTCGCCGCCCGCTAAAAGAACCCAGCTAAGCATAGTTCAGATGGTTACATTTCTTATGGTGAAACCAACCAGCCTAGGTTTAAGTCTCTAGACTTGGCACGGATGGATGTCACATGTTTCATAAACTAGGTAACGCCCTGCGTGTTGCATTAGATTTCTTTAGCAATGAAATTATCAGAAATAATATTAGAATATATGATAACAGTACCGCACCACATTTAACCTAGAGATAAATGGAGGGTGGATGCATGTTATATTGTCATGTGACATTGAAGTTTAGTTATTTGTTGTTGAAAAAATAAATTTAAAACTAAATGATGTGGGAGGGTTTGGATCTTCTTTGATGATGTGGAAGGCATGCATGTGGTGGAAAGTGAATTGATTGTTCATCCACACAAAAAAATAGTGAATTGATTGCATGCGCTTGATGATGTGGATGGCTTGCATGTGCTTTCAAATAGGAGGGGGCATGTGTGAACATATGTGATGAGTGTATAGATTGCATGTGAAGATAAATAAGATAGTGGAGATGAATTTCTTAGATCTATACTAGCACATATGCATGTGCGTTGTAACGGGAAAGATATTTATTACGAGAAGAAACGGGAGAAAAATGATGTGTCCTCCAAAAACAGTCTCCGCAGTGGTGGCCGACAGAGCTAGGAGCTGCGATCTTCTCGCGGGTCATGTTTGGCCTAGGAGATCGTGATAGTGGTGGGGTTGGACGGTGTCTCTTATCACGGCTTAACCAGATGGATTACTAATTGCAGCGCATAAATCAAAGACCCGACAATGTGCTGCTAGCTAGTCGAACAAACACGTACTAATAACCAATGACCAGCACGAATATTTAAGGACATAATGCAGCGTTAGATTCGAAACATTTTTATTCGAACTTATCATAAAAAATAAGAATTACTTTGCGAATATTCTTTGAAACATGAACAACTTTTTGAAATTCTGAATATTTCCGAAAAACATGGAAAACATTTTCAATTCGAATATTTTTCGAAATTGACAAACATTTTCTAAAAACATGAACCTTTTATAATAACATGAAAATAATTTTAATTAGTGAACAACTTTTTCAAATGCTAACATGTTTTGAACATTCAGAATTCTTTTTGAAAATGTGATTTTCGAATAATAAAATTATTTTTAATTTTGTAAACATTTCACTAAAATAACAACATTTTCAGATTTGAAACATTCTTAAATGCAAAAAAAATATTGGAAATCGTGAATAATTGTGGAAAATACAAACATTTTTGGAAAATTGACATTTTTGGAAAATTGAGAAAAAAAGTTAAATTACCAAAAAAAAACGTTCAAAACGGAAACTTTTTCAGAATTTGAAACATTTATCGAAAACTTGAACAAAATTGAAAATTCTGAGGTTTTTCGAAAATTTCGAATTTAGTAAAAAAGCAAAAAATGAAATTAAACTTGAAAGTGAAAAAATAAAATGAAATAAAAAATAAAAATAGAAAGAAATAGAAAAAAGACTGAACAGAGGATAAAACAAAAATGGGCCGGCTAGTATTGGGCGACCTGGGCGAAGGTGTGGGTATATGACGCTCCCTGCGGTCAATAGGGTTCTTCCAGTTGTTGGGGGCAGGAAAATAAGCGGTCTGGCTTCGCAGGACCTCGGCGCGCGGCCCAGGTACGAAATCCTAGACGAACCATTTTTCTTTTCTAGCAAATGAGCATACAAAAATTTAATACCACCTCGGGTTAAAAAGAAATCTTTTTGTTGGTGAACGAATGAAAAAATAGAAGAAACGCACCTTGATTTATTAGTAGGTATAGATATAGATAGATTTTTTTCAGCTTCTCTGGTGAGGCATCCGTTAATCTCAAGATATGCCTCCTCGGTCTCTCGAGGGTGCTCCGAGCATCCATAGCTCTTATTTCGATTTAAACAATAATTTGTCCCTACATGACATTCCTTTCATGAATGACATTATTAACTTGATTAGTATCTTTGTGGAACCTGTCCAAAGGATGTACCCAAATACTCCCTCCGTCCCTCCGTCCGAAAATACTTGTCATAGATATGGATGTATCTAGACGTATTTTAGTTTTAGATACATCCATTTCAATGACAAGTAATTTCGGACGGAGGGAGTACCATACAGTCAGTGGCAATTCTACGTGTAATCCACGGGTCAGTTACCCCACAGCTCCCAGAGAAAATAGCCTAGAAATACTGTACAGTTACTGTACTTTATTAACAAAATTATTTCAAAAATTACCAACATCCCACAGAATATTCCCGTTGGTTTCAGCACTGCACATAGTGCTGCGCTTTTGGCTAAGCTTAGAGGAAGCTACGTGCATTTGTGTGCATTTGTACTGTGTTTATAAAAAGAAAACGCTGAATGATAGGCCAGCAAGCGCCGTTTGAACAATTATTCATACAGTCAAGGCCGAAACCCAGGCTGTCATGCGAGTCCAGCCGGACCATCGGACAGAGCCACAGAGGCACCGGCGGCTGGTACTGCCAGTTAGAAAGATTCGCAGATCATGCTTGCAAAAGCTGCGTCGATGTTTCTTTCATAGCCACCAATCATAACGACCAAGAAAACCTGGAGCCTCCACGTCAATGCAGATTCTGATGACAAGTATTACGAGGTCTTGGACTTGAATCTTCCACTGTCGCATTATCACAAGAGCTGTTTCGTTGGAGGGCTCAACTCATCGTCGCTAATCATGTTTTACTTTCAATTACTCTGGTAAATGATGAGATCATTCAAGCAGCAGCATAAGCTACTTGTAAGGAAGACCAAGGAGAGAAGAACATGACAGTTCAAGATCATGGTTTGTGCCAAAGGCCGAGACCACACGCAAGTCAGGCCCCAACCATCAGAGAAAGAGAGCAGCGCCACAATATAGACAGATTCGCAATCACAGGTGCTCCTAAATAGACATGCAGAAACTGCACAAAACCTGTGCTCAGAGTGGCATAAATCCAGGTATCAATGTTTTGCAGCAGAGGTGTATCCAGATACCGAAACAAGATCGTAAGGCAGAAGTTTCCATGTCAAACACGCAAAATCACAAGCATTACAGCGTCTTCAACTCTTCATGCAATGGAACTGTCCCCCCTTCCAAGTCAACTTCACTGTTGCCTGTGCAAGTACAATGTATAATGTCAAGAGCACTGCAATATAAAGTATAATTTCAAGAGCACGGCAATACAAAGTAAATGGCTAAGCGATGTGCTGTAGACATGGTTAATATAGGCCCGTAGCATATCTACGTTTGTAGTTGAGTACTCCCTCCGTCCCAAAATTCTTGTCTTAGATTTGTGTAAATACGGATGTATCAAGTCACGTTTTAGTATTAGGTACATCCGTATCTAGACAAATCTAAGACAAGAATTTTGGGACGGAGGGAGTACAAGATTCAAACTATCATGGCCAGGCTTGTTATACCTCGCCGCAGATGAGATCATTCAAACAGCAGTGTACTGCTTGTGTAAGAATTAAAAGAAGGACGAGAACAAAGATAACATCTTACTTGTGAAGACTTTCCATGGCAGCTTCAAGCTTCTTCACGTCAGCACCAACCACTTCGCTGCTCTTCTCGCCTTTGTGATAAAAGTGGAAAGTTGGCTGTGCAAGATTAAGCATGAGCCAAATATTTGGATTACGAGTTAGGATGAAGGTTGGTAAGCACCATGTTTATGCAGATACACAAACATGCTGGGAGAAGGATATTCCTACAATCATGGCTCTCTCCTCAAGTGAACTGAACGAACATCCACATATGTATGCATTTAACAAAGTAAGGTTGAACCATTGCATATTCACAAATTCCTCCAGTAAGAACCATGTTTATATGAATACACAAACATGCTGGGAGAAGGATATTCCTATAATCATTGGTCCCTCTTTAAGTGAACTGAACTGAACAAACATGCATGTGCACATTTAACAAAGTAAGGTTGAATCACTGCATATTCTCAGACTCCAGTCACAAAAACATATGCAACACATCATTACCATGGAACAGAATGAAAGTAATAGTAAAATTTATATCATAAGAATAATAACAAAATGTAATGAATTACAGTTTCAGGCATGCAACTTACAATAGAGCATATTTTCAGAGTACTAAGTCTGTTCCCAAGCCCCTCCTGCAGCACAAGAGGAAAAGAAATTGTGTATTAATAACCAAGTGAGGGAGCAGGCATACTGTTGAGAAAAATAAATATAGGGACAATGGCAACAACTTTTAATGTATTTGGAAATGCATTCGACCTTGCATGTACTGACAGCTGTCGTGGTGTTTATTCTCAATAAGACATCCAGGTAACAAACTGATCAAACCAGTGTAACATTTGTCCCCTTTACACGCAATCACGGATTCGCAAAAGAGTAAAACCACTGCAGCAGATTAACAAACAGTTGATTCCGGATTTTGGATCATTTCTACTTAAAAGTACCATGCAGGCATGCACCAACTCTCAAGTCAATCTGCCTACTGTAAACAGATGATGACCCCCATACATGGAAACCATGAACATCAGTGTTTTAATAAAATTATTAAATTGCATCAGGACGTCTATAATATGTTAGTCAAGGTAAATGGTCTAGATAGCTAGACGAATTTGCAGAACCAAGAGCAGTACGAGGAACCTTTAACAATCATCCTTATCAATAATGGATGCTGCTAAGTGCTAACTTCATGAGTTATCAAGTTCTAGACAGAAGGCTAGTGAGAAAAAGAGGCGTGGCTCTGAGTTATTTCAATAGTAGAAAGATGACAAGTATATCTATGCAGAACCAATCAAAGAAAGTACAACTAGAGGCTTCCATTCAGCATGCTTGGCCTAGGAACTATATAAAAAAATAGTGGTCGTTACACAACTGACCACATTGTGGTTTAGTAATTCTTTTAACAGGGTTTACTAAATCCCAATGGGGCCTATACTGGAGCCACCATTCAGACCACATCATTTTCTCCCAAATGACACCACATAGATCATATGTCCAGATTATCCATGTTAGCGAAGGTAAATGATCTAGAAGATTTCACATACCTAATAACAGACTAGTTATGAAGCAACTTTCATAATGATCCTGAATTCCGGATAAATGACTGAGTTCAATCTCAAACTCCAAAGCAGAAAGCTAAGTGACCTAAAAAACATGACCCCGTGATCCCAAACTTGAATCTTCATAATGCTAGAAAGCCAACAGAAATATTTATGTAGATCCAACACTACGAAATCACAACTTGAGGCCTCGTTTTAAGAGGCATGGTCTATCAACAATAACCGGTCACGCTTGACGAATCAACACAAGGTGCGTGACACAACGATCTTTGGTTTGAACAAGGTTACAACCTAGGACAGACTCATCATACTTCAGGCTGCAGGTGGGAGCGGGCTGAGGTGGGACTCCTCGACCCATCCCACTAAAGTGTTTAGTGGGCACCCGTGGGATACAGCAAAATTTTGATGGGCTATCCCAGTTAATCCACCGGGAACCCACTAGACCCACTTCTTATTAGGGTGAATGGGTGATAAACTGACGCGCTCCGATTTAGCTGTACGCCAACGAGCTCGGATTTGTTTGACGTCCGCGAGACGCATGATCGATCACCGGCGAGCCAGCGAACGAACGAACGCACTACTCGCCGAGCTTCCATAGAGGACACAGGCGCGTGCACTGAATGCGGAAATTAGCCATCACGTCTTCCTCACTCGTTTCCTCATGGAGACGCGTACATGATATCCCCACGGTATCGCCCAAGTGGAGTACGGATTTGGCGGGACGTTTTCTCAGTTGGTGGGACTCCACTTTTACCCACTTAATTCTCGCCAAGTTTTCCTGGACTATCCCATTGCGCCCACCAATTCCTAACGGGACCGAGTGGGTCGAGGTGGGACGCCCACGGGCAATCCCACCTGCAGCCTGAATCATACTCATGCAGATTTACCATTCTAATCGAAACAGAGCACAGCTAACATCGAATTCGCCAGCAGTTCAACATTACAGGAGCGAGACTGAAATCTGTTGGCTTACCATGTCGATGTCGACCTTGTACACGGGTATCTTGGGGTACTGCCTGCTCATCTTCTCAATCACAGGTGCCATCATCCGACCTGCAACACCAAACAACAGAATTGTAGCTCCCCCTAGTCACACACTCAAATCCCAATTCATGGCACGGAGAGGGCACTTACACGGCCCGCACCAGACCGCCGTGTAGTAGAAGACGGCGGGGAGCTTCTCCACTGCAAAAGGCAAGAGCCACCACACCAAACACGTGAGAAGGAAACTCGCGCACGCATCGTAGTGCCAACAGAGTCGGTGGAAAAGCTGGAGCGAGAAGGGAGGGGATCGGCGCCGCACCTTGCACCTTGGCGTGGATGTCCTCGAAGGAGTCCGCGGAGCCGACGACCACCATGCTGGAATCGCCTGCGGGAGCCGGGAGAGAAACTGTCAGCGCCGGTCCAGGGCCACGGGGGAGCGAAGGATCGGCGGGGAGGAGGAGTTGGGGGAAGGAGGCGTTTCGGGCGTACCTGCGGGTGACGAGGAGAAGAGGCGGGGGAAGGCGGAGAGCGAGCGCGTCGGCGTCGGGGAGGATGAGGAGGGACGGAGGTGGGCGGCGGGGCTAGGGTTTAGGGCGGGGAGGCGGGGCTGGGGCTTGGGGGCGGCGGCGAGGGGGAGGAGGAGGCGAGGGAGACGGCAGAGTCGGCGAGCCATGCCACGGATCGATCCCGCTGGGTAAAAGACGATTTTGCCCTTGTATAATAGCCTGGGTGGGTACGGCAGGCCCATCATGAATGGGCCTATACGGGCCGAATGCGGCAGGTGGGCTCTTGGGCCTCTTTTGTTCCAGCAACAGACGGTTAGTTTTTTTCCCTCGATTTTTGTCTCAGATTTCCGCAGATAAAGCCCGAGAATTTCCCGCATATTATTTTTCAACATGCTCCTAGAGAGACTAATAGTGCTGCCAATAATTTAAGTCAAACTAAGTAGAAGTAAGGTGTGTGCGGGGTGGATGGAAGATCCACACGTAGAGATTGTTGATACTCTTGTAAAATATTCTATGGTGATCATCATGCAATAAAGAGTACTTTGATGTCAAAAAAATTCGATTGTACATCAGGGTGTCACCAAAGCGGACCCTCGAACTGCTTGCAACCGTCCGTACTGCACAGTCTGGACGTCTTTTGGTCATCCAAGGCGGGCTTGTATATGTCTGCAGGGTGGTCCTTTTTCCCACAAACCGGAAGCAGAAAGGACAGAGGGGGGGCTTTATGAGTCCGGATAGCAACCACGTAGAACTCCGACACTCCCAGCTCACCCAAAACTCCTCCCGGACCCGCGCCTCCATTATTTTTCATCTTTCTCTGTATCTGTTTCTCTATTGTCAACACCTCCGCTCTACCACCCAGGCCGCTCAACCCAAAACCTTCCTGAAACTCCATAGTCATATTTGCTACTGGCGTGGTGTCGGTGTTTGACTCACTACCTAAGAGAACCAACTATCACATACATTGAGAGGATCTTTGCAATGTCTGAAGGAAGTGGGTGGCCAGGTTTGCTTGAATCTCTTGACTGTCTGCACTAGAGATGGAAGAATTACCCAAAAGCTCTATAATGGCAATACCAGGGCTATGTTAAGAAGCCAACCATCATCACTGAAGGAGTTACATCACACGATCTTTGGATTTGGCATGCCCGGGTCTCACAATGGCATCAATGTGCTGCACGTACAATAACTAGGATGACTGAAGAGAAAGCTCCTCCTTGCCACTATAAATGTCAATGGGCATGAATACAACATGGGCTACTATCTGGTCCTTTTTCAATACCATCTCTGACCTAGCTGGTCAGAAAAAGCCTCACTTTGCCTAAAGACAAGAAGCAACTAGAAAAGATGTTAAAAGGGCATTTGGAGTTCTGCAGGCCCGTTTTGCAGTTGTCCACAAACCTTGTTGGAGGTGATGAAATTTTGTGCGCTTATGCACAACATGATTGTGGAAGATGACGGTGAGGATGTTGTCGCGGCTCTTGAATTTGAGAATATGGGTGAGCCTATCGAACTTCTAGAGCATAATACGACCACATTTGACGAGTTTGTTCAAATGCATCGACAAATCCGGCATCGATCAACTCCCGAGCAACTGAAGAAAGATTTGATTGAGCATCTGTGGGCGGTTAAAGGGGACGAATCACGTGGTCAAACTAGTTGATCTTTCAAACAAATAGTTTTGCTAAAGCACATCTAGATGTGCCATAAG
Organism: Aegilops speltoides; assembly: GCA_021437245.1. Lineage (NCBI taxonomy): Eukaryota > Viridiplantae > Streptophyta > Magnoliopsida > Poales > Poaceae > Aegilops > Aegilops speltoides. The sequence continues at coordinate 529,751,116 of CM038147.1, forward strand.
TAGTGCACATCTAAGTCCTATCTCATTGATCTTACGTGAAGATCTGGGTGGATATTTTTTTTCCTTTTTTATGGTTGATTGAGTCACTTAGATATTCAATAATAGGACATATCTAGATTCATAAGTATTGCACATCTAAATCCGGTCTCACTGATCTTACGTGGAATTCGTGTGTGTATTTTCTTTTTTTCTTTTTCTTTTGTTTTATGGTTGATTGAGTCATTTAGATGTACAAATAACTAGGGCACATCGAGACGTGTCCTAGTCCCAAAATATATATTGCTTGTATAAACACAGTAGCTAGCCACTTTTCTATTTTCCGGAATCAGAGCGTTTTTCCTCCTCCACAAGAAACTATCCTCTAATCTAGGGTTTCCACGCCTTCCACTGGCGTTGTCGCCGATCTTTTTTGTCTCCTTTGGCCATGGAGGCGTGGTGGATCCCGGCCCTTGCCGGTGGGAGGGCTCCTGCTCTATTGTTAGGTCTTTTTTTAGTTTCTTTAGGTTTTGTGTACTGCTCAGAAAGGCGAGACGGCAGCGGCTCTCTGAAGATGAATAATGTTCTCCTCGTCTATCCCCCGTCTCGGCGTTGCGTCTAGCACCATCGGAGGGCTTGTGGAGTTCCCAGTGGATCTTGCGGGATTCGATTAGTGTTTGTCTTCGTTGGATTTGCTTGGATCTGGTCTTTGTTCGTCTGTGTTCTTGTGTCTACGGGTTAGATTCGTTCGATCTACGCATCTCTTCATTGTTGATGGTCGATGCTCTGATGCACTAGCCTTTGAGGCCTTAACACGACGACTTTCTGACTGTGTACTACAAAAAGCTTGCCCCGGCTCTGATGAAGGAAGGGAAATGATAGCGGCGTGTCTTTTGCTTGCTCCATGTTTGTAATCATCGCTAGGTAGTCTATGGACATTGATGTAATTTCTATTGCTTCTTGTGTTCCTTTTTACCACCATGATGATGAACAAATAGATCAGAAGTTTTTCCGCAAAGAAACTAGCCAGTCTTTTTGTAACAAGCCAAGTATGCCCCTCCTCCGCAAAATAAAAGACCAAGTATACCCCATAATCCAATTGGCACCGCAATAGGCAATGAAAACTGTCCATTGTTTTCTGCTTTAGAAAGAAACCGTACAATATTGGAACTAGAGGTCAAGACCCCTTTCGCTAAAAAAATGCAAAGAGCCCGTTCCATCGTGTGAAGCATGTATATCATTCTATTGTGTTTGTCTAGGGCATTTTTAAACAAAAACACTAACGCCCACACGTGTGGCAATATTTTAACTCGCCCACACGTCTGGATCTCCGTCCAGTTAAGTTTGCACGAATCTTGACATACCCAGACAGTTTTCGCATGCCACGTAGGACAAGGCCGGTGTGTGGGCATTGGAGAGGTCGCCCACACGCCCCCACAGCACGCGGTTGCCAGCTGCGCTATGTGGGCGAACTAGTTTCTGCCCACATAGCCACCACCTAGTCCACGCACGTGTGGGCGAACTACTTTTCACCCACACGACAGTCATACGTTGTTGGATGGCAAGTGCAGTTGCGCGTACATGGCAACTAGGTAAACACACATGGCAGCTATGATTCGTTTGCTAGACGGCAATTGCAGTTGCGCGTACGTGGCAATCAGGTAAATATACATGGCAACTGAGATTAACCACACGTGGCAACTAGGTAAACACACATGGCAACTATTGTTTGACCATATGTGGCAAGTAGTTAATCACACACGACAACTATGGTTTGATTATACGCGGCAACTATCATAAATTAGACATGGCAACTATAGTTAACCAAAACAGAGAGAGTTGACATGCTTTTACAAACATATTTGCCATTCCGGATAATTACACCTGCCATCCCGGATGGCAACTAAATCGTCATCCCATGGGTACTATTGTAGTGTGCCAGGACATGTGGACATACTTGCTTCGTGCCACACGCGCGGGGTGGGGATGAGTAGAATTTGTTGGGCGTGTGGCACGAAGTAGCTGCGCCCACACGTGTGGGCAATTCTACTGTTCGCTCACACACAGCCCGTGTGGGCTAACCCTGCTCATGCCACACACGATGTGTGGGCGAATGCCTATTATGCCACATGTGTGGTGGATATCGGTGTCCTTTTTAAATGTGTCCTAATTATTGCACATCTAAATGACTCAATCATCCAGAAAAAGAAAAGAAAATTCCACATGAGTCTCCATCTAGATCAATAAAATAGGAGTTAGATGTGCTCATCTTCATAATGTACATGTAAGAAAACATTACTAGATAAGAACTAAAAAAAGTTAAATAATATTGAAGCTCGTCAAAATTGACTACCTTTTTAGAGGCCGGTTAATTTGGCATTCCACCTATAAATATCCATTTTTCTGACTTGCCAGACATTAACATACAAAATTTTGGTATTAAACCATGCATGCCATCAATTCGACGGATAAAAGCCATTTTGTGGGTATTACCCCTTGCTCTGAAACCTCAGAAGTCAGAAACCCTAGCACAACCTATATATCCCGTCCTTGCCGGCGTAGGCGCGCGTGCCGATCGGATTTTCAGGTAGCTTCCTGCCTGCAGTACCTTCGAATCGATGCACAACAATTCTTCCCCCAAGGAGAATCCAGCCGACGATTCTTGTCTTGAATCCACTACGAACGATGATATCGAAGAGGTGGATTTTGATCAGAGGTTTGCGATGCTGAGGAGCATAGGGGAGTGCACCAACGAGGACAGCCTCAGGGCGGTGCTGAAGAGGAAAACTACTCCCGTCTGCTACGTCTGGTGCGACCCCTCCCCCACGATGCACATAACCAAGGGCATCACGATGGCGATCAACGTGAACAAGCTGCTCGAAGCCGGCTGCAAGGTCAAGATATTCATGGCGAACTGGTTCGCTCTCACAAGCTACAGCGTCAGTCTGAGAAAAGTCATCGACGTCTGCTCGTACAACACCGAGATGTGGAGGACAGCCGGCATGCGCCTCGACGAGGTGGAGCTCGTTCGCTCGTCGGACGAGGTCAGCCGCGACCCGCACCGATACTGGCCGCTCGCCTTGAAAGTCGCGAGGAACACCAACCTGAGCGAGGTGACGGAGTGCATCCTTTCGTCCAAGGACACGAGGCCGTACTACGACGAGCCCAAGTCGCTCTTCTCCCACGAGGTCTTCGGCACGTGCATGCACTCCGCCGCCATACTGTCCCGCGACGAGGCGGACGTGTGGCTGCTGGACGTCGGCCAGCGCGCGAGCAACAAGGTGGCCGAGCGGTACCGCGAGCGGGAAGCGGCTATGCGCGAGGACCCGCATCGGCCGGTCGTCGCCCTGTTCCACGGCGTGCTGCCCAGCCTGCTCGAGTACCCGGAGATAGAGATGTTCGGGGACCCGAGGTGGGCGATCTACATGGAGGACACGGAGTGGGAGGTCGGCCGGGCGATGCGGAAGGCGTTCTGCCCGCCGGCAACCGTGGAAGGCAACCCGTGCTTGGAGTACATCAGGCAGATAATCTTTCCTCTGTTTGGGAAGTTTGAGGTGGTGAGGAAGGAGGACGGTGGTGACAGGACGTTCTTGAGCATGGACGAGCTTGCCGCTGACTATGAGAGCGGTGCTCTGCAGGCCGCCGACGTGAAGCGCGCGCTTGAGAAGGCCATTAACGCGGCGTTGCAGCCCGTCCGTGATCACTTCGGCTTCGCCAGCACTAGCAGCAGGCCCTTGAAACGGCGATAGGTTGCTGTGTCTTTGGCTGAGCGCAAGCCGGTGTCATGCATGCATGCATGCAGCGGATTGGGTGGTTTTATTCTGTGTTTTGCGACGAATGTGAGGTGCAGCTTTTGTTTCTGAACATGCATGGACTGTTTTAATCCTACCCTATATCCTGTATTATGCCCTATGTTATGCCAAAGAAAGTGACCCCTACTACTTCTAATTATCTCAACATGTGTGGTTTCACGTCATCAAAATTGTTATAATAGTTACTCCCTCCGTCCCAAATTACTCGGCGCTGAAATGGATGTATCTAGAACTAAAATACATCTAGATACATCCATATGTGCGACAAGTAATTCGGAACGGAGGGAGTAGATTACTAGCTTGCTCCACTAGCTTCCATTTCATCTACGTATGAGAATCCTGTGCTATGCAACATGCACATGAGTAGATGGGTTTTAGAGATACACTTATTGTGACAATCACAACTTTTCATGTTAGAATTTTTCTTGCTTATGTAGAAATTTCTCGTATAATTTAAATCGTAAGGACTAAATTAGCATTCTACAGAATATCTATCAATTATATATTCAATTTCATGGCAACGCACGGGGTATCGTCTAGTTATCAAAAGATTAGCCTGTGAGGGGGGTTTAACATGTGATAGCCTTTGTTTCTACCAATACCATTATTACTTATATCATGTAAAAAAGGTTGTTTGTGTCGTATAATAAGTTGCTCTTATAGTTATCATAAAAAAACATTACTTCACTGTAGATTGTCGCAGGCTGCTTAATTAGGTTATACGGTGTCCTAGTCGATCCTTTAAAAATGTTTAACTCCTCAAAATATATAGTCTGTTTTGAAAATTTAACCGCATCTAGCCGATCCCTTATTCTTAAATTTTTTAGGAGTTGACTCCCATAGCCTTGCCCCTCTCTTATTTTAAATGGCCGCACACAGTTTTGCCAAGAAATAAATTCACCTCCCAGCTACCGTCTGCAGCGTCACCTCTTCCCACCTCCGCCGCCCAAAGTAGCCGCCGAGCCACCGTCGGCCCCGATTTCTATGCAAACAGAACCGTAGGCGCGACTCCGCGACATCACATTATTTCTCTATCTTACTTAGTTAAATGTTAGAACTGGATATGTCCATAATCATATGTTTAGATCAGGGGCGAACCTATGGGGATGAACGGGCACTAGTAGAAAAAGGGTCAAACGTGCAGCACATTAGTGCCGGTTTGTATTAGAGCCGGCACTAATGTATACATTAGTGCCGGTTCGAACGGATTTGCATTAATGCCGGTTCGTGTTGAACCTTTAGTACCGGTTCGTGGCACGAACCGGTACTAAAGGGGTGATGGCAGTGGCGTCGGGCCGGGTTTCACGATCACCTTTAGTACCGGTTCGTGGCACGAACCGGTACTAAGTTTAGACTTTAATACGGGTTCGTGCCACGAACCGGTACTAAAGGGGTCTGACCTATAGTGCCGGTTCGTGCCACAAACCGGCACTATAGGGCAATTTTCGCATCCGATGGGAAAATGTAAAACGGCTATAACTTTTGCATACGATGTCGGAAAGAAACATATAATATATCAAAAAATTCAGCACGAAAATCCGCATCCGATGGAGACAGCCTACGGCCGATTTGGAATTATTTAGAATCCTCAAATTCCAAAAGGAAAAAAGATATGGTTAAATAATTTCAATTTTTTTAAAAAAATTTGGTTAAATCTGGTCAAACTACTTATTCAAGAAGTATTAATGTTACTACATAATTATTCAAGAATATTAGTGTTACTAAATAATTATTTCAATTTTTTGAATTTTGGTCAAATCTGGTCAAACTGTGGTTAAGCTATGGTCAAACTTATTCAAGAAATATTAGCGTTACTAAATAATTACTGTTTTTTGGAATAATAGTTTCAAACTCAAACGGTGAAATGTGTGACTTAATGCTCAAGCTAAACTCCTGAGGGTTAATAGGATTAACATCTTACTATTGTCAGGAAAACAACAAGTGTAGACTCGGAAACGAAGGAGAATAGAACTCGAAAGTTAAGCGTGCTCGGGCTAGAGTAGTGAGAGGGATGGGTGACCGGTTGGGAAGTTAGATGATTTGGAATGAGTGATCCACACTTGAGCAATTAAGAGAGGTGATTAGAGACTAAATCATCAAATAATTCAGAAAAATTAAAAATCGAAAAAAAAATCAAAAATTTTTTCCAAAATTTTCAAAAAAAAATTCAAAAAAAAAAACCTTTAGTGCCGGATGGTAACACGAACCGGTACTAAAGGTCCCCCATACCGGGGCGCGAGCTCACGCCACGTGGTGGCACTTTAGCGCCGGTTCGTGCCGAACCGGTACTAAAGGGGGGGGGGGCCTTTAGTGTCGACAAATTAGTGCCGGTTATGTAACCGGCACTAAAGGCCCTTACGAACCGGCGCTAAAGCTCCGTTTTCTACTAATGGGGTGGGCCAGGGTCCACCATGAGATTTCCTAACATTCGATATGATAACAATAAAATAAAAATATAGAAAACAAGTCCAGGTTGTCCCAAAATTTATATGAAAAATGCATACACTCGCGCAAGATCATGGATTCGCAATTGTACCAACATTTCTACATCAATGTAATTAACATGGTTTTATTTGTAAAAATGCAAGTATATGGATGGGCACAAGAGATATGTACAACCGAGGGAAGGGAGATATGAAAAATGCATACACTCGCGCAAGATCATGGATTCGCAATTGTACCAACATTTCTACATCAATGTAATTAACATGGTTTTATTTGTAAAAATGCAAGTATATGGATGGGCACAAGAGATATGTACAACCGAGGGAAGGGAGATATACTTCTTTTTGTAGTTTCTTAGTTCTTTCTCTTTCATTTTTTGTTCATTGTGTCGAGTAAATTATGAATGAGTTTGTTATATATGTTTCAATCGCTGGGAGCAATTTCAGAAGGTCACAATATTGAAAACAATCAGCACTTCTCAACACACGATCTCAGGCATTTTTTCTTTGTCATTTGAGAGCTGACCGGAAGAGTTGTTTACCTTGCGAGTTTAACTGGGAAATACAATTTGGCATTAATAATGCTTGGTATTGATAAATTTTAGAGAGATATTATAACAAGATGGTATAATCGGTTCTAAATTTTGCAATTTCGGAATCGGAAGAGTAATTCTTTAGCTCATAATTTTCTGTCAAAGTGCCAATATTGGGCCTCGAGTAACTCACTTCCATATTTGGATCTGTTCTTTCTATTGGAGTTTATCTATGATCTTGGTTGTGTGAAGTTATAGCTAGTTTTTGGCCCTGATCAATAATTCACTTTAAAATTCTGAATTTCCATGTCTCGGTGTATACATTTATTATGGTTTTTATTGGAGCAAATAAATGACCAGTAGAAAGGTTCTCATGTGCAAATTTTTGCATGGTTGCCCAAGCGGGCCTATATTCATTTGGGGATATAGCAATTGGGGTTGTTGGTCTGATTCATAACAGTGTCAACAATCAAAATTTTCGAACACACATGACGCACATCAATGTAACGCAAACCAAGTAGCTATAGAACCATCATTGGGACGTGAGGGGAATCAAGATGAGCGATCTACATGAAGGACACGGAGTGGGACGTTGGCATGGATGCAGAATATTTTCTGTCACCGTCAACCGAGAAAGGCAACCCGTGCTTGGAGAACGTAAAACATGTAATCTTCCTTCTGTTTGAAAAGTTTGAGATGGCTCAAAGGAAGTGGTCGGTTGTAAGGGCATCTACAACCAGACCACTCATATCGTCACTATACATCCGGGCGGATAGCCCGGTCACTGCCCAGGCACGATTTTGCCACCCAACCGAACCCCTCAAACCGTCCCTATACGTCCGTGTTGACCAGCACCCTCCATACCCAACCCATATGGGGACACTCGGACGCGCTCGCCATGTCAGACAGATGGGCAAGACCCATGTAGAAAGCCACACATCGGACGGGCACCTCCTATGGTTTGGTGAGGATGCATTCATGGCGCCGGTTTGACGCGTCGCCCAAGGGCATTTAACCCGAACGACAAGGTAACCCTAGCCTCGCCCCCATTCCCCTCATCTACCTCCCGCCCACGCCGTTGGTGCTCCCTCTTGTCCCTCTTCCACTTCCACTCCCGTTTATCAGATTAACAAATTGTTTTCATTGTTAGCTTCATTTCGACGAGAGTTTCAAAACTAATACTTGTGCATATTTTAACAATTTTTTTGCTCTTTTGCTTTCCACACAAAAATATATTAGTTGCCATGTGGAGCGTTTCTGCACCCAAGCTCAGCTGCACCCGTCGATGAACAGTAAAATCGCAAAAATATATAAGAAACTCAAACAAATCTAGAATTTTTACACATCAAAGTTGAGAGAATCTTCTAGGTGTGTGCCAAATTTCATGGTGTTCGAACATTTGAGGAGGTCGTCGCAAAAATAGAAAAATTGGCTTGTTAAAGAAACTTTCAAAAGGTGCACTGTGTAGACCAAATTTTAGAATTTTTTATTTTATTTGTTTTTTTATTTTACTGTTCACGGGGAGCAGATGAGCCTGGGCATCATTTTGAATTACTGCTAGTTGCGATTATTTTGTAATGAGTTACCAGGTAAATTTAACACCAATACAGGGAAATGTAGTGACAAATTCATATAACTACCATATGGCAATTATGTTTTCAAAAAAAACACCATTTATTACCGCCTAACAACACCTAGTCAGCAGCCTATTTTGCAACACGTTAGCACGGTGCAATCTTGGTATCAAACTATGAATAGATCGAGGATTTCATAAATCGCTAGGTGGTAACTTCAGAAGGAGATTTTTCTTTTGTCGAACATACTCATATAGTTCTAGCAAAAAGAATACTTGTATTGTTCTTTAGTGTACGCACTAATTGTTTATTTTTAGGGAAAGCATAGCTTTATAACTTAATGGTGTACGGGCATATCACCCGCAACACAAAGCGCCACTTGGGGTGGTACATCTGAGTGCCAAGAAACAGACTCACTAGGAGGACAGACACGCCCAATCTGAGCTAACTCATGTGCTACAGTATTAGCTTGACGACGACATAACCCTACATCTATGTGCGAGAACCACATCCTGAGCTGGAGCTTGGAGTCCTCGATGATCGCCGCGTAGGGTGTGGAGTCCACTTTCGTGAAGTCGAGAGCTTCTTGCAGAAGCTTGGAGTCAGTCTCAACGACCAACCAGAGTGCCCCCAAGTCTGCCGCCATGTTGATGGCCTCTGTCATAGCTGTGACCTCAGCGCCAAACGGGTCTGCCACATGCTCGGTCCTGCCTGCCCGTGCCTGGACAACATCCCCCGCCTCATCTCGTATGACTACCCCCCAGGTGACAAAATCATCACCGGGTCTATAAGCCCCATCAACGTTTGCTTTAAGCATGCCAGTGCGTGGTGGTTGCCACTTGGCCTCCTCCTTCTTGCTCGACTTGGCCTTGAATAGCTGCATGTACTCCATGGAGTTGCATATCACACGTCTTGTCACCTCGTCGGTGGTGACTGGCAGTTCGCCCTCTCTCAATTTATTCCGGTTGTTCCACCAATGCCACCACATTGTAAGGATCTTCACTCACACATTTTCTTCAAGGCCCCAGTGAAAGTCAAGCATTGCATGCACGCCCCCGATGCTTTCAAGCTCGATCCTCACCTTCTCTAGTTCCAGCGCACGCCACACCTCCTTCACCGATTCCCACGTGATGATCTGGCTGAAGCCTGAAGCATGATGGAGTTGGGGAAGAATGGATGAAGGCCTCAAGCCTGAGGGAGATGTGTAGATTTGTACTTGGGCGATGATGTGTGTGTTTAGTGTTCACTGCCTCGTTGGTCAGTGGAAGACTTTGAAAATTATGGGCATGCAAGTCGTCGCATGGCAACAGACAATTGGTTGGTTTTTCCAACAAATCACTTTCAGGATTACTTTGTAATGACAATATAGTGAAATGTAGTGACAAATTCATATAACTGCCAGATGGCAATTATGTTTTCCAAAAAAAAAACACCATTTATTACCGCCTAACAACACCTAGTCAGGCAAACCAACATGTGGTTGGATGGTTAGAGGGATTATGGTAACCCCAGCCCACCAGGGTTCAAATTCTGGTGCTCGCATTTATTCCTCAGTAAATCTCAAGATGATATGCCGGTGTGCGTGTGTGCGTTCATAGGGATGCGTGTATGCGTGTGTATATGAGCGCTTGTGTCTGTACAGATGTTAAAAAAGAACACCTAGTCAGCCGCATATTTTGCAACACGCTAGCACGGTGCAACCTTGGTATCAAACTATGAATAGATCGAGAATTTCATAGATCGCTGGGTGGTAACTTGAGAAGGAGATTTTTCTTTTGTCGAACATGCTCATATAGTTCTCACAAAAAGAATACTTGTATTGTTCTTGAGTGTATGCACTGATTAGTTACCGATGTGGAAACATATAACGGTTTAAGGCTAATCTGAAGGAGCACGAGAGATATGGCAGCGAGCGAAAGTAATCCTGAAAGTGATATTGGTGGGGCACCATTTGTGGAAAAACCAGGCAACCAATTGCCTGTTGGCCATGCAACGACTTGCATGCCCTTAATTTTCAAAGTCTTCCATTGACCAACGAGGGAGTGGACAGTGAACACACACATCATCGCCCAAGTACAAATCTACACATCTCCTTCAGGCTTCAGGCCTTCATCCATTCTTCCTCCTCCAATTCCCTCAGGCTTCGACCATGGCTGCCAAGACCACCTCATGCTTCACCTTCCTCAAGGAAGCGCTGGTCCTCCCCACGCGAAACCCCAAGCTCTTCGCCCCCATCCTCATCCTCCTGGCCATCATCGCCTTCCTCGTCCCCGCGGTCAACGTGGTCCTCATCCAGCCGCTCACCGCCGAGATGCTCCGCCACGTCACCGAGATGCAGACCACCGACCCCTCGAGCGCCGAGTTCGCCAGGCTCCTGGAGGAGATACGGCAGGAAGCCAGGGAGCTCGTCATCATCGCCGTCGGCCTCTTTTTCGTCACCCTAGCGCTCGTCTTCGCCAAGCAGATCCTCGCCTTCTCCGCGGCCTCCACGACCTACTCCGGCGACCGCTACTCGCTCGCCGAGCTCCTCCGCAGGGCGACCAAGTGGGGCAACCTGAGGGGCCCTCTCGCCACCATGGGCGTGGTCACCGCGCTCCAGCTCACGTTCATGGTGCTCCTGGGCACCTACCTCGCCACCGTCATGCGCCACGCGGGGGCGCTGTCCGTGCAAGGCGCGCTCTTCGTCCTCGCCTTCCTGGCCTTCATGTACTTCGGGGTCGTGGCCGTGGTGGGCGTCGCCGTGTCGGTGGCCGACGAGGGTTGCTGCGGCGTGCGCGCGCTTGGGCGGGCGTGGCGGCTCATGACGCGGGTGAACACGAAGGAGGGCGCCCTGCTGGCGGCGGTGATGGTCCTCCTGTCGACCGCTGTGAGCCCGGTGTATGCGCTAGCGCTCGTGTACGCCAAGAAGAGCATGGCGGTGGGGCTGTGCATGCTGTTTTGGTATGCTCTTGTGTCTGCTGCGGTGGAGCTGTTCTACATGGCCGCGGCCACGGTGTACTACTATGAGGCCATGGAGAGCAAGGAGGTGGTCATGGCTTTTGATGGCTACTATGCCAAGATACCTTCCGGTGAGGATGAGGCAAATGTGTGATCGATCGGCCGGCACCGTATAATGAGTCATATATACTTTGTGGTGCTTCCTAGCTGTGTGATTATTATCATTGTACTACTACGTATATACTCCCTCCGTTCCTAAATATTTGTTTTTTTAGAGATTTCAAATGATTACCACATACAGATGTATATAGACATATTTTAGAGTGTAGATTCACCCATTTTGCTCTGTATGTAGTCATTTGTTGAAATCTCTAGAAAGACAAATATTTAGGAACGGAGGGAGTATATGTTATTACTAGCAAAAGGGTCCATGCGCTGCAACGGGAGGAAAAAAATTATAATCTCCTATGGCGATGATCACATTTTGTTCAAATCTCATCGCATGATTTTAAAGTTTTATTCACAAATGCAAGAAAATGTTTCTTTTTTAAATTTATTCACAAATTGAAGCAATGTTCAAAATTTCGACAAAATATTGTGGTTGTGAAAATACTTGGCAATTCAAAGAATTATTCTCAATTTCAAGAAACATTTTATAAATATATTATAATATTCCGATCCATCCCACAGTTAATTCTTTTGAAATTCACATCTCTACTACTATTAAACAAGCAAACATTATCTTTCTTAAGCACACCCCGTCTAACGTACACACAACAAATCATAGCAATTACAGTCTCACGATCGGCCCATTCGTTTCAATCTAACCTTTAAGATAACAACCAAATCTCAGCAAAAGTACGTTTAACAATTTTGAGGAGTGGACGAAAACTCTGCCATCGAAGGGATTAAAGATTCATTCGGCAACTACGTGATCCTACCCTTAATTAGCGCTAACCTCCCACCTAATCTCACCATAAAATTAGCGCTAACAAAAATTTAACCACGCATCCCAGTTCTGGCCTTCCCCGTGTGCTGCCGCAGGCCGATCTGCTTGGCCCCGATGCGACCCGCACCCGGCGACCGCCAGCGCCCCGTCGCCCCCATTCCTCCGCCACTGTTGGCCGCTGCCTCGCGCGCCTCGGCTCCTCCGCTAACGCCGTGTGCCCTAACGCATCGCCGCCACCCACGCCGACCGCGCAAGCGACGGTCCGAGCGCCGCTGCGCCACCCGGGTCCTCGCCTGCCTGCTCCCCGCCGCGCCACGGGCACACGCGCCGGTCCGAGCACCGCTGCACTACCCGGGTACACACCTCCCCACTCCACCTCTTCGGCTGATTCCTGAGGTCAGTCACGACAGACACCTAATATGCAAGTTGCTGAATTTAAAAAAGTTATTGCGTGTTGCTGTGTGAGAACTTGAGGTTGGGCGCAGCAATTTCACAACTCCGTGAAAAGCTTCTGCAGGATGGCATCACCTGCGAGGTCACCTGCATCGACTTCCTGCCGATCGCCGCCCCGCGGATGCGCGACCGACTGGCAGAGCAGGCCAGCAGTGGTAAGTTCACCCTGTTGGTCCACTCGCCGTTCCCTTCCTCTAGACACGTGATGCTGCTCGTGATTGTTCAAGGTATGTATGTAATTAACGTATTGTTTCTGTTGACATGGAGGCTGTAAATGATCGCCACAACTCAGTCCTGAATTATCTATCGCACGCACAATTGCACGGCCATCTTCCTCCGTGGGACTTCAGTTCTTCCTTGCGTTCACCTCTATGAACTTGTCCGATATATTGCCCCAACTGGTTGTATTTAAAACTCCAGCACACTATTGTAAATTAGTCGTTACCATTTCTTTGAAAGAGATTTTTGTAAATTCTGATATAGGACTATGCTCATTGATTCACAGATATATATTCCTGAGAGTTTCTTTTGCAGAGATGAAACTAAGTATTTGTGATACTGTTAGGTTCCATTTTTGGGAAGCCTTAACACACATGTGGATTTTTTGCAATTAGAAACACTGTACACTGTATTCTTGAGATAGGTTTTATATGACAGAAATACAAAAGCTGAAATTATATAATATATAGACCAAATCTAGGACATACTTCAGCGGATGGGATAAAGCACTACAAAGTTACATATAGAAATCATTATTTCCAAGATTTCTATCAGCATGAACTTGAGTTAATATGGAAAGTGCTCGGCTATGTTATTACCATGCTCTTTTCCTCATCTCATTTTTTAACATGTTACAATAGTAAATTTGAAAGGAAATTTATCCTTTTAAGTGTTGTTTAAAAACAGGTGGGCTTGAATGAAGCAGCCACTTTACATGAAACTGGATATGGTAGAACTTGCTTGCGTGTCCCCATTTGTTTTTGAATTTGGGCAATCTCTGTATGGTTTTTGATGGACAATAGAAGGCAGGGTGCACAAGTGTTTAAGAGTTTGCTTCTTTCCTCCTTTTGATTTAAGTGGAAAAAAATTCACGGGTCAATTTGTAATACATGTATTACACAGAATATGTGTGTAGCCTACCGGTTTTATGTTGCTCTGTCACTTCCACAAGTTACTTTCATAGTCAATTACTCTCAAACCATAGAGCCTCCAACAATGTTATAAAATTAGATTTTCGAATTAAACATATGTAGAATTTGAAGTTCAGCCAATCTGTTTTGAACAATCACACAATGATTGTACAAGAAATTCAGAGATACAGAGATAATGACTAGCTGTTGAAAATACTCATTTTCTGTTTCTTCTCGAGGGTCTTAATATCATTCAAATATCTTGATTTTTAGCTGAATAATAGAATAATGGATAGTGGTGCTTCATCTCGAACTAGGTACTGAAACATTATCTAGCTAATAAATTTATATCTCCTTAAAATTTAGCTCACATTTAGGACTATACCTTTTATTACTCCCTGCCAAAGGATGAAAAACAGCGTATATATTTATGATGTAAAGAACTGAATTACAAACTACAAATTTCATACTTGTAATATCATGTTACAGAATCTCTAAAGAATGTGCTAAAAACCTTTTCATCCATATGGCCATGGCAAGAAATAATATGCAAGCAACAATATCTAATATATTTGTTGTTGCTTCTGGATTGCAAGTAGTTACATCTCTTTCCTGAAAATGTCATGTAAGTTCTTAGTGGCTGAGCCTTATGTAATCCCAAGAGTGGCAGAGGCGAGCTTATGGGAACACATAATAATTATTTATTAGCACCTAGGACATGTCAATAAGTTAACATGGAAGATGTATTACTCTAATATGTTTTGGCCATGTATTATTCTGTGCACGATGATGGGCATGGTGCTTGCTGACTCCTTTGATCAAAACTATGTTAGTATGTATAGTGCCAAACACGGGGCAGGAATGTTGATTCATAACACAATTTTTGGTGCACTTCCATGACTACATCAAGAATGAAGCTGAAGAAAACATCCATGAGAACCGCAAAAATAAAATAAAATTACTCAGATAATTACCGTGTTGTTGTGTGATGCATCTAATGGTAAGTTATAGCATTTCTTAAAGCTCATTATAGGTTGATTTGTAGTATTTTTACTGCTATCAATTGTTTTTCTATGCATGTGATTCTCACATCTGGTTGTAATATCCATCAAGACGTGCGTTGCACGTGCAAGCTTACTAGTAGGTATATAGTCACAAAGACTCAGAATCATTACGTTTAACTACACACACCATCGATCATTCGTGAACATTTTTCCAAATTCGGGAACATTTTTAAAAATCTTGAACCTTTTTTTACTATATACAAACAATTTTTTAAAATTGTGAACATTTTTTATGTTGCGATGATTTTTAAGCATTTTCTTTTGAAGCGGTGAACAATTCTAGAATAGACGAACATCTTTTTTTAAAATTGGATATTTTGTAAAAAAATCACAAACATTTTTTGAAATGCATGAACATTTTCAGAATGAGCAAACATTTTATGAATCAATAAACTCTTTTCTAATTCACCAACTGTTTTCAAAAACTTAGGACATATTTGAAAATGCATGAACATTTTTTGAATTAGTAAACGTTTGTTCAATTCCATTTATCATATTTAATACACGGAGTTTTTTTTTTCCAAAATCATGGACTATTTTTTATTTTTTGAACAATCTTTTTAAAATTGCGAACATTTTTAGAAAAAACAGCATTTTTTGAAGTCACAAACATTTTATGTTTGCTTGAACATATTATTTAAAAATTCTCAGTTTTCCTAAATTTCAAATGTTTATTGAAGTTCAAAACTATTTAAAGTAGAAGAAAACAAAAAGACAGGCGCCCGCACATGGGCCGGCCAAACGGGCGCGTTGTGTCTTCTCCAACATGCAGAGCGTAGTATAGTAGGTTTCTTTGTTTGGGCCGGCCTCGGCAGGGATTCCCTGCAAAACATTTTTTTGTCACTTATGGCATTGGTGGGTAATATTTTGCAACTTTTGGGGCAATTTTAATGACATACCGTCAGAAGCAATAACCCCTTTATTATTAGGGGTAGATGTCATTCCTCGATCATATACAGAAGAGTAAGAATTATCGAATTAGCATTCCCTTCTATATTACTACTGGAGGATGGGGCGCCTCCTGAGGCGGGCATGTGCGCACTTATCTTGTCTCAGCACATTCAGCTGTCATATTTGATCCTCAGTCTCATTTATGTATATCAATATGGGTGTATGCTATAACAATAGGACAACTTGCTCTCTTGGATGTAGCCATATAAAATTTTCATTACACCCATATGAAGCACAGGTAGCCTAAGGTAGGTAAGCGCCCCTTCCACTTTCTTGTCTGTACTACGTGATATTATTTCGTCAGATTCAGAGTACAGCAACATGAAGCACTGGTACATGCAAGTTCATAGTACTGTTGTGTTTTAGTAATAAGGAATGGGCTAAAACTGAAAAATACTTAATATCTTGTATGAAGGCACTTGAGTAAAATAAAACAATACAAGTACAAAGGAGTGACTTCGCTGCTTGCCACATTTTCTGAACTTCCAATGACCGAATATTTCAAACTAACATTTCTTATAAGTAAAGGAACTTCCTCGGATGCTATCAACAACTCAATCCAAAAGGGAGAATTAAAAAAGAAACAAAAATAGATGCACCTTCCTTCCCCCAACCAGGGCACCCACAAAATCCAATCAAACGCACAGCCCCACCTAGAGATCAAAAGCAAGGATGAGGTGGAGAAAGAGAGATCAGTGCATGATGCCCCCATGTTTGGTTTTTGTAATTGATGACAATCCCTATGGACGCCTCCTCATAAAACTCAAGTAGTATTCATTAATCTAGTTAAGTCATCTATATTGCGCAAAGTTTTAGCACTTAAGTGGAATTACCTTCGCAAAAATGATACATGATAGCTTCAAAAGCAGGTTCAGTACACATGGATTAGCAAAATTCGAATTTTCAAAATGATGTTATATCTATGGTACTCTCTAACCTACCAGAGAAATGAAAAGTATTTACAGGGCGCAAATGAAGGAAATAAAAATATATACGTACTTATTTCCCTTCTCCAAAGAGTGTCCACCTTCATTTAACTTCTGTCATGAGATCAAATTATGAGCATAACAATAGATGACAGACCTAAAAACATGTTCTCAAATTTAATGAGAGAGAAAGAGAGACATGGGATCTTTTGATCGAGCATTTGATCTACCTTTAGATGTGAGGATGATGACGATGATGGCAGGGACATGTATGGCGGCGCTGTCGGTGAAATCAGTGTAATGGTTTAAGAATATACACACTTCATATAGTACAAAAAGAAAATGAAAACCTGAATGATCAAAGTGCTATTGAACTTCATATACTGAAGAAATGTAGTTTTTAAGCTGTATTTTTAGTTTGTAAGTTCAGTTCTACCGTTTAATTCAGATGTACTTGCATTATTAGTTTGTACTGTCTTATTGTATGGCATTATGTTCTATCTCAATTTGATATTGTACTTGTTGCACGACGTCGATAATTAGTCTGTATTATTAAAGTGTTTTCGGGTTGGGGGGAAGGAAAGAAGGAAAAATTGGCGGAAAGGAAAATGGCGGGAAAGAAAATAGTGGCAAGAAAATGCCACATTTTATTCCAAAACTATATTCTTTTTTCATTACGACACGGTACAACTGAAATAGGATACATTGAACTATTGAAATAAAGCTACATTTAACTAGTGAAATAAAGCTACATTAAACTGCTGAAATTGAGATACAAACGATCGCAAAGTTTAAAATACTACCCCAGGTATCTACTGAGTCCAGCGTGGATATTTTCCTTTTCCATCGCCAGCTTCTTCTGATGCCTTGGCATCACGATACCTTTCTTTCTTTCTCTGTCTCTCTGCCTCATGAGTCTCCTTTCGATGTCGTCCCTGGTCCTCCGTACGACGAGCCTCTTCCTTGTTTTTCTTCAGTAAATTCTGAAAGTAACCCTTTTGCTCAGCATAGTATTCTTTTAACTCTCTCTCTCTCTCTCTCTCTCTCTCTCTCTCTCTCTTGCTCTGCTTTCTCCTCTGCTTCCGCTTTTTTGCGTCGCTCTTCCGCGTAAACTATCCCATGCACGGCGACTTCTTTCACAAATCTCAGTGACTGCCCAAGTCGGCATCTCTATGTCAATCCAACGATAGTACATGCACAGAGGCGGAGGATACTACAACAAGAACAAGAATGTTAATAAAGAATCAACCAAAAAACAAACAATATATCTATTTGTGATTGTTAAAGCATACCGGAGGCTTGTCGTACTCTGAACTAGCTAAGGGTGGATCTTCCTCATAATTGGTGCACATGAAAAACTTCATGCCCAACCAATCTGAAAAAACTGTCACCTCCTTCACCTTGCAAAAATTGCCACACCAACACCGCAAGACTGCCACCCCCGGAGGCAAACTTGCATTCTTCATTTTCCTAGGCCTAATGCTTTGATTCGAGCAAAGCAAACTCATACCGACTGAAAAAACTGTTGCACACTTTGCGCGGCGGCGATTTCAAGGATGGCTGGACGAGGATGACGAGAGTCTCGGTGTCTCCTTTTATAGGCTCATACGACAAATGATGACGAGAAAATAGGCGCGAACAGATGAAATTTTAGGCGGGAAACATGCGTGATCCAAAACAGTGCAACCAGTGCATGCCTGAGTGCTGTCGCCCAAGCTGCGGCAATAGACTGAAGCAAAATCAGCGCTGAGTGATTGATGCGGTCGCGTCCTCTGAAGCAAAAGCAGAGCTGAGTGACTGATGCGGTCGCGTCTGCTGAAGCAAAAGCTAGCGGAGTGAGTGATTCTCGCCAAAGCAACCAGTGCGGAGGAGCACCGCTGAGTGTTGGCACAAGGCGTCAAAAATCCACGCGAAGCAACGACATTTGATTCCCGCGCGTGGGAATCTATCCCGTCGGCCGCAGCAATCAGCGTCGTCTGCAACAGGCGACGCTGTCGGGCATGCAGCAACAGCTACAGTGTGGCTGCCTCATGCAGTGGCGGCATGGCCCGCGCCTCGGCCTGCGTGCAACAGGAGCTGTCGGCCCAGGAGCGGCGGCGCTGGCCACCTCATGGAGTGGCGGCATGGCCCACCTGGCCTGGCCCGTTCCGTGCCGGCGAGAGGCCCTGTAGGAAACATGTTACACCCGGGTGGCCACCTCCAGTCGTGGTGGTAGGGCCCACCGCCTCCAGCCGTGGTGGCAGGTGCCACATGTCACCTGCCGCGCCTACCGCCACGTCTGAGTGGGTCCATTTTGTTAATTTCATCTGCAGGTAGTCTTTTTTGACAATTCTGCTGGCCAGGGGGTTCTTTTGTACAAAAAATCGCGCTCGCGACCACCCAAGTAGAGGCATCCTACAGCCTGGCCATCTTAATCAAACAACACTAGAAGTTTTGAACTTGATTTCCTTGTTATTTAAAATTATGTTAAGCTTTGGTGCAGCACCCAAAGATTCCAATGAATGCTCCATCTAATGCTGAGTATAATTTTGAGCTGTGCTTCACGGTAATTCCACTACTCCGAAATTAGTTGTGTGCGAGGGAGGAAGTGGAGGTTGGGCCAGCTGTGCGCAACAGGCGAAGTGACGTTGTGGGTAGGGATGGACACTTTCAAACTGAAAACTAAAACTGAACCAAACCGTTTTAACCGAGATATACGATAAATCAGTTTTTGCTTATTTGGTTTGGTTTGAAAAATAAATAATATTCGGCGTTGAATTGTAAATTGGTTTTCATTTGATAGAAACTGTATACACCGAAGTAACCGAATCCACGGAAACACAGCATGCAATTGTGTATCGATTAATGCAAGCAATGTTTCTTTCTGATCAAATAGGTGGTAACCCGAGACCCTTCATGCAGATGGAAGACTTTCGCGACTGTCTAGCTGATTGTGGGCTGGCAGACTTGGGGTTCTCGGGCTATCAGTTCACTTGGGATAACAAACGGGATGGTACGGACAATATCCAGGTCCGATTAGATCGAGCTACGTGCACTGATTCTTTCCTCCAGATGTTTCCTGAGACATCAGTCGAGCACGTCATGACAGAGGAGTCTGATCACCAAGCTCTTGTGGTCCGGGCGTTGGAGGCGGCTCCACGCCAGAAGGGGCTGAGGAATAGAGATTTTAGGTTTGAGGAAGCTTGGACTAGACATGACACCTATCAAGCGATGTTTGAAGAGGCCTGGGAAGCTGCGGGAACAGGGGAGCAGGGTCTTGCTGCAGCATGGCAAGGATTCAGAGGCACGGCGGGTGCAATGCAGAGGTGGGCGCGGGAAATTTTTGGGTCCATCAGGAGGACGATTATGAAGTTAAAAAGCCAGCTGGGCGATGCCAAAGAGAGAGTGTTAGGCCTTGTACAATGGAAGGTGCTTAAAGAAATAAACCAGGTTTTTCTTAAGCACCAGTGCTTATTTGTACAGGGTAGACGCTTAACTAAGCGTCTCTCCTGTAGAAATAGGCACCGGTGCTATAGCGAAAGTCGGTTTATTTTTCTAAGCACCTCTCTAAGCATCTCCCATTGTACAAGGCCTTAATGACCGGTTGCTCACAGGAGGTTAGGGACATTGAAGCTCAGCTCAAGGAAATCTATACTCGTGAGGAAATTATGTACAAACAGAGGTCAAGGGTGGATTGGTTAAGTGCAGGTGATCAGAACACAAAATATTTCCAGAGTCGCGCTACGCATAGACGACGAAAAAACATGATCAAGGCTCTTCGGAGAGAGGATGGAACTAAATGCACAGTTGACGAACAGATGAGAGAGATGGCGGCAAACTTTTATGAAGGGTTGTTCACGTCGGAGGGTTCGTCGGGGGCCAATGTTTTATTATAGAACATAGAGCAAATTGTTTCTCCGGATATGAACACTGCGCTTACTGCTCCCATTACTGATAAGGAGATACATGATGCTCTGTTTCAAATGGGGCCAACGAAGGCGCCCGGTCCAGACGGACTTCCGGCTCTCTTCTACCAGCGGCACTGGCTGCAGGTTGGAGATGATGTTTGCCGAGCGGTCAAGGATTTCTTGGGAGGTGTGGCTGCTCCTGACGATTTTAATGACACCGTCATCGTCATGATTCCGAAGACCAACTCACCGGAGTTGTTGTCTCAATTCAGACCGATTAGCTTGTGCAACGTGCTATATAAAATTGCAACTAAAGTTTTGGCAAACAGGTTGAAAGGCATCCTCCCCATTCTTATCTCGGAGGAGCAAAGCGCGTTTGTACCGGGGCGTCTTATTACCGATAATGTCCTTGTTGCTTACGAGTGTGTGCATGCGATACAGACAAGAAAACGAAAGAAACCGTTGTGCGCAGTTAAACTGGACATGATGAAGGCATACGATAGAGTGGAATGGGTGTTTCTGCAGCAGATGCTAGAGCAGTACGGATTTGCACCACAATGGATTTTCATGATCATGAGGTGCGTCACAACAACAAACTTTTCAGTCAAGTTGAATGGTGTTGTTTCTAGGAGGTTTTCGCCCTCCCGGGGCTCCGACAGGGTGACCCCCTCTCTCCCTACCTTTTTCTTTTTTGTGTTGAGGGTTTCTCGGCGATGCTAAAGAAGGCACAAGAAGAGGGGAAGATTAAAGGGATGAATTTTGGGAGCACTGGCCCCCATGTGACCCATCTCCTGTTTGCGGACGACAGTATTGTTTTTTTGGAGGGGACAAGAGATAATATGGAGGCCCTAAAGGAGATTCTTAATAGTTATGAAACGGCTTCGGGGCAACGAGTGAACTTGCAAAAATCCTCAATATTTTTTGGGAAGGGGTGCAGTGATGACACAAAGGTAGAGCTTAAGAGTGCACTTGGAGTTGACTCTGAAGCTCTTAGAGAATGATATCTGGGTTTGCCAACACTGGTTGGCCGATCTAAGGAGGGCACCTTCAAGTATGTAACGGAAAGTTCAAAGTCCAAGGTGAGTGGCTACAAGGGCCAGGGTTTATCAAAAGCGGTGAGGGAGGTTCTGGTGAAATCCGGTCTCCAAGATGTTCCTACCTTCACCATGAGTTGTTTTCAGCTCACTAAGAAAACGTGCCGGAACCTGACGTCAATCTCTTCGAAATTCTGGTGGGGTGAATCGAATGGTGACAGGAAAGTTCATTGGATATTTTGCCAAAAAATGTGTGCTGCTAAGAGAGTTGGAGGGCTGGGTTTCCGGGATCAAGAGTGTTTTAACCAAGCACTGCTTGCGAAGCAGGCGTGGAGTGTTCTCCAGGAACCAAATTCACTATGCGCAAGGGTGCTCAAAGCTCGCTATTTCAAGGAGCAGTCGATCATGACAGCCACATGTCCTTCCAACGCCTCTTATACTTTCCGTAGTGTGTTGCATGGAAGAATCTCTTACGGGAGGGAACCATTTGGCGCATAGGAGATGGATCAAAGGTGAACATACACCACGACAACTGGATCCCCGAAACGGGAGTTTGAAGCCACTGGGCCAAATCTTCCTGCCGGCGATCACAAAGATTGCAGACTTGTTAACTTCTGATGGTCGGTCATGGGATGTAGCAAAAGTTGATGCAATGTTCAGTCCGAGTGATGCGGTTGATATTAAACAAATCTCCATTGGAGGGCCGGAGGAACAGGATTATTTGGCGTGGAACTTCACTAAGAGCGGGTGTTTTACAGTCAGATCCGCTTACCATTTGAGGAGGTCACTAGGAAGATTGAGGACCGTACAGCCGAAGTCCTCTGATACGGTTAGTGCTCACAAGGGATTCATGGCATTGTGGGATACGTGTGCACCATCCAAACCTAAGATACACATGTGGCGCTTAATCAAAAATGGGCTGGCCGTGGGGTATGAGCTTCATAGACGTTGGATCAAACCGGGTGTTTTTTGTGTTGCATGTGGGCGAGAAGAGACCATCTATCATCGCTTCTGGGCATGTCAACATTCAGTCAGGTTCTGGCAGCTTCTTCACTCAGAGAAGGGAGTTGCGGTGGCGATCCCACCGCGCTCGACGGACTCCCAGAGTGCTTTGGCCCGCTGGCTCCTCGACTGGTTCACTGGGGTGTCTGACGAAGAGCGTGAGACGATGGTACAAGCAACGTATGGCCTGTGGTTGGCCCGAAATGAGGCAAGGGATGGCAAGCCGATCGCCCCTGCACATGAAATAATGAACATCGTCTCTGCTCACATGAAGGAATGGAGGGAAGTCCACCCACGGAAGACCGGTGTGCCACCTCAGCAGCTCGTGCAGCACTGGGAACCCCCTGACGAGGGGTGGGTAAAAGTGAACTCCGATGGTGTTGTATCAAAATATGGAGAGAAAGGTGGCGGAGGTGCAGTTCTTAGAGACCACAATGGGGCTTTTCTTGCAGCTACTTGCCATTTCTTCCCAAACGTTGTGGATCCGGAAGCTACAGAGGTTTTGGCGTGCAGACGTGCTTTGCAACTGGTGGTAGATTTTAGTGCTCCAAGGGTTCACTTGTGAAAGAACATGCGGTGCCCCCATGTTTGGTTTTGGTAATTGATGACAATCTCTATGGACTAATGGTTGTCTTGAGTTATATTTGAAGGATTTGTCCATAGGATTTTCTTGAAGTCCATGTGCTGGTTTCAAGGAGTTTATGAGTTGACCAAGGTGCTATTAAGGAATTATCCAAAGATTGGTCATGCGGGTGTTGAGCTTATTGCAAGCATGTCTTGAAGAAGAAGGTTGTGTGATCATTCATGTTTACCTTCAATACATCATCCAAATGAAGAGAGTTGCAGAGATTCAAGGTTGATCAAGACTAAGTCAATAGTGAATCAAGTTGATTAACTCACAAAGCGTAGAAGATGTACCGAGAGGGATCAAGTGATCCCATGGTATGGTAAGCATTGTCCATTGCACTTTGTGTACTAACCCATGGTCTATGTGAGAGTTCTATGTGGGGTTAGGTACGTATCCATGGGCTTGCATCAAGAGGAAGATATCATACAACCCATGGAAAGGATGAAATCAAGTGGTGATCGTCATCAAGACTGCCGTGTGCAAGTTCAAGTGGAGCATCACAAAGAGATCAAGTGCTTGAATCTTTCCTTCCATTGTGGTGTCAATGGACTTATGAAGATGAGCCAAAGAGTGGCTCACCCATAGTGGACTATGGGGGAGCAATCATCTAGTCTTCATCGAGCCAACACAATCAAGAAAGGTGGTCCAACTTGAGGGAGTGAAGATCGTCATCATCTAGCTCAAGTGGACCATGTGCAAGGCAAAGGTTTGCCCTTGATAGGTTTTCTATTTTACCGGTCTCATGGTAGTTGTGGGAGACCGGGTTATAGGATCGATTGTTGTACTATCAAGGGGGGCTCTCGATGAGTTGCTTGGTCGTATCATTCGTAGAGAGCTCAAACCATTGCATCCTTGCATCATGTTTTTTGGTTCTTGTTTGATTCTCTTTGTGAGTCTTAGAGCTTATGGTCATCTTTATGACAAGCTTGAGTTCATCGAAAACGGAGTTTGCATGCGTCTTCTATGATGTTTTCGGTGTTGGAGGTTTTACCGGTCTTCTCGGAGGAAGGGTTCTCACCATTTTCTTTTGGGCCTTTTCTCATTTGCTTATTATTGGTATTTCTATCAAGATTGTGTTAGCCCTTGTCGTTAGCTTTCCAACAAACTTGGTTTCGTTGAATTCGGAGTCCGTTTGCAAAAGTTGTGGCTGTTTTGGTGAAGGCTGCAGCGGTACTACCACGACTAGAGCGGATGTAATTTTTTACTACCGCTCTAGAGCAGTACTACCATGGCTCTGAGCGATAGTACCGCTCAAGAGCAGTACTACCGTGGCTCCTAAGCGGTAGTACCGCCCCGGACCAAAAACTCGTGTTTTCTCTCTCGATTGGGCTGTTTTGAGCGTGCTAAGCGGTAGTACCGCTCTTCCAAGCGGTAGTACCGCTTGTGCACGACCTGAGCACATAACGGTTGGATTCGGGAGGTCCTATAAAAGGGGGTCTTCTTTCCCATTAAACCTTATCCTTTGAGCTCGTGTTCTTCCCCCATTGTTGACCTTCTTTGAGCTTGCTAACTCTCAATCCCTCCATGGATTCTTGCTAGTTTTTGAGGGAAAAGAGAGAGGAGATCTAGATCCACGTTTCCACCAATCACTTTCTCCTCTAAGTGAGGGGAACCCCTTGGATCTAGATCTTGGAGTTCTTCGTGTCCTTTTTCATTCTTCCTCTCATTTTCCTCCCTAGCATTAGTTGCTTTGGTGGGATTTGGGAGAGAAGGACTTGGGCACTCCGTGTGCCCTTGCCATTGCATTTGGTGCATCGGTTTGAGTTCTCCATGGTGATACGTGGAAGTGAAGTTTGAGAAGCTTATTACTCTTGGGTGCTTGGTGCCCTTGAGCTTGTTCCTCTTGGGTGCTTGGGCGCCCTAGATGGTTGGTGGTGTTCGGAGCTCAATCATTATGGTGTAAAGCTCCGGGCAAGCGTCGGGGTCTCCAATTAGGTTGTGGAGATCGCCCCGAACAATTTGACGGGTACCGGTGACCGCCCCCAAGGGTTGCCAAAGTGTACGGGTTCGGTGACCGCCCCCAAGGGTTGCCATTTGTACGGGTTCGGTGACCTCCCTCAAGGGTCCCTTAGTGGAATCACGGCATCTTGCATTGTGCGAGGGCGTGAGGAGATTACGGTGGCCCTAGTGGCTTCTTGGGGAGCATTGTGCCTCCACACCGCTCCAAACGGAGATTAGCATCCGCAAGGGTGTGAACTTCGGGATACATTGTCGTCTCCGCGTGCCTCGGTTATGTCTTACCCAAGCTCTTTACTTATGCACTTTACTTTGTGATAGCCATATTGTTTCTTGTCATATATCTTGCTATCACCTAAGTAGTTTTTCTTGCTTAGCATAAGTCGTTGGTGCACATAGGTGAGCCTAGTTGTTGTAGGTTTTGTGCTTCACAAATTAACCGCTAGGTTTATTCCGCATTTGTTCAAGCCTCAACCGTAATTATTTTAAAGCGCCTATTCACCCCCCCCTCTAGGCGACATCCACGATCTTTCAATTGGTATCAGAGCCTCGTCTCTCTTTGTTGGGCTTAACCGCCTAGAGAGTAAAGATATCGACTAGAGGATTAGGATTCTCTGACACTCTTAGTTTTGATGGCACAAATTTTGATGTTTGGGTAATTCGCATGCTTAATCTCTTTAGGGTCATAGACCCAAATTTAGAGCGAATTGTAGATATGGGTTTTTCTCCTCCAAAGGATCCCCAAAGATTATCTTTAGAGGATGAGAAAAACTCTTATCTCAATGCTCAAGCTTCTAATGTGCTTTTCGATGCTTTGAGCAATGTAGTTATATTTCAACTCATGCCGTTCCGGGATGCTCATGAGTTTTGGACAAAGCTTCAAGATAAATATGGTGTGTCCAAGTTTTGTGAGGAGGATTGTTCTCCCTCCACCTCCGGCCGCGTTGTCTTCTCAACTTCTTCTACTTCACCTACAAGTGGTTTGCCACATGGTAATGACATGGTGAGTAGTGGTGTCCATTGCAATGATGATAGTGGGCTTATTGTTGATAATCCTTCTTCACTTTCTTATTGCAATGCTTCATCTTTGGACTTTAACACTTCTAGCACTCCAAATGTTTCACATGCTTGTGTTGATAGTCCTTGCATATCATGTAGAAATTGATTGACTAAATCTCATGATGATATGCTTGCTATGTCTTGTTGCCATGATAAAAATGCATCTATTTCCTCGAATTGTTGTGCTAACAATGTAGAGGAAACCGAACACTCCATGGAACAAGATGTGGTGTTTAATGGTGCCTCAAGGGATCCTACATCATCATCTATTGGTTTTTGCCTTATGGCTAAGGCGTCAAAGGTATCTCCTACTTTGTACCCCAATATGTCTCTTGATGATGATGTTGATACTAATGATGATGAGGATAATGATGAAGAGAATGATAATGTTGCCTCCTTAAAAAGTAAGGGGGAAATGATTTTTAAAGCTCTTCATAAAAATAAAATTGCTCGTTCCAACTTCATGGAAATAATGTCCATTGCCATTGATGGCAAGAAATGCATTGAGGAGTTGGAATCTCATCTAGAGAAGCATGAGGCCACCATTGAGAAAATGGAAGCTCATGGGCGTGATTACGCAAATGAGATCGCGGAGCTATCTCAAGCTCTTGAACATGAACAAACCACCTCCAAATCTCTTGAGGAGACTTTTGCTCTAGAATTATCTAGAGTGAGGGAATCTCATGATAGAGCTCTTGAGGTGGCCAATGATTTCAAAACTAAAAATGCTAAGCTTGAAGTTTCTCATGCTAGACTCCTTGAGGATTTTGAGCACCTCGAAAATGGCTCAAGGGTCATCAAGGGTGAGCTCATCAAACTCACCGAGTCTCATGCCCAAGTTGAAGCTTCTTATTTAAAAGAGCTTGCCAAGTTGTCCTCTCCTATTGTTGTAAATGATGATGCTTGTGCTACTAACTCTATTACTTGTGAAGCATCCATTTTGAAGGAGAATGTTGAGCTACGGGCTCAACTTGAGGTGCTATCTAGCAATTATGGGAAATTGGAAGAAAGTCATGAAAAGCTCTCAAGCTCTCATGATGATCTTCTAGTATCCCATAGTGTGCTAAAGATAGCTCATGAGGCCATGATTGCTAAGGTAACATCTAGTGAGCCTCATGTGGGTACTAGCACTACTTCTAATCAAAATAGTATATTGCCATGTGCTAGTCCTTGTAATTCATCTATTCACAATGTTGGTACATCTTGTGATGAATTCCTTTCCTTGCCTTGTTGCTCTAACGATGAAGCTTATACTTCCTCTAGTACTTGTGTTGAGACTAACCATGTAGAGGAAATCAAAGAGCTCAAGGCCCAAGTCACTTCTTTGAAGAAAGACTTGGAAAAGAGTCATCAAGGAAAATTCACACTCAACAATATCTTGAGTGTGCAAAAATCCCCCAATGACAAAGGTGGACTTGGATTCAACTCCAACAAGAAGAAGAAGTCCAATATCAACAAGAAGAAGGGCCAAAAACAAGTCAAGAATTCGGCAAAGATTATTTGCTTCAAGTGCAAAATTGAAGGGCATCATGTTAGATCTTTCCCATTGAAGAAGAAGGCCATTAGTGTCAAGCAACAAGGGAAGCGGCTACAAGTGCATTCTCATGCTCAACCTCAAGTTGAAGAAAGGACTCTTCCCAAGAAGACTCAAGCTAATTCTTCTCAAGTAGATAAATCAAGTGAGAAGAAAGTGAAGAGCAGACGTTGCTATCTATGTCGTGAGAAAGGTCACCTTGCTTCTTCATGCACTAGTGGTAACTTATCCAGCCCAATTGTTATTGATGATGTCTATTCTCTTGGGAAGGATAAGGTTGGCAATGTGTTTACCAAGTTTGTTGGTACTCAAAGTGGTTTGAAGCAAAGAACCATTTGGGTAGCCAAGCCTATTGTGACTAACCTCTTAGGACCCAACTTGGTTGGGGACCAACTAGCTCAAACTTGATCAATAGGTGTTGTTGGAGGGCATTGGAGACTTGGCTACATTATGAAGAATTAAGGGGACTTCATCACTCTTATTGTCTCAAGCCAAGTCTATTGAATCGTCAAGTTTATAACTTATATCCAATGTGCCTCTGTAGGTAACTTGTACTTAAATTGTTTACATTGAAAGTTACTTGCCCCTTTGCATGTTTTGGTTTTGTTCCTTGCATGTGTTTGTATATGATGTGTCTCCAAATTGCCTTTGTGTATGTTGGTTTGCACATCATGTACTTGTGTGTCGTTCGTTGAGCCTTAGTGCATCTTGTTTATTTCTCAGTTGGCTCTTGTGAGAGATTAATGGAATATCCATTATGGGGGAGTGGTGTGCTTTGTGCACCTCACAATCCTATAAATGTGTGCACATGAGTAATACCATCTAGTATTGATATTTCAAGATTATCTAGTCACTAGGTGGTATATCTCTCATGAGAAATTCAAATTCTCAAAATTCCATTGATTATCTCGTGTTGGATCCTCTTATTGCCTCTTGTTAAGTTTTCTTCATTGGTATCACATTATGGGGGAGTAATATGCTATGTATATTACTAGCCTAGAAAATGTGTACATTCGAGATGTTGTCACCTAGTGTTGATATTGTAGATTATCTTGTTCCTAGGTGGAATGTTAGCTCTACAAGTTGCAATTTGCTTGTGTGTGGTGTGAGGATGATGTTGGATATCCTTGCTATCTACCACCGGGAATTCTTTCCATCTACTTCTTGTCTTTTGACAATTGGTAGTCATTTATGTGTGGTAGAATTTAATTGATCATCTTTACATTGGCTTTTGTTTTTATTTGCCTTTTCTCTAGCCAAGGTTTGTGTCAACTCCCGTTGTCTTCCATACCACTTGTGGATCTTATTAATTTCTTGTTCTTGTCTAGTGTTTTCTAGATATAGTGATAGTGGTGATCCCACCTTGTGCATTTGGTATTCAAAGCAAATTATCTATAGTGCACAAATCATGGGGGAGCTATCCTATTTTCTTTAGAACACTCTACTTGTGATCCTAATCAAGTGTGTGTTGGTGGAAGGAAAGCCGTTTTCTTTTGGTACCTTGTGCCATCATGAAACTTTGTTGAGAGCTTGGTTTGTTTGGAACCATCCTCTCATTGGGAGTTTGACATCTTTATTTTAGTGTGTATCGATGGATATCTCATTCCTTGATGTATCTTTAATGATATATTCCAAGTGATGATTTCTCCATTTGGTATCCTTTTCGCTTGGCATTTCTTTGTCTTTTCGTTTCGGTTCTTGAAAGTTTTGAGCATGCATGTTTACTTCATGTATTTTATTTGGCATGCTTTCTTTCTTTGACCCAATATATAGGGGAAACTCCACCAAGTCTCAAATTGGATGAGATGTGCATGATATTTATTTTCATATCTATATGCACATATTTATGTGTAGTTTGTCCTATGTATTGGTGTTTCTAATTATGTGGTCCCAATGAGTTTGGGTACCGTTTAATTTGTGTTGTTCTTCTAGGAACATTTGGAGATACAATGGATGCTCGGCTCACTCACAAGGAACATATTGGAGTCAAGCTAGGATGATCAATGAACTACTTGAAGGAAATATGCCCTAGAGGCAATAATAAAGTTATTATTTATTTCCTTATTTCATGATAAATGTTTATTATTCATGCTAGAATTGTATTAACCGGAAACATAATACATGTGTGAATACATAGACAAACATAGTGTCACTAGTGTGCCTCTACTTGACTAGCTCGTTTATCAGAGATGGTTATGTTTCCTAGCCATGGACAAAAGAGTTGTCATTTGATTAATAGGATCACATCATTAGGAGAATGATGTGATTGACTTGACCCATTCCGTTAGCTTAGCACTTGATCGTTTAGTATGTTGCTATTGCTTTCTTCATGACTTATACATGTTCCTGTAACTATGAGATTATGCAACTCCCGTTTACCGGAGGAACACTTTGGGTACTACCAAACATCACAACGTAACTGGGTGATTATAAAGGAGTACTACAGGTGTCTCCGAAGGTACATGTTGAGTTGGCGTATTTCGAGATTAGGTTTTGTCACTCCGATTGTCGAAGAGGTATCTCTAGGCCCTCTCGGTAATGCACATCATTATAAGCCTTGCAAGCAATGTGACCAATGAGTTGGTTACGGGATGATGCATTACGTAACGAGTAAAGAGACTTGCCGGTGACGAGATTGAACTAGGTATTGGATACCGACGATCGAATCTCGGGCAAGTAACATACCGATGACAAAGGGAACAACGTATGTTGTTATGCGGTTTGACCGATAAAGATCTTCGTAGAATATGTAGGAGCCAATATGGGCATCCAGGTCCCGCTATTGATTATTGACCGAGAATAGTTCTAGGTCATGTCTACATAGTTCTCGAACCCGTAGGGTCCGCACACTTAACGTTTCGATGACAGTTTTATTATGAGTTTATAAGTTTTGATGTACCGAAGTTTGTTCAGAGTCCCGGATGTGATCATGGACATGACGAGGAGTCTCGGAATGGTCGAGACATAAAGATTGATATATTGGAAGCCTATGTTTGGACATCGGAATGGTTCCGGGTGAAATCGGCATTTACCGAGTCCGGAGAGTTACGGAACCCCGGGGTTAATGGGCCTACATGGGCCAAGAGGAAGAAGAGGAAGGAGCAAGGAGGGGCGCCCTACCCCTCCTAGTCCGAATAGGACACGGGGAGGCGGCGCCCCCCTTCCTTCTCCTCTTCCTCCTCTTTCCTCTCTCTCTCCTCCTCCAACTTGGAAGGGGAGTCCTACTCCGGTGGGAGTAGGACTCCCCCCATAGAGAGGCCGCCCCTCCCGGTGGGAGTAGGACTCCCAGGCGCGCCATAGGCGGCGGCCTCCTCCCTCTCCTCCTTTATATCTGAGGCTAGGGGCACCCCATAGTCACACAAGTTGATCTACGGATCGTTCCTTAGCCGTGTCGGTGCCCCTTCCACCATATTCCACCTCGGCCATATCGTCCCGGAGTTTAGGCGAAGCCTGCGCCGTAGAACATCATCATCGCCACCACGCCGTCGTCTTGTGGAACTCATCTCCGGAGCTCGGCTGGATCGGAGGCCGGAGATCGTCATCGGGCTGAGCGTGTGCTGAACTCGGAGGCTCCGTCGTTCGGTGCTTGGATCGGTCGGATCGTGAAGATGTCGACTACATCAACCACGTTGTGCTAGTGCTTCGCTTTACGGTCTCACGAGTGCGTGGACAACACTCTCCCTCTCGTTGCTATGCCATCACCATGATCTTGCGTGTGCGTAGGAATTTTTTGAAATTATTACGTTCCCCAAAGTGGCATCCGAGCCTAGGTTTTATGTGTTGATGTTATATGCACGAGTAGAACACAAGTGAGTTGTGGACGATATAAGTCATACTGCCTACCAGCATGTCATACTTTGGTTCAGCGGTATTGTTGGATGAAGCGGCCCGGACCGACATTACGCGTACGCTTACGCGAGACTGGTTCTACCGACGTGCTTTGCACACAGGTGGCTGGCGGGTGTCAGTTTCTCCAACTTTAGTTGAACCAAGTGTGGCTACGCCCGGTCCTTGCCAAGGTTAAAACGGAGTCTATTTGACAAACTATCGTTGTGGTTTTGATGCGTAGGTGAGAACGGTTCTTGCTAAGCCCGTAGCAGCCACGTAAAATTTGCAACAACAAAGTAGAGGACGTCTAACTTGTTTTTGCAGGGCATGTTGTGATGTGATATGGTCAAGACGTGATGAGATATAAGTTATTGTATGAGATGATCATGTTTTGTTAAAATTATCGGCAACTGGCAGAAGCCCTATGGTTGTCTCTTTGTTGCATAAGATGCAAGTGCCAAATAATTGCTTTACTTTATCGCTATGCGATAGCAATAGTTGCAAGAGCAATAATTGGCGAGACGACCATGTGATGACACATTGATATAGATCAAGATGATGAAGATCATGGTGTCGTGCCGGTGATGATAGAGATCATGACAGTACTTTGGAGATGGAGATCAAAGGCGCAAGATGATCATGGCCATATCATGTCACATATTTTGCATATGATGTTTATTTGTTATACATCTTATTATGTTTTGTTTGACGGTAGCATTTTAAGATGATCTCTCACTAATTATCAAGAAGTGTTCTCCCTGAGTATGCACCGTTGCCAAAGTTCGTCGTGCCCAGACACCACGTGATGATCGGGTGTGATAAGCTCTACGTCTATCTACAACGGGTGCAAGCCAGTTTTGCACACGCAGAATACTCAGGTTAAACTTGACGAGCCTAGCATATGCAGATATGGCCTCGGAACACGGAGACCGAAAGGTCGAGCGTGAATCATATAGTAGATATGATCAACATAGTGATGTTCACCATTGAAAACTACTCCATCTCACGTGATGATCGGTTATGGTTTAGTTGATTTGGATCACGTGATCACTTAGATGACTAGAGAGATGTCTATCTAAGTGGGAGTTCTTAAGTAATATGATTAATTGAACTTAAATTTATCATGAACTTAGTCCTGGTAGTATTTTGCAAATTATGTTGTAGATCAATAGCTTGCGTTGTTGCTTTCATATATTTATTTTGATATGTTCCTAGAGAAAATTGTGTTGAAAAATATTAGTAGCAATGATGCGGATTGGATCCATGATCTGAGGTTTATCCTCATTGCTGCACAGAAGAATTGTGTCCTTAATGCACCGCTAGGTGACGGACCTATTGCGGGAGCGGATCTGCGACGTTATGAGCGTTTGGCTAAGCTCATTATGATGACTACTTGATAGTTTAGTGCACCATGCTTATGGCTTAGAATCGGGACTTCAAAGATGTTTTGAACGTCATGGACCATATAAGATGTTCCAGAGTTGAAGTTAATATTTCAAGCAAATACCGAGTTGAGAGATATGAAGTCTCCAACAAGTTCTATAGCTAAAATATGGAGGAGAATCGCTCAACTAGTGAGCATGTGCTCAGATTGTCTGGTACTTCAATCACTTGAATCAAGTGGGAGTTAATCTTCCATTTAAGATAGTGATTGACAGAATTCTCTAGTCACCATCACTAAGTTACTAGAACTTCGTGATGAACTATAATATGCAAGGGATGACGAAAGTTATTCTGAGCTCTTCGCGATGTTGAGATCGATGAAGGTAGAAATCAAGAAAAGAGCATCAAGTGTTGATGGTTAACAAGATCACTAGTTTCAAGAAAAGGCAAAGGAAAAGAAGGGAACTTCAAGAAGAACGGCAAGCAAGTTGTCACTCAAGTGAAGAAACCCAAGTCTGGTCCTAAGCCTAAGACTAAGTGCTTCTCTTGCAAAGAGACTGGTCACTTGGAAGAGGTACTACCCCAAGTGATTGGCGGATAAGAAGGATGGCAAAGTGAACATAAGTATATTTGATATACATGTTATTGATGTGTACTTTACTAGTGTTTATAGCAACCCTCAAGTATTTGATACTAGTTCGGTTGCTAAGATTAGTAACTCAAACGGAGTTGCGAGAATAAACAGAGACTAGTTAAAGGGTGAAGTGACGATGTGTGTTGGAAATAGTTCCAAGATTGATATGATCATCATCGCACACTCCCTATACTTTCGGGATTAGTGTTAAACCTAAATAAGTGTTATTTGGTGTTTGCGTTGAGCATGAATATGATTTGATCATGTTTATTGCAATACAGTTATTCATGTAAGTTAGAGAATAATTGTTGTTCTGTTTACATGAATAAAACCTTCTATGGACACCTAATGAAAATGGTTTGTTGGATCTCGATCGTGTGATACACATATTCGTAATATTGAAGCCAAAAGATGCAAAGTTAATAATGATAGTGCAACTTATTTGTGGCACTTGCCGTTTAGGTCATATCGATGTAAAGCGCATGAAGAAACTCCATAAAGATGGATTTTGGAATCACTTGGTTATGAATCATTTGATGCTTGCGAACCGTGCCTTTTGGGCAAGATGACTAAAACTCCGTTCTTGAAACAATGGAACGAGCTCTTGACTTATTGAAAATAATACGTCTTGATGTATGCGGTCCAATGAGTATGAAGGCGCGTGGCAAGTATCGTTATTTTCTGACCTTCACAGATGATTTGAGCAGATATGGGTATATCTACTTGATGAAACATAAGTCTGAAATAGTTGAAAGGTTCAAAGAATTTCAGAGTGAAGTAGAAAATCATCGTAACAAGAAAATAAAGTTTCTGCGATCTGATTGTGGAGATGAATATTTGAGTTATGAGTTTGGTCTTCAATTAAAACAATGTGAAATAGTTTCACAGCTCACGCCACCTGGAACACCACAACGTTATGGTGTGTCCAAACGTCGTAGCCGCACTTTATTGGATATGGTGCGATCTATGATGTCTCTTACTGATTTACCAATATCGTTTTGGGGTTATGCATTAGAGACAGTTGCATTCACATTAAATAGGGCACCATCTAAATCCGTTGAGACGACACCGTATGAACTATGGTTTAGCAATAAACCTAAGCTGTCGTTTCTAAAAATTTGGAGTTGTGATGCTTATGTGAAAAACTTTCATCCTGATAAGCTCGAACCCAAATCGGAGAAGTGCGTCTTCATAGAATACCCAAAGGAAACTGTTGGGTACACCTTCTATCACAGATCTGAGGGCAAGATTTTTGTTGCTAAATTCGGATCCTTTCTAAGAGAAGGAATTTCTCTCGAAAGAAGTGAGTGGGAGGAAAGTAGAGCTTGATAAGGTAATTTGTACCTTCTCCCGAATTGGAAAATAGTTCATCACTCAAATCAGTTCCAGTGATTCCTACACCAATTAGTGAGGAAGCTAATGATGATGATCATGATACTTCGGATCAAGTTACTACCGAACCTCGTGGGTCTTCGAGAGTAAGGTCCGCACTGAGTGGTACGGTAATCCTGTTACGAAAGTCATGTTACTAGACCATGATAAACCTACGAACTATGAGGAAGCGATGATGAGCCCAGATTCCACGAAATGGCTTGAGGCCATAAAATCGAGATATGATCCATGTATGAGAACAAAGTGTGGACTTTGGTGGACTTGCCCGATGATCGGCAAACCATAAGAAATAAATGGATCTTTAAGAGGAAGACGGACGTTGATAGTAGTGTTACTATCTACAAAGCTCGACTTGTCGCAAAAGGTTTTTGACAAGTTCAAGGTGTTGACTACAATGAGATTTTCTCAACTGTAGTGATGCTTAAGTCTGTCCGAATCATGTTAGCAATTGCCACATTTTATGAAATCTGGCAAATGGATGTCAAAACTGCATTCCTTAATGGATTTATTAAAGAAGAGTTGTATATGATGCAACCAGAAAGTTTTTGTCAATCCTAAAGATGCTAACAAAGTGTGCAAGCTCCAGCAATCCATCAATGGACTGGTGCAAGCATCTCGAGTTGGAATATACGCTTTGATGAGTTGATCAAAGCATATGGTTTATCTGAGACTTTTGGAAAGGCCTGTATTTACAAGAAAGTGAGTGGGAGCATTACATCATTTCTGATAAGTATATGTGAATGACATATTGTAGATCGGAAATAATGTAGAATTATTCTGCAAAGCATAAAGGAGTGTTTGAAAGGAGTTTTTCAAAGAAAGACCTCGGTGAAGCTGCTTACATATTGAGCATCAAGATCTATTGAGATAGATCAAGACGCTTGATAAGATTTTCAATGAGTACATACCTTGGCAAGATTTTGAAATAGTTCAAGATGGAACAGTCAAAGAAAGAGTTCTTGCTGTGTTGCAAAGGTGTGAAATTGAGTAAGACTCAAATCCTGACCACGGCCAGAAAATAGAAAAGAGAATGAAAGTCATTCCCTATGCCTTAGTCATAGGTTCTATAAAGTATGCTATGTTATGTACCAGGCCTATTGTATACCTTGCTCTGAATTTGGCAAGGGAGTACAATAGTGATCTAAGAGTAGATCACTGGACATTGGTCAAGAATATCCTTAGTGAGGACTAAGGAAATATTTCTCGATTATGGAGGTGATAAAAGAGCCCGTGGTAAAGAGTTACATCGGCGCAAGCTTTCACACCGATCCAGATGACTCTAAGTCTCAATCTGGATACATATTGAAAGTGGGAGCAATTAGCTAGAGTAGCTCCGCGCAAAGCATTGTAGACATAGAACATTTGCAAAGTACATACGGCTCTGAATGTGACAGACCCGTTGACTAAGCTTCTCTCCCGAGCAAAACATGATCACACCTTAGTACTCTTTGGGTGTTAATCACATAGCAATGTGAACTAGATTATTGACTCTAGTAAAGCCTTTGGGTGTTGGTCACATGATGATGTGAACTATGGGTGTTAATCATATACAGATATGAATATTGGTGTTAAATCACATGACGATGTGAACTAGATTATTGACTCTAGTGCAAGTGGGAGACTGAAGGAAATATGCCCTAGAGGCAATAATAAAGTTATTATTTATTTCCTTATTTCATGATAAATGTTTATTATTCATGCTAGAATTGTATTAACCGGAAACATAATACATGTGTGAATACATAGACAAACATAGTGTCACTAGTGTGCCTCTACTTGACTAGCTCGTTTATAAGAGATGGTTATGTTTCCTAGCCATGGACAATAGAGTTGTCATTTGATTAACGGGATCACATCATTAGGAGAATGATGTGATTGACTTGACCCATTCCGTTAGCTTAGCACTTGATCGTTTAGTATGTTGCTATTGCTTTCTTCATGACTTATACATGTTCCTATAACTATGAGATTATGCAACTCCCGTTTACCGGAGGAACACTTTGGGTACTACCAAACGTCACAACATAACTGGGTGATTATAAAGGAGTACTACAGGTGTCTCCGAAGGTACATGTTGAGTTGGCGTATTTCGAGATTAGGTTTTGTCACTCCGATTGTCGGAGAGGTATCTCTGGGCCCTCTCGGTAATGCACATCATTATAAGCCTTGCAAGCAATGTGACCAATGAGTTGGTTACGGGATGATGCATTACGTAACGAGTAAAGAGACTTGCCGGTGACGAGATTGAACTAGGTATTGGATACCGACGATCAAATCTCGGGCAAGTAACATACCGATGACAAAGGGAACAACGTATGTTGTTATGCGGTTTGACCGATAAAGATCTTCGTAGAATATGTAGGAGCCAATATGGGCATCCAGGTCCTGCTATTGGTTATTGACCGAGAATAGTTCTAGGTCATGTCTACATAGTTCTCGAACCCGTAGGGTCCGCACGCTTAACGTTTCGATGACAATTTTATTATGAGTTTATAAGTTTTGATGTACCGAAGTTTGTTCAGAGTCCCGGATGTGATCACGGACATGACGAGGAGTCTCGAAATGGTCGAGACATAAAGATTGATATATTGGAAGCCTATGTTTGGACATCGGAATGGTTCCGGGTGAAATCGGCATTTTACCGGAGTACGGAGGTTACTGGAACCCCCCGGGGGTTTAATGGGCCTGCATGGGCCAAGAGGAAGAAGAGGAAGGAGCAAGGAGGGGCGCGCCTTCCCTCCTAGTCCGAATAGGACAAGGGAAGGGGTCGGCGCCCTCCTTCCTTCTCCTCTTCCTCCTCTTTCCTCTATCCTACTCCAACTTGGAAAAGGAGTCCTACTCGGTGGGAGTAGGACTCCCCTGGTGCGCCCCTTAGGCGGGGCCTCCTCCCCTCTCCTCCTTTATATACGAGGCGGGGGCACCCCATAGACACACAAGTTGATCTACGGATCGTTCCTTAGCCGTGTCGGTGCCCCTTCCACCATTTTCCACCTCGGTCATATCGTCATGGAGTTTAGGCGAAGCCTGCGCTGTAGAACATCATCATCATCACCACGTCGTCGTCTTGATGGAACTCATCTCCGGAGCTCGGCTGGATCGGAGGCCGGAGATCATCATCGGGCTGAACGTGTGCTGAACTCGGAGGCTCCGTACGTTCGGTGCTTGGATCGGTCGGATCGTGAAGACGTACGACTACATCAACCGCGTTATGCTAACGCTTCGCTTTCGGTCTCACGAGTGCGTGAGACGAACACTCTCCCCTCTCGTTTCTATGCCATCACCATGATCTTGCGTGTGCGTAGGAATTTTTTTGAAATTACTATGTTCCCCAACACTACTATCCACCTTCAATTGGTATCTACTACATCCTTCCAATGATATCTCGGTAACAAGTATCTATTCATGCTTTCCTCTCTTGCTTTCAACCTTGTGTAGGTTGCATCTTGGCATGATATTCATTTCATATCTTGTGATACTTGTTTCCTTTCTCAAAGCATCCCAACGATGATCTCTTGTTGCTAGTTGTGATGTCTTTGATGGATGTGTGATTGGAATTCATTTATATACAATAAGACCATATCTCGCCAAGTGCTATGCTTTCAAGCAAATATCTTATTGGTATATTTATGACTTCCTTGTGGATATCTTGTTCCTTCGTGTTGTAACTATTTCGGGTGTACATCCTTCTTTGTAGATATATATATATATCATCATGATTTTGTCTACATAGAACCTTATACACTTGAGAGAAATTACATCTCTAGTTGATATCCTTTCTTTCACATCCACCTTGTCTTTCTTATGTTATTTCTTTGCAGGCTCCGTGAAAGCTTTTGCCTTGAGTGTGTGTCCTCTATCGTTGCATCTTAATGCACTCTTGTGTGGTGAAGATTATTTTCCTCATGCTTATCTTTACGAGGCTTTTGCCATCTTAATTGGCATCCCTCATCTTGATGAGGCTTTCATCTTCTATCTTCACCACCCATGTCCAGACGTGCAGAGCCGACGAGCAGTCTGGATCAACCAGACGTACTGCGTCTCCAAGGTTTGAATAATCCCGACGGCGACGGCTTATCTAAAACGTTTTTCCCGATTGTGGGGGTGCCCCGCTGGCCACGACGACGCCGAACTGATCCGTGGTTCGTGGCGGGGCGGGTGACCCGTGCACATCGACTCTACTCCCTTCGTCCGAAAATACTTGTTGAAGAAATGCATAAAAATAGATATATTTAAAACTAAAATACATCTAGATACATTTATTCCTCCGACAAATATTTTCGGTTGGAGGAAGTACATGCGTGGGATGCGTACGTGATGACTGAGATGGGATCATGAGATATTATTGTACGAAATAGAAAAGAAGATTCAAATAACACGGGGGCGGGTACGTACGTTGAGCATCTTGGTTTGCACCGATCCGTTTCCTTGTCTGTCCGGAAACTCTGCACCGATCTTAATAGGCTCTTGCTTTTGAAAAGAAAAAAGAGTTTGTCGTCGGTGATCGGCCATGCTGGTTTTGGCAGAACAGTCATGCATTCGCTTAATTTATTTAGGAACTGCTCGTTGTTTCAACGCTTGTTCCGAATGAACGAACCCGTCTAGACGAGCTTGGCTAGAGTTACGGACAAATCTCACGGAATAAATCCTACGGACTGATGTGGCAATGCTCGGATTGTAAATACTCCCTCAGTCCGGAAATACTTGCTGGAGGAATGGATGCATCTAGACGTATTTTAGTTCTAGATACATTCATTTTTATGCATTTCTTCAACAAGTATTTTCGGACAGAAGGAATAGGGTTTTTGGTCCGGATATGACGAGCGATTAATCAGATGACATGTCTGTCCGTAGGCGGTTTTGTAAGCCTGTAAGGCCAACTCCACCGCGCGACCCTATCTTGTCTGGCCCCGTCCGTTTGGGGTAAAAGGGACAAATGAGACGGCCCAGCGCGCAATGGCCCGGACCCATCTGGTCCGTTTTGTGTCCGTGCCGACCCATTTCGAGCGCAAACTTGCCCCGGGTTTGGGTCGCGGCGGACAGCGAACGGACGCTTCGAACGTCCGCATCGGGGACGCATGGCAGGCGGCCACCTACCTCCCACCCGCCAACATAAATGTGCACGGGCAGGTGGCCCCACCTATCATCCGCACAACGACGGGTCGGCGTCCTTCTTGAATGGGACCCGTGGACCGGTCGTCGTCCTCATCCCCACGCCGACCCCTCTCTGCCCCCTCGAAAGCCGACACGCCCAAACCCTAGCTACTCCCCGCCCTCGAGCTCGCCGGCCGGCCGCAGCCATGGGTCTGTGGAACCGCAAGGGGAAGCACGACTGCGAGGCCGGCTCCTCCTCCGGCCGCCGCCGCGGATCCGTGAAAAAGGAGCCGCGCTCCTCCCGTCGAGCCCCCGCGTCATCGTCGCACTCCTCCCGTCGAGCCCCCGCGCCGGCCCCCTTCACCATTGCCCCTAGGCCCTCCGGCGAGCGCGACCGGCAGTACATCTGCGCGGACGTGTGCCGGAGGTACTGGGAGACGAGGACGCCTATCCCGTGGAACGACGCCCACCTCCCCAACAGATGGCACCTCTTCGCGGACCGGGTCCCCATCCCGCCAGTGCCGGCGGCCGGTCGTGCACGGCGCGATGAGATCAACCGCCTTCGCCGCCTCCTCCCCGACGACCTGTACTACGACCACAGGTATGCCCCCGACTCCCTACTGTGGGACACATGACTCCAGGACGAGCACGACGTGCGGCGCGCGTCCTACTTCGTCGGCACCGTGTCGGGGCCGCGGAGGCCACGTCTTGAGCCAGCAGCGGCGTCTGTGGCTGTGCGCGCTCGACGCCCACGCTGTCGCCTTCCCGTCTCCGTCGTCACCTCCCCCTCCTCGCATGATAGCGGAGGAGGAGGCCCGTCTCCTGCAGCGTGTCATGGACGACTCCATGAACACGCACGACGAGCTGTAGTGGGACGGCCTGGAGGATGCCATCGCCCTCTCTGCCGCCGGGGACGTCGCGTTCCCGGAGCTGCAGCTGGCGGCCGTCACGGAGGAGCCGATGAAGGAGGACCCGCCCGCGTTCGAAAGCATTTCTTGGGGCGAGGTGGGCTGGTCTGCACTACGCCGAAGATGGCGCGGCGTGGCGTGAATCGGTGCCTCACTCCGCCGTGGTCACCGGAGCGGGAGGCGTCGCCGCGGGAGGAGGTGGTGCAGGCACCTCCGGCCGTCCAGCCCGCCCCCGTCTACCACGCACCGTCGCCCCACCTCTGGACTCCGCAGTAGTACGTCGACCTCGTCAGCGACGACGACGACACCGGCGGCCGTGAAGACGGCCGCCGGCCAAGGCACCGACGGGCGCGGCAGGAGCGCACGGGAGGAGTTTTTTTTATTTTGTTATTATGTTAATTATTAAACTGGGCCTTTTAAGTGGCCGTTGAAACTGGGTCGTTTTGTGGCCGACCCCTATATATGTTTTATGTTATTTTAAAATGCGTTTATTTGCTTTTTTTAGTTATTTCATTCAGTTTATTATTCCCGTCCACCCCGGACACGATTTG
The DNA here is from genome assembly GCA_021437245.1 of Aegilops speltoides. NCBI lineage: Eukaryota > Viridiplantae > Streptophyta > Magnoliopsida > Poales > Poaceae > Aegilops > Aegilops speltoides. The sequence goes on from CM038147.1 coordinate 529,792,752, forward strand.
GGATGCGGCCGTGCATTTAGCGCACGCACGAACCAACGGACACAACCGGATACGGGTGAACCCATCGGCGTTTCAAAGGGATAAATTCGGGCCAATCCGAACGTCCGTTTGGGGTCGCGCGTTGGAGTTGGCCCAAGGCATTCCGTAGGTGTAGGAGTTTTGCACTGCAATTGCACTTTGTTTACTCGCCGTCCGACTCATTAATTTATATCGTGTTGCTCAGACTCTACTCGAGCTACTCTGACTCCCTGGCACCGCTGTGGCCTGTGGTCTGCCGACCGACGAGCCGGGATTAGATAGCTGCCATGCAAGCCTCGATCTACGACTCATCGCCGTAGAGATCCACCGGAGCGAAAGGATGCCGGTCGACACATGTCCTCCGCCTCCATGCAAGGCAGCCTTCCGCCGCCACGTCCACAAGCCGCCGCCATGCACGCACCCACGCTGTTTCAGAATTTTATACTCTGCGTGCTAAGGCTGATGAGTACAGCACACTCTTCACAGCCACGACCGGAGCAAACTTTCCACATGCAGGTGTCTAACAGTTTTTTCTTCTTCTTTTTCTTTTCTGCATGAAGCCTAATTTGGCAGCTTCAGACACCCCGCTGGCGCCTTGCATTCATATTCACGTGTTGCAGGCGGCCCTTAAACTGATCAGCAGCATATGCGATCAGGTAAGGTAGATGCGGCTCAGCGGCATCTCTTCTCCCCTATCTAGGATGTCAACTAGGTCCCGTTTAATCCCGTTTAAAATCCATTTATGATATGATAGTTCAAAAAAAAAATTGTTTGTTTGAGAAAAATGAACTATGAAGTCAGCAAAAACTAACTAAACGGCATTGCGGACGCCAATTATTTGGCATTTACATCCCTGCTCCAATCCTATCCTAGCTGCAAGTTGCAGTATTGTTTGTAAAGCTTGTTAAGATAAGCAATAATTGAGGTACGTACGGTTTTTGTTTGGATGGTGGCTGGCACTAGCAACCAACACACCTTTGTCATGGGTGGGGCCCACGCCAGCGCCTCACCATCTGTGAGCAATCTCCATTTTCCTCATCTCATATCCACACCTCAGCTCACTGCTGGACCTTCCAGAGACAACACAAACATTCATTTCATTCATAAAAAATACTCACTGCTCGAGTATACTGCATACACACACTCTCTCTCTGTCTCTGGTGCTCAGAAATCAGCAAGAACATCTTCATTTCGATCGGTAACTGCTAACTGGTATGCATCTTAGCTAGCATCTGAAAGCGTGAGCTCTATCACCGCTTCTGCTCTTAATTTCTCAAGCAAATTTCTTGCTCTTTTCTAGTATTAGACTATTAGTGATTTGCTTGGCTGTTCATTCATTATTATTTTTCTGACAAAACAACATGCAAGAACACTTCTGCCCCTTGTTCTTCTGACAAAGAACATGCAAGAACATTTTTTCCCCCTTGTTCTTCTGACAAAGAAATGGCATATGCACTGGCCTCCTTGTTCTTCTGACAAAAGAACATGCCGCTTAAGCATATTCTTTCCCCCTTCTCTAGCTACCAGATCTGTCTCCTCAACGGATTCTAGAGCTGTGTTTCCATTTTTTGCTTACTGCCGCATATTGCATTTATTTTCTTGCCGCGTATCTTGCAAGTTGACATGGGTACAGACCCGAGCAGTCTCGATCAACCATACGCACGTCTCCAAGGTTTGAATAATCCCGACGGCGATTGGAAATCCGTTGGTATGCTCCTGGGAGCGCGTGCTCCTGCATGCGAGAAAAATAGAAAATTTCAAAAAAAAAAATATTGACGCATACATCTTGGCATTATATATGTGACTGACATTTTTTATGGTTTGTGTAAAAAGACAAAAGAATGCCTTGTGAAAAGCATTTTTTTAACACTGAATTTTGTCTTTTTCACACGCGATACATAAGTTGTCGGTTCAAGTTTGTGAGCATGTACAATATCAAAATGTACGAGCCAAGTTTTTTCTGAATTTTTTTTATAATTTAAATTTATTTAAAGCACATTTTAGAAATCAAGAGCACGCGCTCCCATGTGCTAAAACGCCACAGCCGCTCTCCGACGACGACGGCCTATCTAAAATGTTGTCCCCGATTGTGGGGGTGCCCCGCTGGCCACGACGACGCCGAACTGATCCATGGTTCGGGGGCGGGGCGGGTGACCCGCGCACATCGACCGGGAAATCATCTACATGCGCGCGATGCGTACGTGATGACTGAGATGGGATCATGAGATATTATTGCACGAAATACAGTAGAAAAGAAGAACCAAATAACACGGGGGTAGGGGTACGTACGTTGAGCATCTTGGTTTGCACCGATCCGTTTCCTTGTCTGTCCGGAAACTCTACACCGATCTTAATAGGCTCTTGCTTGAAAAAGATAAAAGAGTTTGTCGTGAGTGATCGGCCCTGCTGGTTTTGGCAGAGCAGTCATGCATTACGGCATTAGCTTAATTTAACGCCTGCTCCGAATGAACGAAGCCGTCTAGAGGGCACTGCGATTCAACTTTGTTTACTCGCCGATTCATTAATTTATGTCGTGTTGCTCTGGCTCCACTAGAGCTGCTCTGACTCCTTGGCACCGCTGTCCATGGGTGGTCCGCCGACCGACGACGACGAGCCGGGCTAGCTGCCATGCATGCGAGCCTCTATCTACGACTCATCGCCGTAGAGATCCACCGGAGCGGAAGGATGCCCGTCAGTCGACACATGTCCTCCGCCTCCATGCAAGGCAGCCACGTCACAGGCCGCCGCCATGCACCCACACTGATTCAGAATTTTATACCCTGCGTGTAAGGCTGAGTCAGCACCGCACACTCTTATTAGCATTCATATTCACGTGTTGCAGGCGGCCATTAAACCGAGTAGCAGCATATGCGATTAGGTAAGGTAGCTGTGGCATCTCTTCTCTCCTATGATCCTATCTGCAAGTTGTAGTATTGTGTGTGTAAAGCTTACTCCTAACGATAAGCAATAATTGAGTACGGTCCTTGTATTGTATTGAATTGAATGCACTCATAACTAGCGGCCAAATACGCCCTCGTCATGGGTGTGACCCACGCCAGCGCCTCACCATCCGTGGGTGAGCAATCTCCATTTTCCTCATCGCATATCCACAGCTCAGCTCACTGCTGGACCTTCCAGACACAGCACAAACATTCATAAAAAATACTCACTGGTGGTGAAGTATACTGCACATATATATATATATATACACACACACACACACGCACACTCTGGGAGAGGCTCTGTAATCAGCAAGAACAGCTTCATCTTTGATTGGTAGTAGTAACTGGTATGTAGAATCTGAAAGCTTCAACTCTATCACCGATTCTGCTGATCTTTCTCAAACAATTTTCGTATTCTTCTTTAGTGTTTTCCTTATTGATTTCTTGTTCTTCTGACAAAACAACATGCAAGAACACTTCTGCCCCTTGTTCTTCTGACAAAGAACATGCAAGAACATTTTTTCCCCTTGTTCTTCTGACATTACTATTTTTTGCATATGCACTGGTTCGCTTGTTCTTCTGACAAAAGAACATGCTGCTTAAGCATATTTTCCCCCTTCTCTCACTCCCAGATCTGTCTCCCAAAGATATCATTTCTATGTTTGTTGGCGAATATCTTGCAAGTTGACATGGATTTATATATACTACATGATGGTTGTGGTTTTGCCGAGCACAGACAGACCTATGAATCTTCCTGCAAGTTGACTTGTTGAACTGTTCCATCCAAAGCTCTTCTCTAGGTAGTATCTTCATTTTCCAGTGTTAACTGAGGCTGGGTCTCATGTGTAGATAGATTCAGTATTTCAAGGAAAACCTTCACTGCTACCTGTACTGACTCTGTTGTCCTGAATCAGGGTAGCTCCGCCGCTTGCACCGTCGTCGTCGCAAAGGTCAGATGTATCTGGTGAAGGACATCGGCGGCGCCATCGGCCTGATGGCGGCGGCCTTGGTGCTCCTGGGCACCTGGCCGGTCGTCCTCGCCGTGCTGGAGCGCCGGGGACGGCTGCCGCAGCACACGTACCTGGACTACTCCATCACCAACTTCCTGGCCGCCGTGCTGATCGCCCTCACATTCGGCCAGATCGGCGGCGACACGCCGGAGACGCCCAATTTCCTCACTCAGCTCTCCCAGCCACAGGTCAGTTGTCCCTGTCGATATTCTTCCCTGGCATAGAAAGAAAAGGTCAACATGTATGTGAGACTTGGCTTTCAGTCTTTCTGTGTCTGACCTCAAGTTTTACATATCTGAAGCCACAACCTCTTTCTTTAGTTGGTACATCAGGCTTTGCTCAGTGTATATAATAGTGCAATTGTTGTAACTATCTCTATATTGGACGAACAATTCAGGACTACTGGCCGTCGATCATGTTTGCGCTGGCGGGCGGCGTGGTGATCACCCTCGGCACCGTGGCCACGCAGTACGGCTGGGCATACGTCGGGCTTTCGGTCACCGAGGTCATGGCCTCAAGTCTCAAGGTGGTCATAGGTAGGTATATGCAGACTGCATTGCTCCATATATACTCTCCAAACATGTAGATAAATGACTGAAGATCAATGGCCAAAACCTGAAGATTAATGAATGACTGAATTTTCTGTTGCAGGAACGACACTGAACTATTTTCTGGATGGTCGGATCAACAGGGCGGAGGTTCTGTTCCCGGGCGTCGGATGCTTTCTGATTGCAGCCTGCTTAGGTTCACTTGTTCATTCCTCCAATGCTGCTGACAACCAGGAGAAGCTATCAAACTCCAGAAACTACTCTACTGGGTACAATCTCATCTCTGCTTCCTTCCTTCCTTCCTTCCCAAGCATTCATTTGGTGAAAATCACTGCATTTGAAGATCACCTGCTGGATTTCTTCACAGGAACACTGCAAAGGAAGATCTCACCCAACACCTCCTTGAACGAGGTAAAAACTTGTGTCATTAATCAGAAGAAAATGATGATCTACTGGTCTTAATAATCTTTCAATTCACAGAGGAACCAAAGGATTGTGAAGAAGCAAAGCCTGCAGTACCAAAGGCCATGGAGAAAGTGGAGGCAGGAACAGCAGATTTCCTCATCGATCTGGAGGACAAGAGATCAATCAAGGTTCTCGGGTCCAACACGCTGGTGGGGCTGGCGATCGTGACGTTCGCGGGGGTGTGCTACTCGCTGTTCGCGCCGGCGTTCAACCTGGCGACCAACGACCAGTGGCACACGCTGCGGGACGGCGTGCCGCACCTGGTGGTCTACACCGCCTACTTCTACTTCTGCCTCTCCTCCCTGGCCGTCGGCGTGGCGCTCAACGTGTGGTGCCTCTACCGCCCCATGGCCGGCGTGCCGCGCTCCACGCTGCGGGCGTACGTCGCCGACGGGGAGGGGCGGGGGCTGGCGCTGCTGGCGGGGCTGGTGTCCGGGCTGGGCAACGCGTTCACGTTCATGGCCGGGCAGGCGGCCGGGTACGCGGCAGCGGACTCCGTGCAGGCGCTGCCGCTGGTGAGCACCTTCTGGGGCGTGGTGCTGTTCGGGGAGTACCGGAGGTCGTCGAGGAGGACGTACACGCTGCTGGGGAGCATGCTCTTCATGTTCGTCGTCGCCATGGCTGTGCTCATGGCCTCCTCCGCGCACAGGAAGCCGCTCTGACACGCCCTGCTCATGCATCAATGCATGGCAACAGGGACCTTGTGTAGCAAAGACGGAGAGGCTACAATAGCAAGCTCTTCAACGAGGAAGGATGTTGTGTAATTTGGACAAGTGCGATGTATGTCACATCTTTTTTAAATGATCCTAATCTTATGATCGAAGTTCACCGAAAGTAAAAATCAAAGATAATAAAAATCACATCGACATTTTGAGTTCATCAAAAGACCATTACCGATGCCTGAACAAGTCGTTGGCGCCGCTCTTCTATCAAAATCGGCTTGACCTTATCGATCACAGCCGAAAAATCTTCGTGCGCGCCCCCCTAAGGACCAACGCCCTTGAGCCATAGCCAGCGCCATTCAAGGGCCATAGTCGTCGCCATTCAAGGGTCATAACCATCGTCATTGAATTCTTGAATAGATCCGAAGCACATGAAACCATGAGAAATCCTAACCTCGCCTCCCCAAGGAGACGGGAGAAATCTACACCAGAGCTCCGTTGACTATGTCCAGATGAACGAACACGAGAAGGATCGAAGATGGAAGACAAATTTAAAGAAGAAGCGTCGCCATCCACGGAGAGACAAAGATCTTCAAAGCAACGAGGCATAAAACTCCAAAAAGAAAGATGACAAGGCGTTAAAGAGTCATCAATAAAGCGGAGCAAGATATTGCTGAAGTGATGCAGCCATCATGCTCTCAATATACTTGAAGAGGTATGTCTAGTAAGCGATTTACCTATTTTTTAGTTTTGGTCATAACTTTGTTGTTGATGATCTATTAAAAAAAATCCTCATAAGCAATTTTGCGAGACCAATGAAAAAAGGTAATTTATTTGTTAGCAATGAAATTGTATCCGTCAACATATTGCACCGTTTAGAGAAGTCGATAGTGACAATTTATTACAACCCAAGTTTTCCCCATTGTTTTACTTATAGTTTATTTTTACATGGGTAGCTTTCTTTGTTTCATATTTGGCTTGCATTTGGTCTCAAGCGAGACATGTATATTCTAACTATTTTTGTTTCAGAATTCTAAAGCCAAGGTTTTTTTTTGGAGAAAATGGTATAATACCTTGTCCAATGACGTTAGAAAAAGAATGCAAAAGAAAAATCATAGCGGAATGGGGAAATGTCAAATATGAACCATGTATGTGCTTAGTTCCAAAGACGTTCTCATAACTAGATCGACTAAAGAATGACATGTATAGCTTTGATTTGAGCAGATCATATCCATTATATATTTTTGAAGAATAATTATACTAGAATTCTTGATAACCATGTCAAGCCGTCAATTCAAGGATGAAAGTAATGTAGGTTGGATGATTTGTCTGAGTATAAATTGTGAGGGCCGCGATATGTTTCGTGAATAGTTAGATCGACCATTGATAAAGGTTGACTAAAAATTGTTGAAACACCAATGGTTGAGCGGTCTTTTCCTATTGGTCCTGATGGCAAATGGGTTTTGCATTGGCTGCTTCAAGCCGATTCATTTAAAGACGAGAAGGTAAAAATTACGGGTGATGTGATCAATCTTTCAAATAAACAAACTGCTCAGGAGCACAATAAAGATATTCTCGAGGGCAAGAGTTCCATCAAAGTTACAATAAAGACGTGAAGCACAGGGGGGTATTAAGAAAACCCAAAGATCGATGCAAACAAAAGTAAAAGAAACAAAGGCTGAACTAAGCACAAGCGCAAAAAATCCAAATTAAATTTCTCACGATTTAGATAAAATCTCAAAAGAAGAGTGAAGAGAAAAATGCTTATCGACAAAATAATGCAAAGAAGTCAAGATCACCCCATAGGCACAAGTTTGAAGACCTGCATTGGCAGAGGGATAATTATTCATCTTCATATCCTCCTTTTGGGCCATCAATGCCAATGTCTACCTGCATATGGTAATTTTCTATATCCATCATGGGACAAGCATGAATTCAAGGACATATTTTTTTATCTTATTTTATACCATCTCTCAAAAATTATGCAGCTCCAAGAGGATAAAAATTTGATGAAAAATCATATGCTAAAGACCGTTTCAATCATAAGGGAACGATCTGGAGCTCAAGAGAAAAGAAATAGGTGTTCAAGCAAGTTTACCGTGTTAAAAAAGATGACCATAAATGTTCTACTTCAGATCTAATGTAAAATGAAAAAAAAGCCAATTTAGATATCAACATTATCTACTAAAGGCAAAGAGATGATACAACCAACCATTGAAAATCAAAGTGCCAAATCTAAGGAAAATGAGTTAAGAGAATAAAATTTGTCATTGCTTGAAAAAGAATCACAACACTAGTGCAGAACCGGGCAATAGCACTGTTCAGTAAAACTTTAGTGCGGTTCCATAACCGCACTAAAGTGTGGTCACTAAAGTTTTCACCCTTTAGCACCGGTTCAAGACGAACCGGTGCTAAAGGGCAACCACGTGGCACGAGCCAGCTCCGAGGGCTCGAGTTTAGTACCGGTTGGTAAGACCAACCGTACTATAAGGTTTGGGGGTTTTAGTTTTATGATTTCTTTTCATTTAATTTTGTGTTTTCATTTTAATTCTTTTTCATTTGCTGGTATTTTACGATACTACACATTGTACACGTTATATATATATTTATATACACACACACACACACACACACACATATATATATATATATATATATATATATATATATATATATATATATATATATATAAAAATTTCTAGTAGAACCAATCATGCATATATATATCATCAATGTCCACAAACCACCATATTAATTAATTCACACATACACACATGTATAGCTATATACAATTTCTCCTACATATGCATGTTGCCTTGAGCCAGTTGCATTAGCGTAATTGGTGCCTTGAACACGATGACAATTGGAAGTGGTTTTCATGGGGGCGGTAGCGGTAATAGTATTCTCCTTCGATTCATGACCGGACGAGCAAAAATCCCGCTATTTCCTCTTGAAGTGCTTCTCGCGCTCCGTTTCTAGGAGCTTCTCCGCACCTCTTTGAACTGTTAAGAAGGAGATCAATATGCATGTGTATTAGTTGTGTGACTAGATATCGATAATGGTGTAAAATTGTGAATAGTGTTACGACAAGCGTACCCATTCTGTCTTTGAGATCTGCTCCTTTCAGACGCCATCATGCGAATGTTCTCGCAAACGCAGAATGCACACAGATCAGTCCCTCTACCGCTTGAGGCCTTTACGAGAATGGAATTTGATTAGATAATAATTAATCAAGCATGATAATTAAAGAGATGGCAGCTAGCTAGCTAGCTAGCTAGTACTATAATAACTTACCTTGGGTGAAACCATTTAAGCTTTTTTTTCCATTCGCCTTCGTGACGCCGATGAACCTTGCCCAAGCCCTGCCTGCCGACAAAGAAAATGAATAAAGGGTTATTAAATAGTTCATATCATGAAATGACGAACTAAATAGGCGAGATATATAGTTAATAATGATTTGAATTACCTGTTGACTATCCCAAACAAGATGTTATAGTCAGTTTTTTCTTTGAGTAGTGAGTCCAGTACTTCAACTGTTCCGGCGTCAACTTTAATGATACACAAGACCCAGTGATATCTGCATGCACACACGTTTGCATGTCTTAATTAAGCGGGCATATGTAAGCAAAAACATGTAGCTAGCTAGTAGGCAAAAACAGAGAATTTGTATTGCAAGACAGTGTGACTCACTGGAAGTTGTATATCTTCATTGTATTTGAGGCGCTTCAAGAACTCTTGCATGTTGTCCTCTACGTTCTTTTGATGATGTGGATTTATTAGCCATGTGTATTCATTAACGGTGTTTGGGTCAATGAACCCAATGCCAAAGCGTCCACCTTTTCTCATTTCATACATCTTCATCCTACATAATACCACAGAAAAGAATATAGTGAGGATAATTTAATGATTGATCAAAAGGATCACTACAGCTAGCTTGAGACTTAAATTACAGAAAGAAATCACTTACAGACAATAGCAACTGACGATAGATTTGTCGAGTGCGTCTTGATTGTATAACTGAAACAGTTCAGAATACTCAACGGACAAAGCTTTCTCATGGAAGTAATGCTCCTCCTTGACATTCACCATGAGGGACAATCGATCTGAAATCTTGGTAATCTTCATGTACCATTGATGCAATTCATACATTCTCGTTGGGAGCTTCTTGACCTTGTGCAGCTCGACCAAAGGTTGGCCCAGACATATTTCCGTTTATTTCATCCTCTCTAAGCAAAGGCATGGGCTCGATCTCGAGGAGTTGTCCAACAGTGATGTTGAGAACTTCACCGCATTATATGCTCCTCCGTTATTACCACATTGCCCACCTCTGGGCGTGCCTTCGTTTGCCCACAATAATATTGGGCGCGTGTCGCATCACGTGTTGTTGGCACAACAAGCGAGGGATCGATTGCGCCTTTGTTCTCCCAGTTGGGAATGGTTTTCGAATTTTTGATAGCTGCTTCTTGTTTGCTCGATCTGATGTAGGCGTGCTCGCCTCCTTTTGTAGGCGTGCTCGATTTAACTTCGATGTGGCGCTCATAGTCGTGTCAGCAGACTTGGGAGCTGATGGTTGAGCCATACTGAATGAAGTGGTCAATCGTTTCCTCGAGCACTTTCTCCTTGGCGGCGGTGGCGGTTTCGGTGCAAAATGGGCTTCCACCTCGGCCTTGATATGGCTGCGATTTCCTCCTCGGACTGTCATAAGCCATCTGCGGAAGAGGCGTGAGGCTTGGACCATATTTATATCGCTTGCCTCACTGTACTTCTGTACTATCTCGACTCGTACCGCCACGCACCATAGCTGCGGGTGTCTCTTCTGTGATTCTTGGGCGGCGGAGATGGCCGACGGGGCTGAGTTGGACGAGGAGGAGGGCTGGCTGTCTTGCCGGACTTGGAGGAGGAGGCTGAGGTTGTGCGGACTTGGAGGAGGTGGGCGTCGGCGTTGTGGCGGACATGGAGGAGGAGGAGTGGCTCGACACTTTGCGGACTTGCGGGAGGAGTGGCTGACACTTTGCGGACTTGGTGGACTTGCGGAGCGGAGTCTGCTGACTCGGTGGCGGACTTCGACGAGGAGTCGGCCGACGCGTGCAGTGGCCTTGAAAGATGAGGCAATCCTTTTTCCATAGGATGATCGATGTTTGGCCTCTCCGAGCGCGCCGTCACCTCCGGGAATGTCAAGCTGTAGCTCCGAATATGGTGGGTCCACCACCTCATCAACCAAGACACGAGCATAGCCCGCTGGAATCGGGTTGCAATGGAAGGTTGCCTCGGGGGGATTTGTAAAAGCAACGCCGTCCGCCACCTTCATGGATATGTTCTTCATTTTGACGTGTAGCTCGCGATTAGTGTTCTCCGTGATGTCATCCACGGGTATCTACCAACATTGCGTCGTCAGGGATGGAACCCACGCTGCTTCTCGGCATGGATGGGCGGTGCTATCCAATCTTGGATCATCCACTAGCTGCTGCATTCTTTGAGATCCCCTTTGCCGGGTAAGTGAGTCGATCTGCTCCTGCTTTGCCGCTGGAATTTGACCGCCAATTCGCTTGACTTGCTTCTAGGCCTTGAAGGCGTTCATAGTCCCGCTTCCTCTGCTCCTCCTCCATCTTCCTCTTCTTCTCCTCCATAATCTTCTTTCTCGCACGGGTTACGTAGTCGGTGTTCCATTCGAAAACCCTCATACCACGGAATAGCGCCCTTGCCTCGTGTTCTTCCCGGTGTTCAGATTTCCCGAGGCACGCGTAAGCTTGTCGTTCTCTCTGTTGGGCTGGAACACCCCGATCGTGCCTCTTCTATTGCAACAAGTATCGCATCGTCGGCTCCCTTCAGACTTGCCCTCGTCGAAACATTGCCTGTCTCCGGGTCCAACTCCCCCCATGCGCATAGAACCAAGTCCTGACCCTGGGGGGCCAGCTCTTAGTAACCGGAGTGACACCTGTTGGGGAACGTAGTAATTTCAAAAAATTTCCTACGCACACGCAAGATCATGGTGATGGCATAGCAACGAGAGGAGAGAGTATTGTCCACCTACCCTCGTAGACCGTAAGCGGAATCGTTATGACAACGCGGTTGATGTAGTCGTACGTCTTCACGATCCGACCGATCCAATTACCGAACGTACGGCACCTCCGAGTTCAGCACACGTTCAGCTCGATGACGATCCCCGGACTCCGATCCAACAAAGTGTCGGGGATGAGTTCCGTCAGCATGACGGCGTGGTGACGATGATGATGTTCTACCGACGCAGGGCTTTGCCTAAGCACCACAACGATATGACCGAGGTGGAATATAGTGGAGGGGGGCACCGCACACGGCTAAGGAACAATCATGAACATCAACTTGTGTTCTATGGGGTGCCCCCTGCCCCCGTATATATAGGAGTGGAGGAGGGGGAGGGTCGGCCCTCTCTATGGCGCGCCCTAGGGGAGTCCTACTCCCACCGGGAGTAGGATTCCCCTTTTCCTAGTAGAACTAGGAACCCTTCCATGTAGTAGGAGTAGGAGAGAAGGAAAGGGAAGAGAGAAGGAAGGAAGGAAGGCGCCCCCCCTAGTCCAATTCGGACTAGTCCTAGGGGAGGGGTGCAGCCACCCTTTTGGCCCTTTCTCTCCTTTCCCGTATGGCCCAATGAGGCCCAATACGAATTCCCGTAACTCTCCGGTACTCCGAAAAATACCCGAATCACTCGGAACCTTTCCGAACTCCGAATATAGTCGTCCAATATAACGATCTTTACGTCTCGACCATTTCGAGACTCCTCGTCATGTCCCCGATCTCATCCGGGACTCCGAACTCCTTCGGTACATCAAAACTCATAAACTCATAATAAAACTGTCATCGTAACGTTAAGCGTGCGGACCCTACGGGTTCGACAACTATGTAGACATGACCTAGAACTATTCTCGGTCAATAACCAATAGCGGAACCTGGATGCCCATATTGGCTCCTACATATTCTACGAAGATCTTTATCGGTCAAACCGCATAACAACATACGTTGTTCCCTTTGTCATCGGTATGTTACTTGCCCGAGATTCGATCGTTGGTATCCAATACCTAGTTCAATCTCGTTACCGGCAAGTCTCTTTACTCGTTCCGTAATGCATCATTCCGTAACTAACTCATTAGCTACATTGCTTGCAAGGCTTATAGTGATGTGAATTATCGAGAGGGCCCAGAGATACCTCTCCGACAATCGGAGTGACAAAACCTAATCTCGAAATACACCAACCCAACATGTACCTTTGGAGACACCTATAGTACTCCTTTATAATCATCCAGTTACGTTGTGACGTTTGGTAGCACCCAAAGTGTTCCTCCGATGGCAGGAGTTGCATAATCTCATAGTTACGGGAACATGTATAAGTCATGAAGAAAGCAATAGCAACATACTAAATGATCAAGTGCTAAGCTAACGGAATGGGTCAAGTCAATCACATCATTCTCCTAATGATGTGATCCCGTTAATTAAATGACAACTCATGTCTATGGTTAGGAAACTTAACCATCTTTGATTCACGAGCTAGTCAAGTAGAGGCATACTAGTGACACTATGTTTGTCTATGTATTCACACATGTATTATGTTTCCGGTTAATATAATTCTAGCATGAATAATAAACATTTATCATGAAATAAGGAAATAAATAATAGCTTTATTATTGCCTCTAGGGCATATTTCCCTCAGTCTCCCACTTGCACTAGAGTCAATAATCTAGTTCACATCGCCATGTGATTTAACACAAATAATCATATGTGTATATGATTAACACCCATAGTTCACATCGTCATGTGACCAACACCCAAAGGGTTTACTAGAGTCAATAATCTAGTTCACATCGCTATGTGATTAACACCCAAAGAGTACAAAGGTATGATCATGTTTTGCTCGTGAGAGAAGTTTAGTCAGCGGGTTACATCACATTCAGAGTCGTATGTATTTTGCAAATATTCTATGTCTACAATACTGCTTGCGGAGCTACTCTAGCTAATTGCTCCCACTTTCAATATGTATCCAGATTAAGACTTAGAGTCATCTCGATCAGTGCCAAAACTTGTATCGACGTAACCTTTTACGACGAACCTTTTGTCACCTCCATAATTGAGAAACATATCCTTATTCCACTAACGATAATTTTGACCAATGTCCAATGATCTACTCCTAGATCACTATTGTACCTCCTTTGCCAAACCAGGCGAGTATACAATAGGTCTGGTTCACACATAGCATACTTTATAGAACCTTTGACTGAGGCATAGGGAATGACTTTTCATTCTCTTTCTATTTTCTGCTATGGTCGGGTCTTGAGTCTTACTCAACTTCACACCTTGCAACACAGGCAAGAACTCCTTCTTTGATTGTTCCATTTTGAGCTACTTCAAAATCTTGTCAAGGTATGTACTCATTGAAAATCTTATCAAGTGTCTTGATCTATCTCAATAGATCTTGATGCTCAATATGTAAGTAGCTTTACTGAGGTCTTTATTTTAAAGAACTCCTTTCAAACACTCCTTTATGCTTTGCGAATAATTCTACATTATTTCCGATCAACAATATGTCATTCACATATACTTATCGAAATGTTGTAGTGCTCCCACTCACTTTCTTGTAAATCAGAGCTTCACCGCAAGTGCAGATAAAACTATATGCTTCGATCAACTTATCAAAGCGTATATTCCAACTCGAGATGCTTGCACCAGTCCATAGATGGATCATTTGGAGCTTGCACATTTTTTAACACCTTTAGGATCGACAAAACCTTCGGTTGCATCATATACAACTCTTCTTTAAGAAAACCATTAAGGAATGCAGTTTTGACATCCATTTGCCAGATTTCATAAATTGTGGCAATTGCTAACATGATTTGGACAGACTTAAGCATCGATACGAGTGAAAAAATCTCATTGTATTCAACACCTTGAACTTTGTCAAAAACCTTTTCGACAAGTCTAGCTTTGTAGATAGTAACACTACTATCAGCGTCCGTCTTCCTCTTGAAGATCCGTTTATTCTCAATTGCTTGCCGACCATCGGGCAAGTTAACCAAAGTCCATACTTTGTTCTCATGCATGGATCCCATCTCAGATTTCATGGCTTCAAGCCATTTTGCGGAATCTGGGCTCATCATCGCTTCCTCATAGTTCGTAGGTTCATCATGGTCTAGTAACATGACTTCCAGAACAGGATTACCGTACCACTCTGGTGCGGACCGTACTCTGGAAGACCTACGAGGTTCTGTAGTAACTTGATCTGAAGTTTCATGATCATCATCATTAGCTTCCTCACTAATTGGTGTAGAAATCACTGGAACTGATTTCAGTGATGAACAATTTTCCAATTCGGGAGAAGGTACAGTTACCTCATCAAGTTCTACTTTTCTCCCATTCACTTCTTTCGAGAGAAACTCCTTCTCTAGAAAGGATCCATTTTTAGCAACGAATAAATTGCCTTCGGATCTGTGATAGAAGGTGTAACCAACAGTTTCCTTTGGGTATTCTATGAAGACGCACTTCTCCAATTTGGGTTCGAGCTTATTAGGTTGAAAACCTTTTTCATATAAGCATCGCAACTCCAAACTTTAAGAAACGACAACTTGGGTTTCTTGCTAAACCACAGTTCATATGGTGTCGTCTCAACGGATTTAGATGGTGCCCTTTTAATGTGAATGCAGCTGTCTCTAATGCATAACCCAAAAACAATAGTGGTAAATCAGTAAGAGACATCATAGATCGCACTATACCCAATAAAGTGTGGTTACGGTGTTTGGACACACCATAACATTGTGGTGTTCCAGGTGGCGTGAGCTATGAAACTATTTCACATTGTTTTAATTGAAGACCAAACTCGTAACTCAAATATTCGTCTCCGCGATCAGATCGCAGAAACTTTATTTTCTTGTCACGATGATTTTTCCACTTCACTCTGAAATTCTTTGAACCTTCCAACTATTTCAGACTTATGTTTCATCAAGTAGATATACCCATATCTGCTCAAATCATCTTGTGAAGGTCAGAAAATAATGATACTTGCCACGAGCATCAACACTCATTGGATTGCATACATCGGTATGTATTATTTCCAATAAGTTAGTAGCTTGTTCCATTGTTTCGGAGAACGGAGTTTTAGTCATCTTGCCCAAAAGGCACGGTTCGCAAGCATCAAATGATTCATAACCAAGTTATTCCAAAAATCCATCTCTATGGAGTTTCTTCATGCGCTTTACACCGATATGACCCAAACGGCAGTGCCACAAATAAGTTGCACTATCATTATTAACTTTGCATCTTTTGGCATCAATATTATGAATATGTGCATCACTACGATCGAGATCCAACAAACTATTTTTATTGGGTGTATGACCATTGAAGGTTTTATTCATGTAAATAGAGCAACAATTATTCTTTGACTTTAAATGAATAACCGTATTGCAATAAACATGATCAAATCATATTCATGCTCAACGCAAACGCCAAATAACATTTATTTAGGTTTAACACTAATCCCGAAAGTATAGGGAGTGTGCGATGATGATCATATCAATCTTGGAACTACTTCCAACACTCATCGTCACTTCCCCTTCAACTAGTATCTGTTTATTCTGTAACTCCTGTTTCAAGTACTAATCTTAGCAACCGAACAAGTATCGAATACTTAGGGTTTACTATAAACACTAGTAAGGCACATATCAATAACATGTATATCAAATATACCCTTGTTCACTTTGTCATCCTTCTTATCCACCAATTATTCAGGGCATTTCCGCTTCCAGTGACCATTTCCTTTGCAGTGTAAGCACTCGGTTTGTGCTTTGGTCCAGCTTTGGTCTTCTTCACGGGAGTGACAACTTGTTTGCCATTCTACTTGAAGTTTCCCTTTCTTTCACTTTGCCCTTTTCTTGAAACTAGTGGTCTTGTCAATCATCAACATTTGATGCTCTTTCTTGATTTCTACCTTTGTTGATTTCAACATCACGAAGAGCTCGGGAATCATTTTCGTCATCCTTTGCATACTATAGTGAAGGAAATATGCCCTAGAGGCAATAATAAAGTTATTATTTATTTCCTTATTTCATGATAAATGTATTAACCGGAAACATGATACATGTGTGAATGCATAGACAAACAAGATGTCACTAGTATGCCTCTACTAGACTAGCTTGTTAATCAAAGATGGTTATGTTTCCTAACCATGAACAAGGAGTTGTTATTTGATTAACAAGGTCACATCATTAGTAGAATGATCTGATTGACATGACCCATTCCATTAGCTTAGCACACGATCGTTTAGTATGTTGCTCTTGCTTTTATCCATGACTTATACATGTTCCTATAACTATGAGATTATGCAACTCCGTTTACGGAGGAACACTTTGGGTGCTACCAAGCGTCACAAGCGAATCGGGTGATTATAAAGGAGTACTACAGTGTCTCCAAAGGCGATGTTGGGTTGGCGTATTTGAGATTAGGTTTTGTCACTCCGATTGTCGGAGAGGTATCTCTGGCCCTCTCGGTAATACACATCACGAAGCCTTGCAAGCACTACAACTAATGAGTTAGTTGTGAGATGATGTATTACGGAACGAGTAAAGAGACTTGCGATAACGAGATTGAACTAGGTATTGGATACCGACGATCGAATCTCGGGCAAGTAACATACCGATGACAAAGGAACAACGTATGTTGTTATGCGGTCGACCCGACAAAGATCTTCGTAGAATATGTAGGAACCAATATGGGCATCCAGGTCCGCTATTGGTTATTGACCGAGAATAGTTCTAGGTCATGTCTACATTGTTCTCGAACCGTAGGGTCCGCACGCTTAAGGTTTCGATGGCGGTTATTATGAGTTTATGTATTTTGATGTACCGAAGAAGTTCGAGTCCCGGATGTGATCACGGACATGACGAGGAGTCTCGAAATGGTCGAGACATAAAGATTGATATATTGGAAGCCTATGTTTGGAGTTGAATGGTTCCGGCGAAAACAGAATTCTGGACCGAGGGAGGTTACCGAACCCCGGGGGTAAATGGGCCTCGGTGGGCCTCGAGGGAGAAGAGGAAGGGCCGCCGGGGGTGCGCGTGCCCCTTCCCCCAGTCCGAATAGGACAAGGAGGCGGCGCCCCTTTCCTCTTCCCCCCCCCCAATCCTATTCCAACTAGGAAGGGAGTCCTACTCTCCTGGGAGTAGGACTCCTCCCGCCTCCTCCTCTAGGCCGGCCGGCCTCCCCCTCCCTCCTTTATATCACGGAGGCAGGGGGCACCCTAGAACACACAAGTATTGATCTACGGATCGTTCCTTAGCCGTGTGCGGTGCCCCTCCACCATATTCCACCTCGGTCATACCGTCGCGAAGCTTAAGCGAAGCCTGCGCCGTGAAACATCAAGATCGTCACCACGCCGTCGTCTTGTGAACTCTCCCTCGACACTCGGCTGGATCGAGTCGAGGGACGTCATCGAGCTGTCGTGTGTCAAGAACTCGGGGCGTCGAGTGCTTGGCGCCGGATCGGTCGGATCACGAGGAGAACGTCGACTACTTCCTCTACGTTGTGATCGCTTCGCCGGGTCTACAAGGGTATGTAGACAACACTCTCCCCTCTCGTTGCTATTCATCACCATGATCTTGTGTGTGCGTGGGAAAATTTTTGAAATTACTACGTTCCCCAACAAAGGCATCCGAGCCAGGTTTTTATGGTTTGATGTTTTGCACGAGTAGAACACAAGTGAGTTGTGGGCGATACAAGTCATACTACCTACCAAAGATGTCATACTTTGGTTCAGCGGTATTGTGAGATGAAGCGGCCCAGACCGACATTACGCGTGACGCTTCGCGAGACTGGTTTCATCGCTCTGAGCACTCGTTGCTTAAAGGTGACCGGTGGGTGCTGTCTCTCTCACTTTAGTTGAACCGAGTGTGGCTACGCCCGGTCCTTGAGAAGGTTAAAATGGAGTCTATTTGACGAACTATCGTTGTGGTTTTGATGCGTAGGTGAGACTGGTTCTTGCTTAAGCCCGTAGCAGCCACGTAAAATTTGCAACAACAAAGTAGAGGCGTCTAACTTGTTTTTGCGGGGCATGTTGTGATGTGATATGGTCAAGACGTGATGCTATATTTTATTGTATGAGATGATCATGTTTTGTAACCGAAGTTATCGGCAATTGGCTGGAGCCATATGGTTGTCGCTTTATTGTATGCAATGCAATCGCCCTGTAATGCTTTACTTTATCACTAAGCGGTAGCGATAGTCGTAGAAGCATAAGATTGGCGAGGCGACAACGATGCTACGATGGAGATCAAGGTGTCGCGCGGTGGCGATGGTGATCATGGTGGTGCTGCGGAGATGAAGATCACGAAGCACAAGATGATGATGACCATATCATATCACTTATATTGATTTGCATGTGATGTTTATCCTTTATGCATCTTATCTTGCTTTGATTGACGGTAGCATTATAAGATGATCTCTCACTAAATTATCAAGAAGTGTTCTCCCGGTATGCACCGTTGCCAAAGTTCGTCGTGCCCGCACACCACGTGATGATCGGGTGTGATAAGCTCTCGTCCATCTACAACGGCGCAAGCCAGTTTTGCACACGCAGAATACTCGGGTTATACTTGACGAGCCTAGCATATGCGAGATATGGCCTCGGAACACGGAGACCGAAAGGTCGGCGTGAATCATATAGTAGATATGATCAACATAAGATGTTCACCATTGAAAACTACTCCATTTCACGTGATGATAGGTTATGGTTTAGTTGATTTGGATCGCGTGATCACTTAGATGACTAGAGGGATGTCTTTCTAAGTGGGAGTTCTTAAGTAATATGATTAATTGAACATAAATTTATCATGAACTTAGTACTGATAGTATCTTGCTTGTTTATGTTTGATTGTAGATAGATGGCTCGTCTTTGTTGTTCCGTTGAATTTTAATGCGTTCCTTGAGAAAGCAAAGTTGAAAGATGATGGTAGCAATTACGGGATTGGGTCCGTAACGAGGATTATCCTCATTCTTTGCCGAAGAGTTACGTCTGGATGCACCGCTAGGTGCAGACTTCTTCTTGATGTAACCGACGACGTTAAGAACGTCTGGCGAGCAAAGCGATGACTACTCTATAGTTCGATGTGCCATGCTTTACGGCTTAGAACCGGGACTTCAACGACGTTTTGAGCGTCATGGAGCATATGAGATGTTCCAGAGTTGAAGTTGATATTCAACAGAATGCCCGGATTGAGAGATATGAAGTCTCCAATAAGTTCTATAGCTGCAAGATGGAGGAGAATAGTTACATTAGTGAGCACATACTCGTAATGTCCGGGTACTATAATCACTTGACACAATTGGGAGTTAATCTTCCGGATGATTGTGTCATTGATGAATTCTTCAATCACTGCCACCAAGCTACAAAAGCTTCGTGATGAACTATAATATGCAAGGGTTAGTAAAGACTATACAGAGCTCTTCGCAATGCTAAAGGCTGCGGAGGTAGAAATCAAGAAGGAGCATCAAGTGTTGATGGTCAATAAGACCACTAGTTTCAAGAAGAAAGGCAAAGGGAAGAAGAAGGGAACTTCAAGAAGAACGACAAGCAAGTTCTTTGCTCAGAGAAGAAACCCAAGTCGGACCTAAGCCTGGAATCGAGTGCTTCTCTTGCAAGCGATCGTCCTTTGGGCGGAACTGCCCCAAGTATTTGGCGGATAAGAAGGATGGCAAGGTGAACAAAGGTATATGTGATATACATGTTATTGATGTGTACCTTACTAGAGCTCGCAGCACTGGTATTTGATCTTGGTTACATTGCTAATATTTGCAACTCGAAGCAGGGACTACGGATTGCGAACAACGGCAAAGGGCGAGGTGACGATCGCGTGGGAAATGGTTCCAAAGTCGATGTGATCGCGGTCGACACGCTACCTCTACATCTACCTTCGGGATTAGTTTTAGACCTAAATAATTGTTATTTGGTGCTGCGTTGAGCATGAACATTATATCTGGATCTTGTTTGATGTGAGGCGGTTATTCATTTAAATCGAGAGAATAATGGTTGTTCTATTTATATGAGTAATATCTTTTATGGTCATGCACCCTTGATGAGTGGTCTATTTTAATGAATCTCGATAGTAGTGATACACATATTCATAATGTTGAAGCCAAAAGATGCAGAGTTGATAATGATAGTGCAACTTATTTGTGGCACTTGCCGTTTAGGTCATATCGGTATAAAGCGCATGAAGAAACTCCATCTTGATGGACTTTTGGAGTCACTTGATTATGAATCACTTGGCACTTATGAACCGTGCCTCTTGGGCAAGATGACTAGAACACCGTTCTCGGTACTATGGAGAGAGCAACAGATTTGTTGGAAATCATACATCTTGATGTATGTGGTCCGATGAATGTTGAGGCTCGTGGCGGATATCGTTATTTTCTCACCTTCACAGATGACTTAAGCGGATATGGGTATATCTACTTAATGAAACATAAGTCTGAAACATTTGAAAAGTTCAAAGAATTTGAGTGAAGTTGAAAATCATCGTAACAAGAAAATTAAATTTCTACGATCGATCGTGGAGGTGAATATTTGAGTTACGAGTTTGGTCTACATTTGAAACAATGCGGAATAGTTTCAACTCACACCACCGGAACACCACAACGTAATGGTGTGTCGAGCGTCGAATCGTACTTTACTAGATATGGTGCGATCTATGATGTCTCTTCAGATTTACCGCTATCGTTTTGGGGTTATGCTCTAGAGACGGCCGCATTCACCTCGAATAGAACACCGTCGAAATCCGTTGAGACGACACCTTATGAACTATGGTTTGGCAAGAAACCAAAGTTGTCGTTTCTTAAAGTTTGGGGATGCGATGCTTATGTGAAAAAGCTTCAACCCGATAAGCTCGAACCCAAATCGAGATGTGTCTTCATAGGATACCCAAAGGAGACAGTTGGGTACACCTTCTATCACAGATCCGAAGGCAAGACATTCGTTGCTAAGAATGGATCCTTTCTAGAGAAGGAGTTTCTCTCGAAACAAGTGAGTGGGAGGAAAGTAGAACTTGATGAGGTAATAGTACCTTCTCCTTTACTTGAAAGTAGTTAAATCGCAGAAACCGGTTTACGAGACATCTACACCAAGTAGTGAGGAAGTTGATGATGTTGATCATGAAACTTGAGATCAAGTTACTCTGAAACCTCGTAGATCAACGAGTAAGATCCGCACTGTGAGTGGTACGGTAATCCTGTTCGGAAATCATGCTACTAGATCATGATGAACCTCACGAACTATGAAGAAGCGATGGTGAGCCCAGATTCCATAAAATGGCTTGAGGCCATGAAATCGAGATGGGATCCATGTATGAAAACAAAGTATGGACTTTGGTTGACTTGCCGAGGGTAGGCAAGCAATAGAAAACAAGTGGATCTTCAAGAAGAAGACCGACGCCGACGGTAATATTCTTGTCTACAAAGCTCGACTTGTCGCAAAGGGTTTCGACAAGTTCAAGGGGTTGACTACGATGAGACCTTCTCACCAGTGGCGATGCTTAAGTCTGTCCGAATCATGTTAGCAATTGCGCATTTTATGATTATGAAATTTGGCAAATGGATGTAAATCTGCATTCTGAATGGATTTACGGAAGAAGAGTTGTATATGATGCAACGAAGGTTTTGTCGATCCAAAGGGAGCTAACAAAGTGTGCAAGCTCCAGCGATCCATCTATGGACTGGTGCAAGCATCTCGGAGTTGGAATAAGCGCTTTGATAGTGTGATCAAAGCATTTGGGTTTGTCTGAGACTTTTGGAGAAGCTTTGTATTTACAAGAAAGTGAGTGGGAGCTCAGTAGCATTTACGATATTATATGTAGATGACATATTGCTGATCACAAATGATATAGAATTTCTGGATAGCATAAAGGGATACTTGAATAAAAGTTTTTCAATGAATGACCTCGGTGAAGCTGCTTACATATTGGGCATTAAGATCTATAGAGATAGATTCAGACGCTTAATTGGACTTTCACAAAGCACATACCTTGACAAAATTTTGAAGAAGTTCAAAATGGATCAAGCAAAGAAAGGGTTCTTGCCTGTGTTACAAGGTGTGAAGTTGAGTCAGACTCAATGCCCGACCACTGCAGAAGATAGAGAAAAATGAAAGATGTTCCTATGCTTGACCATAGGCTCTATCATGTATGCAATCTTGTGTACCGCACTGATGTGTGCCTTGCTATAAGCCTAGCAGGAGGTACCAAAGTAATCCAGAGTGGATCATCGGACAGCGGTCAAGAACATCTGAAATACGAAAAGGACTAAGGATATGTTTCTCGTATATGGAGGTGACAAAGAGCTCATCGTAAAAGCGGTTACGTTGATGCAAGCTTTGACACGATCCCACGATTCTAAATCGCAGACCGGATCGTATTTACACTAAGCGGAGGAGCTGTCGGTTGGTGCAGTTCTAAACAAAGCGTCGTGGCGGGATCTACATGTGAAGCGGAGTACATAGCAGCTTCGAAGCAGCTAATGAAGGAGTGCGGATGAAGGAGTTCATATCCGATCTAGGTGTCATACCTAGTGCATCGGGTCCAATGAAAATCTTCGTGACAATCTTTGGAGCAATTGCCTTAGCAAAGGAATCCAGATTTCACAAAGGACCAAGCACATCAAGAGACGCTTCAATTCCATCCGGGACTTAGTCCGTGGGAGACATAGAGATTTGCAAGATACATACGGATCTGAATGTTGCGACCCGTTGACTAAGCCTCTTCCACGAGCAAAACATGATCGGCACCAAGACTCCATGGGTGTTAGAATCATTACTATGTAATCTAGATTATTGACTCTAGTGCAAGTGGGAGGCTCAAGGAAATATGCCCTAGAGGCAATAATAAAGTTATTATTTATTTCCTTATTTCATGATAAATGTTTATCATTCATGCTAGAATTGTATTAACCGGAAACATGATACATGTGTGAATGCATAGACAAACAAGATGTCACTAGTATGCCTCTACTAGACTAGCTTGTTAATCAAAGATGGTTATGTTTCCTAACCATGAACAAGGAGTTGTTATTTGATTAACAAGGTCACATCATTAGTAGAATGATCGATTGACATGACCCATTCCATTAGCTTAGCACACGATCGTTTAGTATGTTGCTCTGCTTTTATCCATGACTTATACATGTTCCTATAACTATGAGATTATGCAACTCCGTTTACGGAGGAACACTTTGGGTGCTACCAAGCGTCACAACGTGGCGGGTGATTATAAAGGAGTACTACAGTGTCTCCAAAGGCGGATGTTGGGTTGGCGTATTCGAGATTAGGTTTTGTCACTCCGATTGTCGGAGAGGTATCTCTGGGCCCTCTCGGTAATACACATCACGAAGCCTTGCAAGCACTACAACTAATGAGTTAGTTGTGAGATGATGTATTACGGAACGAGTAAAGAGACTTGCGATAACGAGATTGAACTAGGTATTGGATACCGACGATCGAATCTCGGGCAAGTAACATACCGATGACAAAGGGAACAACGTATGTTGTTATGCGGTCTGACCGACAAAGATCTTCGTAGAATATGTAGGAACCAATATGGGCATCCAGGTCCGCTATTGGTTATTGACCGAGAATAGTTCTAGGTCATGTCTACATTGTTCTCGAACCGTAGGGTCCGCACGCTTAAGGTTTCGATGGCGCTTATTATGAGTTTATGTATTTTGATGTACCGAAGAAGTTGAGTCCGGATGTGATCATGGACATGACGAGGAGTCTCGAAATGGTCGAGACATAAAGATTGATATATTGGAAGCCTATGTTTGGAGTTGGAATGGTTCCGGCGAAAACAGAATTTACCGAGTACCGGAGGTTACTGGAACCCCGGGGTAAATGGGCCTCGGTGGGCCTCGAGGGAGAAGAGGAAGGGCCGGCCGGGGGTGGCCGCCCCCCTTCCCCCAGTCCGAATAGGACAAGGAGGCGGCGCCCCCTTTCCTCTTCCCCTCCCCAATCCTATTCCAACTAGGAAGGGGAGTCCTACTCCCGGTGGGAGTAGGACTCCTCGGCAGCGCCTCCTCTAGGCCGGCCGGCCTCCCCCTCCCTCCTTTATATCACGGGGCAGGGGCACCCTAGAACACACAAGTATTGATCTACGGATCGTTCCTTAGCCGTGTCGGTGCCCCCTCCACCATATTCCACCTCGGTCATACCGTCGCGAAGCTTAAGCGAAGCCTGCGCGATGAAACATCAAGATCGTCCTGCGCCGTCGTCTTGTGGAACTCTCCTCGACACTCGGCTGGATCGGAGTATGAGGGGCGTCATCGAGCTGTCGTGTGTCAAGAACTCGGGGCGCCGGAGTAACGGCGCGGGATCGGTCGGATCGCGAGGAGAACGTCGACTACTTCCTCTACGTTGTGATCGCTTCCGCTTCGGGTCTACAAGGGTATGTAGACAACACTCTCCCCTCTCGTTGCTATTCATCACCATGATCTTGTGTGTGCGTAGGAAAATTTTTGAAATTACTACGTTCCCCAACATATAGTTCATCTCGAAGTTCTAGTAACTTAGTGATGGTGACTAGAGAATTCTGTCAATCACTATCTTATCTGGAAGATTAACTCCCACTTGATTCAAGCGATTGAAGTATCCAGACAATCTGAGCACATGCTCACTAGTTGAGCGATTCTCCTCCATCTTTTCACTATAGAACTTGTTGGAGACTTCATATCTCTCAACTCGGGTATTTGCTTGAAATATTAACTTCAATTCCTGGAACATCTCATATGGTCCATGATGTTCAAAACATCTTTGAAGTCGATTCTAAGCCATAAAGCATGGTGCACAAAACTATCAAGTAGTCATCATATTGAGCTAGCCAAACGTTCATAACGTCGCATCCGCTCTGCAATAGGTTTGTCACCTAGCGGTGCATCAAGGACATAATTCTTCAAGCGAGAATGAGGATAAACCTCGGATCACGGATCCAATCCGCATCATTGCTACTAACATTTTTCAACACAATTTTCTCTAGGAACATATCAAAATAAACATATGAAAGCAACAACGCGAGCTATTGATCTACAACATAATTTGCAAAATACTACGGTACTAAGTTCATGATAAATTTAAGTTCAATTAATCATATTACTTAAGAACTCCCACTTAGACAGACATCTCTCTAGTCATCTAAGTGATCACGTGATCCAAATCAACTAAACCATAACCGATCATCACGTGAGATGGAGTAGTTTTCAATGGTGAACATCACTATGTTGATCATATCTACTATATGATTCATGCTCGACCTTTCGGTCTCCGTGCTCGAGGCCATATCTCGCATATGCTAGGCTCGTCAAGTTTAACTTTGAGTATTCTGCGTGTGCAAAACTGGCTTGCACCCGTTGTAGATGGACGGAGCTTATCACACCCGATCATCACGTGGTGTGCAGGCACGAAGAACTTTGGCAACGGTGCATACTCGGGAGAACACTTCTTGATAATTTTAGTGAGAGATCATCTTAAAATGCTACCGTCAATCAAAGCAAGATAAGATGCATAAAGGATAAACATCACATGCAATCAATATAAGTGATATGATATGGCCATCATCATCTTGTGCTTGTGATCTCCATCTCCGGCACCGTCGTGATCACCATCGCCACCGGCGCAACACCTTGATCTCCATCGTAGCATCGTTGTCATTTACGCCATCTATTGCTTCTCGACTATCGCTACCGCTTAGTGATAAAGTAAAGCAACTACTGAATGCGTTGCATTTCATACAATAAGCGACAACCATATGGCTCCTGCCGATTGCTGATAACTTCGGTTACAAAACATGATCATCTCATACAATAAAATATAGCATCACGTCTTGACCATATCACATCACAACATGCCCTACAAAAACAAGTTAGACATCCTCTACTTTGTTGTTGCAAGTTTTACGTGGCTGCTACGGGCTTAGCAAGAACTGTTCTTACCTACGCATCAAAACCACAACGATAGTTCGTCAAGTTAGTGCTGTTTTAACCTTCGCAAGGACCGGGCGTAGCCACACTCGATTCAGCTAAAGTGAGAGAGCAGACACCCGCCACCACCTTTAAGCACGAGTGCTCGTAGCGGTGAAACCAGTCTCGCGTAAGCGTCGTGTAATGTCGGTCCGGGCGCTTCATCTCACAATACCGCCCGAACCAAAGTATGACATCTTTGGTAAGCGGTATGACTTGTATCGACCACAACTCACTTGTGTTCTACTCGTGCATATGACATCTACGCATAAAACCTAGCTCTAATACCACTGTTGGGGAACGTAGTAATTTCGAAAAAAATTCCTACGCACACGCAAGATCATGGTGATGGCATAGCAACGAGAGGAGAGAGTATTGTCCACGTACCCTCGTGGTAAGCGAAGCGCGTTATGACAACGCGGTTGATGTAGTCGACGTCTTCACGATCCGACCGATCCAAGTCTTGACGTCACGGCACCTCGAGTTCAGCACACGTTCAGCTCGATGACGATCCCGGGACTCCGATCCAGCAAAGTGTCGGGGATGAGTTCCGTCAGCACGACGGCGTGGTGACGATGATGATGTTCTACCGACGCAGGGCTTTGCCTAAGCACCGCAACGATATGACCGAGGTGGAATATAGTGGAGGGGGGCATCGCATACTGCTAAGGAACGATCATGAAGATCAACTTGTGTTCTATGGGGTGCCCCCTGCCCCCGTATATAAAGGAGTGGAGGAGGGGGAGGGCCGGCCCTCTCTATGGCGCGCCCTAGGGGAGTCCTACTCCCACCGGGAGTAGGATTCCCCTTTTCCTAGTAGAACTAGGAACCCTTCCATGTAGTAGGAGTAGGAGAGAAGGAAAGGGAAGAGAGAAGGAGAAGGAAGGAAGGGGGCGCCCCCCCCTCCCTAGTCCAATTCGGACTAGTCCTAGGGGAGGGGTGCGGCCACCCTTTTGGCCCTTTCTCTCCTTTCCCGTATGGCCCAATGAGGCCCAATACGAATTCCCGTAACTCTCCGGTACTCCGAAAAATACCCAAATCACTCGGAACCTTTCCGAACTCCGAATATAGTCGTCCAATATATCGATCTTTACGTCTCGACCATTTCGGGACTCCTCGTCATGTCCCCGATCTCATCCGGGACTCCGAACTCCTTCGGTACATGAAAACTCGTAAACTCATAATAAAACTGTCATCGTAACGTTAAGCGTGCGGACCCTACGGGTTCGAGAACTATGTAGACATGACCTAGAACTATTCTCGGTCAATAACCAATAGCGGAACCTGGATGCCCATATTGGGTCCTACATATTCTACGAAGATCTTTATCGGTCAAACCGCATAACAACATCGTTGTTCCTTTGTCATCGGTATGTTACTTGCGAGATTTGATCGTCGGTATCCAATACCTAGTTCAATCTCGTTACGGCAAGTCTCTTTACTCGTTCCGTAATGCATCATTCCGTAACTAACTCATTAGCTACATTGCTTGCAAGGCTTATAGTGATGTGCATTACCGAGAGGGACCAGAGATACCTCTCCGACAATCGGAGTGACAAAACCTAATCTCAAATCGCCAACCCAACATGTACCTTTGGAGACACCTGTAGTACTCCTTTATAATCACCCGATTCGTTGTGACGTTTGGTAGCACCCAAAGTGTTCCTCCGGTAAACGGAAGTTGCATAATCTCAAAGTTACAGGAACATGTATAAGTCATGAAGAAAGCAATAGCAACATACTAAACGATCAAGTGCTAAGCTAACAGAATGGGTCAAGTCAATCACATCATTCTCCTAATGATGTGATCCCGTTAATCAAATGACAACTCATGTCTATGGCTAGGAAACTTAACCATCTTTGATTCAAGAGCTAGTCAAGTAGAGGCATACTAGTGATACTATGTTTGTCTATGTATTAACACATGTATTATGTTTCCGGTTAATACAATTCTAGCATGAATAATAAACATTTATCATGAAATAAGGAAATAAATAATAACTTTATTATTGCCTCTAGGGCATATTTCCTTCAACACCTGCATCCTCCATCTCTTTCTCAGACTTATCCCACTTAGGCATTGCCACCGCATAGCCACCTGGCCCCAGCTTATGGAACTTATCCTTTTTTTGGCATTCTTCTTGTTTATTCTCGACCGTTCCTTAGCTAATTTCGAATCCTTGAATTTCACGAAATCGTCCCAATGAGCACGTTGGTTCTCTAGTGTTCCCTCGAATACTGGAGTCTTCCTTCCTCCCTTGACGTACTTGTTCCATTCACGATTCTTGTGGTTCTTGAATGCAACCGCCATCTT
This sequence comes from Aegilops speltoides, assembly GCA_021437245.1. NCBI lineage: Eukaryota > Viridiplantae > Streptophyta > Magnoliopsida > Poales > Poaceae > Aegilops > Aegilops speltoides. Next base: position 529,821,714 of record CM038147.1, read on the forward strand.
CCTAAGAGCAGCGTCCTTGACTTTCTACACATCTGCTTCTGTGAAATGATCGGGTAGGGTGAAATGTTCCATGAGAGTATCTCAAAGCAGATCTTTTTGATTCTTGTCGACAAAAGTAACATCTGGACATGGCTTTGCTGGCTCTCTCCATTCTTGAAGTTTGATCGGGAGTTGGTCCTTCACAAGAACTCCGCACTGACCAACGAACTTGTCCGCAATCTTCTTAGGCGCTAACGGTTCGTCAGTAGGGCTGCATGCCTCGATATTGTACTTTACGCCATGCTTCAACTTTTTGTTCGGGCCTCGTTTCGTCCTTTTGCCTGAAGATTTGCTCGATCCGGATGGCTGAAAGAACAAAGATCGATTCGTTAATATATCTTCAAGTCATTTAAAACATGTGATGATAACCAGATGCCTGCTTATATAAATATATATACCTCGCCGGTCTTTGTTGTTTCAGGATCAACATGTTCTTCGTCATCGTCATAATCGTAGTTCATGACTTCATCAATTCGATTAAATCGCGATCGAATATCATATCACCCTCTCCGGTGTTGTTTAGAAATTGAGCCGTCATAATCTTCTTCATTCGATCATCATCGGCCCGCGTATCATATCAAACATGGTCATTCTCCTCTCTCTGTCGGTATTGTCCGCCATAGCTTTTATTTAACTAATCCAAAAGAAATATAAAACAATTTAGTATTCAAATTACATCGTCTCGAATAATAGATATAATCTCGAATACATCGTCTAGAATAATAGATATAATCTCGAATACATCGTCTCGAATAATATATAATATTGAATAGTACATCACCGGTTAGGTAGCTAATAAAGATCGAATACTACGAAAGAATCTAGGACACTCACGGTTCTGCTGGCGCGGCGGTGGGCACCCAAAGAGAAGGAACCTCACAGGGATCATAGCTGAAGTGAGATCCCGAACAAACTGCGAGGTATTGGAGAACCTGCCGCCTCTAACGCAACCATGTAGCGATGGGCGTGCTCGTCCTCCTCCTCGACACGGCGACGTACCACCTCCCGCGGGCCGGGTCCCTCCAAGATCAAATCGCCCACGTGAACGCCACCAAACGAGATCGGGGTCAACAGCGGGACCCGGGCGGGTTCCTCATAAGCGGCGCGCCCTCGAGCAACACCTCCAAAGGTGCCAGCCAGTGAGCCCATCCGGACATGGGTCGGTGGGCGTCGTCATGACGGGTTGACGGTGAGGATGCGGGCGGGCATCGTCGAGAACAAATACTAGCTATATGCCCATGAAAGTAACATTTTTAATGATTGGATTTTGATAACTAAAATTGCTAACATTTCTATATAACACTAATTATGCTATCATTGCATATGTCAAAAATCTATATACTATTTCATACTAATTAAGCATCTAACACTAAAAACAGAAAACACAACTTCTATACATCCATTAAAAAACTGAAAAACAACATTATATAAAAAATTCCATACTAATTAAACACTAATTATATCCATCTAACATGCATTCATACATATATAATAGTGAAAAAATAATAATCTATATAATCTAAACTAATTAAACATACAAAATACGTATATACTAATATATACATGCATTAATTCATACATATGTACGTGTGTGTGTGTGTGTGTGTTCATCATGCATGCTTGTGTGTGTGTGTGTATGGGCTCGGGCAGGGGCGGCGCCCATGGTGGCCGCCGAGGCGAGGAGAGGGGTTAGAGGGGGAGAGCTCACAGCGGGCGACGGTGAGGCGACGGCGGGCGACGACGGGCGGGCGTGACGCTGGGCGGCGACGCAGGACGGCGCGACGGGGACAGTTCGGGGCGGCGACAGCGACGAGACGAGGGCGGCGACGGGGACGGGCCAGGCGACAGAGACGAGGGCGGCGACGGGGCGAAGGTGGCGGCAGCGGCGGAGACAGCGGAAAGAGAGGAACAAGCAGAGGAAAATGAAATTTTCGTACTGTTGTATATATAGAAGGCACCTTTAGTACGGTTGGAGCCACCAATCGGTACTAAAGGCCTGTTTTAACTTGCCAAAGCCAAGCGGCGAAGCGACCCCTTTAGTACCGGTGGTGGCACAAGCCGGTACTAAAGGCCCTCCCTTTAGTACCGGTTTGTGCCACGACCCGTACTAAAGGGGTCTTATTGCCAGCAGTGCGGTCTTGCAAGTTTAGTCCCACCTCGCTAGTCGAGGGCTACCAGACCGGTTTATAAGCCCAGTCGCGGTAGCTCTCTCGAGCTCCTCTCCTAACCAGGCCTCTGGGCCTACATCCTCTTCGCCCGGTGGGCCTCTCGGGCCTTCTGGAACTGCATCCTGGCCCAACAAAAGGTTGTGTCGCTAATCGTATGCAGGCCGCTTTGGCCCAGTAGGCGGGCTTTTTTTTCTTAATTTTTGTTTTATTTATTTTTGAGTTGTTTTTTGCTGTATTTAGAGTTTCTTTGTGAATATTTTTGCTTAGGTACAAAAAATTACAAACTTTCTGTTAGTGCCGGTAGATTTCAAATTTTAATAGTTTAAATTTTGAATTATTTGATATTTGTGTGAATCACTAGTTTGTGAATAACTTAACTTTGAAAAAAGTTTTTCAGTGATTCTTTTTCTTATGTTTAATATTAGTGTGTTTTATCATTATATTCAATTTAGTAATGCTTAGGTTATTTAAAAATAAAATGCCTTTGTAACAGTTCAGTTTTAAATGGAAACCACGATACTTGAAAGAGATTGTCCATTTTGTACACGGTGCATCCAGTTTTTCCATAACCCTCTCTACTTTCTTGCACATGCTATTTGTATGAAATTATGATACCATGCCAACTTTCAACCTTTTCTCGAGTTCATTTGAAATGCTATTCAATTTAAGGGTCATTTAAATGGAAAAAAATCAGTAAATGCATGAAAAGAATTTGTTTGCACATAAAATTTCTTCGCGTTTCAAATGCCAAAACACATAACTACCCTAACTATTACAGACATTCCCTCCGGGTGTGAAACACGAAGAAAGTGATGATAGTGAAGCCGATCACATCCCGATCTTTGGGTGTGAAACTTTTTCTTCGCGTGTGTCCCTTTGCGCCATAACCATGGAAAATCTTCATCATTTAACGGGATGCTCGGGTCAATATTCACTGTGAATGGAGCAATTTCATCAAACTTTTCATAATCTTCTGACTTGTCTGTCTTGTCATCCACTCCCACGATGTTTCTCTTCCCAGAAAGAACTATGTGCCGCTTTGGCTCATCGTACGATGCATTCGCTTCCTTATCTTTTCTTTTTCTTGGCTTGGTAGACATGTCCTTCGCATAGAAAACCTGTGCCACATCATTGGCTAGGACGAATGGTTCGTCTGCATACGCAAGATTGTTGAGATCCACTGTTGTCATTCCATACCGCGGGTCTTCTGTTACCCCGCCTCGTGTCATATTGACCCATTTGCACCGGAACAAAGGGACCTTTAAACCACGTCGATAGTCAAGTTCCCATATGTCCTGTATATAACCATAATATGTTTCCTTTCCCGTCTTGGTTTCTGCATCAAAGCGGACACCACTATTTTGGTTCGTGCTCTTCTTATCTTGGGCGATCATGTAAAATGTCTTACCATTTATCTCGTACCCTTTGAAAGTCATTATATTCGAAGATGGTAACTAGGACAGCAAGTACAGGTCATCTTCAATAGATGTGTCATGCATGGTACGTGTCTGCAACCAGCTGGCGAAACTCTGGTTTGTTCACGTGTAATCTAGTCATCGACCGCTCCGGGTGTTTGGGCGTAGCAAATTCTTGTGTTCATCCATATACGGAGCCACCAAGGTGGAATTCAGTAGAAGCTGTAGTGTGCTTCAAAGTGAGAGAATGTCCGTCCATACATATTATTTGTTCCCCTCCTAGCGTGCCTTTTCCATCCGATGCGCCCTTATGCCGCGATTCAGAACACCAATCGGTTTAAGGTCGAAATAAAGTCAATACAAAACTCAATGACCTCCTCATTTTGATGGCCCTTGGAGATGCTTCCTTCGGCCTAGCACGGTTATGAACATATTTCTTTAAGACTCCATGAACCTCTCAAAGGGAACATATTATGTAGAAATACAGGACCCAAAACGTTAATCTCTTCGCATAGGTGAACTAGGACGTGCGTCATGATGTTGAAGAAGGATGGTGGGAACACCAACTCGAAACTGACAAGACATTGCACCAAATCATTTTGTAATCTTGGTATGATTTCTGGATCGACTACCTTCTGAGAGATTGCATTGAGGAATGCCCATAGCTTCACAATGGCTAACCGAACGTTTTCCGGTAGAAGCCCCCTCAATGCAACCGGAAGCAATTGCGCCATAATCATGTGGCAGTCATGAGACTTTAGGTTCTCCAACTTTTTCTCTGCCATATTTATCATTCCCTTTATAATCAACGAGAAGCCAGACGGTACCTTCATACTGAGCAGGCATTCAAAGAAGATTTCCTTCTCTTCTTTGGTAAGAGTGTAGCTGGCCTGACCCTGATGTATGCCGTCTTTTGCGTGCATACGTTGCTGGTCCTCCCGTGCCTCTGGTGTATCTTTTGTCTTCCCATACACGCCCAAGAAGCCAAGCAGGGTCACGCAAAGATTCTTCGTCATGTGCATCACGTCGATTGCGGAGCAGACCTCTAGGTCTTTCCAATATGGTAGGTCCCAAAATATAGATTTCTTCTTCCACATGGGTGCGCGTCCGTCGGCGTCCTTCGAACAGGTTGTCCGCGGGACCTTTCCAAATATCACCTTCAAATCCTTGACCATATCATGTACATCAAGATCGATGCGGTGGCGAGGCTTCGTCCGGTGATCCGCCTCACCTTTGAAATGCTTGCCTTTCTTTCTTACGGGATGCTGCTCGGAAGAAATCGACGATGTCCTGTACACATTCTTCTTACAACTATTCAAATATATACTTTCGGTATCATCCAAACAAGTCGTGCATCCGCGGTATCCCTTGTTTGTCCGTCACGAAAGGTTCTTGAGAGCAGCCAATAATTGATGGTCACGAACAACAACGCCTTTAGGTCAAATTATTCCCCATGTGCTCATCCCACGCACGCACACTGCTCCATTCCACGGTTGTAAGAGTTCTTCAACTAATGGCCTTAGGTACACATCAATGTCGTTGCCGGGTTGCTTAGGGCCTTGGATGAGCACTGGCATCATAATGAACTTCCGCTTCATGCACAACCAAGGAGGAAGGTTATACAAACATAGAGTCACAGGCCAGGTGCTATGGTTGCTGCGCTGCTCCCTAAAAGGATTAATGCCATCTGCGCTTAGACCAAACCATACGCTCCTTGCGTCATCTGCAAACTCCTTCCGTACTTTCTTTCGATTTTTCTCCACTGCGACCCGTCAGCGGGTACTCTCAACTTTACGTCTTTCTTACGGTCTTCTTTGTGCCATCGCATCGCCTTGGCATGCTCTTTGTTTTGGAACAAACGTTTCAACCATGGTATTATAGGAGAATACCACATCACCTTGGCAGGAATCTTCTTCCTGGGGGGCTCGCCCTCGACATCACCATGCTCATCGCGGCTGATCTTATAGCGCAATGCACCACATACCGGGCAAGCGTTCAAATCCTCGTACTCACCGCGGTAGAGGATGCAATCATTAGGGCATGCATGTATCTTCGCACCTCTAACCCTAGAGGGCAAACAGCCTTCTTTGCTTCGTACGTACTCTCGGGCAATTCGTTGTCCTTTGGAAGCATATCCTTTATCATTACCAAGAACTTTCCAAATCCTTGTCGGATACACCATTCTCTGCCTTTCATTGCAGCAATTCCAGTGTGGTGCCCAGCTTTTTCTTGTCACCTCACGCAATTGGGTACAACAATTTTTGTGATCCTCTAACATGCGCTGCAACTTCTTCTTCTCCAAATCACTTGCGCAGTTTCTCTTTGCATCGGCAATGGCCCGACCTAGATCATCAACGGGCTCATCTGATGCCTCTTCTTCAGCTTCTTCCCGCATTGTCGGCTCAGCTTCTTCTCGCATTACCGGCTCAACTTCTTCCCCTATTGTTGTATCATCGTATTCAGGGAACCCATGGCCAGGATACTTGTCGTTGTCCTCGTCTTCTTCATTGTATTCCATCATAACCCCTCTTTCTCCGTGCTTGGTCCAAACATTATAGTGGGCATGAAACCGGACTCAAACAGGTGGACGTGAATTGTTCTTAACGTAGAGTAATTGCGACCATTCTTACAGCCAGCACATGGACAAGGCATAAAACCATCCGCCCGCTTGTTTGCCTCGGCCATAGCGAGAAAAGTATGCACGCCCTCAACGAATGGGAGAGCATCGGTCATCGTACATCCATTGCCGGCTCATCTTCATTACACAACACCGAATAGACCAAATTAATACAAGTTCATACATAAAGTTCATACAACACTTAAATGCAACAAACAAATAACTCTCTAGCTAAAGCATTTAAATGCAACAACAAATGCGATCAAGATCGCAACTAAGGTAACAATTGATCCAACAGCATAATGATACCAAGCCTCACTATCGATGGCATATTTTCTAATCTTTCTAATCTTCAAGCGCATTTTCTCCATCTTGATCTTGTGATCATCAACGACATCGGCAACATGCAACTCCAATTCCATCTTCTCCCCCTCAATTCTTTTCAATTTTTCTTTCAAGTACTCGTTTTCTCTTTCAACTAAATTAAACCTCTCGACAATAGGGTCGGTTGGAATTTCTGGTTCACATACCTCCTAGATAAAAATATTTATGTCAACTTGATGGGCATAATTTGTCATAAACACGAAATGCAACAAATAGTTTTAAAAGAGAATATACCACATCCGAATCATAACAAGGACGAGGGCCGACGGGGACGGATGTCAAAACCATGGCACTATGTATAACAAACAACGTACGGGTAAGATAATTATTATACGAGTAACTATATATCCAAATCACACAAACATCAATTTTTTATATAAAATTTCATGAACAAGAGGCTCACCACAAGGTGGTGCCGTGACAGAGACGGTCTGAGGCGATCGGCGGTGGTTACGACGGAGATTTAGAAGGTACTAAGTAAACCACACCTACATATGCAAACTAAGTGTTATTTTTGACCTCAAATTGCATATAAATCAAATACTAGCACATATATATATTTCCTCCCAAATTACTAAACTCACAAATTAATAAGTATATAAAGCATTGCAAGAGCTAATCTAGCAATGAGAGATGAAAGGAGAAAGTTGCTAACCTTTGTGATCATTTGAATGGATGGGGGCCTTCAAATCTTGACAAATTTTAGGCAAAATGTGTGATGAGCTCGAGAGGAAGAGGGGAAGAACAGAGAGAAGAGAGGAAAGGGGAAGAACAGAGCGAGCTCGGGTGGACGAAGGGTTTATGTAGGACGACCTTTAGTACCGGTTCGTGCCAAGAACCGGTACTAAAGGTGCTGGAGGGGGCCCAGACTGACAACATCCTGCCACTACTCTTATTAGTACCGGTTCGTGGCACGAACCGGTGCTAAAGGTTAGCCACGAACCGGTACTAATGAGAGCGGCTCGGCTAGCCATTGGAACCGGCACTAATGTATACATTTGTGCCGGCTCTAATACAAACCGGCACTAATGTGCTTCACGTTTGACCCTTCTTCTACTAATGCAAACGAGGCGTCCACTCGGGTTATCGTATTGGAAAAAGAATAAATAAACGCTTAGTGCACAAGAACATGAAAAATAGAATATGGCATGGGTTCCCAATGGGAGTGGTCGAAATAAGAATGATGTTCACGCTTGTGTTACAGGAAGTGCAGCAAAAATAAAAAATGGAGCTAATAAGCAATTAAGCATAAGCTTTGGATTCGCCTACCAAGATCTTTGGTTTGTACATCATCCATATTCTTCAACCATGCTATTGATGCATATGTTGTGGGACTCATCCCCAGATATAATCGATTATCATCCATGGCCTTATTTTGATCCATGGATGCAATAGAATTTCTTACATTATGAAGGGGTGTCACCAGATCACTATTATTTGATTAGCAAAAAGTCTGTTCTTAATCCAAAGGATCAAAATGTTTTTTTAACTAGGCAAAGATTTGCCATTTTCATTAATTAAGAAGAGGGTATTGTTACACAAGTGCCGTGAAACGGCACAATCCTAAACGGATTACTCTCGCGGCATTACATTGCTCAATTGCTTGGCACCCGCAATAGCCCAAATAGACATTTCTTCTTTGATGATCCGCGTGACAATCGCCACCGGAGCTGCTTTGCTCCTGAAGACGCGCGCATTCCGTTCCTTCCAAAGTTCCCACCCCACAAGAAGCAGCAGCGAGGATAAGGCCTTAACCGGTCGGGTGTTGTTCGAGAGGAGTTCATCCCACTAAGATTTAACGGTGCCGAATTGGTGCCAAGTAGTCGTTGGAACAGCAAGCCCGAGCCAGGAGAACACCTCATCCCAAACCCGAAGAGAGAACATGCACTTGAAAGGGAGGTGGGCAGCGATTCTCGGACCTGATTGTAAAGCGGGCATCGGTCACAGTTTGGCCATCCTCGGCGTTGCAGCTTATTTGTGGTCCAAATTCTGTTTTGATTGACTAACTAGGCAAATAATTTGCATCTGGGAGGAGCCCAGGCCTTCCAAATTGAGACCTGAAAGGTAGAGAGGGTGAGTCCAGCGAACTGCGCCAAATATGCAGACTTAGCAGAGTATTTCCCAGCATTGGCGAGCTTCCACAAAATGCTATCTTTGACGCCCGGCTGGATGACAACGCCCGCGAGCTTCTCCCACAAGGCCGAGAATTGCTGAAGGTGCTCAAGCGTGAGGCCGCTTTGGGTGTCAATTTGAGCTATCTAGTGGTGACCCCTCAAAGCCTGGGCAACCGTTCCGCCTTTCTTGCGAGAAATCTGAAAGATCTTTGGCACAATGTCCTTGGGTCTTAGACCCTCTAGCCAAGATGACTCCAAAATAATGTTTTAACTATTAGTTCATTCATTTTCTTAAAAAGGCAATGGCTAATATATATACTTATCACAATAAGCATATCAAAATGGCTGATGGAGTGTTGACAGTTGACATCACGGAAAAAGTTTACGTGAAGAAAATCTTTCCCTAAATCAGAGGGTTCTTTTTAGGAAAGAAAACACACAAGCCTAGCTAGGTGGACGCGTGCTAGATAACAACCTAGAGTCCTATACCCAAACGAATCAAACGGTTTTAGTTGCAGAATTTGTTTCCGGAATTTGCAAACTCCGGTTCAAATTCAAACTCAAACGTGTTTCCCCGCAAAAAGAGAGCTGAAATTTGCAAACGTGTCCGCGACGTATCCCCGCGTGGTCCGTCGGAGCCTTGCCGGCCACGGTCTCTGCACCCGGGGGCCCATATATCTAGACACGCACGCGAACACCCTCCCAGCAACGCGACCCCGTGCCCCAGTTATTCTTCAGCCCCTCGTCGCCCTCCGCCGCCGCCGCGATCCGATCTCCCCGCTCCCGCACGAAGCTAGGGTTTCCGCCGCCGCCGACGCCGCCGCGGGTGTCTTCTCCGCCGTATGAGCAGCAGCCCCGCCAACCTGGACCGCCGGCACCGTCACCGATCGTACCCCCATGTCGTCGAGGAAGACCGCGGGCCCGTCCGCCCGCGCCGGCGGCGCGAAGAAGGTGGCTAGCGGCGCGGGGGGCGTGAGCCTCCGGGCGCTGCGGGAGGGGCTCGCGCGCCAGAAGGAGGAGGAGGAGCGCAGGGCGCGCGAGGAGGCGCTGCAGGCGCGGGCGGAGGAGGCGAGGAGGCGGCGGGAGGAGGAGGAGGAGGAGGAGAGGAGGAAGCTGAGGGAGCAGGAGCTGAAGCGGAGGGAGGAGGACCGGCTGCGGAGGAGGCTGGAGGAGAGGAAGCGGGAGGAGGGCCGGCGTGCCGAGGAGGCGCGCAGGCGGCTCGGCATCACCGCCGTCGTTGAGGGCGGCGGTGCTGCTGGTGTCGACGATGGCCGGAAGAAGCGGCCGGTGTATCGCTCCAGGAGACCTGCGTTGAGGCCCAAGACTGTCGAATCTGAAGCTGATGGGGGAGGAAACCAGGTCTCGAGCAGTGTTTCGCATGAAGGGGAAAACAGCGCCGCTGTCAATGAGGCGCTCAAATTGGGGGAGGGTTCAAGCGATGGATCATTGGAAGAGAACAGAGCAACAATCGGCGAGGACGATGATGCTTGGGATAGCAAGAGCCTGGATGAATTTGATGTCATGTCTGCTGCTGGCAATTCTCACTCTTCTGAAGAAGAAGAAACCAAAGAGAAGCATGTGGCCTCCGCTGCTCCAGTCGTTAATGCAGCCAATGATGCAGGCAATGAGATTGTGGAGGATATCTTCGACGCTCAGGATGTAGCTGGAGATGAAAAGGAGCTTCGAGCACCGATATGCTGCATCCTTGGGCACGTGGATTCCGGAAAGACGAAGCTCCTCGATTGCATCCGGGGCACCAATGTGCAGGGGCGGGAGGCCGGGGGTATCACACAGCAGATTGGCGCCACCTACTTACCGGCTGAAAACATCAGGGACAGGACGAGTTTAAAAGCTGAAACCGCCATCAAAGTTCCTGGTTTGCTCGTGATTGACACCCCTGGCCATGAGTCCTTCAGTAAAATGCGTTCAAGGGGATTGAGTATGTGCGACATCGCCGTGGTTGTCGTCGATATTACGAAGGGGCTTGAGAAGCAGACGGTTGAATCCCTTCATCTTTTGAGACGCCACAATGTGAGCTTCATTGTCGCCTTGAACAAGGTTGACCGCCTCTATGGGTGGAAGGAATGTACCAATGCACCAATAGTTGAGGCACTCAATAAGCAATCTGATGATGTCAAAAGTGAATACAAATGGAGGTTAACTAAGGTATTTTCCCGTGACATCTCTTTGGTTATGCCAAATTTCCATTGAATTACAGATGGTTTCTTTGAAATTTTCTGACGATCTGATTTTTTGTAAACAGGTTGTAACAGAGTTTAAGGAAAATGGCTTCAACACTGCACCTTACTATGAAAATAATAAGAAGAAAAAAGTGATTAACATTGTCCCGACCAGTGCAGAAAGGTGTGACAACTAGTACATATATACTTCGTTGCTTATGTTCTAAGTTTCAGTTTCTCATGTGTTATTTGCAATTTTAGCCTTTGACCAACTTTTACTGTAATATCCTCCAGCGGTGAAGGTGTCCCAGATCTTCTACTGCTACTGGTGCGATGGCTGCCTAGCATAATTACAGATAAGCTGGCCTATGACGATACAGTAGAGGTTTGTTCGTTGAAGATGACTCTCTCTACTGAAGTTAATCATTAACCTAATGTATTCCTAATGTGACATTCTTCTCCACATATGTTTGTTCAGTGTACAGTACTAGAAGTCAATGAACATAAAGATTTAGGAACTACTGTTGACGTAGTACTGATTAATGGTGTGCTGCGCCAAGGTGATCAAGTAATTGTTTGCACTAAACAGGTATATAAGTTTCTGAAATCTGAGATTTACATGCTACCTTGAATGTTGCCTCAACGATTTCATTTCGGACCTTAACCTTTCCATCTTTAGGGGCCTGTTACAACCATTATTAGAGATTTGTTGACCCCTCATCCAATGAAAGAACTCAAAGCTAAGGTGAGTCCACAGTCCACACTTGTTTTCTTCTGTGCATTCATACTTTTCTTGCTAGTTTTTTTGGTAATAGATAGGCAGATTTATGCAATGCTTTAAACCTCTTAACTTGAATGGAGGGCTTTGATATTTATGGTAAAAACATTGTGATTTGTTAGACATGTGTTTTCCATTCTTAATGGTTTAACATTACAAACTTTATTCTCTACCTCCTCTTATGATGTTATGGTAGATTATGTCGACACATGCATCAGTGATGCAGAAAAATATCAGATTGCATATACGATTCAAAGATGTCATGCCATTCAATTCCTACTTTCCACCACTATTCCTGAGTTTTTAAAATCCTGCGAACCAAAATGGCCCTGAAATATGCAGAATTCCAGATTTAGTAACGAGTAATACTAATGTTAAGGAGTATTAGAACTTGTGAGGAAATTATGTTAATTAGTACAGATTCAGGACTCAAGATTACCTAAAATGCAGATAGGCGTTAGTTTTGCTATCCTGTCCCAATTCCTCATTTCCGCTCCCTCCAGTCTTATGCAGTTGGTATATTTTGACTGCCAAAACTCCTGCTTTGAGCATAAATTTATTTTACATTATTTTAATAATGCCCATAAAACCACATCCATAAAAAAGTAATTTTGAAAACGTATCTAATGATACCAATTTTATTACCTACATACTATTATGGGTCTGTCTATGTCACATCTAGATGTGAGATAATATCTCACATCTAACTCTTTCACCCTTGATTTTTTTTAAAAAAAGTCTTCCATGGATTTGTTTTGTCCCTAAGGATGAGGGAGTTAGATGTGAGATAATATCTCACATCTAGATGTGAAATAACAAACCTGTACTATTATTGAAGTAATGGTTGGTCAAAGCATGAATTTTAGCTGTCAAAATACACCAACACTACTGGGGCAAAGGTGCACGGAGTAGTTACAAAGGGAGTAGTTCCTTCAAGTTCATGGAGCCTGTGTCCTCTGTCTTAGGTTTTGATTTTGACTGTGATATGGCAAACTCAATACTAATAGAATTTCTGAGGCCAAGTCCACAATAATTTCGGGATGTTGTACATAATGTATCATCATTTCTGTTCTTCCAGGGTGCATATAAGCATCACAAGGAGGTCAGGGCTGCGCAGGGGGTAAAAATTGTGGCACGGGTGAGTTTTATTTGCATTGTCATGAGTTATGGAATCCATTGTCAAACAACTCATTGCTCAATTTTGTTTCTTCAGGGACTCCAATATGCAATGGCTGGCACTTCCCTTATTGTAGTGAAGCCAGGGGATGATTTGCGACAAGCTGAAGCAGCTGCAATGCAAGAGATTGATATGGCCATTACCACGACAGATGAGAACGAGAAGGGAACTACAACTCAAGAAGTTAGTAGTATCGTGACTTCCAAGGAGGGCATCTATGTGCAGGCTTCCAGTGTTGGAACCTTGGAAGCTATCATTGCGCACTTGAAGAGCAATAGTGTGGACATTCCTGTTTATGCTTGGAACTTGGGACCCGTCTACAAGCAGGATGTCATGAAGGCAAGTGCCATGCTGAAGCGGAAAGAAGAGTATGCGGTCATCTTGGCCTTTGACGTCAAAGTGATGCCTGAGGCTAGTGCCCTTGCAGCTGAATCAGGGGTGAAGATTATTACTGCTGATACGGTATATAGGCTCGTCAACATCTATACTGAGCACATTAAGGGGTTGAAGGAAGCGAAGAAAATGCAATTTGCAGCTGAGGCAGTTTTCCCATGCACCCTGAAGATTCTGCCAAACCGTGTCTACCATAGCAAGGATCCAATTGTTTGCGACGTTGAAGTTGTGGAAGGTGTGGTCAAGGTACATCTTTTACTTAGTGTTGTCAAGTGTATCATCGATTCAAAATGATTTGATCTTGTTGCTGACTTAGTAATCGATGTCTTGACTGTGTTTCAGGTGGGAACCCCGATATGTGTCTTCACCCCGAGCAAGGATAAAAGCAAAAATATAATAGTTCATAGCCTCGGGAGGATCTCCTCCATGCAAACGTCCAATGGCAATCAGATTTTCTCGGCCAGGAATGGAGTTGTGGCCATAAAGGTACGTGTTAGCGCATACATAAGCATGGTTGTAGTTGTGACAATTGCAAACTGAAAGTTGAAAAAGCTTATAACAATTGTCATCACCTCTGCCAGATAAGCGGTGACAGCCCTCAGGAGAAATCCCGGTCTTATGGGCGCCATTTTGATTCTAGCAATGAGCTGGTCAGCGAGATCTCGAGGAGATCCATCGATGTACTCAAAGAGTGCTTTCGGGTAAGGACGCTCACCATGCCACCATGGTTCATTTAACACGGAGCAATCTTTTAACATAGTCGAAAGTGCTGGGAGATTTTTATTTTACCATAGTTTTTTCCCCTCCTTTTTATAGGCTCTCTAACACTTCTGAATGCACTTTTTACAGGATGAAATGAGCGCTGAAAATTGGCAGCTTATCACCAGGTTGAAGACGCAATTCAAGATAGCGTGAAGCGCTGGGAGAATTTTTATTTTACCATAGTTTCTTTTCTCCTTTTTTTACCCCTTTCTGCTCTGTTCCTTAAGGCACTTGAACTATGTGGGCTTATCGCTTATGTATTGGTTTTCCGGTGAAAGTCTTGAACACATATTTACCTATATTTGTAATTTTGCAAAGCTCAGAATGTTGAACATTGCTTCATTCGCTTGTTAGTTGTGTTCAGTTGATGCCGTACTGTGACCTGGATAAAGTGAAATCTGCAATTACTGTGAACATCTAACCCAATAAGCGTCGGGAGACGGGTGTGCTCTTGCGCTGTCCATGTCGGATTAGCTACAGACAAAAAGGATCGGCAGCTTGCCCTTTGCTGCCCCACTGTGTCGTTTGCTTCGTCCAGAAGAAGAAATATAGACTAGGGTTGCCACTGCCTCGGCCCATGGCCAGACGCCGGCCACCGGAGAAGGAAGCAAACTTGACATCCAGTCAGGGTTGCCACCGCCTCGGGCCGGCCAGACACCGGAGAAGGAAGCAAACTTGACATCCAGTCGTCCATGCCTCCTCTTGGCCTAGACACGTCGCCTCCTTTCTTCCCCTTCCCTCACCCACGACCCCTCACTGCCGCCTCGTCTCCTACCCCCTTTCTCTCTCGAACGGATCCATTTGGTCTGCACCGCCAAGGGCCAACCGTTCCAGATCCAACCAGGTACCACACATCCTACCTTTTCCAACTGCCGGATCTATTTCCTTGACCAGATCCACTTTGTAGCTTTTCTCCTGCCTTTGCATTTTGTTCTGCTTCTAGTACTTCTCTAAATCATGGTGGGCACTGTCCATGGAGGTTCAGATGAACCAATTTACTTTGAGCAGTGCATGTGACAATAGCAGCTCTCCCCTTTTTCTTTACATGTTTTGTAATCTGCATATTTTGTTGTAATGGCTGCAGTAAGGCAGTAACGAGTTGAATCACTTAAATATGCTACCATAGGGCATGCATTACACTGTTAGTTGATGCATGGGAGTTGCAGTAATAACAGGTGTTGACTTAGATTCGAAACTCTGAATTTTATAAATTCCTGTCTTAGCCATCTATCCCTTACTAGATTTGTACCTGGGTTCAGTTCTCCTTGCCATTCACAATATAGTGATTGTTCATGGTTCTAGAAAATATTGCAAGGAATTTTTGCTAGGCATGAATCAAGAAATGCAGCATTTAGATATGCGAGCAACCATCTATAAAATACTGTGTGTATCGAACTATTAAAAAAATTATCATCTTGTAATCTCCCTATTTTGCAGATTTTGTATGCTCCCCACCCAGGTTGAACGGCTAGCTGCATCCCCCTGTTGTTATGGTAGTGGAATCCCTCCAATTACATCAAAGAAATATAGATTGGTTTATCTGATAGGGATCCTAATTGTAGCACCCTAGCCTGGACTTCTTAAGGATGAACATACTGATTGATGGTGTTATCATGAGATGGCAGTGGACCAGCGGTGGCGTGATTCAAAAGTAAGTTCAGATAGCCTCTGATATTTGATTCTTCTTTTGAATCTAAAATATCAGTCTTTATGTTGTATCCAATCAATTGGATTAGAAATAGTTGGAAAACTATCACATGATTTTGATTGCACACTGTCCAATGGATGTAACAAGATTAGATACTTAGGTTGGTTAATAGAACTCACTCTGCCATTTATTGACTATAACCATTAATTATGATTCATTTCGATCCTGTATGCACCGGACGCTTATGCTGTACTTAGATTAGGTACTCATCTGTTGTTCTCATGTCGTGCTGCATACTGACCGCGCTTCTTTTCTTTTACATAGCTGCTGCTGATTCTGCATTTGAGGATTTCATGGAGCCAAGCGACCCCCTCGTGCTCCGAGGAGCTTATAATGCAAGCAACGACGGGCTCATGGCGGCGTGCGCGCTTCGGCACCGCTAATGTACAAGTATTTGCCCTAGCCGGCCCACATGGACATAGTGTTGTACTGATGTTCCCCGAGCCTCTACATCTAGACGATGCATGCAGCCATATTATTAATTATTCACAAAGACAATACAAGATGATACATCAATACACATGAAGCCACCATCTTGGCAACGCTGTTGCTACTTCTATCCCCTTGATGCAGGTGCGCCGAATGTCCGGACCTAATACCAAACAGACATCGCACCAAAGCCTAACATCTAAACTCGGGTGTCCCATCCAAGCCACTACCTGGATTGGATCCCACACCGGTCCGGCACACTCCCAGTGAGCACAACATGCTGCAAGGGTCGTCACCTCTATCTTCCACCGGTCCATTCTCAGAGCAGAACTAATGCACTGACCTTGCCGGGCCTCTCTGCCATCAACACCACCATGACGCCAAACAACTTCCTCCTCCTGCGCGAGTCCATCTCCGTGCATCAGATGACGAGTCTCCACTGTGCCATGCCGCCGAGACCCACCGTCGACGATACGATTGATGCCACACCGCTCCACCTACATGCCATCTCGCGTCGACTCCGAACTACCATCAACTCCACCACCCTAAGTAGTCCCCGGCCGACGCCTTCAGGAAGTAACACGACACCAAAGTGCCATCGTCGCCCAAACAAAGGATAAGAGGCTTTTGCCTGCGCTCATGGCAGAGTGTGGGCGTAGGATTCACACCGAAGCCTCCAGGAAGGGAATCGGCGCCGAGGGCGTCGACTTTGGTGCGGCCGCCTTGCCGGCCTGGAGTTCCCCCCGGATCCATGCCCACCCGCCAGATCCGTCCAGGCAGTATTGGCGTCGACCATAGTCGCTACCGTAGCCAGCACGAACCGGAGTAGATCGAGTCGGAGACGACGCCTCCCATGAAACTCCGGTCGGCCATCGAGGAGACGCCGTAGCGCCGCCGCCTCCACGTCGCCCATGCAGCCGTAGAAGGCCTCCCATCTGCACCCGTGGGTGCCACCTGCCAGGCAGGCCGCACCGCACGCCACCGATTGAGGCTGCCGCCCCGAGATCCGATCTGCCAGCCACCGTGCCATGAGAGCCAGATCCCCACGCATGCGTCCGCGCACCGCACATGCTCCCGCGCGTCATACACACTCCCGCGCAGCCCCAGCGCAAGCTCGCCACAGCGACCACGCGCTCCCACGGTGGACGCCCCGCAACGCACGAGCACCGTGAGAGGAAGAACCGGAGTACTTCTTCGTCCAGAGCGTGATGAGCAATTGGCCCTGTATTCTCTGATTGCACAAGCAGCTGCTGACACCACCATATACCCTTGGGCAATTGTTTTTTGAGCGATTTGCACGACACTAAGTCAGGTCTCCTTCTTAGCTTCATCTTGTGCCTTATCTTGGTTCAGAATTACCTATGCGTCCCTGCTATAATAGCCTTCCTTCCATGATACTGTACATGTAACACTATTCTTAGCAGAGAGATGTCGATAATGATCCCACTCAAACATTGGATTAAACCGAAAACAGTGAGAGAATCTCTCACTATGGCATTTCAATTCAATAAAGTAATGTCTGTACATCAAGATTACCGGCCATATCCCAATTTATTCAGGCGGAGGAGAAACACTGCTTCTAAATAATACAAAGCTTCCTTCTTTTTACTTATGTTTTCAAATTTTTTTTATAAATTATTTGCTGTTGCACCTGCTTCTCTTAGTTTCTGCAATCTTCAAATTCAACTTGTGTTAGAGGTTTGAGTTCTTGCAACATATGATACTCGATTGATCATCATGTATATTGCATAAACATAAACTGATGCACTGAATGCACATTGCTCTTGCCTATTGTTAGTATGTTTATTCCTATCAGCTAAGATAAATATGTAACTCTTAAAGTTTTAACTATTAGTTATTTGTGTATTATTCCTACCAGGGACATGGCAGTCCCTACCACCATCGACCCGGCCGTAGTAAAAAGGTCAAATCTTGAATTTTTTTCTGAACCAAGGTTAGATCTGGCTTAACTTTCGTAAAAGGGTCAAAACATCAACCCAAAGCCAAGGCAAACATAAACATTGAAGGAACAGACCGTAGCAAAAGCCTGCATATGATGATTGTAGATTTGAAGGAGAGAGCTGAATTTTTAAGTTGCTCGCTCCTGTACCATGTGCTGAGCCAAAACATTTGGACACCCCTATCTGGAAAAATCAAAGCATGATATAAGCCTATTAACCCGGTGTCTAAAAATCAGCAAGAGATTAAAGCATGATTCAGCTCAGGTCTGGGCAGGTGAAGGAAATCCTGCTTGTTTAGCTTCAGCTTCGCAAGCCAAGTCGTTTACCTATATTTCAGATAGTTGCTGGCTGCTAAGGTTATCAGCCATATTCAGGCTTTAATAAGCCTAACAAAAACTCGGTAAATGAGGTAAGTAATGATTTCATGGTTAAACACTGCCAACAAGTCAACAATTGCCAACACGCATGCAAAATCATTCAGCCACTCACCAAGATATAAACCAAGTAGCTACAGAACCAACTTTGTCTAATCATATCACCACCACTTAGGACCTAGTACTAATTAAACGACAGACCATCATAACGCATAACAAAGTATTAACTATTTCCTTCAAGTCGCCTTGGGCTTCTTGGGCATTCTGTAGCCACCGACGACGCAGGCGTGGTCGCGCTCGAAGGGCTCCAGGGTCACCTGCTCCGAAGGCTTGAACTGCTCGAGCTTCAGCTTCTCAACTTCGGCGGCGAACACGGCCTCTGGAGCCTGGGTGGAGTCGATACAGTTGGCCTGGCAAGAGGAAGAACCGTCAGATCAATGCAAATCTCTGACATTTCCAGGACATCATCTTTCGGGGCAAATGCAATGCTTCTTGAATCTGGAACCAGTACATACCTTGATTGAAATGACGAAGTGACCACCATTCTTCAAGAAGTATGAAGCATTAAGGGCCAAGATCCTAGCCTGCAGGAGAGAAGATAGTTTGACAGGTTTAAGAATGATAATACAGTCTAGAATCACTGATGAATGTTTGCACTACTTATGCAAGGCAAGAAACAATGGCATATTGGTTTTTTCAAGTTAATATTTGAACACTTAATTTCAAAAGAAACGACATGTGTGTATTTAGCTAACACAGAAGACAAGTACTATTCTTAATCTTAGTCAAATAATCATCAATATGTTGGAAGAGATGAAAGTGCAGACTGAATGTCTACAGTTTAACCAAACATAAAAACTTCCAGTTTGACATTTCATAACATTAACCGGCTGCTCAACCCTGCAACCTTGAAAAGGTATACATATCAGTAAGACAACACCTTAAGTAGTTTCAACACAGTTTAACCAAGTTAGTGTCGCTTATAAGGCTCCCTGATAACAATTTCAGTCAGTCATAGGCAGTAGGAACTAAAATGACCAACAATATGCTAAGATAATTCTTAGTATTATACTAGTACAGAAGCTAGGCGTGCCACAAGAAAGATCAAAGCAAAAGACTTTAAGGAGCAGAATTCTATCAGCAAGGGGCAAGTTGCAAACCAAAGCCGAAAAAGGTAGAAGCAATTATACTTTTATCATATCTGAAATTGTGCAGTGGCAAGGTTCGATATCAAGCAAACATAAATCAACCTTCCAAGCTGAAGGTTACAAATAAGTACAAGGAAAGAACAGGTTATAAGAGGCGAATTACGGCAAGTCGCAATCCAAGTGAAGTAAGAAAATCCAAGTGTATGAAAAATCAAGAAAAAAATATGGCGATATAAAAAGTAGGAATTTTGGGCATTAAGAGCATCAGAGACTCGATTTTGCATCATCCATTGTGATGTCCTGAAGGGGAATCCGAGTAAGCTCATCATCAGCAAATGCACCAATACAGCCAAAGAAAACCAGGAAAGCAACGCAAACTGATAAACCATAACAGCAAACAATAATCCAATGTAAATCATAATAACAAAAACTGAGGGGCCCTGTTCAAATAATTATAAACATAAATGGATAGTGCTATTGGATACCATTGCAATGGGAACAATTTCATGAAAGCCCAGCAAATTCAAGATAAAAAATGCAGCAAGATAAATAAGAAATGGACTGGCATTGGGCATAAAATGCATCAGATACTCGATTTTGCATCATCCATTGTGATGTCCTGAAGGGGAATCCGAGTAAGCTCATCATTTGCTAAGCTCCAACGTAGCCACAGAAGGTGATCAAAACATAGCAGTCAATGTCATACCACGACGGACAAGTCTACCCATAGGCAATGTTAATGAGCAAATAGTTATTGTTAGCGTTTATATGACGGCAGGTATACCTGGTCAGGCTGTGCAACATCAGAGAAGATAACATCAACCATGCCGACCAACATGCGGTACTTTGCAGGGTGCCTAGCATCCTCAATGATGGGAATCACATTGGTCCTCTTCTTGGCCATGTTGACAAGATCCCTGCCACTGCGGTGCGAGAACTCCACAGCATACACCAACCCAGTCTGCAAGTCACAAGATTGATGTAAGATAACATCTTGCTTGAATGGAAACCATTGACCTATAGTAAGTAGCCATGAGGTCTCACCGGTCCAACAATATCAGACACATGAGACACTGTTGTCCCTGAGGCAGCACCAAGATACAGCACACGAGCGCCAGGAGCCTGAATTAACAAGTGCAGGGTCAGGACATAAACAATGCCACAAGTTTAATCTACAAAACAACCTGGAACATGAAGGTTTTGACACAAAGAAAACATGCTAAAGCACAACGAACTTACAATCCAGATGTTGTCGACACCACCGAGAACAGCGGCGGCCAGCTTTGACCTGAAGGGGTTCCACACCCTGTACTCAACCTTGGTACCGTCCTCGTTCTGCATACCAGGGCAGAAAAAAAGCATAGTTTCATTGATACATGCACAATGAGCACAACAGAGTAGGAAATCTGATATCACAAGGAAACAATCATCTAACAAGATCCTATGAACAAGCGATTGCACTGAAGCTAAGCTGGTTCAACCTAGGTTTATCTATCATCCTCCCCTCGTAGCAGACGGAGGAGCGTGATATGGTGCCATACAAGAGTAAGAGCGGGGGGCAGAGAGCGAGCACTGACCTGGACGGAGACGCGCTTCTCGCCGTAGACGGACTCCCCGGCGACCATGTTCTTGGTGCAGAGCGCGTCCTCCTTGGCCTTGGCGATGAAGACGCCGTCGTGCTTGTGCGGCACCACGACCACCTTGCTCCCGCCCTTCATGCCGGCCCCTCCCCTTCCACCGCCGCCACGACCACCACGGCCCCTGGGCGTCCTGCCTCCCCTGCCGCCCCTGCCGCCGCGGCCGCCGCCATCGCTTCTCCCGCCGAAGCCCCTGCCCCCGCGGCCGCCGCCGTCGCTCCTGCCGCCGAAGCCCCTCCCGCCGCGTCCTGCGTCAAGCGTAACAACGTCAGCGGATGAGATTGGGGGTGTGAGGACCAAGAGTAAGGTAGAGGGTAGGGAGACGGGTGATTACCTCCGCGTGCCGGTGGCCTCATGGTGTCGGAAATTTGTCGCTGCCGCCGCCGGAGATGGGGGAAGGAGGGAGGAGGAGGAGGCTAGGGTTTTTGAGAGGGTTAGCCGCCGCCGGGGGAGCGGTATTTTTATAGACGAAGGCCAGGGCCCATTTTCTTTTACGAATAAGACTAGGGCCCATTTAAGAAAGAAAGAGATACGTACTGGTTGAAGCAGGCCGAACAATCTAAGATGGTCCTTTGGCCCATTTAAGAATGAAGTTCGCTCGTGGGAGGAGGAAAGTATACGATGGCCTGGTGGCCCAATATATTGGTCGGCCGATTTGGTAGCCCATCTTAACTGAGAGTCAGAACACCGTCAGGGCTATGTGATTCTTTTTCTTTTTGAGAAAGCTCGCCCTATTTATATTGATTCAAAACAACATTCATAGGTACAAAGTTTGAGTCATGTGGGGCTCCCAACCAAACATGACAACCTGTAGCTAGGTTACACGCAAATTCGACGAGATTATTCGCTTCAAAATTAAAGTTTCTACGCTCGAAAACGAAATTACAAGAATGAAAGTCATTCCTCCACTATGTTATTTCATGTACTATGGAAGCACGGGGACCTCCAGTGCCCAACTGAACATCACGCGCGCCCCCCTGGCTATCTGAAGCTAGGCATATTCTCTGTAGATGAAGATCGGCAACCAGCGCCATCGCTACCCTGCACACGTTGGCTTCAAGAACAATAGGGTTGTTTACTCCTTCGATCACTATAGTTAAAAGACCAAATATATTGTCAGTCTTGGTCGTGAAAAATCGATGCCGGTGTTCCATCATGCCCATGCCTAACCAAAGCTCCATCTGCATTGATTTTTGCCGAGTTTGCTTGTAGTGGTAGTCAACATTGGGGCGCACGCGGGCACACAGCCGTAGCATTGTGTTGAATTTCTGGCATAAGCAACACCATCAACTCAACCAGATACGAGTTGACAAAGAGGTGAGTATGATGCGGGGTTTGAAAAATGCTCTCCTGGATTGCTTTCCGCCTCGCATACCATATCGACCACAAGGCCACATCTTTCGCGTTGGCCCCGCTCGCCGCTTGTGGGTTGGCCCAGTAAGGGACATGTTGAGGAGCAGTTTTGCATCAATTTTCTTTGTTTCTTCTTCCTTTTTCTTAATTTTCTTTGGTTTTCTTTGTTTCCTTCTCAGTTCTTTTTCTTGTTTTTTTTTCATTTTTTTGCATAATAAGAAACATTTTGTTTATACATGCTTACCCTTTTTCAAATACATAATTAGCAATTTTTTAATATATGTTTTGATGTCTGCTTTTTAATAGATATTATACATTTTGTATAAATATGAATTTTTTATAATTTTAAAGATCATTTAAATACGTGATTTTTTTACTTTTCATAGACATTATAATTTTTTATAAAACTGAAAAACAATTGTACATGGTTAACAGTTTTCAAATACACGATCAATATTATTTTACACATGATTTTCATCATTTTTTCTGAATACAGGCTAAATATTTTTAAAATTATGCGAACATTTTTTACATTGTATAAACATTTTTGCATGAGCACATTTTTTGGAACACATGAATATTTTTTTTAACGCTTTCAACATTTTTTGTAACTACACTAACAAAAAATATACTGCATTAAAAAAATTAAATTCAAATATTTTGTAAAAACTTAAGTTGTTTAAGTTTTTTTAATATATGCATTTTATAATTTTCTGAAAATAAAACAAAATAAAAAAGGATGAAAGAAACTAACAATTTAACGTGGGCTGGCCCATAGCGACGGGAAGACAGGCAGACAACGCCGGTTGAGGCGAAACCTCTTTCTGGATATCTATAAGCGACATATAGCCACGCCCGTCAGAACACCATCGCCGTTCATCTTCATGTTGTCGGGTGTAGAACAAGGGTGTAGTTAGAATCTTCTCAAGAAAAAAAAGATGCAGATGGAGTTCTTTGCCGAGATGAGCATGGGAAGTTCTGGGGGTGTCGGCAATCGGAAGTGTTGTTCAATGGAATTGATGATCCCCCCCATACATTCTTTTGCTTTAGGGTCCATTTATACATTCATGTAAATGTTGATATTATGCAATAAAACGGTGTTGTTCTTCTAAAAGAAAATGAGTCAGAGTGGAGCTCAAACTTAATTTGCATATATCTTCTAAAAGATGGAAATTTTACCTAGAAAAGAAAAGAAAAGAACACATCATTAATTATGTCATCTATAAAAATGTTAATTATGTCTCTAAGATAACCAGGAATCATTTTCCCCAAAAAAAATTCTAAGGAGGGAAAACGAATCAATATGAATTGTTGTGCATGATGACAGCCATTTATACATTCTTTTTTAGGGTCCATTCTTACATTCTTGTAAACATTGATATTATGTAATAAGACTGCACTGTTCTTCTAAAAAAACGAAGTCGGAACGGAGCTCAAACTTAATTTGCACATATCTTCTAAAAGATGGAAATTTTACCTAGAAAAGAAAAGAACACAGCATTAATTATGTCATCTAAAAATGTTAATTATGTCCCTAAGATAACCAGGACCATTTTTCCAAAAAAAAAATCTAAGGAGGGAAATCGAATCAATATGAATTGTTGTGCATGATGACAGCCAGTCCATTCCATTCCATTCCATGATAAGGTGTAGCTTTTTAAAGTTAAGAGACTCTTGGCCCTTGACTAGTCCCTGTCCTGGCAGTAGCATTCAGCGGCTGGTGGTTGGCCAGATGGCCTAACAGAAGGACAAAACAGCAAGGAAGAACCTGATCCACGGCCATGTAAGATTAAGCTGCAAGAAAGATGAGGACCTACCAGGATAGCCATCCAGCTTTGCCCCCAAAGGTTGTTCCAAAAGAGACATGGGAATGAAAGCGAGGCTCCTGTCATGATGGCTGACAGGGACACCAAATCTGCATAAAACATTTATTAATAGTAGCACATCTGAGTCATGGTCTACTAACCAGCACCACCATAGCCTGAACAAAGAGAGAAAGAAAGAGAAGGTAGTACTCCCTCCGTTTTTTATTTAGAGCCTGTTCGGCAGCTCTCCGGCTCCGCAGCTCCACTCCTGGAGCGGCCCGAGCGCAGCGTATTTTCTGGGAGTTGCCAAAGTGGCGCTCCGTCCGCTCCCGTATTCCGCGGAGCTAGAGGATTCCCGAACAGGGCCTTAGTTCGCATATTAGCTTTGGTCAAAGTCAAGCTTTATAAATTTTGACCAAGTTTATAGACAAAAATATTAAGTTATATAATAACAAATCAACAATATTAGATTTATTATTGAACGTACTTTCACATCGTATAGATTTATTATGATAAATGTCTATATTGTTTTCTATAAACTTGGTCAAACTTTACGAAGTTTGACTTCAGTCAACTCTAATATGCAGACTAAATAAAAACGGAGGGAGTACAACCATGTATGTAGCGTATACATGTTGCTTGTTACTTTGATGTTTTGCTTCTTGTTTTTTCACTCCAAATGTTGATCATTTTAGCTATAAGTGGTTGGGAGCAGAGCTTGATGCTAGCACCCATCCTCTGATGTGTTTCTCCTGTTGATATGATATGCATGTCACACCGTTAATGTACACTGGTTTGTGCTTGACAGCTCGACGGCTACCCCTCTTGTTGTTGCCCGGTCATGTCGCCGATCGCCTTGCTTCAGGCATGGAAAGTTTGATGATCATGCATGATGCATCGGTGTAGCTTGCGCAGCAAGATCTCGAAAGTAATGCACACTGACATGCACCTAAAATCTGACAGATCAAGCGGCCAAGAACTCAGGGTCCACAGAGGAAATCCATCCAGCGTAAAATCTGTACCCTTTTTTGTTGTGAGCAAGGAAATGAAGCATCTTTTGACCTTGGGAGGACACCCACTGTCGTCGGAACCTGGTTTTTTCACAAGGTTGACAAAAGAATGCCTGCTGAAAATCTGCCCTATTTTTAAGCAAGGTGTCTCTTCACCACAAAAATGATGGCCATGAGAATGCTTCCACTCCAAGGCCTTCTTTTCCCCGTCACGGGCCACTAGAGGACAATGCTCTGAGTTGAATTGCCGGGCGGTGACGGCAGAGAGTACGACGTACAGATCCCCAGGGACTCCATGAACCGTCGTACAGTACATGTGGTAGCTGTGCTGACCAGATCATCATCATCATCATCATCATATGGTACTGCACTTGTACTACTACTACCGTGAAACTTGCCGGTGTACTACTAGTAGTACTCACCGGTCGCCAACGTGAAGCGTCACTCCGCGGCAACCCTGTCCTGTGGTGGACGTTGCCGGCCGGCCGGCGACCTGCCTTGGGGTGTGATGTGAAACGAAAGTTGATCATAGGCAGCAGCACAAGAAGATAGCTTTGCTTTGGTAAAGTCTGAAGGGAAGCTCCACCAACTCCTCACGCACGGCATGGATCAGGCGGCCAGCTGAATCACCTGAATATATAATGTGCCCCTCCATCACCTGCAGCTAATTAAGCCCGTCTTAATAAAGAGGCAGAGCTGATGGATGATTATTCTAGTTATTAGTGCAGCACTAGTATTGTATTGTACTGTTACAGGCCATGATTCGCTCGATCGTTAGCTTCCCTTGGCGCACGTGCAGGTGCAGATGCAGAGCAGGCACACAGGATCTGGCTCTGTTGAGTAAAGCAAAGCCGGTGGTACAGTCAGGTGCTCGTTGAACCTGTAAAACTGTATTGCTACACCAGTACGTACGATGGTGCAAAACCTGCTTCCACGAGACCATGATCCACTTCGAGCCATGGCCTCTGGTGCGTGCGGCGGTTGGGACCTGCCGGATCTAGATATGCGCAGACCGGTTGGCATCTCGGTCGAGAGGCGATCGAGTGAGACCCGACGCGGCGTGCACCGGGTGGGTGGGCTTTTGGGCTATAGGTGTATCTGTCCTCTTGGTCTTGCTTTTGCTTCACTTGCCGTGCTGGGGTTGTTCAGAAAAGGAGTGTCTGCACGCGACCGACCGCGTTACCGTCACTTTGGTACCATGAACAAGTGGTGCTGCCATGCATCTCGGCAACGAAGGTGCCTTGGCCTTTGAGTGGACGAGCTAGGGCATGAGATGAGGATCAAGTGCCAGTTAATTTCGGCCCGAGTTTCTCCGCGACATATAAACTTAGCCGTCTCACAGCATTTACAGCTAGACCTGTCAAGTCGGGCTCAAAGCGCTCGGACTGACCGGCACTCCTAGTTCCCGGTCCATATCTGGGGCGGACCTAGGGACACCCGGACGTGCCCGCCACGTAAGAGATAGACATCAAAGGGCCCACACGAACACACGCATAGACTGTCGGTCCGACGGGCGCCTCCTCAGGTCCTCGGTGAGGACGCATGCATGACGCCGCTCCGGCGTGCTGCCCGAGAGAACAAGTTCGACTATTTAAGCTGGACGGCGACATCCCAACCCTAGCCCGTCCACACTTATCCCCTCTTCCTTCCCTCGGTCGCAGTCAATCATGAACCATGCCCCGCCGTAGGATCGCTACCTACGCCATGCTCACTCCAGAACGACGGTTGCAGCTGTTGGAGGAGATCCAGACGAGGCACGAAGCTCGGATCATCGTCGGGCTGCCTCCAGATTAGCCGTGACCGAAGCTGAAGGAGGACGTGGCCATGGAGGAGGAGGAGGAGGCAAATCTGGCGCCTGTGGGCTCTGGCATGCCTGAGGCGCTGGCAGATTACGAGGTGGCCCAAAACGAAGGAGAAGGCGGAGCAGCAGGCCATCCTCGACTCCATCCAGTTAGAGATAAAGGTGGAGGCCAACCGCCGCTTCCTCCGCCAGCGAAACGCATATATCGACGAGATCTTTGTCGACATGGAGTCTACGAGGAATCGGAGGTGCGCACAGGCGCCAATGGCAACGAGTGGCAACGGCTCCGGTACGAACTTCATCAACATCTCCGACGAGGAGGACGAGTAGTTTAGTTGGTACTAATTTAGTCGTAAGTAGATCATGTCGTCGCATGGTTTTGTTTGAAAATGGCAATCATGAAATGGGTACTATGGTTGTTTGAGGTGAAATACGGGGTATGACTGGTCATGTCCACGGACGCGCCTTCCTTTAGGTGTTTACATGTTTGATGCTTTCAATCTATGATTTTCTTCTTCGGCGATGTTTGCTCATCTGGTGCGTTGTTCCTATGGGGCTTAGCATGACAACTTCCTGATTGTCTACTACAATAAGAATTGTTCGGCTCCAGCGAGGGAGGGACGATGACGGCAGCACGCCTTCGGCTTGCTCCAGTACTTGTGCTCGTCACTAGGTTGTCCACGAACCTAATTTTACTTTTTATTACCTGTTGTTGTATTTGCATCGTCATGATTGAAGATGAATAGATTGAAAGTTAACGACAAGCTACGACGTGTTACTCGTGTGTAAAGGCCAGACGATCCCCGCTTCCGCTTGGGACCATCAAAGCATAGCTATCAGCAGCAGCAGCCTTGGACGAACCAACCATGGTTCCATGGTTACGAGAAAAGCGGTATCCCCAGCTCACCGGTGTTCAAAATCTAGACCTAACACGGGTGCTCGTATTTCAGGCTTACGGCGATGTTCGGTCAATGGGGACGTCCTTGTCGACTTAGTCCCTCGAAGGTGTTATGTCGGTTTAGTCTCTCGGAGATGCTTCATATGGACAGAGCGTCCATGTGTAC
The DNA here is from genome assembly GCA_021437245.1 of Aegilops speltoides. NCBI lineage: Eukaryota > Viridiplantae > Streptophyta > Magnoliopsida > Poales > Poaceae > Aegilops > Aegilops speltoides. The sequence continues at coordinate 529,850,031 of CM038147.1, forward strand.
GTTCATAGAAATGAGTGTATGCTCGTGTATATGAACTGCTTTGATTGCACTGTGTTTTTTTCTTTTAAAAAAAGCAGCCGCCTTGGGCTCCCACAGCGCGAGCACGTACGAGACACGAGGGAAGGGCTCCGCGGCTTGTGTCGGACGCGACGGGTCAGTGTCGGGGCTACACGGACGTCGATCGGGTCGGGTGCGTGGACCTGGTTTGGTTCGGTTTGGTTCGGTTTGGTTCGGCTGCCGTGTCGCGTCCGCCGTCGCCTCTTCCCTTCGCTTCGCTTGCACACCACACCACGACCCACCCCAGCTACCCATTTCCTTCCGCGGCGCGTAGGACCCCCACGCCCACCGCTCCCGCGACCGTATCGTCGTCGACTGGCGCAGCCTCCGCGACGCGGCACGGGCTCGCGCACGCGCGCACGTTTGCCAGGTGTTGCTGGCAGCTCGCCCGGTCCGGTCCGGTCCGGCCCGGGGCGGCAGGCGACGATGCGTGCAGCCAAGGAGGAAGATACTAGTACTACTCTAGATATTTAACCAGCACATGTGGATACTTATTTTAGTTTTTTTTCATTCATGGGAATTATGGGACGATGACATGGGCCATGGAGAAGCAAAGTTTAGCTGACCAAACCCAACCCCCCCTCGATCCGAATGTAACCACCCGCTGACCATTGGAGTCCTTTCCTAACTAACCCAACCAGGAGTTTGGAAGGGAAAATGTGAGGCCAGACAACTGCGTTGCCCACACATTCAAGGGCCATTAATTTTAAATAAGGGTGAGCAGACAACACCAAAAATCCAAGACAACCCATGGTTTTCCTCTCACAAAACACGCCAAATAAGGGCTACACGTTCTATATATATACTACTAGCAAGATGCCCGTGCGTTGCACGAGACATCAAGATGCATTCGTATGAGTAGTTTATTTTGTGAGAGAAAACGATGAACAAGGGAATATCTTGTTTGAAAATGTGGAGAGGGGTGTGGGTACCTTTTTGCAAAATTACCATAGCATCCTTCCTATCCATCAGATATAAATTGGACGGCCTATATTGCAGGATGACATGCATACCATCATTACCAACTCTGTTTTTTGTAAGAGTGGAGAAGATACAAACTCATATTTAAACCGAGACACAATGCATTAAGAAAATTGTATGTGAGTTTTAAGCACGCATTTAAACCGAGATACAATGCATCAAGGGGATCGTATCTAAGTTTCAAAATACATATTAGATGCAATAGAGGTAAAATGGTGAAATACAACCCATCAAATTTCTTTCTATCTAAATGCATATTCAATGATACAATGCATCAAGAAAATTGTTCTAATCTCTGAACCCATCAAACGGAGATACAGTGTATTAAGAAAATTCTATCTAAGTTTTAAATACATATTTAATGCAATAGAGGTACAATACTGAAATACTCCCTCCGTTCCTAAATATAAGTCTTTATAGAGATTCCACTAGATAGACTATATACGGAGCAAAATGAATGAATTCACACTTAAAATGCATCTATATACATCCGTATCTAGTTTATAGTGAAATCTCTACAAAGACTTATATTTAGGAACAGAGGGAGTACAACCCATTATTTTGTTTCTGTCTAAATGCATATGATACAATGCATCCAAAAAAATCATTCTAATTTTCAAACCCATATTTAATCTGAGATACAGTGTATTAAGAAAATTCTATCTAAGTTTTAAATACATGTTTAATGCATTAGAGGTACAATACTAAAAATAACACATTAAAAAATTCCATCTAATTGCATATTTAATGCATATATGATAACCGAACTAACGGAGTTTTTTGATAAGGGTGTTATTGGGAGTATTCTTATTTTCCCACTCGCTATAGAAAACAATTGCGAATTTTACAATGTCATGTTTGTCCAATAGACACCACATAGTTGGCTACGTATACATTATTTTATTTGTCCATGACTCAATCTTTAATACATTTTACTTCGGATAAACCTCATAAGGTGAGGTGTGACACAAAAACCATATACTTCATCCGTCCGGGTTTATTAGCTCCTCATATTATGGATCAAACTTTAACCATACACTAACGAAAATATGAGACATACCTATAAAATATATATCGTTGGATTTGTATTCTAAAGAGGTTTCACATGGTATAAGTTGTGTGACATATAACTTGTATTTTTAAAGTTGAATTTATAGTCAAACTTTGACCCAAAACAAAAGGGGCCAAATAAACCCGAACGAAGGAAGTAAATATCGGTGAAATAGAATCACCCTAATCTACCGCACACCTCCCTCACAAAAAAAAGTACCGCACACCAAACGCAGTCCAAAAAATATATTATCGACTCCATACCCCCCATTAAAATCCGCAAAATTAAATTAAACAAATCCCTTATACTCATATTTCAATTGGAACATGTCAAACCTCATTTCCAACGTAAGTAATCTTTCACATTACATATGCAGTTATGCAACCATCTTGGACCGCATGTTGACTTCCACACCAAACACAAAAACCAAGTCAAACCGAAACTGCAAGCCTCCCTCGAGGGACCACATTGCAAAAATAATGCTACGTAACATTTGCATAAACCCCCCTCTGTTGCCTAAACAAAAATCAGTCCGGTCCTTCCCCTTCGCCTTTCCCCCCAGTTTATAAACCAACCCCACCCTCTGTCTCCTTCCTCCGGTCTCCCTTCCCCCACGAAAATATTCCCACCCTCTGTCGCCCGCCCGCCTCCTTCCCCTTCCTCCTCTGACAGCCATGGCCCACCTCCAGCTCGCGGCGGTCGCCGGGGGCGGCCGCGCGGGCGACGACATGGAGGACGTGGCGCTGCTGGGCTCCTACGACGAGGAGATGGGCGGGGCGGCGCCGGCGGGCGGCGGCGCGGAGGACGCGGAGGAGGCGGAGGCGCACGTGCGGGTGACGGGCATGACGTGCTCCGCCTGCACCGGCGCCGTCGAGGCCGCCGTCTCCGCCCGCCGCGGCGTGCGGCGCGTCGCCGTCTCCCTGCTCCAGAACCGCGCCCGCGTCGTCTTCGACCCCGCGCTCCTCAAGGTGAGGCGCCGCGCCGTGATGTGACGTAATCCTTGCTGCGCCCGCCCCCGCGGAGGAGGGCGAGGCCCGCGCCTCTCTCCGGGCCATTCCGGAGCTCGTCTATGCATTTGGGGGCGGTAATTTTCCGCGGACAAAATCGTTGCGCCTGCAGCGTTTTTTTGTCAGAAAAAAAAAGTAAAATGGACCGCTTCTACCGCAAGAGGCTCGGGGAGTTGGTGCGCTTGCTCCACGAAGCTTGCTTCGACTCCGTGCAATTTTTGGTTTTAGTATGAGTATAGACGTGAGAATTGAATTCGTGGGGTTGTCTGTCGGGTCGGGAATACGCCGTCAGTTAAATGCGGTGCTGTATACCTGGGAGTCAGTCAGACGGCGAGATCGGTCGATCGCCGGCGGTTGATGATTCGAGCCCCTTTTGCTTTCGGGGTTGGTGAGCTGTAGACTTTGTTGGAGGCTCGTGGTCGACGGTGGATGGATCGTGGATCGCGGGGTTTGTGGGGGAGCGTGGCGCCGCGGTAGCTTTTGGTTGGTTGGTGAGCTGATGGGGGAGCTGCAGGCCCTGCAGCTGTTGAATCATATTTCGGGGGAAAAGACTAAAAGAGGCACTGAGCTGATGGTTGACATTGGACGGCTCAGCCAACGTGATCTGGAGATTGGTTTCAAAACACTAAACTGTGTGGCAAACTTTTACTAGTACTACCATTTTGCCATGTACTACTTGCTGGAGAATGGCAATGAGATGGTAAATTTGTACTCACTGTGCTGATGTTGCCTGGGCTATATGGAACTTTGAGCTTGTCTTGCAACACCTTCAAAAGCTGCGATCGCAGCTTATTAATTATACTTGTGTTTTGATTTTTTCCTCAAGCAATTATACGAGTTGTTTGATCCGTCTTTTCCCCTTCCCTAAAACAGTTCAACTTCAATTTGAAAACTAATCCTTGTATGCCAAGTTCTGCTCCAGTTTAGATGACTGATTCCATAGTGAAACATATTGGCTCTAGATCATTTGGCATATTTTCGGTCACTTTGTTAACTGCAATTTTATTTTGGGACTTCTTCGTGCAGGTCGAGGATATAATAGAAGCTATAGAAGATGCTGGATTTGACGCTGAGATTCTCCCAGATTCTGCAGTCCCTCAGCCTAAGTCACAGAAGACATTGTCGGCACAATTTAGGATAGGAGGAATGACATGTGCTAATTGTGTAAACTCAGTTGAGGGTATCTTGAAAAAACAACCTGGTATAAAAGGAGCAGTCGTTGCCCTGGCAACCTCATTAGGAGAAGTTGAGTATGATCCGTCTACCATTAGCAAGGATGAAATTGTTCAGGCTATCGAGGATGCTGGTTTTGATGCTGCATTCTTACAGAGTAGCGAGCAAGACAAGATATTGCTAGGCCTGACTGGCGTGCACACAGAGAGGGATGCAGATGTACTACATGATATCCTTCAGAAAATGGATGGTTTGCGACAGTTTGCTGTAAATACTACCCTCTCAGAAGTTGAGATTGTATTTGATCCAGAAGCTGTTGGTCTGCGATCAATTGTGGATACTATTGAAATGGGAAGCAATGGGAGATTCAAAGCGCACGTGCAGAATCCTTACAGTAGAGGGGCTTCGAATGACGCACATGAGGCCTCCAAAATGCTCCATCTTCTCCGCTCTAGCTTATTCCTAAGTGTAAGTTTTGATCTTTGCTTCTTTCTTGCTCACTCAAGATAGCATGCAGCTTGCTCAAAGGTTCAAATGTTATAGTACTGTTGGCACAGTTCATAGTTATCTCTAGGCAAGACAACTTACAGTGCAATAGGGCATGTATGATGCGTCGGCAATAGGTAGTTGTGTGACATTTAGATTTTTTTTTGAGAACCGTGACATTTTGAATTTAGAATAATGTTTCACTGCTCCTTTTACTTGCATGTGAAACCCAACAAGATAGGATGACGTAGGAGACCAGTGTTGTTCTATTTCAATGTTTGAGCTAGTAATAGACAAGGGCATGGATATCTCACATGGTATTCACCTCAAATCTGGCAATTGACTAAACAGTAGGGGTATTGTAAAATAAGATAAGATGTAGGGCCGTCTACTTTTATAAAATAGTTTCGAATGAACAGATGTAGTGATATCTGGTATTTTTGCTTAGTAACATATTTTGTTTGCTTCCTACTGTTAAAAATACGCCGAATTTCTGCTATGCTGCTGCTTGCATACTGATTCAATTCAATTGCCTCTTTGCAACAGATTCCTGTCTTTTTCATACGTATGATCTGCCCGAGTATACCTTTCATCAGTACGTTACTCCTCATGCACTGTGGACCATTTCATATGGGGGATTTGGTGAACTGGATATTGGTTAGCATTGTACAGTTTGTTGTTGGCAAGAGATTCTATGTTGCAGCTTACAGAGCCTTAAGACATGGTTCTACAAATATGGATGTGTTAGTTGTTCTTGGCACCACTGCATCATATGTATATTCCGTTTGTGCACTACTATACGGAGCATTCACTGGATTTCAACCTCCAATATATTTTGAGACAAGTGCAATGATAATTACGTTTGTGTTATTTGGGAAGTATCTTGAGGTTCTTGCAAAGGGGAAGACATCAGATGCTATTAAAAAGCTTGTAGAACTTGTCCCTGCTACTGCTATTTTGCTTCTGAAAGATAAAGGTAAGTGGCACACACACATAACTGTTGTACTCAAATGCAGTTTGTCTAAAACTGCAAGCAAACTGACATTACTATTTAAAATTCAGAAGGAAAATATGTTGGGGAGAGGGAGATTGATGCTCTGTTAGTCCAACCTGGTGATGTCTTGAAAGTTCTTCCTGGTTCGAAAGTTCCTTCTGATGGTGTTGTTGTTTGGGGAACAAGCCATATCAATGAAAGTATGATAACTGGTGAATCTGCACCGATGCCTAAAGAAGTATCAAGTGTAGTAATTGGAGGGACAATCAACTTACAGGGCATCCTTCATATACAAGCAACGAAAGTAGGATCCGGGACAGTTTTGAGTCAGATAATATCTCTGGTTGAAACTGCTCAAATGTCCAAAGCTCCTATTCAGAAATTTGCCGATTATGTGAGTATACTTATTTTTGTATGTGATATTCGATGTTTGCATATATCAAATATCTCTGTCAACTCTGCATCTTCCTAATATGATTTTAGATCCCAAAACATTTGAAATGATGCATTTACGCATTGTTTTTATGCCATTTTTTCTTGTTGAAATGACTTTTTCAGAACTATATTTTCATCTTTCATGTTGTGCGAAGTGCACGTTCATTTCACACATTGCTTTCTGCTTCTCTTGGTATTTGAAGTAACCTATTAACTTTTAGTAAAACTTTTGGAGGACTAGCTTACTCCTGAATTAGCTACGTGTTCACCAAAAGCATTGCAACGTATTGCAGATGCCTGTTTTGGTTGGTGCTGACATTCCACTGTTACTTTTTCAGGTGGCTAGCATTTTTGTTCCAATTGTCATCACCTTGTCCATTCTAACGTTCTCCGTGTGGTGAGTTAAATAAACATTGTACAAAATTCATAGTAATGCTTCGTTCAAGTTTCTCACTTGTGGATTGTCTACTTTTATAGGTTCTTATGTGGATCGTTCGGAGCATATCCACATTCATGGTTTGACGGAACTAGCAATTGCTTCGTCTTCTCCCTCATGTTCTCCATATCTGTTGTGGTGATTGCTTGTCCTTGTGCCCTTGGTCTGGCAACACCAACTGCTGTAATGGTGGCAACTGGAATCGGGGCTAACCACGGAGTACTTGTAAAAGGTGGAGATGCATTGGAGAGGGCTCAAAATGTAAATTACGTGATCTTTGATAAAACAGGGACACTAACACAAGGAAAGGCTGTTGTAACAACTGCAAAGGTTTTCTCCGGAATGGACCTTGGAGATTTCCTCACACTTGTAGCATCTGCAGAGGTGAGGCAATCAATCTTGATCACAAATTACTCTTATGGTTCATATCATGGTGTTTTGGAAAAAAGACGCGTTTTGATGTTTTACTTATCACTGTGGTTCATATCAGTATGCGGTAAAAACATGTTATGGTTTGCTCTTTGCTCAGGCAGGATATTAGCTACTTTCTGACTGCATATCCATATATGATAAAGGGGAAAAAATGTAAGTTGAAAAATATTTATGTTTTTGTTTTGTACACAGGCAAGTAGTGAGCATCCTCTTGCAAAGGCTGTATTGGAATATGCATTTCATTTCCATTTCTTTGGCAAGCTCCCTTCCTCCAAGGATGGCATCGAGCAAAGAAAAGAGCAGATATTGTCCCAATGGTTGCTTGAAGCTGAAGATTTCTCTGCTGTGCCTGGCAAAGGAGTTCAATGTTTGATCAACGACAAAAAAGTTTTGGTGAGTCATAAGCTGCCATTATCTGTATCTGCCCTTTTGTAAAATACCTGAAAACAGTGTTTTAACATATGCATCGCTAAATGTTTCCATGTAAATTGCTGATTGTCTGTGGTAAATGTTACTGCAGATTGGAAACCGTGCCTTGATGAACGAAAACGGGGTGAGCGTTCCCCCGGAAGCTGAAAGTTTTTTGGTAGACCTGGAACTGAATGCAAAAACAGGCATTCTGGTGGCATATGACGGTAGTTTCGTGGGGTTGATGGGGATAGCCGATCCCCTGAAAAGAGAGGCTGCTGTAGTTGTGGAAGGACTGAAGAAGATGGGCATTCATCCAGTGATGCTCACAGGCGACAACTGGAGGACTGCACAAGCTGTCGCGAAAGAGGTTCGTATCTGTTTGCTTCTGAATTCTGATCACCCATTTGTCGATTTTTACAATATCAGGTTCCTAACTGTTTACACTGGGTTATTGTCATTTGGCAGGTTGGCATTGAGGATGTGAGAGCAGAGGTCATGCCTGCCGGGAAAGCCGACGTGGTCCGGTCGCTCCAGAAGGACGGGAGCATAGTGGCCATGGTCGGGGACGGCATCAACGACTCGCCGGCCCTCGCGGCGGCGGACGTCGGGATGGCCATCGGGGGCGGCACGGACATCGCCATCGAGGCGGCGGACTACGTGCTGGTGAGGAACAACCTGGAGGACGTGATCACGGCCATCGACCTCTCGAGGAAGACCTTCAACCGGATCCGCTGGAACTACTTCTTCGCCATGGCGTACAACGTGGTGGCCATACCGGTGGCCGCCGGCGCGCTGTTCCCGGTGACGGGGCTCCAGATGCCGCCGTGGCTGGCCGGCGCGTGCATGGCCTTCTCGTCCGTGAGCGTGGTGTGCTCCTCGCTGCTGCTGCGGAGATACAGAAAACCCAGGCTCACCACCGTGCTGCAGATCACTGTAGAGTAGAGTAGAGCGATGGATGGCTTTTGTGAATACTGTAACTGTAAGTCCCCTTCACCATTTTTACAGAAATGAAATGAAAAGAAAGAAAATGGCTTCTTGTGTACGGCTGCGGTGAAGTACTTTTTTGCATTCTTCATAAACGGCCAGGGAAGAGTAAATAGCATAAAACTACTACTTTATAGGCTAGGGTTCCAAAAAACTACCGGTTTTAAATTTTTCTCAGATAACTATCAAATGAGTGGTCGGTTGTTTGAGAAAACCCAAAATCTTGGTTGTTAAAAAATTAAACAGGTTTATGACAGGTCGGGCCCGCACCTAAACGATCCGTCTATTTGATTGTGTGTTTGACCGTTAACTGACATGTGGGTCCCACATGTCAGTGTCTGTAAACTTTTCAAAAATGCCATCAGGTCCCTGCAACCTTTTCAAAATGCAATCGGGTCCCTACAAACTTTTGAAAAAAGCAATCGGGTGCCTCCCCGTGGCCGTGCGCCCGGCCAAAGAATGTGTGAGGGCAGCCGGCCAGCCATGGCACCGCCGTGGAGCTCCTTCCGTCCCGGCGACGCGTGGAGCTCCTTCCGTCCGCGACAGAACAACACCGCGACTAGGTTGCGGGCTAAGCGGAAGGAGGCGGCTCGACGGCCGGGTGCAGCCGAGCTCCTGCCGCCGCCCCGCTTCTCCTGGCGTGGCGCGCGCTCTCGCGGCGACAGGCTCTGGCGCGGCGGCCCTTGCCCTGGCGCGGCGGCTCATGGCGGCATTTGCTCTGAGGCGCTTCATGGCGGCTGCCCTTGCTCTGGCGCGGCGTTCTTGCCATCTGGCGGGCGGCTCGCGGCGGCTTTTGCTCTGGGGCGGCTGGCGGGCCGGCCTTGCCCTGGCGCGGCGGCTCATGGCCGGCCTTTGCTCTGAGGCGGCTCATGGGCGGCCGGCCCTTGCCCCTGGCGGCGGCTTGCGGCGGCCTTTGCTCTGGGCGGCTTCGCGGCGCCGCCCTTCTCTCTGGCGGGCGTTCTGCCTGGGCGGCTGCTGCTCATGGCGGCCTTTGCTCTGGGGGCGGCTAGCGGCGGCGCCCTTGCTCTGGCGCGCGGCTTCTTCGGCGTTTTTGCTTTGGGGGCTCATGGCGTGCGTCCCTTGCTCTGGCACGGCGGCCTTGCCTCGCCTGGCGCGCTCATGGCGACCTTTGCTCTGAGGCGGCTCGGGGCGGCGGCCTTTGCTCTGGCGGCCCTTGCCCTTGGCGCGGCGGCTTCTTGGCGGCCTTTGCTCTGAGGCGGCTCATGGGCGGCTGCCCTTGCCTGGCCTAGCGGCGGCTTCTGGCCTTTGCTCTGAGGCGGCTCATGGTGGCCGCCCTTGCTCCTAGGCGCGGGGCGTGGTGGGGGTGGCCGTGGTCGGGCCTTTGCCGGGAGGAGGAGACGGGAAAGAAAGAGACAAGGAGAGAAGAAATTGTAGGAGGAAGAAGAGACATCTTACACGTGGGTCCCACAATAAGTTAACGGTCAAACAAAACAGTCAACTAACGTATTGTTTAGGAGTGGGTCCGATCTGTCATAAATCGGTTTAAAACGTTAGCAACGTGGAATTTGAGTTTTTTTGAAATAGCCGACCACCCACTTGGTAGTTATCTGAGAAAAATTTAAAATTGGTAGTCTTTTGGAACCTTAGCCTGCAAAGTAGTAGTTTTATGCTATTTACTCGCGAGGGAATGCCATGAAATCCAGGTTCTGCTGATTCGTTGCAGCACAGATTTTGGAATCTCCAAAGGTTTGAATATGCAAAATAAAGAAATAAAAAAGATGTATTCCTAATCTTCGCCTGAGTCTCCAAAGGTTTGGAAGTCCCGCTCACAGATTTGGGAAATTCCTAGCTTGGCAAGTTCTCACATGGTATGATTGTGTGACTTGGGTACAGCCTAGCCTATTTAGACTCGCACGGACGGCCCGTTGGCTCAGGCACGGCAAAGTTCCAGACTCCATAGGTAGGTTTACGTTTGTTCGTGGCCCTAGTCCAAGCTCGACGGAGCCGCCGCCGTCGCCTTCTTCTGGCATGTCCAATCCGGCGGCCCGCTCTCCCACGCGGGAGGAAGGTCGCCGCGCTCCGGCGACTGGTGCTACGTACGTGGGGCATCACCACCTTACCATCGATCATCGCAACAACCTTGCTCTGCCTTGTTCGCTGATACATTGCTCTGCCGAGACAACACATGATGATCGGGTGTGATAAGCTCTACGTTCACATACAATGGGTGCAAGCCAGTTTTTGCACACGCAGAATACTCGGGTTAAACTTGACGAGCCTAGCGTATGCACATATGGCCTTGGAACACTGAGACCGAAAGGTCGAGCGTGAATCATATAGTAGATCAACATAGTGATGTTCACCATTGTAAACTACATCTCACGTGATGATGGCACATGGTTTAGTTGATTTGGATCACTTGATCACTTAGATGATTGGATGGATGTCTATCTAAGTGGGAGTTCTTAAGTAATATGATTAATTGAACTTTAATTTATCATGAACTTAGTACCCGATAGTATTTTGCATGTCTATGTTGTTGTAGATCAATGGCCCGTGCTACTGTTCCATTGAATTTTAATGCGTTCCTAGAGAAAGCTAAGGTGAAAGGTGATGGCAGCAACTACACGGACTGGGTCCGTAACTTGAGGATTATCCTCATTGCTGCACAGAAGAATTACGTCCTGGAAGCACCGTTAGGTGTCCCACCCGTGCCAGCAACTGCAGACATTGTGAATGGCTGACAGACGCGTGTTGATGACTACTCGATAGTTCAGTGTACCATGCTTTATGGCTTAGAATCGGGACTTCAAAGACGTTATGAACGTCATGGAGCATATGAGATGTTCGAAGAATTGAAGTTAATATTTCAAGTAAATGCCCGAGTTGAGATATATGAAGTCTCCAACAAGTTCTATGGCTGCAAAATGGAGGAGAATAGTTCTGTCAGTGAACACATACTCAGAATGTCTGGGTACCATAACCACTTGACTCAACTGGGAGTTAATCTTCCTGATGATAGTGTAATTGACAGAGTTCTTCAATCACTGCCACCAAGCTATAAAGGCTTCATGATGAACTATAATATGCAAGGGATGAACAAACTATTCCCGAGCTCTTCGCAATGCTAAAAGCTGCGGAGGTAGAAATCAAGAAGGAGCATCAAGTGTTGATGGTCAGCAAGACCACTAGTTTCAAGAAAAAGGGCAAAGAGAAGAAGGGGAACTTCAAGAAGAACAACAAGAAAGTTGCTGCTCGAGAGAACAAACCCAAGTCTAGACCTAAGCCTGAAACTGATTGCTTCTACTACAAAGGGACTGGTCACTGAAAGTGGGACTGCCCAAGTATTTGGCGGATAAGAAGGATGTCAAAGTGAAAGGTATATTTGATATACATGTTATTGGTGTGTACCTTACTAATGCGCGTAGTAGCGCATGTGTATTTGATACTGGTTCTGTTGCTCATATTTGCAACTCGAAACAGGGGCTACAGATTAAACGAAGATTGGCTAGGGATGAGGTGACGATGCGCGTGGGAAATGGTTCCAAGGTCGATGTGATCGCCGTCGGCACGCTACCTCTACATCTACCATCGGGATTAGTTTTAGACCTGAATAATTGTTATTTGGTGCCAGCGTTGAGCATGAACATTATATCTGGATCTTGTATGCGAGACGGTTATTCATTTAAATCAGAGAATAATAGTTGTTCTATTTATATGATTAATATATTTTATGGTCATGCACCCTTGCTGAGTGTTCTATTTTTGTTGAATCTCAATAGTGATGATACACATATTCATAATATTGAAGCAAAAAGATGCAAAGTTAATAATGATAGTGTAACTTATTTGTGGCACTGCCGTTTGGGTCATATCGGTGTAAAACGCACGAAGAAACTCCATGCTGATGGACTTTTGGAATCACTTGATTATGAATCACTTGGTGCTTGCCAACCGTGCCTTATGGGCAAGATGACTAAAACTCCGTTTTCCGGAACAATGCAACGAGCTACTGACTTATTGAAAATAATACATACTAATGTATGCGGTCCAATGAGTACTGAGGCTCGTGGCGGGTATCGTTATTTTCTTACCTTCACAGATGATTTGAGCAGATATGGTTATATCTACTTAATGAAGCATTAGTCCAAAACATTTGAAAAGTTCAAAGAATTTCAGAGTGAAGTGGAAAATCATCGTAACAAGAAATTAAAGTTTTTATGATCTGATCGTGGAGGAGAATATTTATAGTTACGAGTTTGGTCTTCATTTGAAACAACATGGAATAGTTTCACAACTAACGCCACCTGGAACACCACAGCGAAATGGTGTGTTCGAACATCGTAACTGTACTTTATTGAATATGGTGTGATCTATGATGTTTCTTACTGATTTACCGCTATCGTCTTGGGGTTATGCTTTAGAGACGACTGCGTTCACTTTAAATAGGGCACCATCAAAATCCGTTTAGGCGGCGCCTTATGAACTATGGTTTGGCAAGAAACCAAAGTTGTTGTTTCTCAAAGTTTGGGGCTGCGATGCTTATGTGAAAAATCTTTAACCAGATAAGCTTGAACCCAAATCGGAGAAGTGCGTCTTCATAGGATACCCAAAGGAAACTGTTGGGTACACCTTCTATCACAGATCCGAAGGCAAAATCTTTGTTGTTAAGAATGGATCATTTCTAGAGAAGGAGTTTCTCTCGAAAGAAGTGAGTGGGAGGAAAGTAGAACTTGATGAGGTAATTGTACCTTCTCCCTTATTGAAAAGTAGTTCATCACAGAAATCAGTTCTAGTGATTCCTACATCAATTAGTGAGGAAGTTAATGATGATGATCATGAAACTTCAGATCAAGTTACTACCGAACCTCGTAGGTCTTCCAGAGTAAGATCCGCACCAGAGTGGTATGGTAATCTTGTTCTGGAAGTCATGTTACTAGACCAAGGTCAACCTACGAACTATGAGGAAGTGATGATGAGCCCAGATTCCGCGAAATGGCTTGAGGCCATGAAATCTGAGATGGAATCCATGTATGAGAACAAAGTGTGAACTTTGGTGGACTTGCCCGATGATCGGCAAGCCATAGAAAATAAATGGATCTTTAAGAAGAAGACCGATGCAGACGGTAATGTTGCTGTTTACAAAGCTCGACTTGTTGCGAAAGGTTTTCTTCAAGTTCAAGGAGTTGACTACGGTGAGACTTTCTCACCCGTAGCGATGCTTAAGTCTGTCCGAATCATGTTAGCAATTGTCGCATTTTATGATCGGATAATTAGATTTATACCCCTAGTTGTGTCCCACTCATCTGTTTTAGCCCTAATTCCGAAAAGTCACCGGTTCTGTCCAAGTCACTTTGCTCCTCTAATGCTTTTGCCCTTTGACCGTTTGACTGTTAGTTTGAAAACTTCATAACTAATTCATACTAAATCAGAAAAATGCAAATAAGATACCAAAATGTTCAGAAAAATATCTCCTATATGTCACTGTCATTTGCATTCATGAAAAAAGTGTTGGAAAGTGCACATCCGAGTTTTAGCTCTTTTGATACCACCATGAATAGTAAACTCTAAAAAATTCAAAAAAATATGGTGGCAAAGAATGGCAAATATTTTAAGTGCCTACCAAGTTTCATCAGGGAATAACGTTCGTGGGTGTTGCGGCAAAAAAAAAACAATCAACACTTCAAAATAGATTATTTTTTTGCCACGACTTCCACCAATGTCGTTCCCTGATGAAACTTGGCAAGCACTTAGAACATTTGTCATTCTTTGCCACCATATTTTTTTTGAATTTTTTAGAGTTTACTATTCATGGTGGTTGAGGGAGTCCTGGACTAGGGGGTGTCCGGATAGCCGGACTATCATCGTCGGCCGGACTCCAAGACTATGAAGATACAAGATTGAAGACTTCGTCCCGTGTCCGGATGGGACTTTCCTTGGCTTGGAAGGCAAGCTTGGCAATACGGATATGTAGATCTCCTACCATTGTAACCGACTCTGTGTAACCCTAGCCCTCTCCGGTGTCTATATAAACCGGAGGGTTTTAGTCCATAGGAAGAAAAAACAATCATACCATAGGCTAGCTTCTAGGGTTTAGCCTCCTTGATCTCGTGGTAGATCCACTCTTGTACTACCCATATCATCAATATCAATCAAGCAGAGTAGAGTTTTACCTCCATCGAGAGGGCCCAACACAGGTAAAAACATCGTGTCCCTTGTCTCCTGTTACCATCCGCCTAGACGCACAGTTCGGGACCCCCTACCCGAGATCCGCCGGTTTTGACACCGACATTGGTGCTTTCATTGAGAGTTCCTCTGTGTCGTCACCAATAGGCTCGATGGCTCCTTCGATCATCAACAACGACGCGGTCTAGGGTGAGACTTTTCTCCCCGGACAGATCTTCGTATTCGGCGGCTTTGCACTGCGGGCCAATTCGCTTGGCCATCTGGAGCAGATTGAAAGCTACGCCCCTGGCCACCAGGTCAGATTTGGAAGCCTGAACTTCACGGTCGACATCCGCGGAGACTTGATCTTCGACGGATTTGAGACACGGCCGAGCGTGCCGCACTGTCACGATGGGCATGATTTAGCTCTACTGCCGGATAGTGCCCAGGAGGCCGCACATGAGTCCGCTCCGACCCTTAATTCGGAGCCGACCATGCAGATCGAGGATGGGTGGCTAGACACCGCCTCGGGGGCTGCAACCTCTACGACGATGGAGCCGAATACTGACTTTGTCCCTCATGAGGCTAGTGACTCCGAGGTGCCGGACTCCTCTCCGGACTCCGAACCTCCCGCGCCCCCTCCAATCGAATCCGATTGGGCGCCGATCATGGAGTTCACCGCTGCGGACATCTTTCAACACTCACCTTTTGGCAACATCCTGAATTCGCTAAAGTATCTCTCGCTATCAGGAGAGCCCTGGCCGAACTGCGGTCAGGACGGTTGGGATCCAGACGACGAAGAAATTCAAAGCCCACCCACCACCCACTTTGTAGCCACTGTCGACGATCTAACCGACATGCTAGACTACGACTCCGAAGACATCAACGCTATGGACGACGATGCCGGAGACGACCAAGAACCAGCGCCTACTGGCACTGGAAGACTACCTTGTCATACGACATATACATGGTGGACATTCCAAAGGACGGGAATGGCGAGGATGAAGCGGAGGAAGACTCCTCCAAGAAACAGCCCAAGCGCCGGCGTGAGCGGCGCCGCTCTAAATCCCGCCACAGCAAGAATGGAGATTCCGGCACCGGAGATAATAACACCCCAGAGAGTGCCGAAGACAACCCCCTCTAGCAAGATTCAAAGACAGAGGACGGAGAAGCCAGCCTCATCCGAGAGCGGCATTTAAGAGGTAGAGGATGATAATTACATACCTCCCTCCGGAGACGAGGCAAGCCTCGACGACGACGAATTCGTCGTGCCTGAGGATCCCATCGAACAAGAGCGTTTTAAACGCAGGCTTATGACCACATCAAACAGCCTAAAGAAAAAGCAGCAACAACTTAGAGCTGATCAAGATCTGCTAGCCGACAGATGGACTGAAGTCCTCGCGGCCGAAGAGCATGAACTTGAACGCCCCTCCAAAAGCTACCCCAAACGCAAGTTGCTCCCCCAATTAGAGGAGGAGGCATATAAACCTACATCACCAGCGCACAATACAGCTGACCGACCACCTCGTGGCCGCGACAAAGAGGCCTCTAGGCCCTCCACCAGAACCGTACCCCGGCACCGCTCGAAAAGTACAAAGCCACGGGGGAATGCGCCAGACTTGCGAGACATATTGGAGGATAAGGCAAGACAATCAAGATCGATCTACGGATCCTGTGGGCGCCCCACGATGCGCGACAACTACCGTCGCGCCGGATACAACAACTCCGGCCGGGCCGAACACAGTAGACAAAGCTCGCTTGAGCTACGTCGTGATATAGCCCAATATAGAGGCGCCGCACACCCACTATGCTTCACAGACGAAGTAATGGATCATCAAATCCCCGAAGGGTTTAAACACGTGAACATTGAATCCTACGATGGCACAACAGACCCCGCGGTTTGGATCGAAGACTATCTCCTTCATATCCACATGGCCCGCGTGACGATCTTCACGCCATCAAATATCTCCCACTCAAGCTTAAAGGACCAGCTCGGCATTGGCTTAACAAACTGCCAAAGTGAGTCAATTGGTGTTGGGAGGACACGGAAGCCGCATTCCTCGACAACTTCCGGGGCACATATGTGCGACCACCGACACCGATGACCTAAGCCACATAATTCAGCAGCCAGACGAATCGGCCGAGACAGCTACGACACGGTTCTTAACAAAGAAAAATCAAATCGCCGACCGTCCGGATGCGAGGCTCTCGCAGCCTTCAAACATAACATCCGCGACGAGTGGCTGGCCAGGCACCTAGGACAGGAAAAGCCGAAATCCATGGCAGCCCTCACATCACTCATGACCCGCTTCTGCGCGAGAGAGGATAGCTGGCTAGCCCGCAGTAACAACCTCAGCAAAAATTCTCGCAGTCTGGATTCCAAGGACCGCAATGGTAGGTCGCGTCGTAACAAAAACAAACGCCACGTTAACGGCGATAACACTGAGGATACGACAGTCAACGCCGGATTCAGAGGCTCTAAACCCGGTCTGCGGAAAAAGCCATTCAAAAGAACTACTCTGGGTCCGTCCAATTTGGACCGAATACTCGACCGCTCATTCTAGATACACGGCACCCCTGAAAAGCCAGCCAATCACACCAACAGGGATTATTGGGTATTCAAGCAGGCAAGCAAGTTCATTGCCAAAAACAATGACAAGGGGCTGCATAGAGATGACGAGGAAGAGACCCGGCCGCCGAACAATAGAGGACAGAAGGGTTTCCCCCCACAAGTGCGGACGGTAAACATGATATACGCAACCCGTATACCCAAGAGGGAGCGGAAGCGTGCACTCAGGGACGTATATGTGATGGAGCCAGTTGCCCCGAAGTTTAACCCATGGTCCTCCTGCCCGATCACCTTTGATCGAAGGGACCACCCCACCAGTATCCGCCATGGCGGATTCGCCGCATTGGTTTTAGACCCAATTGTCGATGGATTTCACCTCACTAGAGTCCTGATGGACGGCGGCAGCAGCCTGAACCTGCTTTATCAATCGTCGATGGATTTCACCTCACTAGAGTCCTGATGGACGGCGGCAGCAGCCTGAACCTGCTTTATCAGGATACAGTGCGCAAGATGGGCATATAGACCCTCAAGGATTAAACCCGCAAAGACGACCTTCAAAGGCGTCATACCGTGTAGAGGCCAATTATGCGTGCTCACCACACCGAAGTGATCTTCGGATCCCGGATAACTTCCGGCGAGGAGTTAATCTTCGACATAGTCCCGCTCCGCAGCGGCTATCACGCCCTGCTCGGACGAACCGCGTTCGCAAAGTTCAACGCGGTGCCGCATTACGCATACCTCAAGCTCAAGATGCCAGGCCCTCGAGGAGTCATCACAGTCAACGGAAACACTGAACGCTCCCTCCGAATGGAGGAACACACAGCGGCTCTCGCGGTAGAAGTACAGAGCAGCCTCTTAAGGCAATTTTCGAGTCCGGCCGTTAAGCGACCGGACACGGCCAAACGCGCCCGGAGTAACCTACAACAAGACCACCTGGCACGTTCCGAGCACGTGTAGCAATGCGGCCCCAACCCCAGCCCTTACAAAATTGCAAAACTGGTCCTTCGCGTACATCACTACGCTCTAGAGATACCATGGGCATAGGGGGAGGGGCACGACCACCACAAGCCCAGAATGCGGCTTAACCGCACCAGGGGCTCCCAAGTGTGTCACTCTTTTTTCTTTCTTATATTTTCTTACCCACAGGACTCCGTTCACCAGAGGCCCTGTCCGGCAGCAAATCTGCCAAACTCACGATGCAACGGCCAGGGAAGGAGAAAGGCTGCGACGAGTATCCAGGTGGTCTCCATTACGAGCATTAAATCCATTTTCATACACCATTCCGCAGCCTACCCCTGGAGGGGGACATGTTTAATAGTCCTACCTCTTGCTTACCGCACTATTTGTATCGTTCTGCATTCATGGCAGTATTCCTTGAATAAACAATGCACCGCTTTTTGCTTATAATTGCATTTTTTTCTCTTATATATATATGTGTTCATTTATGACATGTTGCATCCGTACACTCTGGTACGGCTAAACACACCAGGGGCTTAAGTTCCCCACATTATGGTGTGATAAGTCCGAACACTTTCACAAGTGCGGCACCCCGAACTTATAGCATTATATGCATCGGCTCCGAATCATGTCTTGGGTCAATAGTTGGGTTTGCCCGGCTCCCATGTTTTGGTACCTTATGTTCCGTTATATCGGCTAAGGTAGCACTGGGAGAACCACTGCGATTGCGCCCCGGTTGAGCTGGGCGAGCGCCTCAGTGGAGAAAGCTGAAACTGACCGTCATGATAAGGCGAGAGCTGGTCGCTGTTCGAGAGGTCTTTTCGAGTCCCTAAAGATTTATGCCGCTTAGAGCGAGGAACCGACTTTGTCCGGCCCAGGCGTGGATAGCGCCCCGAACTCGGTCTTCCGAACACTAGGGGCTTCGCCGAAATTTAAAATTATTGAATTCTATGGCTAAGTGAGAGTGTTCAAGCATTATAAGTCCGGTTGCCTCGTTCACAGTCTGAATGCCTCCTAGATGGACCCAAAATGGGAACAAGAGTGCTCAAGTTTATCCTGAACACCCCAGCACTTGTGGCATGGGGGCTGAAGCCGACGACTTGCCATCTCTCAGATTTGATAAACGACCGCACAGAAGGTAATATTTTAAATTAACAAGCGTTGCTTAGCGCATATGAACAAAGTCTTCAGTGCACAGGATAACAAAACTGCGACGCTACTCAAATATTACATCTTTGGAGCACTCACCCGCAATCAGGCGGGCACCCCCCAGGACACTCTATAATACATTTGGCGTCGATACTCCTTGCCGCGCCGGGCGCGTCCGTCGAAGCTTCTCGGCGTCCATCCTGCCCCAGATGCACTTTTGCACGGCAAGGCCCAACGGCACCTTCAATCAAAGTGAGTGCTTGACGACTTCCACCCGAGGACACGCGTCCACCAGCCGCCGCACCAGCAGGCAAGTAGCTCCTGGCATGGCCTCCTTGGGCCACAAATGAACTATGAGGCCCTTCATGGCCTGTTCGGCTACCTTGTGGAGCTCGACCAGCTGCTTCACCGGTCGCTAAGGGCACCGGATGTCCGGTCTCAAAGATATTGAGACCGAAGACCTTCTCCGTCGAGCTCCCCTCCCCGGCCCGGTAGAAAGCGGCGGCATCGGATACGCTGTGGGGCAGATCTGCGAACGCTCCTGGAGAGCTGCGAATTCGGGTAAGTAACAGGTAATTCACATTCACATGCTTGCTTTGCATGAAAAATTCCTTACCCGCCGCTATCTTCTTCAACGCCTCGATTTTCTTGAGGGCCTTGTGGGCTTCGGCCTTAGCGCCTTTGGCACTCTCAAGAGCCGAGGCAAGCTCGGACTCTCGAGTCTTTGAGTCGCGCTCCATACTCTCATGCTTCTCCACGAGAGCCTGGAGCTCTTGCTGCACCTCCGCCACCCGCGCCTCCTGCTTCTCTCGCTCGGCTCGCTCCGCGGCCGCGGACACTGCCTCCTTCAGGGTCACCACCTTGTTCGTGGCCCCTGGAGTACCCACATTATCCTTGTTATTTCTCTTGCAACCAAAATCCTTTTCTATAAGGTACAAATTTAATACGGTGTTACTCACCTTCCTTGTCCTCGAGTTGCTTCTTGGCACGGCCGAGCTCGCTCTCGGACCGCCGAGGTTCTGCTTAAAGCATCGACCTCCACAACAAGGTCTTGGCAGAGGTCAGCAGCGCAGCCTGCAATCCCATATTGACATATTTTTAGACCTCCTGCGTATATCTTTTTAGATCCTCAGTCCGGCTTTTCTTTCCGAACACCGAACCGAGCATCAGGGGCTACTGTCTATGTGGTATTATATTACATATCTTAAATTTCTTACCTCAAAGCCTGTTAGAAGGCTGCTGCAGGCTTCGGTCAGCCCGCTCTTGGCGAGCTGAACCTTCTAAATCACCGCACTCATGATAGTACGGTGTTCTTCTTTGATGGAAGCGCCGTTGAGCGCCTCCAACAGGTTATCCGGCGCCTCCGGTTGGACGGAGGCCGCCGGTGTCACAGTCTTGCCCTTCTTACGAAGGGGCCGCCTGCCGGACTCTGGAACCACTGCAGGTTCTGGTGCGGAGTCCGGTGCGAAGTCCAGGATGTTGCCCTGTGGCACCTCCGGAGCCTCCCCCTCCTGGTGGGTCCCCTCCTGGGATCCCACCTCGGTGTCAGCAGCATCACGAGGGGTGGAGGCAGTCGGAAGGGAATCCATATCCGACGTACCCAAGGACCCGCTCGACGAAGCGGGAAGATCGTCCTAGGCCGGAGGTTGTATGCGGCATTAGAAAGACACCACGTGACAAAAATAAAAATAAATCATCCAGGAATCCGGATACTTACGATCTTGCCAGGGGCTTGGCCCTTGAGGGCCACTCCTCGTCGCCGTCGTCGGCGTTGGCGGAGCAGTCCGGAGGAAGGGTCCTTCCCTTCTTGGACCCTTCGGCCCCCCTCGTTGGGGAGGCCTTTCTCTTCTTCTCTCCCCCCGCTGGGGGAGAGGCCTCTTTCTTCTCCTCCTCGTCCTCAGGGGAGGAGTCCGCCTCGGAGTCATCGGACGATGAGTCCGATACCACCAGGCGCCGGGAACTCCTTCGGGTTCCCGTGGCCTTCTTCTTGGCATTCTTCTCCGGCACTACGTAAAGTGCCGGGACCAGTAGCCCTGTCAAATGGGCGTCCGCTGGGTCTTCTGGAAGGGGAGCCAGATAGTTAACCTGTCCGGACATCTTTTGCCAGTCCTGTTAAAGGCATTGGGAGTTTAGATCCCGCATAGAGTCAAACTATGAAAAGCAAATGTCCCATAAAGGATAGCATAGCTTACCTCGCCAACCGGACGCTGCGTGCTGAATCCACGATCTTCGGTAGCGCACGCGGGAGCTTCGGCGCCCTTGAACAGCACCCTCCGTGCAGCCGTGCGTAGTGTCAAGAGCCTGCTCAAGGTCGATCTTTGGGCGGATCAAACTCCCACAAATTGAAGTCCGTTCTTTGGCGGGGAGAATCCGACGGACGAGCATGACTGGATCACATTGACAAGCTTAAGCTTCTTGTTCACGAGTGCAGAGAGACAGACTAGAGTCCGGTCAGCTCCTCCGAACTACCCCAAAGCAAGCCCTTCTCTTTCCAGGAGGTGAGCTGCATGGGGATGCCAGATCTGAACTCAGAGGCTGCTGCCCATTTAGGGTCACGCGGCTCGGTGATGTAGAACCACCCCGATTGCCATCCTTTGACAGATTCCACGAAGGCACCCTCGAGCCAAGTGACGTTGGGCATTTTGCCCACCATGGCGCCCCCACACTCCGCTTGGCTGCCCTTCACAACCTTCGGCTTGACATTGAAGGTCTTTAGCCACAAGCCGAAGTGGGGCTGGATGCAGAGGAAGGCCTCACACACGACGATAAACGCCGAGATGTTGAGGATGAAGTTTGGAGCCAGATTGTGGAAGTCCAGGCCGTAGTAGTACATGAGCCCCCGGACGAATGGGTGGAGTGGGAAGCCTAGTCCGCGGAGGAAGTGGGGGAGGAATACGACCCTCTCATGGGGCCTGGGGGTGGGGATGAGTTGCCCCTCGTCGGGCAGCCGGTGCGCGATGTCGCTGGATAGGTATCCGGCACTGTGCAACTTCTTGATGTGCCCCTCCGTAACAGAGGAGGCCATCCACTTGCCTCCCGCTCCGGACATGGCTGGAGAAGGTTGAGGCGAGATGTGCGGACTTGGGCGCTGGAGCTCGAGTGCGCGGAGATGGATAAGCAAAGGAGGAAGAAGGCGTAGGTAAAGGAGGTGGATCCTTATCCCCTTATATATGGCGGATGAAACTATGCGTCCCTACTAGCCTGGTAAAACTCGCTTATCTCCCAGGCGCCGCAATCAATGGCGCGGTTGGGTTACCCACGTCCGTATTGATGGGAATCCCGAAATAAGGGGAACACGATCTTTGCTTCGACAAGACGTGCCAAGGAAACCGCTTCGCTAAACGCGCTGAGGTGGTATAATAAAAACGATTCAAGTAAAGGCTTGGTAGTGGTGTGACGTCACGCCACAAAATACGTCAGCAGATTGAACTTGTGTACATATTATTCTCTCTACGGTGGAATGTGGAATTTATTTTGCAGAGCCAGACACTATTCTGGCCTTCACAATCTTCTATGAACTATTCGGAGGAGGAACCCGCCTTGCAATGCCGAAGACAATATCGCGCCCGACTAAATGCCATTGAAGCCTGGTTCAAGGGCTACCGAGGAGTCTCAGATTAGGGGGTGTCCGGATAGCCGGACTATCATCATCGGCCGGACTCCAAGACTATGAAGATACAAGATTGAAGACTTCGTCCCGTGTCCGGATGGGACTTTCTTTGGCGTGGAAGGCAAGCTTGGCAATACGGATATGTAGATCTCCTACCATTGTAACCGACTCTGTGTAACCCTAGCCCTCTCCGGTGTCTATATAAACAGGAGGGTTTTAGTCCATAGGACGAAGAAACAATCATACCATAGGCTAGCTTCTAGGGTTTAGCCTCCTTGATCTCGTGGTAGATCCACTCTTGTACTACCCATATCATCAATATCAATCAAGCAGGAGTAGGGTTTTACCTCCATCGAGAGGGCCCGAACCTGGCTAAAAACATCGTGTCCCTTGTCTCCTGTTACCATCCGCCTAGACGCATAGTTCGGGACCCCCTACCCGAGATCCGCCGGTTTTGACACTGACAGTGGTATCAAAAGAGCTAAAACTCGGATGTGCACTTTCCAACACTTTTTTCATGAATGCAAATGACACTGACATATATGAGATGTTTTTCTGAACATTTTGGTATCTTATTTGCATTTTTCTGATTTAGTATAAATTAGTTATGAAGTTTTCAAACTGACGGTCAAACAGTCAAAGGGAAAAAGCATAAGAGGAGCAAAATGACTTGGACATAACCGGTGACTTTTGGAAATTAGGGGTAAAACAGACGAGTGGGACACAACTAGGGGCACAAATCTAACTATCCCTTTTATGATTATGAAATTTGGCAGATGGATGTCAAAACTGCATTCCTGAATGGATTTCTGGAAGAAGAGTTGTATATGATGCAGCCAGAAGGTTTTGTCGATCCAAAGGGTGCTAACAAAGTGTGCAAGCTCCAGCGATCCATTTATGGACTGGTGCAAGCCTCTCGGAGTTGGAATAAACATTTTGATAGTGTGATCAAAGCATATTGTTTTATCTGAGACTTCGGGAAGCTTTGTATTTACAAGAAAGTGAGTGGGAGCTCAGAGCATTTACGATATTATATGTGGATGACATATTGTTGATTGGAAATGATATAGAATTTCTGGATAGCATAAAGGGATACCTGAATAAGAGTTTTTCTATGAAAGACCTCGGAGAGGCTGCTTACATATTGGGCATCAAGATCTATAGAGATAGATCAAGACGCTTAATTTGACTTTCACAATGCACATACCTTGATAAAGTTTTGAAGAAGTTCAAAATGGATCAGTCAAGGAAAGGGTTCTTGCCTGTGTTACAAGGTGTGAAGTTGAGTCAGACTCAATGCCCGACCACTACAGAAGATAGAGAGAAAATGAAGGTCATTCCCTATGCTTCAGCCATATGTTCTATCATGTATGCAATGCTGTGTATCAGACCTGATGTGTGCCTTGCTATAAGCATAACAGGGAGGTATCAAAGTAATCCCGGAGTGGAACACTGGACAACGGTCAAGAACATCCTGAAATACCTGAAAAGGACTAAGGATATGTTTCTCTCTTGGACGAATTTTCAACGTTCTTGGGGAGCCTGTTGACAATTTGGGATTTATGGAGGTGAAAAAGAGCTCGTCGTAAATGATTACGTCGATGCAAGCTTTGACACTGATCCGAATGACTCTAAGTCACAAACCGGATACGTATTTTATTGAATGGAGGAGCTGTCAGTTGGTGCAGTTCCAAGCAAAGCGTCGTGACGGGATCTACGTGTGAAGCGGAGTACATTGCTGCTTCGGAAGCAGCAAATGAAGGAGTTTGGATGAAGGAATTCATATCCGATCTAGGTGTCATACCTAGTGCATCGGGTCCAATGAAAATTTTCTGTGACAATACTGGTGCAATTGCCTTGGCAAAGGAATCTAGATTTCACAAGAGAACCAAGCACATCAAGAGACGCTTAAATTCCATCCGTCATCAAGTGTCAGAGGGGGATATAGAGATTTGCAAGATACACACGGATCTGAATGTTGCAGACCCATTGACTAAGCCTCTTCCACGAGCAAAACATGATCAACACCAAAGCTCCATCGGTGTTAGAATCATTACTATTATGCCGCCTCGCGTGTGGGATCATCACCGACCATCCAGTCGTCCATATATTGTCTATTCTATTTGATTGACTCAGGTCACGAACGAAGGAAAAAGAAAGTTCCACACGTCCATTGGCTGTAGGCTTCGCTCCCTCCTCGCTCGTGGCTGCCGCAGCCGCCGCATATCATTGGAGTAAAGTCGCGCTTCACCTCGTGCCTGGTACAATCGATCATCGCAAGAACCTTTTCCTCGGCCTCGATCCGTTGTCTGGCTCAAGCTACGAGATGCTCTTGGGCGTGGCGGCGAATTCGCTCCGGCGCTTCAGGTGCGTTTCCAAGCGCTGGCTCAGCGTCGTCAGCCAGCCCGACCACCGCAAAAAGCTCTCCCAACCCCGGCCGGCTTCTTCTACAACAGCACGAACGAGAACCGCTACCCGGAATCAGCTCTCCACGCCGTCAATGCCTCGGGGAAGGGCCGTCCCTTGATCTACCCCTCTTTCGCCTTCCTGCCAGCCGCCGGCGCCTTCATCTCTGGGACTGCTGCAACAGACTACTCCTCTGCCGTCTGTATGACGCAGACGGCAAGTTCCGGTACGTCGTGTGCAATCCCGCCACGGAGCAGTGGGTGGTTTTACCTGACCGCGGCCAGGAAGGCAAGGTGGCCACAACACGTTTGGGGTTTGATCCGGCCGTGTCTTCGCATTTCCATGTGTTCGCGTTGCTACTCGGTGCAGAAGGCCAACCTCGCAGGAGTTGATGTGTACTCGTCGGAGTCTGGCGGATGAATTCACAAGGAGAAGGGATGGGACAACAACGTCCGCCTCGCCGATCCTCTGTCCCCGACCGTCTTTCTTAACGGCTATCTGCATTTCTACACTGTTTGCGATCAGCGGCGCCCTCATATAGCCGCGGTGAACACCAAGGGAGAATCATGGTTGAGCGTCGCTACCCCCTGTGGTTTGTTTAGAGGTTATAACGATCTCGGTCTCATTCAACAGTCACATGGCCTCTTGCATTATGTGAGCTTGAACAATGATTATGATGATGGTTTTTGGAATCAAGTCCAAGTTTGCGCTCTCAAGGGCAACCCCAACAAAGAATGGATATTGAAGCACAGGGTCGAAAACTTAATGAGTTTCAAGGTGTCATTGCGTGGGGGCTTTGAATGGACTGCGATTGATTCAGAATGTAACTCGGTCTTCTTCATAGGTGGGTCAGATGATCAAAAATTAAGGTGTTATGATATGCACCATAAGACAACGATAGAAATCGTCACACTTGGTGATGAGAGCCAGACACCATATCTGCCATATGTGCCATTTTACCCAGAGTTAGAATCTTTGCACAAGTGACGTCAATATGCACGAGACCGCTGGTGGTCATAGGAGATGGATCTTTGATAAACTGATAGGAGTCTATCGTTCAAGCTATATATCGAGCAGAAAGTTAAGTATGTCTGCTTGAATTTGATTTACAACTTTTCTAATTGGACAATTCTCTGTCTGCTAATGATCTAATGTGTGAAATTTTGCCATGATGTAATATTTGTAATTATTTTTTCTGTTTACAGCTAGATTTGTTTTCTGATGGTAAAACACTTCTGATCAATACATTGTCCCTTCCTTCTATGCTAGTTATTCGTCGCATGTTCTAAATAGGTAGTGGTGTTATTAAGAAAAAACATCATCTAGCCGTGCTTGTCAACCATAAGGTTCAAACTTCATAGGACACTAGTTGTACGTGGCTAGGGTTGGATTCTTTACATGGAGGAAAGCGAAAAGAGAAGCTTCATCACTGTTGTTGGCCCATGGCCAAGCGGAATGCCTTATATTTTTACCCAAATGATAAGTGCCGCACGTCAGGTGCGTGGCGTCCCGGCCCTGACGTTTTTCACGAATTCCAGTCACGCAAGGATGGCAAATTCCAGTTATACACGACAAGTTTCTGTCAAAAATACGACGCTGAAGCCCCAAGGTATCATCTCATGAGCTATGTACCCAACCGTTCCCCGTAAGGCGTTGGAGGGCACAAAGTTGTTGTCCCATGGGTGCAGTTTAGCAAGGCCGAAATCAGCAACTTTGGGAATGAAATTATTGTCGGGCAAGATGTTGTGCGGCTTGATTTCAAAGTAGAGAATCTGCATGTCACAACTCTGATGCAGGTAGTTGATACCACTGGCAAGGCCCAAGCGATCTCGTTGAGCTTGTCCCAGGAGAAAGTCTTATCAGCCGAGAGGATGTACTTGTCGAGGGAACCTCGTGGCATGTACTCGTAAACCAACACGCTTCCAATTTCCTCATAGCAGAACCCAACTAGACGCACCACATTGATGTCGTGGATTGTGCCGATGGTGGAAACCTCACTGATGAAGTCATCTCTGTTACAGCTAGAGCCAGAGTTCAACATCTTGCATCTTGACGGCCACATGAACATTATCAAACAATACACCCTTAAACACGAAGCCGAAACCTCCAAAGCCCAGCTTGTCTCTGAACTGGTTTGTGATTGCAGCAATATCTGTGTATGCATACCTCATCGGGCCAAAAATCTCCTGCATCCGAAGGAACTTCTCGACAGCGTCGATGGTGATCCTTATTTTCTAGTACTTGTGGGCAAAGAAGACAAATACATCTAGCGGTGCCAACATGAACCTACATAGTACTGTAGCAAGATAATTAATTGATCATGTTGGTAGCTAGTGTTGAGTTATGTGATGCGAATGCGTAGCTTTTTGAAGTAGATGAGTATACCAGCTAACTAGCTAAAGACTGAAAGGGTAATTAATTACCAGCAAACCACTTGAGAGCCACCATCGAATATGCTGCGGCACTCACAACGTAATATTTTGTATTCCAAGATCCTCCTGGAATAGGCACACCCTGAATCCAGGAAATAGGTAGTTCCAGATAACTACCTCAGCCCTGGCAATGTCCGTTACCCGTCCTCTGATGTCTCTTAGAGTACTCACGGGTGAAAGAATCAATGGTTCTCATCTCGTAGCCCTGACAGGATAACATGTGAGCTAGTGTGAGGGAAACAAAGAGGAAGCAAGCAATGACAAAGTATGATTTCTAAAACATATCAACATTATTATGGGGTGGGCAGGGGGCATTTGTCCCCTCCCCCCTCCCGGCGCATTTCATCACATTGTATTTATTCAATAGTTGTTTATGTTGGGGAACGTAGTAATTTCAAAAATTTTCCAACGCACACGCAAGATCATGGTGATGCATAGCAACGAGAGGGGAGAGTGTTGTCTACGTACCCTCGTAGACCCGAAGCGGAAGCGATCACAACGTAGAGGAAGTAGTCGTACGTTCTCCTCGCGATCCGACCGATCCCGGCGCCGTTACTCCGGCACCCCCGAGTTCTTGACACACGTACAGCTCGATGACGCCCCTCGACTCGATCCAGCCGAGTGTCGAGGGAGAGTTCCACAAGACGACGGCGTGGTGACGATCTTGATGTTCTATCGGTGCAGAAGCCGCTTAAGCTTCGCAACGATATTACCGAGGTGGAATATGGTGGAGGGGGCACCGACACGGCTAAGGAACGATCCGTAGATCAAACTTGTGTGTCCATGGGGTGCCCCTACCCCGTATATAAAGGAGGGAGGGAGGAGGAGGCCGGCCTAGGAGGAGGCGCGCATAGGGAGTCCTACTCCCACCGGAGTAGGATTCCCTTTCCTAGTCCAACTAGGGATCCTTCCATGTATTAGGAGTAGGAGACTAGGAAGGGGAAGAGAGAAGGAAAGGAAGGAGGGGGTGCGGCCCCTCCCCTTAGCCCAATTCGGACTAGGGCAAGGGGGGGCGCGCGGCCTGCCTAGGGCAGCCCCTCTCTCTTTCCCGTATGGCCCATAAGGCCCAATACTTCTCCCCGGCGAATTCCCGTAACTCTCTGGTACTCCGATAATTACCCGAATGACTCAGAACCTTTCCGAACTCCGAATATAGTCATCCAATATATCGATCTTTACGTCTCGACCATTTCGAGACTCCTCGTCATGTCCCCGATCTCATCCGGGACTCCGAACTCCTTCGGTACATCAAAACTCATAAACTCATAATATAAATGTCATCGAAACCTTAAGCGTGCGGACCCTACGGTTCGAGAACAATGTAGACATGACCGAGACACGTCTCCGGTCAATAACCAATAGCGGGACCTGGATGCCCATATTGGTTCCTACATATTCTACGAAGATCTTTATCGGTCAGACCGCATAACAACATACGTTGTTCCCTTTGTCATCGGTATGTTACTTGCCCGAGATTCGATCGTCGGTATCCAATACCTAGTTCAATCTCGTTACCGGCAAGTCTCTTTACTCGTTCCGTAATACATCATCTCACAGCTAACTCATTAGTTGTAATGCTTGCAAGGCTTAAGTGATGTGTATTACCGAGAGGACCCAGAGATACCTCTCCGACAATCGGAGTGACAAAACCTAATCTCGAAATACGCCAACCCAACATCCGCCTTTGGAGACACCTGTAGTACTCCTTTATAATCACCCAGTTACGTTGTGACGTTTGGTAGCACCCAAAGTGTTCCTCCGGTAAACGGGAGTTGCATAATCTCATAGTTACAGGAACATCTATAAGTCATGGATAAAAGCAGTAGCAACATACTAAACGATCGTGTGCTAAGCTAATGGAATGGGTCATGTCAATCAGATCATTCTACTAATGATGTGACCTTGTTAATCAAATAACAACTCTTTGTTTATGGTTAGGAAACATAACCATCTTTGATTAACAAGCTAGTCTAGTAGAGGCATACTAGTGACATATTGTTTGTCTATGCATTCACACATGTATCATGTTTCCGTTAATACAATTCTAGCATGAATGATAAACATTTATCATGAAATAAGGAAATAAATAATAACTTTATTATTGCCTCTAGGGCATATTTCCTTCAGTCTCCCACTTGCACTAGAGTCAATAATCTAGATCACATCACCATGTGATTAACATCGATAGTTCACATCATCATGTGATTAACACCCATAGTTCACATCGCCATGTGACCAACACCCAAAGGGTTTACTAGAGTCAGTAATCTAGTTCACATCACTATGTGATTAACTAAGGTGTGATCATGTTTTGCTTGTGAGATAATTTTAGTCAACGGGTCTGTCATATTCAGATCCGTAAGTATTTTGCAAATTTCTATGTCAACAATACTCCGTACTAGCTTACTCTAGCTAATTGCTCCCACTTTCAATATGTATCTAGACCGAGACTTAGAGTCATCTAGATTGGTGTCAAAATTGCATCGACGTAACCCTTTTACTTACCTAACCTTTTTGTCACCTCCATAATCGAGAAACATATCCTTATTCCACTAAGGATAATTTTTGACCGCTGTCCTGTGATCTACTCCTAGATCACCATTGTACTCCCTTGCTTAACTCAGTGTAGGATATACAATAGATCTGGTACACAGCATAGCATACTTTATAGAACCTATGGCCAAGGCATAGGGAATGACTTTCATTCTCTTTCTATCTTTCTGTTGTGGTCGGGTTTTGAGTCTTACTCAATTTCACACCTTGTAACACAGGCAAGAAATTCTTTCTTTGACTGTTCCATTTTGAACTACTTCAAAATTTTGTCAAGGTATATACTCATTGAAAAACTTATCAAGCGTCTTGATCTATCTCTATAGATCTTGATGCTCAATATGTAAGCAGCTTCACCGAGGTCTTTCTTTGAAAAACTTCTTTCAAACACTCCTTTATGCTTTGCAGAATAATTCTACATTATTTCCGATCAACAATATGTCATTCACATATACTTATCAGAAATGCTGTAGTGCTCCCACTCACTTTCTTGTAAATACAGGCTTCACCGCAAGTCTCAGATAAACTATATGCTTTGATCAACTTATCAAAGCGTATATTCCAACTCCGAGATGCTTGCACCAGTCCATAGATGGATCGCTGGAGCTTGCACACTTTGTTAGCTCCCTTTGGATTGATAAAACCTTCTGGTTGCATCACACACAACTCTTCCTCCAGAAACCCATTCAGGAATGCAGTTTTTACATCCATTTGCCAAATTTCATAAATTGTGGCAATTGCTAACATGATTTGGACAGACTTAAGCATCGCTACAGTTGAGAAAATCTCATTGTAGTCAACACCTTGAACTTGTCAAAAACCTTTTTGCGACAAGTCGAGCTTTGTAGATATATAGTAACACTACTATCAACGTCCGTCTTCCTCTTGAAGATCCATTTATACAATATGGCTTGCCGATCATCGGGCAACTCCACCAAAGTCCATACTTTGTTCTCATACATGGATCTCATCTCAGATTTCATGGCCTCAAGCCATTTCGCGGAATCTGGGCTCATCATCGCTTCCTCATAGTTCGTAGGTTCATCATGATCTAGTTACATGACTTCCAGAACAGGATTACCGTACCACTCTGGTGCGGATCTCACTCTGGTTTACCTACGAGATTCGGTAGTAACTTGATCCGGGTTACATGATCATCATCATTAGCTTCCTCACTAATTGGTGCAGAGTCACGGAACAGATTTCGTGATGAACTACTTTCCAATAAGGGAGAAGGTACAATTACCTCATCAAGTTCTACTTTCCTCCCACTCACTTCTTTCGAGAGAAACTCCTTCTCTAGAAAGGATCCATTTATTAGCAACAAATGTTTGCCTTCGGATCTGTGATAGAAGGTGTACCCAACAATTTCCTTTGGGTATTCTATGAAGACGCACTTCTCCGATTTGGGTTTGAGCTTATCAGGATGAAACTTTTTCACATAAGCATCGCAGCCCCAAACTTTAAGAAATGACAACTTTGGTTTCTTGCTAAACCACAGTTCATATAGTGTCGTCTCAACGGATTTAGATGGTGCCCTATTTAACGTGAATGCAGCTGTCTTAATGCATGATCCCAAAACGATATTGGTAAATCGGTAAGAAACATCATAGATTGTACTATATCCAATAAAGTATGGTTATGACGTTCGGACACACCATTATGATGTGGTGTGCCAGGTGGCATGAATTTGTGAAACTATTCCACATTGTTTTAATTGAAGACCAAACTCGTAACTCAAATATTTGTCTCCGCGATCAGATCGTAGAAACCTTATTTTCTTGTTACGATGATTTTTCCACTTCACTCTGAAATTCTTTGAACCTTTCAACTATTTCAGACTTATGTTTCATCAAGTAGATATACCCATATCCGCTCAAATCATCTTGTGAAGGTCAAAAAATAACGATATTTGCCACGAGCATCAACACTCATTGGATAGCATACATCGGTATGTATTATTTCCAATAAGTCAGTAGCTTGTTCCATTGTTCCGGAGAACGGAGTTTTAGTCATCTTGCCCAAAAGGCATGGTTCGCAAGCATCAAGTGATTCATAATCAAGTGATTCCAAAATCCCATCAGCATGGAGTTTCTTCATGCGCTTTACACCAATATGACCTAAACGGCAGTGCCACAAATAAGTTGCACTATCATTATTAACTTTGCATCTTTTGGTTTCAATATTATGAATATGTGTATCACTACGATCGAGATCCAATGAACCATTTTCATTGGGTGTGTAACCATATAAGGTTTTATTCATGTAAACAGAATAACAATTTATTCTATAACTTTAAATGAATAACCGTATCGCAATAAACATGATCAAATCATATTCATGCTGAACGAAAACGCCAAATAACATTTATTTAGGTTCAACACTAATCACGAAAGTATAGGGAGTGTGCGATGATGATCATATCAATCTTGAAACTACTTTCAACACACATCGTCACTTCACCCTTAACTAGTTTCATTTATTCGCAACTCCGCTTTGAGTTACTATTCTTAGCAACTGAACCAGTACCAAATACCGAGGGGTTGCTATAAACACTAGTAAAGTACACATCAATAACATGTATATCAAATATACCTGTGTTCACTTTGCCATCCTTCTTATCCGCCAAATACTTGGGGTAGTTCTGCTTCTAGTGACCAGTCCCTTTGCAGTAGAAGCACATAGTCTCAGGCTTAGGTCCAGACTTGGGCTTCTTCACTTGAGCAGCAACTTGCTTGCCGTTCTTCTTGAAGTTCCCTTCTATCCCTTTGCCCTTTTCTTGAAACTAGTGGTCTTGTTAACCATCAACACTTGATGTTCTTTCTTGAATTCTACCTTCATCGATTTCATCATCATGAAAAACTCGGGAATCATTTTCATCATCCCTTGCATACTATAGTTCATCACGAAGTTCTACTAACTTGGTGATGGTGACTAGAGAATTCTGTCAATCGATATCTTATCTGGAAGATTAACTCCCACTTGATTCAAGCGATTGAAGTACCTGCATAATCGAGCACATGCTCACTAGTTGAGCGATTCTCCTCCATCTTTTAGCTATAGAACTTGTTGAAGACTTCATATCTCTCAACTCGGTATTTGCTTGAAATATTAACTTCAATTCTGGAACATCTCATATGGTCCATGATGTTCAAAACATCTTTGAAGTCCCGATTCTAAGCCATAAAGCATGGTGCACAAAACTATCAAGTAGTCATCATATTGAGCTAGCCAAACGTTCATAACGTCTGCATCTGCTCCTGCAATAGGTTTGTCACCTAGCGGTGCATCAAGGACATAATTTTTCTGCGCAGCAATGAGGATAAACCTCAGATCACGGATCCAATCCGCATCTTTGCTACTAACATTTTTCAACACAGTTTTCTCTAGGAACATATCAAAAATAAACATATGAAAGCAACAACGCAAGCTATTGATCTTACAACATAATTTGCAAAATACTACCAGGACTAAGTTCATGATAAATTTAAGTTCAATTAATCATATTACTTAAGAACTCCCACTTAGATAGACATCTCTCTAGTCATCTAAGTGATCACATGATCCAAATCAACTAAACCATAACCGATCATCACGTGAAATGGAGTAGTTTTCAATGGTGAACATCTTATGTTGATCATATCTACTATATGATTCACACTCGACCTTTCGGTCTCCGTGTTCCGAGGCCATATCTGCATATGCTAGGCTCGTCAAGTATAACCCGAGTATTCTGCGTGTGCAAAACTGGCTTGCACCCGTTGTAGATGGACGTAGAGCTTATCACACCCGATCATCACGTGGTGTCTGGGCACGACGAACTTTGGCAACGGTGCATACTCAGGGAGAACACTTCTTGATAATTTAGTGAGAGATCATCTTATAATGCTACCGTCAATCAAAGCAAGATAAGATGCATAAAAGATAAACATCACATGCAAATCAATATAAGTGATATGATATGGTCATCATCATCTTGTGCTTCGTGATCTCCATCTCGCAGCACCATCATGATCACCATCGTCACCGGCGCGACACCTTGATCTCCATCGTAGCATCGTTGTCGCCTCGCCAATCTTATGCTTCTCGACTATCGCTACCGCTTAGTGATAAAGTAAAGCATTACAGTAGCGATTGCATTTCATACAATAAAGCGACAACCATATGGCTCCTGCCAGTTGCCGATAACTTCGGTTACAAAACATGATCATCTCATACAATAAAATATAGCATCACGTCTTGACCATATCACATCACAACATGCCCTGCAAAAACAAGTTAGACGTCCTCTACTTTGTTGTTGCAAATTTTTACGTGGCTGCTACGGGCTTAAGCAAGAACCAGTCTCACCTACGCATCAAAACCACAACGATACTTCGTCAAATAGACTCCGTTTTAACCTTCTCAAGGACCGGGCGTAGCCGTACTCGGTTCAACTAAAGTGAGAGAGACAGACACCCACCAGTCACCTTTAAGCAACGAGTGCTCGTGGCGGTGAAACCAGTCTCGCGTAAGCGTCTGCGTAATGTCGGTCAGGCCGCTTCATCTCACAATACCGCTGAACCAAAGTATGACATGCTGGTAGGTAGTATGACTTGTATCGCCCACAACTCGCTTGTGTTCTACTCGTGCAAAACATCAAACCATAAAAACCTAGGCTCGGATGCCACTGTTGGGGAACGTAGTAATTTCAAAAATTTTCCAACGCACACGCAAGATCATGGTGATGCATAGCAACGAGAGGGAGAGTGTTGTCTACGCACCCTCGTGAGACCCGGCGAAGCGATCACAACGTAGAGGAAGTAGTCGTACGTTCTCCTCGCGATCCGACCGATCCCGGCGCCGTTACTCCGGCACCCCCGAGTTCTTGACACACGTACAGCTCGATGACGTCCCTCGTACTCCGATCCAGCCGAGTGTCGAGGGAGAGTTCCGTCAGCACGACGGCGTGGTGACGATCTTGATGTTCTACCGGCGCAGAGCTTCGCCTAAGCTTCGCAACGATATTACCGAGGTGGAATATGGTGGAGGGGGGCACCGCACACGGCTAAGGAACGATCCGTAGATCAAACTTGTGTGTCCATGGGGTGCCCCCTACCCCCGTATATAAAGGAGGGAGGGAGGAGGAGGCCGGCCTAGGAGGAGGCGCGCCATAGGGAGTCCTACTCCCACCGGGAGTAGGATTCCCCCTTTCCTAGTCCAACTAGGGATCCTTCCATGTATTAGGAGTAGGAGACTAGGAAGGGGAAGAGAGAAGGAAAGGAAGGAGGGGGTGCGGCCCCTCCCCTTAGCCCAATTCGGACTAGGGCAAGGGGGGGCGCGCGGCCTGCCTAGGGCAGCCCCTCTCTCTTTCCCGTATGGCCCATAAGGCCCAATACTTCTCCCGGCGAATTCCGTAACTCTCGGTACTCCGATAATTACCCGAATGACTCAGAACCTTTCCGAACTCCGAATATAGTCATCCAATATATCGATCTTTACGTCTCGACCATTTCGAGACTCCTCGTCATGTCCCCGATCTCATCCGGGACTCAACTCCTTCGGTACATCAAAACTCATAAACTCATAATATAAATGTCATCGAAACCTTAAGCGTGCGGACCCTACGGTTCGAGAACAATGTAGACATGACCGAGACACGTCTCCGGTCAATAACCAATAGCGGGACCTGGATGCCCATATTGGTTCCTACATATTCTACGAAGATCTTTATCGGTCGACCGCATAACAACATCGTTGTTCCTTTGTCATCGGTATGTTACTTGCCCGAGATTCGATCGTCGGTATCCAATACCTAGTTCAATCTCGTTACCGGCAAGTCTCTTTACTCGTTCCGTAATACATCATCTCACAGCTAACTCATTAGTTGTAATGCTTGCAAGGCTTAAGTGATGTGTATTACCGAGAGGGCCCAGAGATACCTCTCCGACAATCGGAGTGACAAAACCTAATCTCGAAATACGCCAACCCAACATCTGCCTTTGGAGACACCTGTAGTACTCCTTTATAATCACCCGATTACGTTGTGACGCTTGGTAGCACCAAAGTGTTCCTCCGTAAACGGAGTTGCATAATCTCATAGTTACAGGAACATCTATAAGTCATGGATAAAAGCAGTAGCAACATACTAAACGATCGTGTGCTAAGCTAATGGAATGGGTCATGTCAATCAGATCATTCTACTAATGATGTGACCTTGTTAATCAAATAACAACTCTTTGTTTATGGTTAGGAAACATAACCATCTTTGATTAACAAGCTAGTCTAGTAGAGGCATACTAGTGACATATTGTTTGTCTATGCATTCACACATGTATCATGTTTCCGGTTAATACAATTCTAGCATGAATGATAAACATTTATCATGAAATAAGGAAATAAATAATAACTTTATTATTGCCTCTAGGGCATATTTCCTTCAGTTTATACCTGTGTGCATATATCTTATAATCATCATTTGCATTATATAATCGCTAGTCAGCAACCCGTGCAGAGGGCTAGGACTTTTTGGAAGTAAACATAAATTATAGGAGGGTCTGTGTAATAGTACTTTTTGATTTTTGAATTCATTTTCTGTTAGATTATAGGGAAACAAAAGAATTGCGTTTCAAAGATCATCGTATAACCATGCATTAGTTTGCTTTGTTTCCATGTAGGAAAATTATATTTCTTGTAAAAAATATATTATAGGCGGGTCTATGTAATAGTACCTTTTGGTTTATGATTTTCTAAATTAGATTATAGGTAAACATAAGAATTGCGTTTCATAGCTCATCGTATAACCATGTAATAGTTTGCTCTTTTTCCATGTAGGAAAAATATATTTCTTCATCTAAATTAGGGTTGGAGGGCGGATTCACTTTGTGAAGCTCTGAGCTACGATTATCTAGTGATGTGTGTGAAACAAATATGATTCTTTTAACAAATTGGTAAAAGTGCTTCTACAGGAACAAACTGCATAATAAATTTCTTGTACTTGTGAATATCCAAGCTACACATGTAAGACAAACATATATAATCTATCTACATAGCTTGGCGTTTAATTCGCTTTTATTAATGTATTTTTTCAGTTGTTCTTTGATCATATAATTATTCAGCTATAATTAAGCATCAACAAGGAATTAAGTAATCAGTACCATGGAATTTGACGTGGTTAATGATACAACTTAACTTTTATATTGACGGGGGAGTTCCATCACACCTGCTTCTTTAGAGTTCACTGCTGCAGCAACCACATTGGTTTTTCATAAATCATGCACTGGAGCAATCATACCCCTTGGCCCTTTGTGTCTATATGTATGATGTATAGTTGATGTAGAAATGTGGACCTTCGCAGGGAGTAATTTAAGGTCTCTTAAAACGTTCTAAAGGAAAGTCATAGTTTGAAATTGAGAATAATCAAAACAGAACAGCGAATGGTTTTCTCAATGAAGATTCACTATATTATTACAGGGCCAAACCACAACCGAAGAGTTCAAACAGTGTTATTATTGTGATCTGGGCCTTCCATCTGGACTTAAACATATGCATTAAACACTTCCTTTGCATTGGCACATTGTTTCTCAATTATTTATGTTATTTGGAAGGAGGAGATTGCATTTAGTAAGATGCCACCCTTTTGTTTGATTTTTCTGTGGGTGTGCTAGTGAGCGAGCTGATCGCAATGCAATAGAAAACGATGCACTAAACTTCAAAAGAGAAAAACAACTCTCCCATCTTGGGGAGGGCTATCTTCATAAACACCTTCAACAACACCAACTCCTCTCAAACCCTAGTTCATCTCTTGTGTTCAATCTTGTTACCGGAACTATAGATTGGTCTTGTGGGTGACTAGTAGTGTTGATTACATCTTGTAGTTGATTAGTATATGGTTTATTTGGTGGAAGATTACATGTTCAGATCCATTATGCTATTTAATACCCCTATGATCTTGAGCATGATTATCATTTGTGAGTAGTTACTTTCGTTTTTGAGGTCACGGGAGAAATTATATTGCAAGTAATCATGTGAACTTGATATGTGTTCGATATTTTGATGATATGTATGTTGTCATTCTCTTAGTGGTGTCATGTGAACGTCGACTACATGACACTTCACCATATTTGGGCCTAAGGAAATGCATTGTGGAGTAGTTATTAGATGGTGGATTGCGAGAGTGACAGAAGCTTAAACATCTAATGCCGGATGCCCCATCCCAGCCACATGCCGGGAATGGGTCACACACCGGTCCGGCGCACTCACCGGGGCTACCGCCGCCGTCATCCACCTAACCATCTTCAAAGCAGGTACTAACGCAAAGACCCTGCCAGGTCAGCTGTCGACGCCACCATGGCTCCAGACAGCGCCACCGCCCTGCGCGAGGCCATCACGCCACGTCCAGCGCCGAGACCCCACTGCTCCATGCCGCCAAGACCCGTCGTAGTCGACGCGAGAGAAGGCACGCCACACCACCTCATGCCTCTTTCATCCGGCGCCGCTCCACAAACGATGCCCCCAAGAGGGAACACGACACCATAGCGCCGCCATCGTCCGATCCGGTGATCTTAGGATTTCTCCCGGAGCGGCACGAGCAGGTTGACGATAGTTGCTTGACGATGCCTTCATCAAGGTAATGACGTAGACGCCGCCATCGCCCGCCATGACCGGAGTCGGCTCGGTTTTCACCGGCGACTATGTCTCCCTAACTCGCCGTCGGTGCTAATAGTGGGATCCAAGATCCGTCACTACCAGCCTGGCCAACCGCCTTCGGTGGAGAAGGCAGCCACCACCACCATGCCCGGGCCAAGATACCCGGACGTCCTCGTGCCGCGAAGATTACCCGAGGGGATCTCCTCTTGCCGTTGTCGAGACGAGGCGCAACCACAGTGGATCTCGATCTAAACCCCTTGGGCCCCGACCAAATCTCATCGCAGCCAACTATTACCTATTAGACCGTAAGAATGTCATTCTGTCAGAGATTTTTGAAAAAGAAATAGGTTGTTCAACAAATATCTCAATAATTATACAAGTAACAAATGTACAAGTCGACCAATCAACTATACTCAGATGGCTTGGGAGAATGATTATGGCTTTTCATTAATCACGTTTTAACCCTTATTATTGTTTTGATTGGACTATAATTCCCTCATGTCAATATTATCTGGACTGTAATTCCTACAGACTAGCTTCACATAGACAAATAACTGACATATTGCAATTGAAATGGTCAAGTACTGTATGAATTGTTTTCAATTGTTGTATTCATTCAAAGATGAAGTGGAGAGGACCAGCCTAGGTAGTATTGTAGCTATTGACCACCACACCGTGGAGTACACATTCAGGGGAGTGACAAAGACCAAGGAATGCTTTAGGAGGGTTTTTGTCTGCTTTGAGGCTTGCCGCCAGAGTTTTTTGGCATGTGAATTTAAACACTCATGATCATCTTGACCAGGGTTCTCTCTAACCCATGATCTGACATGGTTTCCTACTGATCATCGAGCAAAACAAAATGCTTCTTTGGCATACATCAGGAAAAACAAAATGCAATATGAATGCCAACTATATCGTCCTGATCATCATACACAGACCAGTTTTGCTCTTTTTCAGTGGACTACATACTAGAGTAGAGCCTCTAGAAAATTATACACATCATCCATCAGTTGCTCAAAGCATAATTATGTCTGCTTGAATTTTGTTCTCGGATTTTATACTTGGAGCGCTCCATAGTCTGCATGCTTTTTAAGTCTGGAGCAATGTTGGTTCTGCATTGAGGCAACTATATGTTGGTCCTATCTTTGATTATTTATCTGAAATTGCACTTTATTGGTACTTGTTTATGCGTATAAAGGGTTCTCTGTGCCTCTACATGTTCGGTCAACATTTACTATTTGAGAAAACATGCAATGATCAGTTAGTAAAAAGACAGATGAATTTTATGTAGTTCAAACTTATATCCCCAGTCTGTAGTTTGGAAAAGTGTAACCATCTTACTAACAGAGGCCTAGTAAACGATCCATTATCTGCTAATGATCTAATGTGTGAAATTTTGCTATGATGTAATGTTTGTAATCATTTTTCTTTGCAGGTAGATTTGTTTTCTAATGGTAAAACACTTCAGAGATGATACATTGTCACTTCCTTCTATGCTAGTTACTCGTGGCATGTTCTAAGTAGGTAATCGTGTTGTTAACAGAACACCATCTAAGCTTATTTGTCGACCATAATGTTCAAACTTCATAGGATACTAGTTGTACGTAGCTAGGGTTGTATTCTTTACATGGAGGAAAGCGAGAAGAGAAGCTTCATCACCGGTCCATGGCCGAACAGAAGACCTTGTATCTTTTATTCTTACGGCGAGACGGTGCGGAGCCCATCCCACTATCAGACGCCTGTTTAGTTCATGAAGACTCCGGTATGTAGGCTTCCGCGTAGGATACTTGAGAAAATAAACTCAACAAAGTACTTTGTGTATTGGGGGAGGACAAGATATGTATGTATGATCATGACAAGATAAACCATGCATTTCTTCTTTTTCCGTCCGCACAAATAACAAAATCTTGCAGCCAAGTCCCTAACATTTTATGGCCACCCCCCTAAAGTTCATGTTTTCTTGCAAACAAGGCCAAATTTTCGACAATTCATGGGAATTCTCGCCGGAAATTTCGGCAGCATAACGCGTCGCAACATGCACAGCGGCGCTAAGAATCTCACTTCTATTTTGCATGTTTCACATCGAAGTACCGCCGTCGTCTTTCAACATGCACAATGACACTATATTTAGCTATGAAAATGCAGTTGTCACTCCTTTACATACTAGCGAGTCATTTGTCATCACCCAACCACTAACTGCTAGATAAAATTACCAACATCTATGCCCTTGTTACGAATTTCTGGACCAGCATCCTAGCTACAAATGCCTCCAGCAAGCTTCTACTTATCATGTCTGACAGAAATGCAACACAAAATAAGTCACACATTTCCTAAAAATAAATAAAGTCATTGTCTAGAAGAGCAAGCAAATTTTCTTTTGACCAATCCAAGCTAGTGCCAGCAAACAAAAATATTTACATCTTGCCACAATAAGATAAAAGCATATAATCCATTAATTGCAGCGCAGATCCAGAAATGGCAAATTTAATGACTATACTTAAACATCACATTTGTTCTCATGAAACATAGTCTCCTATTCTAACAGTTGGTAACAACACTGACTTATTAACTAACACGCAAAAACTATATCAAGTGTGAAGATTGCATGGTTAGCAAGTAAAAGGGGCCCAAAAGATGTGTATGTATGTTTTCTTACAAGACAATAATATATTATCATGGACTGTTGGCTCACTTTACAAACTGTCGGGAAGTTCGCTACCTTGTTGGCTCAATTTTACACTGTTGGAAAATTCACTGCTACCTTGTTACATCTTGTGCATTAGAAACAAATCATGTAGCTAGCGGCAGTAGTATAAACTACTTGTGCACTATTTAAGACCGGCATTGAACAAAAGAAATGCTGCTAAGCACATATAATTTTTCTTTCCTTTAACCTACCTTACCTTGCATTGGCTTGTCTAGATCTTAATTCTAAAACAAACACCTAATTCATCCTCAGAAAGAACATACCCGCATCCAACGATGACTCCATCTCTGCGCTCATGTCCCCTGATAAGTAGAGCCATCTACATCACAAGAAAACTCATCAAAAGTTTGAGTTTCTTCTGAGAAAGAAAGAAGGTTAGATTGAGAAAGGGCGCTCTGTTACCGTCGAGGGTGGACCAAACCCACAAGCCATGCATGCTACGACCGATCAAAGTTACTGCATCATCGGAAGAAATGGCGTGGCACAGCTTTGGGTCTCCAAGTATGGATGCGCTGTAGATAATGCGAGGTACAAAGCTGACGGAGTCATGGAGAGGAAGGGGGAATGCGGAGAGGAGGGATTGGATATAATTTATAGAGGGAGGAGAGCGGGCGAGAGACGTCGGATGGGAGGTCGATCTGCGTGAGGGTCACAAGGGTCCGATGGATGGCATGTGGCACAAAATGAGAGAGGGAGTAAATAGTGGAGGAGACGGTCCTGGTTTTGAGGGAGAATTAATACCAGAGGGGAGGTGACGGTTCCTTCCCTGCCGTGATATAGGACTATTGTTAACGGCTTGGCTTGCATTTCTCTACTTAGTATCCATCATCTCTTTTTTCTCTTGTTTTGAGGGGGTAGTAGTATCTATCTCTTGGAAGGAAACTATAGATCCCACATATACTTACTACTACTCGCTGTTGCTTGCTAAGATACGTACCTGCTACTGACTGTTGTGTGTGCGTGTGTTGGCTTGCTATTAACTGGCTCTCGTTTGCTTGTTTTTGCTACTGGTTGCTGCTTATCTGATGGATCGGCCAGCCATTGTTTCTTTCTTTCTTTTAACACATTTCATTTTGTCAACAATTCAGTTGCCAGAGTGAAGAGTTTTTTGATTGATATGATGATGCCTGGGCCATCTTCATTCACTATAACTTGTTCAGAATTTTATGCCGACAACAATTCAAACCAAGAAACTCAAGTCTTGCATATATCACTCCCCACCATAGTTACTTGGCTCAACAATTCATACATAAATAAACAAGATAAGCCCGCCAAAAGAAAAAAGATACCTGGGGCCATGCCATGATAACAACTCAGAATATGATATGACAATAAATCAATCTCAACAAAAGGAATGAGATTGTGGATCATTTTTACATCACAACGTCAGGATGGCTCCCTCGGCCATGAAAAAGGAGGCCACCTATCACTAGTAGAAAACAGGGCTTTGGTTTGGGCCTGGCCAGCCCATTAGTCCCGGTTCTTCATGAACCGGGACCCACGGGGGGCATTAGTCCCGGTTCATGAGCCCGGGGGGCCGGCCGGGGCCTCGTGGGCATTGGTCCCGGTTCGTCTGGACCCATTTGTCCCGGTTCTAGGCACGAACCGCGACCAATGGTCCTCGCTCCTGGCCCACAACAATTGGTCCCGGTTCGTGGCTTGAACCGGGACAGATTACCGGGCTTTAGTCCCGGTTTCTACCATGAACCGGGACAAATGAGTTGCCTATATATACCCCATTGCCACAGCAGAGCACTCCACAGTGCTCTGTTTTTCTGGCCGGCGAGGGGAGGGCATTTGGGTGCTCTAGCTCACCTCCTATGCACATGAGGTGTTCGATGAAATGTCCGAGCCACACTAGTTAATCTTTCTCCTCTCGAAACTCGACCTCCGAGCTCCATTTTCCCCGAGATTTGTCTAGGTTTAGCGGTCCCTCACGTCCCGTCCCCGTCTTCACCGCCGTCGATCGCCCGCGCCGATCTCATCGCCCGCACCACCGTGGTGAGCCTCTTGTTCTTATCTTCTTTCTGAAAGAAAAAAATTCTTACTTCAGATAGATACTTGTCTAATTTTCTTACTTTTATTATTCCTTGTTATTATCTAGTGCGATGGTTTTGGTATCCACCCCCGTCGGCCCTCGTCCTGTCTATGATTCAGATGTGGTATATATTATCTTTTGATAACTATTTGGTTCATTTATTGTTTATGACAACTATGCTGACCAACGTGACATAGATTTTATTTATCTAGGAGGTTGTTGAACCGGAAATTCCAACCGACCCTATTGTCGAGAGGTTAAATTTAGTTGAAGAAGAAAACAATTACTTGAAGGAAAAAAAAAGAAAAATTGAGGAGGAGAAGATGATATTGGAGTTGCATGTTGCGGATGTCGTCGATGATCACAAGATCAAGATGGATGCAATGCGGT
The DNA here is from genome assembly GCA_021437245.1 of Aegilops speltoides. NCBI lineage: Eukaryota > Viridiplantae > Streptophyta > Magnoliopsida > Poales > Poaceae > Aegilops > Aegilops speltoides. The sequence continues at coordinate 529,894,040 of CM038147.1, forward strand.
TGAAGATTAAAAAGATTAGAAAATATGCCATTGATACCGAGGCTTGGTATCATTATGCAGTTGGATCAGTTGTTACCTTGGTTGCCATTATGATCGCATTTGTTGTTGCATTGAAATGTTTTACATAATTTCAATGTATGGTTTAATTAGATGCTCTGGAGAGCTATATGTTGTTCAATGAGAACTATGTATGTACTTTGGTTTTAATGTGATGATGAACTTCTATTAATTTGGTCACTTATCTATTCATGAGAGGGTTGAAAATTGATGATGTGGATTTGAATGGTGCATTTTGAACACAGAAAAACTATGGAGTTCAAATAAGTTCAAAAAATGAAATCCCTAACGTACGAGTTTCCGTATGAAACCCTGATACTTCGAAAGAGATTGTCCGTTTTGTACACGAAGTGCATCCAGTTTTTGCCGTAACCCTCTCTACTTTCTTGCACATGCTATGTGGGTGAAATGATGATACCATGCCAACTTTCAACCTTTTCAGAGTTCATTTAAAATGCTTTTCATTTTCATGGTCTTATAGCTCAAAATAATCAGTAAATGCATGAAAAATAACAAATGAAGTCAGAAAGGGTTGAGAATTGGTGATGTGGCTTTGAATGGTGCATTTTGAACATAGAAAAACTATGGATTTCAAATAAGTTCAAAAAAATGAAATCCCTTTGTAATGATTTAGTTTCGTATGAAACCCTGATACTTCGAAAGAGATTATCCGTTTTGTACACGAAGTGCATCCAGTTTTTGCAGTAACCCTCTCTACTTTCTTGCGCATGCTATGTGGATGAAATGACGATACCATGCCAACTTTCAACCTTTTCAGAGTTCATTTCAAATGCTTTTCAATTTCATGGTCTTATAGCTCAAAATAATCAGTAAATGCATGAAAAATAACAAATGAAGTCGGAAAGGGTTGAAAATTGGTGATGTGGCTTTTAATGGTGCATTTTGAACACAGAAAAACTATGGAGTTCAAATAAGTTCAAAAAATGAAATCCCTTTGTAACAGACGAGTTTCCGTATGAAACCCTGATACTTCGAAAGAGATTATCCGTTTTGCACACGAATTATCATAAAATAAAATAAATAAGTTATTTGAAACAAAATAATATAAAGTTTAATAAAATATATAAGTAGAAACAAAATAAAATAAAATTTAATAACATTAATAAAATTTACGAAACTAAAATTATCAAAGTATTTTCTGTTCAAAACATTATAAGCAACCTCTAGTATTATTGAAACTAAAAGAAAAAAGTCCATTTTACTACCCTGAATAAACCTGGTGGTTCACTTTACCCCATGATCTATTTTTCTGCTCCTTTCAACCCCCAAACAAAACCATACCGGACCAAATACCCCCCTGGCTGGTTTGTCTCCACCTCCTGCTGACATGGCTCAAGTCAACACTGGTATTGACCTGGGTGGGGCCCTTGTCACGCGCGGCTGAGATGGAGCTGCCGCTGCCGCTTCGTTGGCCTCGCCGCTGCCCCCGACACCGGCTGGCCGCCGGAGCGCCTTCGCCCGAGCCCAGGCCAGCCTTGCGCCGCCCTGTCCTTCTCCCTCCTCTTCCTCCCTGACTCTCCCGTCTCTCTAATTCCTCTCTCGCGCAGGAGCTTCTTCAGTTGGTCATGGTGCCGCCGCCGTTGATTTGCTCCATCAAGCGACCTCCGATCAACGCCACTGCTCGGATCTGAACCCCCAAGTCCGGATCCATCCATTCCCGCCGTCCTCCGTCCTCCCCTGCCCGCCGACCATAGTCGTCGTTGCCGTTGACATCACCATGGCCTCCTCTGCCCCCGCGCATGGACCGCGTCGCTACCACCGGCCAGCATGGCCCCACGGTCGTGTGCGCCTGTGCGCCATCTCTCCCTCGCGTTGGCTAGGCCCGCTCCAGCGACACTGTGGTGCAGCGAATCGAGCAACGGCGACCCTCGTAGGGGCTGAAGATGAATACCGCGATGGTGATGAAATGGAGCGACCTTCAGGTGATTTATTCGGTGGAGAGGTAGAGGTCGACACGGTGACAGTCGGAGACATGGCGGTGCAGCGAGGAGACGACGACGGACGTGTGAACAGAGAACGGCGGTGATGGAGCACTCTGACCTAATTGCAGGAGAGAGGGGAAGAAGGGGAATGGACCAAGGGAGTGGGGGAAGCAGGCAGACAGCTCAGGGAGGCCTTATTGCCTCCTCAGCTAGCCTCGGCAAGCAGGGGGTGGGGGTGCGTGTGTGCGTGCGGCAACCACACACGCATGCTTCTGTCCAGAGGTAGAAGATGAGAGGGGCTAGGTTGTGCTGACTATTGGGCCCCATTGTTCAATACCGCTTTGACCTCGTCCACGTCAGCAAACCACCCGACGAAACCAGCCAGGGGTGTTTCTTGACCGGTATGGGATAGTTTAGGGGGCTAAAGGAACAGAAAAAAATATCAAGGGGTAATGTGAACCCACTACTAGGGAAAAGGCTAGCAGCAGCGCGGGTTTTCAGGCTAGCAGCAGCCGGCGCGCGCTACTACTAATAAGGCGCTATAGCTAACTCATAGTAGTAGCGCCGCCCCACCAGCGCTACTACTGTTGAACGATATCAGCGGCGCTTTTAGGAACGCGCTACTATTAACTAGCTGTAGCGATTTCTTCATCCCACGCCATCGCTATACCTTTCATCATTTTCCTTTCGGTTCTCCTTTCGGATGCTAGAAACTAGGTACTATCTTTCATCAAATTCATAAACCATTACTAGATGCGGTAGTACTCCTTCGTTCAAATTACTCGTCGTGGTTTTAGTTCAAACCACGACGAGTAATTTGAAACGAAAAGTACTAAGATAACAATTTCATGCATAGCCAACATGCATCCTCAAGCGATACATGGTCATATCAACGGCCATCATCATATGTAGTTCTAGATGATATCGACGACGATCATCATATGTAGTTCTAGATGATATAGCCACACACACATATGTAGTTCTAGATGATATAGCCACACACATATAGTTCTAGATGATATCGAAGACAATCATCATCCTCAAGCTCGGGCGGTTGGTGTTCTGATAGTAATTAGGATGGCCTGTCCAACACGAAGATTCTTGCCATCGAGGAATTTCTTCCACCCAACCGAGCTTAAGTGTGTGCGACCGTCCGTTTCCACGCGGTAAGTACAGGTTGTGACGGAGCCCCTTGCGAAGGCGTAGTCCAGTGAGCCTTCTTCATCGTGCTCGATACCATAACTCACAGATATGCTCTTTGCCAATTTCTGAATAAGAAAAACATATCAATTAATAAGCATGTGATCGAACTCTACACTAAAACATATATATCATCAACTAGATTCCACACAACATATACCATATCATTGGACTGTACACTAAGTAATTCACACTATTAATTTGCATTTGTAAGTATAACATACCATATCATGTCGATCAACCATGGTATTTGTCAAGCGGGTCACGAATGGCACCCCGACAAAGTCAGCACGTGGCGGAATTATGTCCCACAGGTTGGACACCTCCTCCTCACTCAGCCTTGTTCTTTGAGCTACGATGGCTTCATGAAGTGGGTCCTCATCATCTTCATCGAGTGGGTCCTCATTATCTTCATCATCTTCATCATCTTTGTCATCTTCATCATCTTCCACCAGGTTGAGATAAATGACAGCTAGCTTGGGTCTTTCGCTCGGAAGTTGAAGCTGATCAACTCACCACCAAGAAGATGCATGCGGCGGCAAACGGGCCCATCCATCTCCTCCAATCTGCGACATATTGCGTCCTTTCTCGACCTCCATAGTGTACGGCCCCCCAGGAGCCTCAAATGTCACAGTGTCTCCTGTCAGCTTGTTGAATTTCAACCTCACATTGCATGGGACGATCTGTGTAAACTAAGTAAAATGACACAATGCAGTAAACTAAGCAAAATGACACAATGCAGTAATTTCATCTAATTTCTTACCGCCGCATGACGAAAACTCGGTCGGAAGTAGATGCCGAACAACTTGCTGGTTGCAAGGCTGTTGTCAAGATCTTGACTTGCACATTGACATAGTGGTGGTGGTGGCGCGCCATTCTTCCTAAAGCAATATGAGCAAAGGATTACTAAATCAACTAAATCAAAATGTTCCTAAGTCAACTAAATGAATTAGCCTACTAAATCAACTAAATCAAAATGTTCTAAGTCACCTAAATCAACTAACCTACTAAGTCAACTAAATCAAAATATTCTAAGGCAACTAAATCAACTAGCTAGCCTACTAAATCAACTAAATCAAAATGTTCTAAGTCAACTAAATTAACTAAATGAATTAGCCTACTAAATCAACTAAATCAAAATGTTCTAAGTCAACTAAATCAACTAACCTACTAAGTCAACTAAATCAAAATATTCTAAGGCAACTAAATCAACTAGCTAGCCTACTAAATCAACTAAATCAAAATGTTCTAAGTCAACTAAATTAACTAAATGAATTAGCCTACTAAATCAACTAAATCAAAATGTTCTAAGTCAACTAAATCAACTAACCTACTAAGTCAACTAAATCAAAATATTCTAAGGCAACTAAATCAACTAGCTAGCCTACTAAATCAACTAAATCAAAATGTTCTAAGTCAACCAAATTAACTAAATGAATTAGCCTACTAAATCAACTAAATCAAAATGTTCTAAGTCATCTAAATCAACTAACCTACTAAGTCAACTAAATCAAAATATTCTAAGGCAACTAAATCAACTAGCCTACTAAATCAACTAAATCAAAATGTTCTAAGTCAACTAAATCAACTAGCCTACTAAGTCAACTAAATTATATCAACTAAATCAAAATGTTGCATATGAGCAGGAGGGAGAAGGAGGGCGACTCGAGGAGGGAGAAGAGAGTAGGATGGAGGAGGAAGGCGGAGCCCGGAGGGGCCGACCGGCACGGCCAGTTGAGGGAGGACGGAGGAGGAAGGCGGAGCGAGGAGGGGCCGGCCAGCGGCGAGTGGAGAGGGAGGACGGAGGAGGAGGCCGATACCGAGTCCAGCAAGGAGGAGAGGGCGACAGCCAGCAGCGCAGACAGCAGCGGCGACGGGCCAAGGCGCAGACGCTGGAGGAGAGGGGCGACGGCCGGGGGCGCGCGGCGCAGAATTTGTGGCTGTGTGTGTGAGTGGATCCGAAGGGAGGAGATCAGGGAGATGGATGGCTTAGCAGTAGCGCTCTTCCCCAAAACACGCTACTGCTAAGCTATCTAGCAGCAGCGCTTTTCGCGATAAAGTGCTACTGCTATATGTCAGCATGCAAAAATACACATTGATCATCAACGATCTTTTTGTGTACAATCTGATTCGACAATATGAGTCCTCACCGGTTTAGGAACAGGTGAAGACTCATATTGCAGCCACAAATTCTACACATAGAGTTCAATGAAGATCAAGTGCTTGTCAAAGTGTGAGAAGTAACATATTTAAGGTGGTATAAACTCTCTTCACGGAGCGAGGTGGGACTAAATTTTTGTAGGAAACTTAGCAGTAGCGCTTGTATGGGAAATGCGCTGCTACTATGCTACGTAGCAGTAGCGCGCGTCGTGTTAACGCGTTGCTGCTATAACTAGCCTCGCGGCGGCCTCGTAGGAATTATAGCAGCATCGCGTCTTCGGGCGGACGCGCTACTGCTATGTTTGTATCAGCAGCGAGTTTCCGCAGCCAGCGCTACTGCTAGTTAGCAGCAGCGAGTTATTTTGGGACGTGCTGCTGATAAGATTCTGTGTATAGGCTTTTCCCTAGTAGTGACCACCAAGTTTCTTCAGGGTAGTAAAATGGACTTTTTTCAAACTAAAATTATATCAAATTGATGCAAGTAAAAATATCAAAGTATTTTCTGTTCAAAATCATTAAAAGCAAAAAGAACTTTCATCAAGAACTTTTTTTGTTAGAAACTTTAATAGCAAAAAGAATTACCATAAAATAAAATAAATAAGTAATTAGAAACAAAATAAAATAAAAAAATAAGTATTTTGTTGTAAGTACAAACAAAACAAAATAAATAAAGCAAAAAAGAAAAACAAAAAAACTGGGAAAAATTAAAAATTTGCCACCTACAGGGCCACCACAGCCTGAATACGACTAGAAACCCATCCATGGGCCAGGATTCAGGCCCGTAGAAGGCCCAGTAGGCCCACATGCATAGTAGTGTTAGATTTGGTCCATAGGCCTGCAATTCAGAGGAGTTCAATGGAGATGGCGCGATAACGCTTATAACCAGGTGCGACCGCTCCTCAGCTAGCGAGGTGGGACTAAACATCCCACCGCACCGTGCCAGCGCAAGGCCTTTAGTCCGGGACTAAAGGGTGGCTTTGGTCCCGGTTAGTGGCACCAACCGGTACCAGTGCCACCCTTTAGTCCCGGTTGGTGCCACTAACCGGGACCAAAGGCCTCTGCTTCTTGACCTTTGGGCTGCTGAAAAGAGACATTTGGTCCCGGTGATGATGCCAACCGGGACTGAAGGGGGCATTGGTACCGGTTGGTGCCACCGACCGGTACCAATGGCTTTGCTATATAAGCCAGCACTTGTGAAAATTTCGTCAGTTCTTCGATCCCTCCGACGACGCCGCCAGGCTGCCCGAGCTTGCCGTGCCTCTGCCGCGCCCCTGCCCCCCGACCACGCCGCCGTCGCCTCGCCCCCGACCATGGCGCGCCCCCGCCGTGCCTCTGCCGCGCCCGACCCACCCCATCGACACCGTCGCCGTCCTCTGCCCCGTCGACGCCATCGCCCCTGCCCCGACCACGCCGCCGTCGCCCCTGCCCCGACCACGCCGTCATCGTAGCCGCCCTCTACACCGACGTTGTCGCCGTGCCTCTGCCCCTGCCCCGACCACGCCGCACCTCTCCTTGGTCAGGCCGGCGCCCCCCTGTCCTCCTCTGTTTTTTTAGTTTTTTTTAGATTTTTTGTTCATATATATGATGATTTTTTTTGCATTTTTATAAAAATGTATATATGTATGTATGTTCTCTGTGCATATAAAAGTTAGATTTTTAGTACATTTGGGTACATTTTAGGTTAGTTTTATCTATATATGTTCTCTAATTTAATACATTTTAGGTTAGTATCATTTTTAGAAAAGTTTTATATATTTAGGAAAAGAAGGAAGAAGGAAGAAGAAGAAAAAGTTTTATATATGCAAAAGTTACATTTTTAGAAAAGTATTATATTATATCTAGCTAGGAAGATAAGGAAGAAGAAGAAAAAGAAGAAGAGGAAAAAGGAAAATAAGAAGAGGAAGAAAGGAGAAGAAGAGGAGAAATAAATAAGAAGAGGAAAAAAGAAGAAAAAGAAGAGGAGAAGAAGAAAAAATAGAAAATATTTTCTTCGATCTTCTCCTCTATTCCATTCTTCTTCTCCTCTTTTTATTTCTTATTTGTTTTCTTATTTTTTATCGGGTATGTCGTTGTCGAAATAACCCCCTCCCCGATAACTTCGACGTGAGGGGTGGTCGATATATATACCCCCTCTCGACCGCGATAACTTGGGAGCACCCCCCGGCCCTCTCGCTCGACCAGAACTCTCGAGGACACCCAAACCCTAGAAAAAAACGATGTCGGTCTTCTACCCTCTCCCACCGCGCCCCTACCCGACAAACTCTCTCGAGGCCACCCAAATTTACCAAGTTAAAAGAGCGTTGTCGTCGAGACCACCCCAAACCCTTGAAGCATTGTCGAGGCCACCCCAAACCCTTGAAGCGTTGCCAAGGCCACCCCCTCTCGAGGTCGATATATATACCCCCTCTCGACCACGATAACTTGGGAGCACCCCCCGGCCCTCTCGCTCGACCAGAACTCTCGAGGACACCCAAACCCTAGAAAAAACGATGCCGATCTCCTACCCCCTCCTGCCGCGCCCCTACCCGACAAACTCTCTCGAGGCCACCCAAATTTCCCAAGTTAAAAGAGCGCTGTCGTCGAGGCCACCCCAAACCCTTGAAGCATTGTCGAGGCCACCCCAAACCCTTGAAGCATTGTCGAGGCCACCCCAAACCCTAGAGAAGCAGCGTCGAGGCCACTAATTAATATGATTCCTTATTGTGATTAGCTAGCTAGTTCTACGTTTGCCACTAATATATCCATTTGTCATGTTTGAATAATAATTGCCATGTTGTAAATATTTGCAGAAACTATGGAGAACCCCCGAGACGAAGCAACAGAAGCGATGTTGGGGGACATAATCGCAAAAAGAAGTGATGCCGTCTTGTCTTATCTCAATGACACCGATGGTATGGAAGGACAGGGTGAAGAAGAAGACTATGCTGATGATGGCTCCGGTGACACAATGCCAGTACAAGGAGACCGTGATGACGGCTCCGGTGACCGAACCGAGTCCGACCAGGTATATATATTAGTTAAGCGTGTGCTGACTAGCTAATTGATGCATTCATTGTTTTTGTATGTACACATATTAATTAACTCTCGTCTTTCTTCTTTTCTCTAGCCCTCCGGATCGAGCACAACTTCGGTAAAGAAACGAGGCCCGAAGAAAAAGTTGCGCTCGGATGAAAGGTTTGAGATCACAGCAATCGCGCGCGATGGCAAGCCGATTGAACCCATTCGGACAAGGGAGGCATTTGGTCCTTAGTGCGGGGTTCTTGTTAGGGACAAGATCCCGATCAGTATCCAGCAATGGTTAAAGCCTAAGAATGAAGACCCTGAGGTGTCTTATTTCTCTGATATGCAGAAAGAAGATCTTTGGACAACGCTTAAGGCAAATTTCACCCTACCGCCAGAGGAGGATCCGGAGAAGCCAGTTAAAGAGCAATTGATCAAGTCTGATGCTCTTAAGTAGATGGCAGAACTATTCAGGAGGTGGAAGAATGAGCTGAAAACAGAGCTTGTCGACAAAAAAAGACACCAGAATTCACCGGAAAGTATGAGAAGATCAGAGATCACTGGCCCGCATTTGTGGCCCACAAGACATCAGAAAAGAGTAAGAAGATGTCAGCGACAAAGAAGAAAAATGTTGCAAAGAAGAAGCATCACCATCGCACGGGGTCAGGTGGCTACCTCAAAGCCCGACCTTTGTGGGATAAGGCTGAGAATGACCTGATTGCTAAGGGGGTCGAACCAGAGACATTGAACTGGCCAGACCGTTGCCGGACTTGGTTCTTCGGGGTTGGCGGAACCTTGGACCCTGTATTAGGGAAGTGCATTTGGACGGAATAGCAACTGCGAATACTCGTCACGAGGCTTTAGGAGTATATCGAGAAAGCGAAGCAAGGAACGTTCGTTCCAAACAGAGAGAAGGACGAGCTCACAATGGCCCTCGGGAATCCTGAGCACCCTGGACGGACACGAGGCACGCCAGGCTCAGTTCTGTGGAAAGCTGGGTTTCCGGACGCAGGGGGTTACAAATGCCAGGAGAGGAGGAAGAAAGTGGAGCATAGCCAATCGCAGCGCTGCATTTAAAGGGTACAAGGGCTAGAGGAACGAGAAGCGATCGCAGCAAACGACCATCAAAGCTTCCCTGGCTACCCCGCCATCTCAGTGGAGAAGCAGCGTGGCTTCCACCGAGCAGACTCAGCAGCTGGAGCATGTCTTCACAGCTCCTGCTAGCTACCCCGTGGATGCTATCACGGAGTCTCAACATTGCCACCTTATGACGCGATGGATGACATTGAAAGTCAAGGCGGTTGTTGGCTCTGTTTTACCTACTGAACCTGGCACAACCTACCACGGCCGGTCGATTCCAGAAGGATATGCTAGGGTGATGGTGGATCAAATAACGAACCGATTTGAGGACCTTGAGCTTGACCACCCTACGGGTGAATGGGAGATTTGGCTGGGTTCTTCTCTGAAGACTCCATGCCTATGGCGGAAGGAGCTCATCAACTTTCCGAACTGGACACCTCCGCCTCCTCCTCCTCCTCCGGTGAGTCAGGGCAGTCCACCTCCTCTCCGCCTCCTCCTCCGGTGAGTGATCAGGGCACTCAGCCTCCTTCTCCGGTGCGTGGCGGCACTACGCCTCCTTCTCCGCCTGCGCCGGCGCGCCCGAGCAGCCAGCCTCCTCCTTCTCCGCCTCGTCAACAAGGGCGGATCAAGAGACCCGCCACCGCTCCGGCTGCTCCGGCGCGTCGTAGTCCTTCTCCTCCGCCTCGTAAGAAAGGAAAGACAGCCGCAACCGCTACTTCTGCTCCGGTGTCTAGCAGTACAGCCAGAGCCGGGAGGCAATACAGATTCGGTCCTTCTCTGAAGACTCCAGAGAAGTTACCATACAAGAGGAGCGTGGAGGAAAACACGAAGATCATGCAAGCCGAAGTGAAGAACTTCTTTGAAGGGGTGAAAGCAAAGAAACATCCACCTCCGGAAGAGAAGATAGATCCGGTAAAAGCGAAGCGTACTCTGGCTGCCCTGAAGAAACCACCAAAGTCTCCGGCGAAAGGCAACTATGAGCGCATTCTTACAAAGTCATTTATCGAGGCGTCGCGGTCGGGAAGTACTGTCAGTGGTCAAAGGTTAGTAGAACGACGAGCTGGGAAAAAAGTTGCCCAGCTCGGCGAACAAGTGAACCAATCGTTCCCCCCGCTCCGGGTGTCTAGCGATATTGTCGCTAATGATCCGAGCGGGATGGTGCCCGGTTATAACAATCTTGAAGATTACCTGCCCGACGATGTACATTATGATTTCTTGGAGGTGGACGAACACAAATACGTGTACGGGAAGCCTCTCGTCAAAGATGAAAGATCTCTATCAATGATGATGCGAAGATTCCATGATTGGTACATGAAAACCTGCAGAGAGTCTGAGGAGAGGAATATTTTGATGCTGAGAGTTAGAGAGGAGCATGACCTCGTTGGAATTGAACTGTTGAATGTTCCATTTGAGGAGTTCTTTGTGTTTTTCAATCTAAAGGCCCTCGATAAATTAATGATCACTTGCTACTGTCTGTAAATAGTACTACTTCTGTCATTAAGTCTCTATATATAGGTCAGCTCTTTCATTGCATGTATTTTTAATTATCCTCACTATATTATGCAGATTGAAGATTGCCGAATTGAAGAAAAGACAAATCGGGATATTGAGTTCATTAACACAAATCTCATAGATGCATATATGGTTGAATTTCAGACCAAAGATACCGAGGCCAAGCTTCTACAATCGTTTGTATTAAATCAAAACAAGGCTTGTGCATATTCGGTTTCCCTTATTAGTGAATGTTATTGTCTTGTGCATATTCGGTTTCCCTTATTAGTCGAGGTTATAGTAATGTAATTGATGAGTTATGCATGCGTACGCAGCTTCCACTATATTCTCCTAGAGATTAAGCTTGAGCAGGGACTAGTAACCGTATTAGACTCGAGACGAAATGATCCCAAAGGAGTATGCGGACATGACTGAAATTCTAGAGAAGTAAGTTAAATCAATCATTATCGCACCATATCGGCAACTTTGTTCATTTCCTGATATCAAGTAATTGTTTTCTTTGTCTGGCAGGGTTTGGAAAAAATTCACCTCAAAAACTCCGGAACCGCTGAAGAAGCTGCAATTTAGACACCCGAAAGTAAGTACTATAGTAGCATGTTCCACGCATCTCCTAGTGATTCAAGCGCAAGTTTCATCAATACCATTTAGCATGCTTGCTAATTATCAGTTTGATTGACCTCTATTTCTTGTAAAGTGGTTGTGGCAAGAATAAGGGAATGATTACTGTGGATACTACATTTGCGAGTCCATCCGCCACACGACCTATGAGCGGGGCTACTCTGACAAACAATATGAAGTGCGTAAATAATAATATTCATAATTTTATTTTATTACCATCATTTGTGTTTAGTTTCATTTATTCATATATATGTATTGACCCCCTTCTTCAAATTAGATATTTCATATGCGGGATGAACTCCTACCACCAGATCGTATGCGAGGAATTCAAGAGGAATTGGCGGCATTCTTTCTTGACCACGTGATCGCAAAAGACGGAGAATACCATGTGGACCCTGATCAGCTCGTTTTTAATTAGGAGATTATATTGTAAGAGATACTTATATTGTATATATGTAGCCAGTAGCATCAGATAGATATACGAGAAGTTGTTCGACCAATCTCTCAGAGGAGAGGTGGTCGATATCACTTCTCTCTATATGCATATGTTCATGACGATCTTCTGTTTCCTTCATTTGCTTACTAGCTAGCATGTCTAGTCCTCTCTATACGTATAATACATAGCGTCGACCAAGTACGGAGATAAGAGAGGACACTTCTCTCTATTAATTAGCTAGCTAACACAATATATGAAACACCTAAATTAACCCCCCAAAACCCCCTCTTAACCCTCCCCCCCTTCAAAAAAAATCCAGGCCCTGAAATGCTGACGTGTGGATGCCTATTGGTTCCGGTTGGTGCCATCAACCGGGACCAAAGGGCATCCTGCCACGTGGAGGCCCATCTGTCCCGGTTTGTGTAAGAACCGGGACTAAAGGTCAAGGGCATTAGTACCGACACTTTAGTCCTGGTTCAAAAAACGGGACAAATGGCCCTTACGAACCGGGACAATAGACCCTTTTTCTACTAATGTATGTATATGCTACCACCTCTACAGCAATAATTCGTTACAACTTGGCAAGAAAGCAAAAAATAGAGCAAGCACTTTGATTTTTCAAGCAATTCGTCGTCAAACAAATCTTGAGCTTGCCATCTTTCTCCAACGTATGTACACAACACAGCACCAACTAAACCACCTACCTCTCCAGATCATGTTTATTATAGCTAGCTACATGTACAGAAATAACACTAATAAAACCGGACCATTCCACTGGAAGAGCAAGCACCGCGGGGTTCGAATGCCCGCCCCGCCGTATTGGAATCGCTGGAGAACCATCTGTCTGTCTGCCGCCGGTACGCTGCTATAGTGCTGGTGGTCTTCCACCGCAGCACCTCCTCAGGAGGCAAGGATGCCAGGGGAGGTCGTGTCGCACCTCCAACATCTCCCCTGGATGACCGGATTCTCTGGCACTTGATCATGTGCCTAAGATCAAAAGCTTTCTTGTGCCGCTCATAAGACGCCTACATTATAACATAGCATGTATAAGAACCATAGTTCAATCTGGCTATGGAGCAAACATAGAGCAAAAGATAAATTAAACATCAACCACACAAAACAGGCCTAGAAATGCTCGTGTGACCTGTGACTTGCCGTCGATTTTGTTTTGTGAAGCCAAAACAAACCTATAAGGAGCCTCTGGTACATGTCCTGTCCTTCAGGCTGTGTTCCCAAAGGAGGAAGTGTATTTTTATGTAAATTTTGATTAATTTTATGCAAAATCCTAATATTACCGGCTTCCATTTTGTCTTTTGATTTTATTTCTAATCATGGAGTATAAAGTCACTTCCAGCAATTACTTCTAGAATATGAGTTGGAAGGCAATGGATCTAGTTGGGTGATAAAATGGATTTATTGCCGAAATCGATGATCAATATTTTACCATGCTTACCAAATCAAACCTACAACACAACCACCAAATTAGAACATGATGAACAGAAAGTCCCACTAGAGTAGAGCATGGGACATTTTAAAATACAATGTAACAGGGAGACAATTCCCAACCTCTTCAGACCAAACTTACATGATCTATCCAAGTTGAATCACACTTCCTTTGGTTTAAACTTCTTTATAAATTCATAGTCTGAATCTGAAAGGGACAACTACACACGGTGTTCAAGGTGAACTCGACAAAGCATGCAACATTATCTGCATAACATCAAGAAATGTAGAATTACTTAATTAAGCCCAACAAATGCAGCTCATGTAACAAACTATGCTGAAAAGGGAAAACAGATGTAAGCCAAGTTGAAACTAATTTGTAATAGGTTTGTGCTTGCACACTGTGCCACACACGTAAATACAGTCACCACAAAATACAGAAAGGCTTCAGGACGCAACTGATACAAAATCAAAGTCCAGTTTTACATAATCTAGAGTAAATGTCTCAAAGATAGATATACTCTTGCAACACTACCAGAAATCACCCTTTTAGAAGCATTTCCAATAGAAAACACATCTATCACAAAAACCAAAGAGTTTTGACAAAGCCATTTCAAGGAATTACACGTCTTATCCATAATGATGCGGAAATTTAATTTTAGCCAAAGCCAATGGATGTGACATATGGCTATGGGATCCACTTTCATAACTGAAGGCTATATGACTGCTCCCTTAGCATTACCTGTTTTTCTTCGATTGACAAGGCTGCATCATCTTTAAAGTCACTAGGATATTTTGGTGCTTCTTTGGAACCAGCTGCTGGCACCCACATTTCCTGGCAAGTGGGAAAAAAGTACAGTGAAGATCCTACCCATTGACTTATACATAATATACTTAGATTGTTGAACTATAATTTAAAAAATTGTAGACAGCCCAGCCAGAGAACAACATAATATTTGTGATTACTTATTACTCCGTCCCATAATGTAAGACGTTTTTTGACACTGGTGGTTTTTTGACACTACACTAGTGTTAAAAAAGTCTTACATTATGGGACGGAGGGAGTACAAAATAGAGTGAATAAAACATGCTCTCAGGATCTATCTGCTTTACCAACCAAGTTGCTGCACTTACACATTTGATGTAGACATGGAACTTAATGGTCTAAAATGTACATCATTTTTGGAAACCATCTTTCAAAGTGACGGGGAGCTTCTGCTACATGACCCTTGAGGCCGTGTCGCTCTTACTAAGCCCTTACTCTTTTTATTTTATTCTTAATCATTGCACAGGCTAAGGACAGTAGGTGCCTTCTTGGAGTAATAAAGTCACTTCCTACAATAACTTCTAAAATAGGAGTTGGAAGGCAATGGATCTATCTGAGTGATAAAAGAATTCTGTTGAATACAGCCTCCAAAGTAGCTTTGCACAGGAAATTAAACTTCATATCGTTTCTTCAAAATCATGGTAGGAACTCTTACTATGAACGTATCGTATTTAATACAAAGGACTCCTTCTATGTCTGATATATGTGATTATTACTCCAACTAATGCCAAAAAAGACATATTTTTATCAATTTGAGCCAACCTCTTGGATGCCTGACCATTTGCTACTCATGAGGATCAATATAACACATGAAAGTTGGGCACTGCAGTATGTCAAAAAAGGTTACTTTGGCTTGTATATAGCAATAAAATTAGATACAAAGTTGTATAAGGCTGCACCAAAAAAGAAAAGGCATTCCTACTGCTGGGCGAGGAGATGAAGAAATTTGATTCAGCACAAACAATCAGAGGCCTTTGGAAATTGACACCTAGAAAGCCTTTGATATGTGCAAGCAATCGAATCAAAACATCCATTCATAAACACAGAGAGAAGCCCAAGATACAAGCAAAAAATGCAGCTTTCGAAAATGGTAGTCATCTGGTCAACTAGGTGTCACGTCATGTGTTTGCTAATTGCAAGTTTGCAACTACGAGCAGTCCTCTGGTCAATTATAACGACAGTAGAATTTTCAATGAGTAGCCTGTACTAAAATGTTGAATCAAGCATGGTAAGGAAGACATTATTTTATTTCGCAGAAGAAAGGCATATTTGTACTATCCATTATTCAAGTGTTCAAATGCTTCATTGTGCTTTAATGATGCAGTGGCTTGGCAAGAACTAGACACCAAGCTAATTTTTTCTCCTTTGATCATTACCCACAAGCAGACATTTGAGTTAGTGCGATTGAGAAAGCTGATAACTTGGGCTAAAAAAACCCAGATAATTTCATGCTTAGGTAATCACAACAAACATTGTAACATAGTCGTAGCTCAATGGCCATTTGCTCAGAGCAAGGGCGAAGAACCAAAGGAGGAAGAGGAGCTCACTTGTGCAAGTTGTAGCAGAGGCAGGACATCGCGACCAAACTCGCAGGCGTCACACGATGACAGGGAGGCGAGCTAGACGAGGCCAAGGCCAACAAACAAGTTTTTGTTTTGCTCATCACAGAAGGCAGCACCAGTCCCGTCCACCTTCGCCATCATCTTGGATTATGATGGGGCCCACCCTTGGGTTGGCCCAGTGCTTGGCCAAGTTGCTCACCGATCACTGGGGCAAATATAACAGCATTTTTCCAACAAAGACTCAGCAGCTGGTTGCAACAATAGCAGAGAGGAGCGAAAAAATGTAGTATCTATCGTGCATCAGCTCATCTGCACAATTTAATGAGTAAAGAAGAAAAATGAAATGGTGGTTCACTCCTAACACATTCATGTATTTAAACAATTAAGTTAATGAACACAATTCGCCTAAGCATTATAAGATGCTACAGCAAAACTACTACCCTGAGCTGACATGGAAAACAAGTAAACTCTATCAGCACTAGCAAAACTATGATTTGTCAAGTATTGGGCAAAGCACGAACAGATTGACAGTGAATGGAAGCAAAGTTAGGGGTGGAGTGTGTTCATGATCCTTGCATGATCTCTGGGGTAGCGCTGCTGGAGATTGCAAGGCGAGGAGATGAACATATTTGATTTGGCACAAACATGGAGCTCAAAAGGCCTTCGAATAATTACACGCTCAAAAGGTAATAATGAATTTGAAAACTGAGGCAGGAGAGGCCAAACTCAGTCAGATCTGATCTTATGCTGCTTGCATCACAAAATCCAACCAAAACATTTTGAAGATCTACATGAACATTAAGAACTAGGAGAAATAATATCAAGAGACTTTGTATGAGCTAGTACTGCCAGTGGGTGGGTGGGCGTGTGAATTTAAACACTCATGATCATCCTAACCAGGGTTCTCTCCAACTCGTGATCGGACATGGTTTCCTACTAACCATCGAGCAAAACAAAATGCTTCTTTGACATACATTAGAAAAACAGAATGCAATAAGAATGCCAACTATCGTTCTGATCATCGTACACAGACCAGTTTTGCTCTTTTTAACAGCTGTTTCCATTTCTTTTTTGATTTTTTAAACATGCAAATATTAAAAAAATAAAAAATTAGGTGACAATTTAAAAACTATTTGCCTGTTTAAATAAATGGAACACATATCTTTTGGAGAAGGAGAAGGAAATATTTGCCTGTTTAAACAAAACAATTGTATCTATGCATGGTTTGAGCAGATGGAGGCCAATCTGCAGCTCCACTGGATCCTCTTACTTACATGAACGAGCCGAACTTTACTCGCGACCCGGCGCCGGCCACCATGTTGCCAGAGAGGGAGGGCCTCGACACCGGTCCACCCGGCCGGGTCCGCCACCGGACGACCACGATGCGTCCGGACCGCTAGGCGCATGAGCTCGGTCTTGGTCGCTGACTTGATGGTGCGCTCCCCCGCCGACTGACTTGGCCCGGCCACCCCAGGGGCGCGGCCCAGTTTCACCCACTCCGCCAGGACGATGGACATCGACACCGGCCCACCCGGCCGGGTCCGCCACCAGACGATCCCGACGCATCCGGACCGCTGGGCGCAGAGCTCCGTTGTGCCGACGATACGACCAAGGCCAGGTCATCGCTACCTGGACCCCGGGACTCTGGATGGCGCGGCGTCTCCATCGCCGACCTGGTCGGCCCAACCCCCTCTGCCATCACCGGCTCTGGGACTTGCGACGTGGTCACCTCCAGCGCCCCCACACTGGAAGAACGGGCCGACTCCTATTGCCGCTCCGCGCCCAGTTTCACCCATTCTACCAGGACGAAGAACGGGTCGGCTCCTGTTGCCACTCCGCGGTTTGGGCGAAGGCCACGCCTTGAGCTCGGTCTTGCTCGCCGACACGTTGGTCCGCTCCCCGCCGACTGGCTTGGCCCGGCCACCCCAGGGGCCCGGCCCAGTTTCACCCACTCCGCCAGGACGATGGACATAACCACCGGACCACCCGGCCGGATCTACCACCGGACAACCCCGACTCGCTCGGACTGCTGGGCGCAGAGCTCTGTTGTGCCGATGATACGACCAAGGCCAGGCCATCGCTACCCGGACCCCGGGGCTTGGGACGACGCGGCGTCTCCTCCGCTGAGCTGGTCAGCCCGACCCCCTGCCATCACCGGCTCCGGGACCTGCGGCGCGGTCACCTCCTTTTGTTCACATCTCATCGCATGATTTTGAAAATTTATTGACAAATGCAAGAAAATATACCATTTTCTAAATTTATTCACAAATTAAGATAATGTTCACATTTTTGAAACAATATCATGGTTGTCAAAAAAAATTGGTAATTCAAAGAACGTTTTAAATAATTCAAAAATATTTTTGTCTATTTGCAAATTTGAACAACTTTTTATATTGTGAACATTTTTTAAGCATTTTCTTTTGAATCGGAACAATTTTTTTGAATAATATTTATGATGTGAACATTTTTTCGAAATTGGTTGTTTTTTTAAGTTGAATGACATATTTTGAATTGCACGAACATATTTTTGGTCAACAAACTTAAAATTCCATTACCAGCACCTACATACGAGTATCTCATGTCAGATTTAATACATTTCAATGAGCGAAGGACCATACATAATTTGGGATGTGCGTAGCAACATCGCGACAAAGTTACTTTTTTATATGACATCGAATCTTCATCTGTAGTGATTCGGGATTGCTCCGTCTCTAGATGCTTGGCCTACGTATGAATCGCCGACAGAGTTAAAACACAAATTAAAAATGGTCATACAAAACGTCTCCTCGCAAGTCATTCTGCTGAGATTCCACACGATCCATTCGGTCAGTGGAACCGCCGCAAGGCAGTTGCCAACAACAGTACTTCTCATCCCCCGCACTTCCTCTCTCATAATGCCATACCAGAACCGCGGTGCTATCCCTTCCATTCCCGCTCTCTCTCTGTCCCTGAGTCATGGTTGCACCGGAGCACCAGGGTGAACCGCTGCAAGGCTTGCTAGCAATGCAGGACGATGGCCTCAGGGATACAATGGCGCGCGTCGACCTGCTGGACCGCATTCGAGTTTCTAGAACCCACGGCAGACTTGGCCAGGACGTGCATCGAGTTAATCCGAAGGTGGACAACCTGCTGGGCTTGCCCGCCGTCCTTGAAAATGGTGTTTTCTGGGAGAACGGCCCTGGACACAGGTGTGTGCTGACTCCGACGGACTGGCAAGCCGTGACGGCGAGGATCCTGTACGAACCACCTCCTGAAAAGTCTTATGTCTGCCAGGTTTGTGCCCATCCAGCAATCATCTTCTCCTGCAACATCATCTTTTAGAATGCATCCGCAAGCAACTAGTTCAATGTAGTGTTGTTTGGAAGCGAACGACGATTACGTGGCCTTCGCCGATGTACAAGGCGACATTCAACTGCACAATGTGTACATTTGTCACAACGTTCGCCTTCCCCCCCCCTTTCTGCCCAAGGATTCGAACCGGTGAACCAAACCGGCGGGATGTAGGATTTCATGTACAACAATGTCAGGCTGGACCTGCTCAAGGTAGTCATCGCCCATCCGCCGGCAAGAAGATCTACATGGACTACATCGTCATTGTTGTCTTCGACAAAGCAATAGCCGTCAACACAGGTTTCAATCCTGGTGCGGATCAGTAGCAAATAATGTCTCCGACTGTTTTGGCACCGAACTACTATGAGAATGCAGTCTGCATTGCTGGCCGAATTTGGTCCGTCACGACAGGTGGTACTTGCTTTGTGTGGGATCATTCAACCTACGGTATGTACAAGAAAACTAGAGCATCTCAATAAACTATCTTTCTATGATTTGGGTTGCATGATTGCTATGGCTCGCAGTCCACTGACGGTAATCTCATTTGGTTTAAACGCCAGGAACACTGGCTCCACCAAGGTTCCTACAGGCCCCACTCCTGCAGGACGAATCACAGCTCAAATTCTGGAACCTAGTGCCAGACACGAGTGATAACCCGGACAACATGTATCTTGTGTGCTCGGGCGGTGACGTGACAGGGCAGGAGCAGAGCGTCGACCATGAAGATCGAATCGTGCGTTCCTACCCAACGCTCAGTTGCCAGGTGCTCCGCTTCGACGGACTGGGCCAACATTTTGAAGGCGCAGTGGCCAACATCGACCTCGGTTCACGCTCTCTCTTTGTAGGCCAAAGCTATCCCCTGATGATGAAGATGCCACCTTCTGATCAAGACGGCAACGGGCTACCGTTCCTGAAGTGACGATGCGTTTTCACAGCGCAACGTCGCACTTCCTGCTACAATGGTCCCCTCCCTGACGTGTGTCAGTACAGCCTTGATGGTAGTCCGACGTTGGGCGTCTTCCTAAAGAGCGCGGAGTTTGACCACCCAGTGTGGCTGGTGCCGTCTCTTCATAACGCGACGGACTGGCATGAGCAGCAGGGGGAGTGAAGAAGAGGCTACCGTGGCCTAATGGACAATTTGGTGCGCCGTGTTAGTTTATGCAGCAAGATTTGAACCCATATATGAGTTCAGTTAGTTTCGGAAACTTATTTATGCAGCAGCATGTCATTGTGTGTGGTTTCTAAACTTATGTATGCGTCACTATGTGTGGTTTCTGAACTTATGTATGCATGCTACTATGAGAACAAACATCCAGAAACTATGGTTAGATAAATATCATAGATAGATGATAGATAGATAGCATGCATACATCATTTCAAAAACCACACATACTGACGCATACATCAATTCAGAAACCACACAGTGACATGTTGTTGCATAAATAAGTTTTAGAAACTAACTGAGCCCATATATGGGTTCAAATCTTGCTGCAAAAACTAACAGGGCGCGCAAAATTGTCCATGCGGCCATGGTAGCCTCTTCTTTACTCCCCCTGGTGCTCATGCCAGTCCGCCGTGTTACGAAGAGACGGCACCAGCCACACTAGGTGGTCAAACCCCGCGCTCTTCAGGAAGACGCCCAACGTTGAACTACCGTCAAGGCTGTATCGGCACATGTCAGGGAGGGGACCATTGTAGCAGGAAGTGCGACGTCGCGCTGTGAAAACGCATCCTCGCTTCAGGAAGGGTAGCCTGTTGCCGTCTTGATCAGAAGGTGGCATCTCCATTATCAAGGGATAGCTTTGGCCTACAAAGAGAGAGAGCGAACCGAGGTCGATGTTGGACACCACGCCTTCAAAATGTTGGCTCAGTCCGTCGAAGCGGAGCACCTGGCAACTAAGCGTTGCGTAAGGACGCACGATTCGATCTTCATGGTTGACGCCTGCTCCTTCCCTGTCACGTCGCCGCCCGAGCGCACAAGATACATGTTGTTTGGGTGATCACTTGTGTCTGGCACCAGGTTCCAGAATTTGAGCTGCGGTTCGTCCTGCAGGAGCGAGGCTTGTAAGAACCTTGGTGGAGCCAGCGTTCACGGCGTTTAAACCAAACGAGATTACCGTCAGTGGACTGCGAGCCATAGCAATCGGGCAACACAGATTACAGAAAGATAGTTTATTGAGATGCTCTGGTTTTCATGTACGTACCGTAGGTTGAAGGATCCCACACAAAGTAAGTACCGCCTGTGATGACGACGCAAATTCAGGCAGCAACATAGACTGCATCTTCATAGTAGTGCGTGCCAAAACAGCCGAAGACATTATTTGCCACTGATCTGCACTAGGATTGAAACCTGTGTTGACGGCGATTGCTTTGTCGAAGACAGCAATGACGATATAGTCCGTGTACCCAAATCTTCTCGCCGGCAGATGAGCGATGACTACCTTGAGCAGGTCCAACCTAACATTGTTGTACATGAAATCCAGCATCCCTCCGGTTTGGTTCACCGGTTCGAATCCTTGGGCAAAAAGGAGGGGAAGGCGAATGTTGTGACAACTGTACACATTGTGCAGGTGAATGTCGCCTTGTACATCGGCGAAGGCCACCCAATCGCCGTTCGCTCCCAAACAACCCTACAATGTATGTAGTGGAAACAAGCGAATGAACTAGTTGCTTGCGAATGCATCCTAAAAGATGATGTTGCGGGAGAAGATAATTGCTGGATGGGCGCAAACCTGGCGGACGTAAGACTTTTCAGAAAGAGATTCGTACAGGATCCTTGACGTCACGGCTTGCCAGTCCATCGGAGTCTGCACATACCTGTGTCCAGGGCTGTTCTCCCAGAAAACATCATTTTCAAGGACGGCGGACAAGTCCAGCAGGTTGTCCACCTCTGGATTAACTCGACCCACGTCCTGGCCAAGTCTGCCGTGGGTTCCAGAAACTCGAATGCGGTCCAGCAGATCGACGCGCGCCATCGTATCCCTGAGGCCGTCGTCCTGCATCGCCAGCAAGCCTTGCAGGAGTTCACCGTGGGGCTCCGGCGCAGCCATGGCTTAGGGATAGAGAGAGAGCGGGAGTGGAAGGGATAGCATCGCGGTTCTAGTATGGCATTGTGAGAGAGGAAGTGCGGGGGATGAGAAGTAGTGTTGTTGACAACTGCCTTGCAGCAGTTCCACTGACCGAATGGATTGTGTGGAGTCTCAGCGGCCGCTGAAGCGCGCCAATGACTTGCGAGGAGCTGTTTTCGATGGCGCTTATTGAGGAGAAGACCAGAAGACGTTTTTAGGCACATGTTCTTTTTAACTTCAATATTTATTTATTATAAGTGGAGCCTCTAGAAAAGTATATACATCATCCATGAGTTGCTCAAAGCATAACTAGTCTGATTCTTCCAACCAAGGACAAAATTTTGACAAGTCGAGAGAATCTTTGCTAGACATTTTGGCAGCATAACAAGTGGGAAGAAACACATGCAGAAGGACACTACAATCGCTGCACGGCAATGTCTATCGTTTCATATTTCACATGGAAGTTTAAACTGCATGGTTTTCTTAGTAAATCATATGTCCAAGTTCATGACACCAAAAATAGAGTTCTTTGATGATTTTTTAGTCGCACGGCATGCTAGCAACAAAACTAGAGGGTTAAGATCAAGTGGAGATAAAAAGACAACAAGGTCAAGGTCCTAGTCAATATCTAGCTATTAGTGTGCAGCAAAAGAACGAACAAATTTTCAGGTGGAAGATTGACTCAAATTTTAATAGGACTCAAGCCCACAATCATAGTAACTAAATCCATAGCAATGGTAAACAGTTGCTATGGATTCAATTAACCAGTCAATATATGATCAGCATGCAAGTCTTATTCTCTAAGCATACAACTCAAGTTTCACCAGCATTGAACAACATCAAAGTTCAAAATTCTCGAGCCTCTAAAGTATAAGACAAATTCCATCCGCCCGTCTTATTGCCCTCCGGTTACCTAAAGTGATTAAATGGACATGACTAAATGGAAACAAAGAACAGATTAATTGGAGTGCTAAAATCTCAAACCCCTTAACTAGCTAGCGACGTTCTGAATTTCACAAGGGTTTTTATCTAGAGTTGTAGTGTGTTTCACTATTTTAATTCTCTGCAAATGCTAAATGTTTTCCTCTTAGATGGTCAAACCAAAGTTATCTTGTACAAAGAGCAACACAGGAGCATGCAGAATCAAATTAATAGTAGGCAGTATGACAGTGATTGTACAGACTTCAAAGATGAAACACCTTGCTACAAGCCACCATGTTGGGATTTAAAACTGAGGCTAGAGCCGCAACATAACACATGGTCCCTCTGTATTGTAGCTCCCAGTTAATCAGTAATAGAACTCAGTCTTTACCACGGTGCATCAAGTTCAGGTACTATTCTATTCGACATATTTCTGGTCAACAATACCAAAGATTTCAGAACTGGTTCCACATATGGAACTGGGCATACCCATAGGATTTCAGTAAACTGTACAAAGGTGTAAAATGTTTTACTATCACGAGTCCTAATTAATGACATTTATTGACCATTAGGCTCTCTAGTTCCTGTTTCAACAAGTTCTAGTATTTACCAGGGGCAAATTAACTAAACGGTACGGATGTTTAAAATGTTCTAGTATGAACAGTCTTATACTCCTATTAATTAATTATTCTTGTGTAGTCCCTGATTCAAACATGTGCCTTGTTGTGTACATGTGCCTAAGAATAGCCATTGTTACATGTGTTCAAGTCTCAGAAGAAAAGACAAACAAGTGTACATAATGGCCACACGAGAGTAGAGACTCAGGGACTAGCTTATATACTAGCCACTCTTCTATGATGCTACCTAAGAAAGCATATGTTGACATGCACAAATAATTAAGTCAAATAATCAAAGGGGGAACCACACGGAGGGAAACTATTGCACTGTAATGGTTGGATAATAAAATGGAGATGGGCTCGTCCTTTTAAAACTATAAAGTTGCCATATCTCACTTCATATTCCCTAAGATGGCATCTCGTTCACATCGAGGAAGAATTAAGTCGGATAATCAGAGCGGGGAAAACACCAAGGCCAAACGTCGAGATTGAATAGCTAAATTGACAGATCATGCATGGTTTCTTTTCCACTAAAAAATTACTAATCGATCATGGTGGAAGCAGCAGGTTATATCCTGCCACTTCCAAGAATGTGTAACAGCTAGTGGTCCATGTTGAGCACACCCGAATTCACAACGCTTCAGAGGGCATAAATTAGTTCAATGACAACTGAACACCCGATGTAAAGTTTTGCCTCTTGTGTACTACATACATCCAGTGAGCTGTGCCCATATCACGCCACCATATATAAGAGAGATGAATGTAGCGGTCGATGTGAAGGATCTTCTGGTCGGTGCAAAGGATATGCACGTGTACTGCAGGCTGGGCAGGAACACCTAATTTTCTGTCGATGCAAACACTCCTTGCCAAACTTAACAATGTTAAACTGTTATACACTTGGCGCACCTACTGTTCCTACATCGGAGGGCCAACGTAAGGCTACCTAATTTGTCCCAACATAGGATCACAATGGTGTTGGCCCTGCCACGACGGGGAGTATTTTTCCACGATAACGGCGACACAAAGTTGGCTTGATTTCTCGAACAGACACGTATAGACACTACTCGAATTTTCACGTATGCCGGGTGTAATGCTCTTCTTCGAGTGCTAAAACACGGACACTTCGCCGAGTGTAGAGCTAGCCCCCCACCCGATCGATGCTCCTGGGCATGGATGTATCCTAGTGGTACATACGTATAGGAGCACTTCTAGCCGACCTTTGATCCGATGTATTGATCTGGTACTCTTTATTACAACGTAAGTATGCATTAATCTCTAACAAATGGTGCTTTAACAAAATTGCAGGGGATTCAATCTGGAATTGACGCAGCTTATGCCTGCCAAATTTCGAACGAGTGCCCAAACAGCACCTCCCGCTCCACTCCACTCACAGGATTTGATGGGAATGACAGATTTGATGTACCTGTGCTTGAGTGTTGGGTGGTGGCTGATCTTGGTGTCCTTCTTCTCCTACTGCGACGAACCCGTCAGCAGGAGGCCCTTCTCCTCCTACTACGACGAACACATCTGCGGAGAGGAACCGCGTCGTCGGGCGAGAAAGGCAACCCGGCTCTCCCGGCTTCAGGTCGAGGAAGCTTGGGGACGAGGGGGGGTGGTGAGCGTGGCGGCCATGGCGAGCTCGATCTGCAGCCTAGGTCGGAGAGAGCGTGGGAGGCCGGCGAGGGCGGTTGAAGGCGGCGGTGGAGGCGGAGGCGGCGTGGGAGGCAGAGAGGAGGTGAATCTGCGTGAGGAGAGGACGTCGCCGTCGATGGTGGCGCGGGATGGGGCACACAGTGGGTGGAGGATCTGGGCCAGGAGATAGGGGCTGCAGGCGGCGCTTGATTGATTCCGGTGGATGCGGCGGCGGTGCGTCCAGTCCAGCAGATGGAGGAGACGAGAGGAGAGTTTGCGGCGGGGTAGGGATTTGTGGATGCGGCGTGCGTTGGTTTGGCCGGCGATTTCTCTTCCTTTTTCTCTCTCTTTTTGTTTTACTATAATTTCTTTTTGCTGCTTGTGATTGGGGGATCCGGCTTGCCTGCTCTCTCCCCATGCTCCCATTCGTGCTCCCACCTCATCCTACGGGTCTTTTTTCCTTTTTCCTTTCTAATCTAATCATCTCCCCCTTGATTTTAAGGGGGTGGGGCCGGGCCTTATTTTATTCCAATCAAATCTAGCCACGTATGCGGGAGCACGCGAGGGGAGCAGGCAAGTCTCGTCCGTGATGGGGTGGTTGCTTCACTCTGATCGGTCTTCGGGCACCTCCCACGGATCGCTTCGCATCCACTCGCTTCTACAACCGTCCATCGTGAAGACCGATCAACATCTGGTTCCCACTCCCAATGGTACCACTCGTTTGATTACTCTTCCCCTGGTTAGTACTTCCATTTGGCATTCCACTGATCACTTTGATTACTTGCCATCCACTTAGATTCAACGGCCCGTAGGTCACGCCCCCGTCTACAATTATAATACACAAAACTTGTCAAAGTTTTTTCCGTCCACCCCAATTCGTCAATGAGGCCTAGATCCGAGTAAGTTTCTTGGTTCGGGGCCTAGCAACCCACGCCCCATGCATGCTTTCGGCCGACTTCCGCGATGCCGTCATGTTGGGAGTCGGTCATGTCGCCCCTGTTGCCGGCAAGCACACGATCGTGACAGGTGGCGTTGTTGGATTAGCCACAACACCCGCATCGACGCAAACCCTGCTCCTAGCTAGGGGTTTCACGAGAGGGAGGGGGCGGGCATTTTAAATACGTCTTTTTCTGTATATGGTTCGGATTCAACAACACCCTTCTTACTTGCTTTAAAAGAAATTTGCGGGTTGCTTTAAATTATTTTCATGTTGTTGGTTGGATAATGATCAATATTTCAATCAAGTTTGTTGGAGGACCCGACGATGAGTTTGTTTGAGTTGCTAACCAATCAGAAGCCTGTGAGATTGATTCACACTCATTCGAAGTGGCAAGGCGGTTGAATCGACGAGGACAATCGATGGATCTCAAGAAAGTTAGCGGAAAGGCTTGTGGCTTCCAAAGCAGAGGCATGTGTTTTGCCATGAGCTCACATGATGACAACACGCCGATGCGGTCGATAAGCATGAGATGAGTGACCCACCATAGTTGGCGCTCATTCCCTAGAGTTGTGCTAGCGCTACCTGCAGTATCAAAGCCACGATAGAATGTTAGAAGTTCACTTTTAAACAGAACGAGTTGACTTTAAAGTTTGAAGAGCTGCGGAACACTTGTTATGTAAGTGGTTTCATAATAGCTATAACTTTTATGCGGCTTCATCGCCATTCACACATGTCCTTCTATGTTCAAACTCATCGTCAACTCTCTCTAGGGGCAGATAAAACAATATTTGCTAGCTAGGGGCATATAAGGTGTTTTTCTTTTGGAGATACAAAAGCAAGAGATCTTTTAACCTCCACCATTCTCTCTTGCAAATTATCCATGCATTTAATCTTCACCTTGGATTTTGGCAAATTTTTAAACATTGTGACTGAAAAGGTTTGATTTATGAGTTCGTTTGGATTCTTTACCTTTGGTAGCTTGTTGGCTGCCGTCGACCGGATCGACCCAAGAAGAGAAAATAAAAAAGAAAATGGGCGAGGAGGATGGATTGCAGCGTAGTGTAGAGCTGCTCATCTGTAGTCGATGGTGAAATATATATGTAGCGAATCGCACGATGCTTAATTAATTACCGTCGTAGTTAGCTTAGCTTAGCTTAGATCGGTTGATGCATGCATGAGGATTGAGGAGACGTCGTAGTAGTACAGTAACAATCAAGTTGATTAGTAGCATGTACGTACGCATGGATGCATGCATGTGCGTTTGAATGCACGTACATGGAGTGCCAATCTAGTTTTCCTTTTAAGATCTTTTGTAATACATATATAAGTATGTATTGTAGATACATGACAAACATTCAACTGAATGTGTTAGAGATCTTATTATTGTTGTACGTGCTCCCTTCATTTTCTTTTTAATTAGTCAGCCACCTCATCTGGCACCTCCATTTCCGCCTCTGCCACGGCTGCCTCCTTCGGAAAGGCAAGTGGCACGCATCTCCCGCGGGGTTACCGGCTGACGCTCAGGCATGAAAAATTTATAATATGTGATGATCTTCTGCCGACGGCCCCACGAGTTTTCATGTGTGTGTGGGACCCTCCTGTTGGCCTGGCATGGCGGATGCGTGCCGGCATCTCCATATTCGTCCCACATGCATATGGGCTGAATATGCAGGGCCCCACATATTCGGCACATTTTGGAAGGTCCGCTTTGGTGTCATTTTTCAGGCTGGTGACTGTGGGCCTAGGCGGTAGGGAGAAGTTTGGTGCATGTGAAATGGCAACAGGGAGCACGCACGGGCGAAGGAAGAGCATGTTGGTCACGGCTACTTTGACTTTGCTTGGCGCTGCTGCGGCGGGCCCGATGGGCGGATCCGGCGCGCGGGGGCTATTTGGGGCCTGCTCGTGCTCGGCTGTTTGGCCAGGTGACGCGACGAGCGCACCGTCGCCTGGACGAGATGTTTGTTGTCGGCGAGGGCACAGGCCTGCACCACTTTGGAGATGTCCAGAATAGTTTGGGATAGATTATTTTGATGCGCCGTGTTGGAGATGCCCTTTGAATCTTGACAAGTTTTTTGTGCACTTTTGAGCTATTATTTAAATCGGGGCCAGGTGACGTGACGGAGTTTCTTTGGCCTTTTTTTATAAATAAAAAAATGATGAGGGTAGGATGTTTTTTTCGGTTGATTGAGGGAGTGGGGGCCAAAGTCAGTGAGTGGCTGCATCAAATAGAATAGGATCGAACAAAAAGAGAGACAATTGCACAGCAATGCACTGCACGAAGAAAAAAAAATACGGTACGGTCGCTCACGAAGACTGACAGACTCGGTCGCAGAAAACGATGCAAGCAAAAAAAGGAAGGAACTGAAAAAAAGAAAAGGCGTGCGTTTAGGTGGATCGAAAAAGTCAAACATCATCCTTAATTTTTGCGTGCGTGCAGTTAGTTTTCTTGTTTGTTTTGCGAGCACGCGACGCCAAGGAAGGAAGGAAGTTTGTGTGTCTTTCAAGGAGTACTTTTGGCTGGCGTTTGGTGTGGCGACCACGACATCTTCTCCTGTGTTGTTCTGTGATTTAACCCGGTTTCTCCAACTCTCTGATTTGGTGGTGGTGGATTGCAAGCTTGTTCTGCTTGGGGTGATGCTCCAGCCGATGCTGCTTCAACGACTGTTAGATCTCGTCTCATGGGGCGAGTGGCTATTGCGGTCTTCAAAGCCTTGTATGGCGAGGGCATTTGCAGGTATTGCTTTTCTTTGCTGTTGGTTCAGTGCAATTTTCAATCACCGGCGGGCAGCGTACAATCAGAGGAAGAAGAAGACTAGTATGCTTTTTATTGTAATTTTATTTTTTACTGGTCGTTCTACGTCCAGTTGTCTATCCTTTGTACTGGCCTTTGTTTTCCTCGATGATAATCAGATTTAAGATGCACTTTGGGTGTCTTTATTTAAAAAAAAAGGAAGGAAGGAAGAACCGTCAAAAAAAGAACGAACGAAGGAAGGAATGAAGGAAAAGGGAAGTTCCAGATTTCACGGAACGGACGCCGCCGCGTATCGTGGCGTGGGAAGGAAGGAAGTAGGGACGCGCTTCACCTCATGCATGCGTCTGCCTGCTTCCCGGGGCAAGAATTACCTTTCCACCATCTTCTTCCTTCACTCATCCATCCATCGTGTCTGTGCATGCAGGCCTCTCGATCACCAGCGTGATCGATCGAGGAACTCAGGTGACGACCGACGAGATGCTCTCGCGCCTTGCGGCGAGTTCGCTCCCGCGCTTCAGCTGCGTTTCCAAGCGTCTGAACCCGACCAATCGTCTCAGTTCGCTCAACGTCGTCGGCCACCCCCACCCCGACCACCGTGAAAAGCGTGTCGCGGCGAATTCGCTCGGGCGCTTCAGGAGCGTCTCCAAGCGCTGCCTCAGCGCCGTCAGCCACCCCGACCACCGCGAAGAGCTCCCCCAAGAGTCCCAACCACTGGCCGGCTTCTTCTACAACAGCACGAGCGAGAACCGCTTCCCGGAATCAGCTCTCCACTTCGTCAATGCCTCGGGGGAGGGCCGATCCTTGATCCACCCCTCTTTTGCCTTCCTGCCCAGCCGCCGGCGCCTCCGTCTCTGGGACAGCTGCAACGGCCTCCTCCTCTGCCGTTTGTACGACACCTCCACACGGGGCGGCCGATACGTCGTGTGCAATCCCGCCACGGAGCAGTGGGTGGTTTTACCTGAGCACGGCCAGGCAGGCAAGGTAGGCACGGCGCGTTTGGGATTTGATCCGGCCGTGTCTTCACACTTCCATGTGTTCGTGTTGCTGGTCGATGCTAAAGGCCGCCACATCACCGGAGTTGATGTGTACTCATCGGAGACTGGCAGATGGATTCATAGGGAGAAGGGATGGGACAACAAAGTCAGCCTGGCCGATCCTCGGTCAGCAACCGTCTTTCTTAACGGGTATCTGTATTTCCGCACTGTTTGCGATCAATGGCGCTTTTATATCGCCGCGGTGGACACCAAGGGAGAATCATGGTCGAGCTTCGATACCCCTTGCGGTCTATTTAGTGGTTATTCGAATCTTGGTTTGATTCAACAGTCACTGGGCCGCTTGCATTATGTCAGCTTGAACAATGAGCATGACGATGATGGTTGGATTCAACTCGAAGTTTACGCTCTCAAGGACTACACCAACAAAGACTGGATACTAAAGCATAGAGGTGAAGAAGAAGAGTTTGGAGGGGTGACTCAAAGTTACTTCGAATGGACCGCGATTGATCCAGAATGTAACTCGATATTCTTCATAGATGGGTCAGATAAAACAATAAAGCGTTATGATATGGATTGTCAGCAAATAACTGAGCTCATCACACTTGGAGAGGCCCAGACACCATATCTGCCATATGTGCCACTATACTCGGAGTTAGAATCTTTGCGCAAGTGACATCAATATGAGACCGCTGGTGGTCATGGGAGGTGGGTCATTAATAGGACTCAATCGTTTAAGCTATGGAGTAGAGAGTTAAGTATGTATGCTTGAGTTTGGTTCTCAGATTTTCTAATTGGAGCGCTCTACCTTCTGCATGCTTTTAACTTTGGAGCAATGTTGGTTCCGTATTAAGGCAACTACGTTGGTCTATCTTAGATTGTTTATCTGAATTTGCACTTTGTTGGAACTTGTTTATGGGTATAAATGGTTCTTGCTACCTCTACATGTTTGGTTGATATTTACTATTTGAGTGAACGTGCAATGATCAGTTAGTAAAAAAAATTATGTAGTTTAAACTTATATCCCCTGTCTGCTGTTTGGAAAAGTATAAGCATCTTACCTACAGAGAACTAGTAAACGATCCTATGTCTGCTATGATCTAATGTGTGAAATTTTGCTATGATGTAATGTTTGTAATCTTTTTTGTTTACAGCTAGATTTGATTTATAATAGTAAAATACTTCGCATATTGTCACTTCCTTCCATGCTAGTTACTCGTGGCATGTTCTAAATACGTAATGGTGTTGCTAAAAAGGGCATCATCTAGCCGTGCTTGTCGACCATAATGTTCATACTTCATAGTACACCAGTTGTACGTAGCTAGACATCGCCTAGCACCCCACTTCACCAATGTCTCGGGGAGATGCCGCTCAACGGTAGACACCACTCTCTCCTTCCTGCCCAATCACCGCCACCTCAGGAGGGAGGCCTCTATAGTCTCCGTGAGACCCTGCATCAGGAGGTGGCCAAATACCAGTCGAGGTTCTTTTGGGCTGGCGAGGGAGACAAGCAGAAGTACCATATGGTGAGCTGGCCCGACATCTGCAAACCCAAAGACCAGGGCGGCCTAGGGATCCTGTCATCCCGTCGCATGAACATTGCCCTCCTGACCCATTGGCTGTGGCGTATTGCCAATGGGGAGGGAGGCCTCTGGCTCACCATCATCCGTAATAAGTACCTCCGTGGCCAACCTCTTGCCTTTTGCCAATGTACGAGTGGATCCCAGTTCTGGCAGTCCGTGATCCAGCTTCTGCCCGTACTGCGCATCGGCACTTCCATCTCGGTCGGCTCCGAAGCCTCGACCTTGTTCTGGTTCGACCGTAGGCCAGGGGACTCCCCCATGGCGGCGCGATTTCCAGAATTATTTGCCATTGCGGCTGACCCTCGTGTCTCTGTCGAGGCGGCCCTTATTGACTTAGGGTGTCTCACCTTCCGGCGAGCTTTTGGCCCCCTTGAGGTGTCTGCCTGGGACTCCCTTCTCCAAGACATCGCCCGTATGCCGATGAACAAGCGCATATTAGTTGTTCCTATTGTGGTTGTCAGCTTGAATGTCTTCTCAAGGCCTTGTTTCTTAGCAATACTCATGTTTTGCTTACTCAAGATAACCTCAAACTCCACGCCCGCAAGATTGTAATTGGACCTCATGTCCTGTAAATTGGTTATAACCGAAGAAAGTCAAAACATCTAAAACTCAAGAGAAGGAACCATTTGTACGTAATTACCTCCAGAAATGGTGGTTCCTTGTCCTTGCCCATACACAAGGATTCCAAGAAATTGTTTGTAATCGTAAGTCCAGCATAGGACGGGAAGCTCAGTAATTTTAAGCTTGGTGTCATCGACTTCCTCTATAATGCCAGTGATGGTATATGTGACACCAGCTGCCTTTGAGCTTTTCTCCTTCACAGAGCCCTGTGATGTTATCAATGGGAAATTTGCGTCAATAATCAATTGTCAAATTAAGGACCAAAAACTGTGCTAGTAAAAGCATTTCACGGACCTTGAACCCCTTGTACCAAGGGACCATTGGTAAGACGGCCTCTCCACATAGCAACCTTTTCAGGTTAGCAATGATGTCTCTTGGATTATAGTTTGGGACATGGCTGCTCCATCCAGGGCCAAAGCCTTTACTTCCATTGACCAAAACCATGGGAATGACAGGCAGATACCTGGACAAATTAATGTTAGCATATTTTAGTTTACACAAATCGATAATCTTGAAGGACGAATGTTCAAAGAGTATATAATAACATTACCAAGTGGGTTCAATCAACTGTCCTTCTTCATTCAAATAGTTGAGAAGAGCATCATCGTCCTTTGGAAAAATGAAACGGGTGACAGGTGCTAATCTGACGTAGATGTGGTGTGCTTTACCCGCATCTTTGCCTCCCTGAAATGAATTTAAGCAGGCAAAGAAGCATGAAAAGCCGTTGATATCATAGGGTACTTTGGTTCGTTACAAAGCTAATTAACCTACCGAAAGTCTGGTACCAAACTGGCCGCGGGGCACCAAAAGATTGATGTTCTTGCTGCCAACAAAATCTTGAGCCATCCCTATGATTGTGCTAACTGGACTCTGCCCACCATGGTCGTAGTCGTACGCCAAGTGTTCTGAGACATAGCGAGAAAACTGTGACACCTGTATGTAAACAATGAAGGTGACGAATTTAGGAACATATGATTCCAGAATCCAGATGCACAAATAAATTCAAGAACACTTTGGCGCACACACCGTAGCTTCTTGGACCAAATTCCTCTTAAACGCGCAGAACAAAACCTTCCTCTGCCCTGGTTTAAGGCCGTCGACCATCGAAGCTGCAAGTGCTGCCTCTGCCATCGGCACAGGCGAGGATCGCTCCGGCTCCGGCGAGTGGGAAGAAGCTGGCTGTTTCAGCCAGGTAGAACGCCGTCTGAAGATGAAGTGTCGGAGGTGGCGAGGGACGGATGGCGGTGCTCGTTACTTACTTCAGAATCCGTCCACCAACACCAACCGCGCACGGATAATGATTTCCTTGCGATTGTAACCAATCCGTCCCGATTTCGGACCCACCGCCCTGTACGTCAACCTGTGTCGCGTGGAGGTGGATACGGCCGAGTACGCCGGCACCAGCGGCTCCCTTGGCGGATGGAAGACATCCACCGCACCAGGATCTGCAGGCTGCTCCATTACGTGCAGCAGCCGGCCGTGGGCGTGGCCAGAGAATGTAGGGGAGAGCGGGCGGCGGGAAGATAGAAGGGGACCGGCCTCCTCCGGCGGAGGAATGGGGTCGTGGCCGGAGCACGCGGGGGAGAGTGGCGGCGGGAGGGGGAGTAGCCGCCAGCGGCCGGAGGTAGGAGGCACGACTAGGGAATTTTATCTTTATGTCACCGCTTACTTTGCAATTGAGTTTTTTTTCTTTCTTTTGGATGAAACGATACAAAAGATTTCTCATTTTCATTTCATTAATTCATTTCATTAATTAAGAAGCGAGTATAAATTTTCCGGTTAATTTACGAAATACTGGTCCAAATCTGTTATGTTGTCTACCCCAATTATCATGAACATGGACACCACCGACCGACGAGGGCACCACCAACATGAACAACACAAGCTACGGAGAAGAAAAGGACATCCGTCGAGTGGTAGACAGCATGATCGTCATCACTGGGTGCCCCATCGAACAAGCGACCCCGACCTCACCTTAGAGCTCCTCCAACGAAGTCATTCTCCCCAAACAATTGCACGAAGCCCACGACAACCCATGCCAACCGACAACCACATGAACCAATGATCGACAACGCTGACTTTGACGATGAGCTTCATGAGGGGAAAATGAAGGGCTTGCATCGACCGAGTCTACCGCAAACAACCACCGAGAGCATGTCATCATCAGCACCCGGACTCACTCCACTGCAGCTCCGACTCCATAACTAAAAGTCATACCACGGAAGAACACATCGAATACACCGGAAAGAAACGACTACCAGAGCCCGAGCCCGAGATGACGATGTGCTATACCGGAGGTGGCCCATGCGTAGGAGGCACGTCAATGGGCGGGACTCAAGGCTACAAGCAAGGGGCCTTTGTTGGAGAATCATCATCTTGGCGTGCAAGTCAAGGATCCCTCGTCCGGTTCATTGCCAATGTCGGTTAGGAAACTAGTAAACCCTTGCTATCGATCCCCTTTATAAGGTGGGGCTAGGGGTCAATTTATCACAAAACCAAGGATTGCGTGCTATTTTGAAATTCTTCACCATCCAGGCCAATTTATCACAAAACAGAACATAAGTAGTTTGAAGAGCCCCCCTAGCATATGTTGGTAGAGCTTGTGCCACAACCTCAATCATGTTTTGCACCTCATACAGAAGCTATCCGAGCGCTTAGTCCACTTGTCAAATTAGAATTAGTGACCCATAATTTGAACGTAAATTCCATCATCAAGCAATCACCTAGATCATGGTCCCAACTTTGACTTGTTAGTCTAATACCATGTAAGAAGAACCTACCACTTTGCAGTTATTAGTGATCAAAATTCCAATTTTGCATATTGATACATTATCCTTTATGTTCATGATTGAAACTAGTATAATTTCATCGTGAAGTAATATACTAGATGGTTTCTTTGAGGTGTTTTCTTAGATGACTTGATACAATAAAGTTGTGGATGAAGATGAAATACTATGCTTTTTACCAACCGATCTACTGCCTACTGATGTGAAAAGCAAATCATTTTCTCTACTCCTAATGGAGCAGTTGGTAGTCTTGCTTCCAGGTTTTTTTCGTCCCATCTCCCATGGTTTTTTTTGGTACCTCCTCCCACCTTCGCTGGGGTTTTTTCGTAGATTTTTTTCGTCCCCTCCCCCCACTTCATCGGTTTATTTCCGCGTCACCCTCTCACACAACGAAAGAAATACGAACAGATCAGAACTTTCCATATTGGTGCAAGTTATTTAGCAATGTAGAATCAATCATGAACAATCTCTAAAAATCAAATCTAAATTAATTAACCTTACCTTAAATCACTCAATCACATTAATTAGAAAACAAATAATTGATTTTCAGAAAAATCGTTCAATCACATTAACCTTACTTAACTCACGGATGGTAATCAATCTCCAAACAAAGGAAACAATACATCGAGGGAGCAATAAATAAACCCCCTTTCTTATGACATGTATATGATCTTCCCTTCCCTCTCCCTTGTCGAGCGTTCTTGATTCTCGAGGCCGATGCTTGGGTTGCGTCACTGGGTCGCGACAGTGCCGGAGGACGAGGACGGCGAGGCCGGGTGCCGCGGCACCGCATTGGCCGCGGCCGGTGAAGGGGCGAAAAAGGGCAGCTTCCCTGGCCCTAGCCGTGGCCGTGGCCCTGGGAGTTGGTGCGGTGGAAGAGGCACTTGAAGGACCGGGCGTGGGTGGCCGGCGCGCAGACGCACTTGGAAGTGGGCCCGTGGACGCGCCGGACGGCGCCGACGCTGACCCGGGTCACCTCCTTCGCGTATTCTTGGAGCTGCGGCCGGCCGATTTACATGAAATTAATTCCCTCGGTTGTGGTGTCAAATATAATACACATAATCCATATTGTTATGCACTAGCGTGTGTGTGTGAAATAGATGGATTATGGTCCCGTACCCAATAAGATGGATACGTGTGTGTGTTAGAGAGAGAGAGGGAGAGGGGGAGAGAGAGTGATGAAGAGGGAGGGAGAGTGTGTGTGTGTGAGGATTTGATGGTAAAAAAGATCGCCAATGTCACTTTATATGTATGAGAATATTAATATTAAACTCTTAAAGTTAATGTGGCCCCGTTGCAACGTGGGCAAATAGCTCCCATGCGACGTCGTTGATGTGAATTGTCTCTCATGCGACGTAGTTGGTTGTAATAGCTCGCATGCGACATCTGCGTTGGAAAAAATAGCTCCCATGCGACATCGCTGCCTAATCCAAAGACACATGTTTAAAACTCGAACCAGGTGAGCGGGACCCACATCATGGGACCCACTAACTTATCCAACTCAGCATTGGTCAGGTGAGCGGGACCCATAGCGTGGGACCCACTAACTTATCCAGGTCAACATTGGTACAAGAGGACACAGAGCCATGCCCCGAGCCGTGCAGCACCCGAGCCCATCCTCCCCCCTCCCTGACCGTTGTTGTTCTTCTTCTCCGGCGACGACGCGCAGCAACGCCGTTCCGGGCCGCGACCTAGCAATGTCGAGCTCCGCTTCAACCTCCCGCCGCTCATGGCCACGCTATGGCGCAGTGCCCATGACAAGGTGCCCTGCATGCCCACGTATCGCACCCCTGAAGCGGCTAGTCACAACGATCGACAAGAATGGCAACCTTGGGCGGGAATTCGTGAAATGCGAGAGCAAACCAGAGCAGGGAAAGGTGAGATTTTACTTCTCAATATGCCAATTTTGGTTTTTGTCTCCCAATTTCATATTTGCCCATTTTCCCCATTGGATTTGGGATTTAGGGTTCATCTTTCCGATTTCAGAATTTGAAGCAATGCACCCATTTTGAGTGGCTAGATGAGTACATAGAGCGGATTCAACTGGAGGGTGCATCAGGGGAGCTCGATTTACCATTGGAGGTGGAGAAGTTGGTCAAGTTTGGATTGGGCGCGTCTGGATCTGGGGCCCCTGGATCTGGCAATTCCATTGGGGGCGCCCGCCCTTCCATTGGTGCTACTGTGGGGGATGCAGGAGTGACGGCAGAGCTGAAGAAGCTGAACAAGCAGATGAAGAAACTCATCGAATTGCAGAAGCAGGGCAATTTAATGGGGCTGATGGCTGGACTTTTTTATGTGTGTGTAATTGCTCTCGCATTTGTTTATGTGATGATAATTAGTCGTAAGTGAATAGATTGGACATCATTTGTAATCGTAATGATATGTACATTTGAATAAAAGTGTTGCGCTGTACGAATTCGGCATGTCTTCTCCACTCTGTTTCATTTTTTCAGTTCTTCAGTTCGTCATCAGTTTCAGTTTCAGTGATAGAGGGAGAAAAGAAAAAAAAGGTTCGTCCATAGTTGCCCGAAAAGGCCAGGCCCATATAGAAGTTAGGCAGGGCCGAATAGAACATATCCAGGCCCATTGATAAAAGAAGTGTAACTAGTGCAAAAAAAATTGCACACGGTCATTGACATCGATATATCTTTTCGGCTTTAGGTTATTTCACAAATTTTAAGTTTCCTGCCTTCACCTTTTTTTTAGATAACTCATCTGATAATTATTTGAGCTATTTTTATGCATAAGCTATCGTGTCCGATGGTAGGGTCCCGTGTTGTTTCGGCTAAAACAAAAGGTTGGTTCTAGTTAGCAGTCTAAGTTGCAGTCTTTGTGAACCAAAAAAGTTGCAATTGTTTGGTTCTAGTTTATTTCAACCAAGCACCATTTTAATTTTTTTTATTTGTGGTATGGTGTTTTCAAAGTTTTTACTCATGTGTTTCAACCGAAAAAGGTTGTGCCCCTCTAAAAAAAAGAAGACATCTAGTGTGCCCCTAGTAGCATCTCCTTACAACATAGAGTGGCATCCCCTTACAACATATAGTGCATAAAACATAAAAGGAAGATAATTAACTAGACACGTGCTAACAACAACTTATATGATTGGATCATGTTTTAGTGCATTTTTTAGTTCACATGGCCACATAAATAAAATGCAATGGAGAAACTTTGAAAACACCATAGCACAAATAAAAAAAAATTAATAGATAGCATGATAGCCCAAAAAACATTAATAGATAGCACGATAGAGGGGCATTGGGTACCCTAGTAGCATAGATAGATATAACATATAGAGGGGCATCCCCTTACAACATATAGTTCATAAAACATGAAAGGAAAAAAAATTAAAACTAGATAGATAGAAGACACGGGCACACACGCCCGAACCATCACAAATACAAGCTAGATAGATAGAAAGACTCGCACTCGAACAACTCCTTGGCCCCTCCTCCTTAGCAGGCGCCCCTCACTCGTCGTTCTCCGGCATTTGGTAGGGGAGGGTGTGCATGCCGTTGGGGTGAGGGAAGATGTGGTGGAAGTTGGTGAAGATGTTGTAGGTCGTGAACGCGATAAACTCGCATCCACACCTGAACACCTCGCC
This sequence comes from Aegilops speltoides, assembly GCA_021437245.1. Taxonomy (NCBI): domain Eukaryota; kingdom Viridiplantae; phylum Streptophyta; class Magnoliopsida; order Poales; family Poaceae; genus Aegilops; species Aegilops speltoides. The sequence continues at coordinate 529,932,720 of CM038147.1, forward strand.
GAGGAGGTGGTGAGCGTCGTAGGGGTTGGTGAAGGTGATGTAGAGGCCGATGACGAGGCCGTTGGCGTTGCCATCGTACTGCTCGTGGAGGTGGAACATGGGCGGAGTGCCCGGAGGGAGGTGGCGGTAGCCGACTTGGAGGAAGAAGCGAGCCAACTCTCTAGGGCCCCTCCACCTTGAGATGGCCCACACCCTCAGGCTATTCTCGACGATGACTCCGGCCGGGTACTCCCTCTCTGGCACGGTGCAAGGGCGATGGTAGGTAGGGCCATTGAACTGCATGGTGGCTCGAGTGGTGGATTTGGCTCGAAAAGAAGAAGCGGAGGAGGCTTGAGAGATGAGTGTGAGAGGGATGAGGAAATGGTGCCCTTTTATAGCCATGTTGCAGCCGTGGTCAATGTGTACATGGTGCCTTCTCGATGGTTTTCTCTTCTCCGTTCGTACTGGCATAAGTAATTGCGGGCATTAATTCAAAAACGGCGGGCAGAGCATCCAAAGAGGCACCGGCGGCACAGGCGAGATGCATCATTTCGTGCACTTGCATCGGCGGTGATGCCGCGTGGGAAACAGGCCCGTTCATCCGCGCGTGACACTAAAAAAGGAGCTGCACCACCGACGCGTCCGTCCCGTGTCTCAGGTTCAAACATGCATTTGTTAAAATAGCTTGGATGCGACGTACCTATACGTTGCGCCCCTGCCGTGCTTTATTGCGTCGATGAGTGCATGCAAGCCCGCATGCAAATGGCTAGGCTGTGTCACAGCGTTCACGAGCACAGAATAGCTAGGCTGCGACGTTGCATGGCATGCATGGGACAGGGATGGCCCACATGTCATTGACCCTCTCGCATGCAGCCCACCCCCCCTCTCGACGGCCGTGCACACGCACGCCAGGCTCTGCCGGGCCCGATCCGCTCGGCCCAACGGTCACTGAGATGCTCCCCCTCTCAACGTTATCTGTTCGTCAGAGAAAAAACGGTGACCAATCAGATTGGAGAATCAGGGCTCCCACGGATCGCCCCCGCGGAATCCTTCTAGAAGGCCTATCCGACGGCCGCAGTTTGGCGTTAGGGTTAGGTCGACGGTGGACGTTTGGCGCTAGGGTTACATGGGTTTTGGAGGCAGTCAATGGGGTTTTGAAAGGTTTGGCCGCACATTCAAATGTGTATAACTAATTCAAAAAAAATCTAAAAAATGAAAAACCTACGCATATAGTCTTTTTATGTTACATAATTACGATATAAAATGATAAACTTGATCTAATGATCTTTGCATGAAAAAACCTTCACAAATGGACTATCTCGACTAAGGTTGCATAGAGTTCAAAGGAGTGAGAAGAGGGTTTGAGGTTTTGAAAATGCAAAAAAATCAAAAACCTCACCTTAGCTTCATTTTGGAGTGACTAAGGAGGATCTGAAGTTATTTTTAAATTTTTAAATTTTTAAACTTGTTTTATTGCTGACTTTGTATTAAAGGGTGTTTTTTCAAAAATAAATTAAATAATATGAATACTTATTCAAAAAAGGTGATACTTCGTATTGATCCTATATAGGTATAATATAAGCTAAGAAAATCTTTTTGGGTGATTTTGAGAAGGTCGAAAAAAACTTGCTTAGAAATGGGGCCGTTTTCCCTTACTTTGGAGCCTGTTTGGACAACATTTTCAGTGACTATGAGTTGGACTTCACAAAAAGGGTTGGATTTATGAACTAAAGTGCATAGTAGTACATAAAATAATGCAACATCATAGAACAAACAAATGAACCCCAAATATATTGGAGATAGGTTCAAATTTGAATGTCGGTTCAAATTTGAATTTTATTTCAAGTCAAATCAACATCATAGCACATAAGTTTTCACATGAAAGAACATAAGTTTTCACATCAAATGACAACAAACATAAGTTTTCACATCAAATTTGAATGATTTCAACTCTATTTCTTTTGCTTCTTTCTACCACTCGATTTCTTTTCTTTTTTCCACCGTTTGGTTCCACGGCGCATAGTTTGTTAATGCTGATGCTCTTGCTTTTTGGCCCCTTGGTTTTCTTGCCAACTCCACTAGGCCCCCTCAACTTTTGCACCTGACCATGTCCCACTTCTTCAGTTTGCACTTCTGCAGATTGAGTAGATGGCACACATTGTTCAACTACTTCAGTTTGCAACTCAACACTTGGCAGCACAACCTCCAAACATGGCAACACAGCTGTCAAAGCAGATTCGCATGGCAGCACAACAGTTGCTTCATCTGCAACAGTTTCAGATTGCCCTAGCGCCTGCAAAACAGATTCAGTATGCATCACATCGTCCAAAACAGAAACACTTAGCTCATGTTCAGCAGTAACAGTTTCAGTTTGCTCCATATCTTTGTCACCAAACATTATCTGCTTAGTGCTCTTTATATATAGTGCTCTTCCTTCTAAAGCCATTGAGTCTTGCTTTTTTCACTGGCCAGCAGTGTTCAACAACAAGAGGTGGGGCTTTTTCTGCACGCTTCCTCCTAAAAAATAAAGCATTTGACTTGGTTAGATACTAGAACAAGTAGCAAAATCAAAAACTTGCAAAAACAGTAACTTAAACATACTTTGGCCTCTGAGGAGTGTAGATGCATTTGGATGAACCAATTCTGTGCCCAAGTACCTCATACAACTTGCACCTATTTTTGTTACCTTTTTTTAGCCCTTTTGGGCTTATCATTCGTTTCCTTTTCCTTTTTCCCCTTCTTACTACAACCACCTTTCTCAAACCAAGCTTTCAATCTGCTCTGTTTTGGCCTCCCATCCTTTCTTCTAGTGACAGGGGGACACAAGGTAAATTCTATTTCCACCTCAGGCCACTGAGATTGGTCAGTCAGTGCAAAAATTGGACTTGCATATGCAGCTTTGAATTTTTGTACTGAATAATACTCATGCAAATATGGGTGCATATTTAACCTGGGTTTAGATGCCAAAAAAAGTATGGAATGCTCACATGGTTTTCCAGTGTGTTGCCACTCTTGGCAAGTGCACTCATGCAACTCAGTATTTACCACATGCATCTTGCCACTCTTTGTATCTCTAACTTCAGCACCCCACAAGGAAGATTTCTCAATAGATTGATGTGAAAGATTTCTACTCCTGTTGATCACCTGTTGTACCACTGCTAGAAGCTTGTCCCCTTCCAAAATATTAGCAATTTTTCCTCTCAACTCCCAAAAACGCATGTTCATGATCCTTATTTGGTCCACCATGTCATGCACAGGCAAGTCTTTCAAATCCTTCACTTTGTTGTTAAAACTTTCTGCCAAGTTGTTATTGATATATGATCACATTTTATGGCAGTATTAAAACCTAATCTATGCCACAACAGAGAATGGTGGGTGTTCAACCAAGAAGCAAATTCATTATCACTACATGATGCCAATATCTTACCAAGGTGATAGGAATGTGTCTGTCTGGTGTAGGATCTTGCTGCTGGCCACATGCGCCCAAATTCATCTCCTCTGAATTTTTTTATCAGATTCATCCACATATGTCCAAAGCACTCCCTCTGCTCAGCATGGGGGAAAACATTTTTTACTGCATTTTCCAACCCTTTACATGCATCTGTGTGGATGGCCAAAGGAGAAAATGGCCCTATGCATCTTTTCAGTTGCATCATGAACCATATCCATGATGCATCTATCTCTGATTGAAACATTCCTATTGCAATTGGGAACATCCAGTTGTGTCCATCTAGAGCATTGCATGCAGCCAACTGACCATTCCACTTTCCAGTTAAAAAAGATGAGTCTATGCTCAAATATGGACCTGCTTTGAATCCATCTATGCAAGGCTTCAGACACATAAAAAACTTGCTGAATAAAACCTTGCCATCCTCTGTTACCTCTATATCTATCTCCACCACACTCCCAGGTGACCTCTTCTCCACCTCTACTTTAAAACTATACAACATCCTAAATGTATTTGCCTAGTCACCATACAATGATTTCATGGCCCTTTGTTTTGCTTTCCACACTGTGGTATATTGCAGCTGGATGGGGTACAGCTTCTCCAAGTCAACTTTAAGCCTCTTTGCAGTAGTGTTTGGAGTCTTGGCTAAAATAGGAGTAATCTTCTCTGTAACCCAAAGTTGTGATGTCATCTTTGAAACTCTCTGTGAAGTGGTCATACATGTATGCTGGTGTGGTATTTGATTTACCCTTACTGTACTTCCATCAGGTTGTAGTCCGCAGCAGTATCATTTGCAAGGATTGCCACCACCATCATAACCTTTGCACCGAGCATAAAATTTCTTTCGATCAGTCCACATAGTCTTGGCATCAAACTCTTTTTTCACTCCATAGGTCCTGAAAGACATCCTAAACTCCTTCATGCTTGGTCACAACTCTCCCACCTCAATAACTGGGTTCTCTTTGTCATACAAACAAACCAGCTCATTATCATCTGCATCATCCACATCATCTGCAGCCTCTCTCATCAGCTGTTCTTCATCCTCATTTGCATTTCTAGGGCCTGTGTTACCATCAGCAGGCAAAGAATTGTCATCCTTCTCATTATCTTTGTCATCAACTTGAATGCCAAACATTTCGGCCATATCAATGTCAGATATTGGTGTAATGACCAAATCAGTTTTTTCATTCAACTCTACTACATTCCAGTCAATAACAATCTTCCTAGCACCATGGGTTCCCTCCTCTCCATCTGCATCAATCCCTGTATCTTCAGCTACTACAGTCGGTTCAGTCAACAATGCCAACATCTTCTTTTGTGAAACCCATTCATCATCTTCCACCTGTGTAGCCATCTTTAATGGCACATAACCAACTCTGGAATGAGTTTGCAGATCAATTAGCTCTGCATAAAATGTTAGTTGTTTGCTTGTCCACCCTTCTTGCTGATCAATTTCAGCAACCATGGATTCTCCATCTTCATTTCTCACATATTCACCATTATAGTTATCGAAACGTTGCAGAGATACCTCTTATTCTGAACCCCAAACAATACTCTCCCCAATTCTCTCCACCAATTTGCCCACGGCCTTCTCCTTCATGCTCTCCAATTCCTGGGGATCAACATCTGCAAATTCGACATCCAACCTCACGGTGGTATCTCTATCAATGTCTTGGACACTGCCATCACTGAGCTTGGCTTTACAGGGGGAAAATTCCACTATAATTGCGAATGTGGTGGCAGAACCTGAACCTCCCCTGTTTTGTCAATGGCAGGCAGCGACAGTCACTACCAAATCGAGTTCGATTCTAAATCGCCAAGAAAAGAGGGTGGCATTACCGATTTGAAGCACTGTCTCCTCGCTCCATCTCATCCAGCCCTAGCTCCATCTCCTATCCAATCGAGATTCTAAAACGCCAAGAAACATGGGCAGCATGAGGCCACAGATTTATTCTAAATTCAATGGAATGGGAGTAGTGTTTGGAAAATACTCACTCGCAATAGCCGCTGTAGAGAAAGGCGCTCCGCCACCGGGCCGCGGAGAAGAAACAGCCCCCGGATCCAATAGAGCCCGATTCTGAATCGCCAAGAAACAGAGGGGCAGCATGAGGCCACAGATCCCCCAAAATTCTGGGGAGTGGGACAAGGGTTTCGGGCTCACCTCGCAATAGCTCTGCCGCTGCCGTGCGCTCCACCACCATGGAGAAGAAACCGCTGCCGGAGAAGATGCTTACGGCGGCGCCGCTCGCCCAGTCCAGCACGGGCGAGTCGAGCACGGTCACACAGTCACTGGTCGAGTCGTGGACGGTTGACTCTTCTATGTGGCCCTAGGTGGACCCCACCAGTCAGAGCACATAACCCCAGTGTCCTAACCAAACCTCAGCCTAACTAACAGCCAACTAGCCGCGTAAATGGGTTGTCTTGCTTGAGCTATTTATGCGTTGGGAGACGTCGCATGAGAGCTATTACAACCAACTACGTCTCATGAGAGACAATTCACACCAACGACGTCGCATGGGTGATATTTGCCCGTTGCAACGCAGCGGGCGTTCTTCTAGTTTTCGTTAGAGAAAATGTGAAAAACCAAACAATCTACCGTCACTAACGCATGTACAGGTCTGAAGACGCAACGCAGTTTAGCCCACCGAAGGCCCATTGGTAACCCGCTAGCCATAGTTCCTCCCGTCCGCCTCGCTCGACGGCGCCGCCACCGCCGCCGCCGATTTCTTGCTCCGGCATGTCGGCCCCAGCTGATCGCTCTCCTCCATGGGAGGAAGGCCGCGCTTCGGCTCGCGCCAGGTACGCGAAGCAGCAGGAACTTCATCTTTCCTCCTTGAGCAAGCCCCTGACCTCTCCTCCGTCTATGTTTGTGCAGGTCCTTCGGTTCTCCCCCTAACGGGACGGCCGCCGAGAGGCTCACCGATGACCTCATCGTGGAGATCCTCTCGCGCGTCCCCGCCAAATTGCTCTACCGCTTCAAGTGCGTTTCCAACCACTGGCTGACCCTCATCGATCATCCCGATCACCGCAAAAAGCTCCCACAAACCCTGGCCGGCTTCTTCTACACAAGCACTGACTTTGAGCGCCTCCAGAAATCAGCACACCATCTCGCCAATGTCTTGGGGAGAAGCTGCCCTCCGATAGACACCTCTTTCTCCTTCTTGCCCAACCACCAGCGTGTCGATCTATTGGACTGCTGCAGCGGCCTCCTCCTCTGCGGCTGGTATGCTGCTGGGGGTGAAGAGTGCCGTTACATTGTGTGCAATCCTGCGAGGGAGGAGTGGGTCATACTGCCGGAAACCAGCAATGCAGGCATGGTGGTGGGCTCAGTATGTCTCGGTTTCGATCCGGCCGTGTCTTCCCACTTCCATGTATTTGTGTTGCTGAAGGTGTTGATGGATCATGATGTCACCAGAGTGGATGTGTATTCATCGGAAACCAGGAGGTGGGTTCGTAAAGAAAAGAGATGGAACGAGAATATTTGGCTTCTTAGTCCTCAGTACATGTCTGCTGTTTTCCTCAACGACTGTATGCATTTTCACGCCTATGGCTGTAGGTCATGTCATTGTCTAGCTGCGGTTGAAACGGAGAGGGAAACATGGATGACCTTCCGTGTCCCGCATGATGTGTACAGTACTGGTTTTCTTCAGCAGTCACATGGCTGCTTGCATTATTCTAGTTTTCAGAAAAGTGCAGATCATGCTAAGGTTCTACTAATGGTTTATGCTCTTGAGGATTATGACAAAAAAGAGTGGATGTTGAAGCATAGTGTGGAAACTTCACACATATCTGGAGGGACAATTCTTAATAGTTGCCTTTGGATGGCGATTCATAGGGAGTGTGACTTGATCTTCTTCACCACGGGAAGGGGAAGAGATACCAATTTCATGTGCTATAATATGAATAGTCGGCAAGTCAAAGTGATATCCAGTCTTGAGTATGGCGATCGGCCATATCTGCCATACGTGCCTTTCTATGCAGAGTTACAATCATTGCACACATGATGTCAATAACAGATTGGTGGTTCCTGTATAAGAAGTGTGAATCGGTAGTCAAGTATTCATACTATGGAGCAGTTGGCTTATGGTATCTGCTCTAGTTTGGTTCTCATTTTCTTTAAATGATGATGTCTTCATCCTTTGAAGTTTGGAGCAATGGTGGTTCAGAATGGCAGTTTTCTTATTTCTCTGAGATTAGTTCTTGTAGTGTTCAAGGCGGGGAAAATCTGTGATCATCCTGTAAAAGGCATGATAAATGATTATCAAGGTGCTTACACTGATGACCTCATCGTGGAGATCCTCTCGCGCGTCCCCGCCATATCGCTCTGCCGCTTCAAGTGCGTTTCCAACCACTGGCTGACCCTCATCGATCATCCCGATCACCGCAAAAAGCTCCCACAAACCCTGGCCGGCTTCTTCTACACCAGCAACGACGTTGAGCGCCTCCGATCTCAGCACACCATCTCGCCACTGTCTCGGGGAGAAGCTGCCCTGCGATAGACACCTCTTTCACCTTCCTGCCCAACCACCGACAAGTCGATCTGCTGGACTGCTGCGGCAGCCTCCTTCTCTGCCGCTGGCACTCCGTCGGGGGTGACGAGTGCCGTTGCATTGTGTGCAATCCCGCGAGGGAGGAGTGGGTCATGCTGCCAGAAAACAGCAATGCAGGCATGGTGGTGGGCTCTCTACATTTGGGTTTCAATCCGGCCGTGTCTTCCAATTTTCTTGTGTTTGTGTTGCTGAAGATGTCGATGGACCATGATGTCGACTTTGGCCTCGGCAGAGTGGATGTGTATTCATCGGAAACAGGGAGGTGGGTTCGTAAAGAAAAGAGATGGAATGAGGATATTTGGCTTCTTGGTCCTGAGTACATGTCTGCTGTTTTCCTCAACGACTGTATGCATTTTCACACCTGCAGCAGTACATCATGCCATTGTCTAGCTGCGGTGGACACGGAGAGGGAAACATGGACGACCTTCCCTGTCCCTCATGATGTGTATAGTACTGGTTTTCTTCAGAAGTCACAGGGGTGCTTGCATTATTCCAGTTTTCAGACAAATGAAAATCATGCTGAGGTTCGAGTAATGGTTTATGTTCTTGAGGATTATGACAACAAAGAGTGGATGTTGAAGCATAGTGTGGAAACTTCACACGTATCTGGATGGACATTTCTTAATGGTTACCTGGCGATTCATACGGAGTGTGACTTGATCTTCTTCACCATGGGAAGGGGAAGACATACCAAATTCATGTGCTATAATATGAATTGTCGGCAAATCAAAGTGATCTCCAGTCTTGAGTATGGTGATCGGCCATATCTGCCATATGTGCCTTTCTATGCAGAGTTACAATCATTGCACAGATGATATCAATAAGAGATTGGTGGTTCCTGTATAAGAAGTGTTAATCGGTAGTCAAGTATTTCTACTATGGAGCAGTGGGCTTATCATATCTGCTCGAGTTTGGTTCTTATTTTCTTTAAATGATGATGTCTTCATCCTTTGAAGTTTGGAGCAATGGTGGTTCAGTATGGCAGTTTTCTTATTTCTCTGAGATTAGTTCTTGTAGTGTTGAAGGCGGGAAAATCTATGACATGCTGTAAAAGACAATAAATGATTATCATGGTGCTTACACTGATGATATCATCAATTTTAGTTGGAGCAACTATATACATCTCATTGACGGAGACCAAGTAAATGACAACTTTGCCTCCTAATGATATAATCCGTGAGATCATTTTTCTCTATGGTAGACATTTATTGACGGAGATGATAAATGATTTTCACGGTGCTTACACTGATGATAAATGATTGCCATGGTAGACATTTATTGGCGGGAAAATCTATGATATATGCTGTATAAGACATGATAAATGATTGCCATGGTGCTTACACTGATGATATCATCAATTTTTAGATGGAGCAACTATATATACATCTTATTGACGGAGATGAAGTAAATGACAACTTGAGTAAATAGCATAAATCTACTAGTTTACAGGCTAGGGTTCCAAAAAACTACCAGATTTTAATTTTTCTCAAAAACCTACCAAACGCGTGGACGGCTGTTTCAGAAAACCCAAAACCACAGTCACTAGCGATCTAACTGTTTTCCTGACCTATTGGGCCCATCGGTCAGCCCACGTGGCCCAGCGCGCGGACGGAGCAGCTGTTAACAGCCGTTAGCCGACCGGTCCGGTCGGAACCAAAGGACCCGGTCAGGCCGCCCTCCCTCTCACTCTCCCCCTCCCCCCTTCATCTCTGACCTAGGTGCGATGGCAGCGCCGCAACTAGATGTCGACGGCGGCGTTCCTTTGGGCCAAGGAGTCACCGTCGAGTGGCGTGCCTTTGGGCCAAGGCGTCACCGTCGAGGAGGGCGGTGGACATTTAGAGGTGGAGAAATGGCTAGGCAGCTCGAGCTTCCCGAAGAAGCGGTCACCGCAGCCATCACCGCACAAGGTCCAGCTAGATCCGGCCTACCGCGCAGCAATGGCAGTGGCGAAGTGCATCCAGGCGGATCCAGAGGTAGGCCACAGGTGGGCGTCGTCGTTTGGTGGAGTCAGGCAAGTAATTTCAGTACCATTCATAGATATAGTTCAAATTTAGAAATTAGGGTTAGAAGATGATAGTGACTGATTAGGAAACTTACCATTAGGATTAGAAGGTGATAGTGACGTATTAAGGTAGTGCAGTATAGGAATTGAGCAGATTTACTTGTTTGTTGTCATGCTAGTGCATATTTTATAGAAATATTCAGAGTTTCAGTATAGTAATTGAGCAGATTTAAGTTTCAGTGCCTTCATAATTAATATCCTTTGTTTATCAAATTAATTTCCTACAGCTTAGATGACGAGGTTTGGGAACTGAGGACACATTTTCTAAGCAGAGACAATCTGGAGGGAAAGTTTGCAATTTCAGATATCACATCTCTGACCTTACTAGCACTGGTTGAGTTGGAGGGGTATGGAGTGGATGCATTTTTGACTTACGTCAAGGAAGAGGGAAAGGGCCTGGAGGGGGTGTAGGTCCTGGATAGTGAGGGGAAAGTAGAGGAAATGCTTGACTTATTTGTTAATAAGAAGCTCCTGAACATCACTGTCAGAAAAAACTACCGATCCAAGCCCAGAAGATGATAATATGGATCACATCTTGCTTGAGGACCAGATTCCCATTAATAATCTTGGTGAGTCAGTTGTTTATAGTGTTTCTCCATAAGATTCAGATAGTTAATCTTGTGTTGATTCAATCAGTTATTATTCTGTTCAATCACTCAGTTAATCTTGTGTTTATTCATGGTTAGGTTGAACTGTGAAGTGTGAACTGCTACATTGATTCAGAGATATTCAATGTCATAAATTTCAGATCCACATCATATATTGATTCAGAGTAGCATACAAAGACTCAGAGTAGCATAAATAAATAGATACATAGATTCAGAGTAGCATACATATTGATTCTGATTCAGATCTTACAAAGAACACCACTTACAGATAGATAGATAGATAGATAGATAGATAGATAGATAGATAGATACGTAGATAGACAGATCAGTCATAACGCTCGAAGAAACGAGCCCACTTAGCCCTAGTAGCTGAATGAGGAGCCATGACTGCTCTTCTCCTCGCCCAAGCATTGATCTGCATGAAGCTCCTTCCCCTGCCACCAGGGAAAACAAGCTCAAGCTCTTCTTCATTGCACTTCTCCAGCACCTTATCGAAGAGCCGGCGTTTGTACTCAAGCTCCTGCTCATCCTGGCGGCCACCTGTGCCCTCTGCCTGCGCCTCCTCCTCTGCTGTGCTGCTGGAGGCCTCCCCTCCAAGGCCTCTCCCTCCTCTGTGAGATCTCCCATGTCAGGATCCATCTCTATGGTTTGATGTGGGTGGCGGCTGCTGGAGTGGCTAGGAAAAGGGTGGCCGGGGTGGGGAGGGTTTATATTGACAGTGGTGGAGGGGGTGGGTTTTAGTAGGCCTACGACAATTTCATTTTGTCAGAGACTAGTGGCCCAATAAGCCCAATACCCCTATACATAAATATATAGATAACACAGAAGATTTATAGAGACTAGTGGCCCACATCATATAAGATCCATTAACACTTAATACCATAGCATTGGAGATCCATTGCAACATACTTAAGAACATAGCAAATATGGTTCTTACATAAGACACTGAAGTTCAAATGCAGTGCCAAACCCTAGGTTAACTTCACATTCCCCCAAAATGTACACCCATATAATCACTTGAGATAGTTAGGCCACATCCTTTTATATAGGCCATGGATGTACTTCACCAACATTTCATAGAACTTCATGACTCAAGGATGGCCTTGATTTGCTCTAACTTCTCCTTGCTGTCATACCCATCTTTCAGCAGCTCAACAACAACTTGCTCAAGCTTTGCCTTCTCCTTCTTAAGAAGATCACTGTCAACTTCAACATCCTTCATAGCCTTCCTGGTGTTCTTGATAATATCAGCCTGGCTCTGCAAAATGCACCTATGCTCCTTTGCAAGTTTAAGCTTTTCCATCTGCACCTCCAACCTAACTTTCTCCTCTACCGCCTTCTTCTTCTCAAAGTCTTCCTCCTCCATTTGTTTCTGGTACACCTTCTTGTCCACCCTACCATGCTGCCAATAAAACATCTTGGATACATCTTCAACAAGCTTGGTGTACTCAATGCAAAGCTTGTCATTTTCAGTCCTAAGCTTGGCCAACTCCATGTTATTCTCAGTCTTAACCTTGGCCAACTCCTTCTCAAACTTCTCATTGTCAAGTACCCTTCCACAGTTCTGCTCATGGAACATTTCCCATAACTTGGACAAATATCTCTGAAGAACAGGAGGCCAAGGCCCATCAACCCACTCTACAACACCACAATTCACACCATTTTCCTGCATTTGTAAATGTGATAAGTTATTACAGTGCCATGATTAGCTTATTTCACTGCCATGATTAACATAAATGAGATATGATTAGTTATTACAATCCCATGATTAAGTTTGCAAAGTAACAAAGAAAAACATAAGTGAAGTAACAAGTTACTGTCATATCAGTAACAAACTGTTGCATCATGTGCTCAACATCCATATGTAACACACTTAATTGGCATCTAACCTGGACTGGGCAGCCATAGAAATGCCTTCCTGTTAAAATGCCTTCAAAAGTCACACACTTAACATGCCTCATGTGGTGCAGAATGCATTTGGGTTCAGAAAGCTCAAGTTGGCCATAGAAAAGGGGCTCCACAATGGTGTCTGGTTCCTCCTACAAGCAAAAAATCACCAACAACACTGGTTTCAATCACCACTCAAAAGCACAATAAATTTGAACTATTCATTAGCCCTAAACACTACATAAATCCCCAAATCAGCAAGAACCCTAATACTGTAGAAAGATGAACCATAAGTTAGCTCTATCCTACAACCAACCCCCAACCTCACTAATCAAGATCCATATCACAGAGACAACAATAGCCATAAACTAAGCAAGATCCACCCTAACCCTAACCCTAGGTGGCAAGGAATAAACTTGGCCATAAGTCCCATGTTTCCTCGTTGACTACCTGCTGACTACCCTAACCCTAACCCTAACCCTGCTGACTACCACGCAATCATCGTCGGAGCTTGTTTCCTCGTTGTTCCAGGAAGGTATGGCGGTCGACCTCGAAGACGGCAAGCGGCGGCGAGCTCATACTGGAGCAGGGGAGTGAGCGGGCAGGGGCGGAGCGACGACGGAGGGGTATTTACCCAGTTCCGTCTGGACCGGTCGGCTAACGGCCATTAACTGCTGCTCCGTCCACGCGCTGGGCCACGTGGGCTGACCGGTGGGCCCAATAGTCCAAGAAATGATTAAATCGCTAGTGACTGCGGTTTTGGGTTTTTTGAAATAGCCGACCATGCGTTTGGTAGATTTTTGAGAAAATTTAAAATCTGGTAGTTTTTTGAAACCCTAGCCTGTAAACTAGTAGTTCTATGCTATTTACTCTGACAACTTTGCCTCCTAATGGTATAATTTGTGAGATCATTTTTCTCTATGGAGACATTTATTTTCTGATGCTGAAATACTTTGGATGATTACATTCATACATCGTCACCCCTTTGATGCTAATTCATTGTGGCTTGTTTAAATAAAAAATGGTGCTGGCATCAGTGCATTAGTGCTTGGCCAAAAATATCCATTCTTTCATAAAGCTTATTTTTTGAACAACACATACATTTCCTTCAGAGGACTTGGAAGACATCCTCTTTGTTCGTAGGTTTTTTCCAGGTTGGTAGTTAAAATAGTTTACAATTATTTGTAATGTAGCCGTTTGTTTACAATCTGTCACCCAGATGGCCTTTTTCATCACTTGCCACCAGCCATGCCAGCGTCTGGAATCGATGTGGATTGCTGTCCTTCTCGGTGCAACTCGCTAGAGTTGTCCTTCTCGGTGCAACTGGCTGAGCAGAGCTGCTGGAAGGAGGAGTGTCGGCATCTTTTGTTCCTGTAGAAGCGCTCACAACTCCCTGTGAAACGGAGTTGCTCTTGTTGAAGTGGGAGCCCCCCGTCTTTTGCACCTTCTCAGGAGGAGCACTAGAATTGTTGTCTCTTTTGCTTGGCTCGTTCCTCCTCTTTTTCCCTTTCTGTTCTCCTTGTGTAGTCTCAGCTTCCATGGCTGCACAAGTGCTCAGGCCATAAAGCGTAAACTATTTGTAAGAGATGTAGTATTTCATGAGCACAAGCACAAGATTGTACATGGGCATTACAACTATGTTCGTGAGAGGACTTAGGAATATAAGCAACCAAGAAGATGGTCTTTTAGTTCGAGCACTTGATCCTCATCGTCAATTTCTACCTCGTGAGATTTGGTTACGGTCTTGTTTTTTCGAAATGGCAGGATTTCTGCATTCATTAAGAAGAAAAGAGTTGCTCGGTTAATTAGGGAAAACTGAGTGAAAGCCAGCCCAACTATTATTTGAAACTGAGTGGAACCATCTGTTCGCACACGAACACGTCACCGTGTACCTCCAACGCCGAGGGTGATGCACCGCAGCTCACGTCGAAGGAGACCCGTCCGGAAGCGCGGTACGCAAGCAATCCGGCGGGCGCTTTTGAGCACCCGAAACCCCACGCGCCCAGGAGGGACCCCGTTTGGACGCGCGGCGGCTATGGGCTGCCCTAGGTCGGCCTGACCGCCCCTAGGGCCTCGAGGTTCGCCGCCCTGCAACAAGAAGAACAGACGAAGAACGAGGAAGAAGAAGAACTAGGGTTAAGGAGAAAAGATAAAAGATAAAAAGTGGTAGATGATTTGATCGATTGTGTGTTGTTCAATCGGCCATCACCCCTTAGGTATATAAGAGGCGGCTGGACTTCCCGTGCAAGGAAAAGGCTTGGATTCACGTCCAAAACCCTAGCCAAATTCGGATTGGTTTGGCCGAACTTTCCAAAACTGTTCGGTTTAAACTGGCTGCACCTTGCGGGTCTTTTTTGTGGTGGTAAACTATCTCGGATGGAAACGAGCCCAAAAGCAATCTTGACCGTTTCGACGAGACGAACAACTTTTATGTTGAACGTTTTTTAATCAGAGGTCATTTTGAGTGTCAAATCGGTCGCGCAAAACAGGCTATCCCTCGCGCTACCCATCAGACAGGGTGTCTGGTGGGGCGCGCCATTTTTTGCCTCCTGACAGGGCTGTATTCCGATGGCTCTAACTTTTGCATACGAACTCGTATTGGAACGATTTTTATATCAAAATCGATCATTTCGACGAGACGAAGAACTTTGCAGTTGTAACTTTTTCCATCAGAGGCCATCTTGGGGGCGTAATCAGCCGAATACTGTTCTGAACACAAAATCTCAATACTTCGAATACAACTTCGGCCTTAGAGATGAGATCGGATGGCTATGGCCCAAATATCAAAATTTCTCCTTTTGACGATCGGAACTTTCTCGCTTTGATCATTTTCCATTTGAGACCTTCTGAATTATGTTTTGACCATGCCAAAATCTGGTGTCAACACATGCCCCCTGTTTTTCGGCAAAACTTGTGTGCGAAAAATAACTTGCAGTTTGTTCTAAGCACGATGTCAACACTCGGCCGTTTTATGCGTGCTTTGGACGATAAGTATATATCGGCCATTTAGATTAGCAACAAAAATGAAGCTAATCGAATATATAATGATTTGGTAATACCCTTTCATGATGTAAGAAATTATATTGCATCCATGGGTCAAAATAAGTCCACGGAGGTAACCAGTCATACACGAGGATGAATTCCATGGCATATGCATTAATGACATAGTTGAAGAATATAGATGTTGTTTGAACCGAAGATTTTGATGTGCAAACCCTCGACTTGGTTCTTCGAAGCTTGCACTCTTCTCTTTCTTCACCTTTGTCGCACTTATTGCAACGGAATCTTGCATATTATTCTTGTTTTAATACTTCCTTTGGGAACCCATGCCATGTTCATCTTTTCAAGTTCTTGTGCACTAAGCTTTTGTACTTTCTTCTTTTGCCATCTGTGGTAAGCCAGTGGGCATCTCGGCTGTGATTCTATTTTGACCAATGGCAATTCTTTCTTGGCCTTGTGTACTCTCAACTTCTTTTCTTCAGATTTGGCACTTTGAGTCTTAACAATTGATTGCTTCATCTCATTGCTGTAGTAGCCAATGTCAACACTTTCATTGGCTCTTTTCATTTGAGATCAAATCTGAAGTAGCACTCTTACGACCATCTCTTTTAACGCGTAAACTTGTTTGACCACCTCTTTCTTCTTCCTTGAGCTCTGGACCGATTCCTTATGATTGAAACGGTCTTTAACATGTGATTGTTCAGATGTTGATCTTCTTGGAGCTGCATAATATTGGTGAGATGGTCTAAAATAAGATGGAGAATGTGTCCTTGTATCATACCTGTCCCATGATGAATATGTATCTATATGAGCATAGGGAGGCATCCACGGCATTGGCATTGGCGGCCCAAAATAAGGATATGAATATGTTGCATTGAAATTATCACTTTGCCAATACCGATCCTCATATTTGCGCCTTGGGGGTGATCTTGGTTTATTTGCATGATTTGGCGGATAAGCATTCTTCTCTTCACTCTTCTTTTGATATTTATCCAATAGTTCAGCGAAGGTGATTTTTGATCTCTTATACTTGCACTTATTTCGGCCTTTGTTTTGTTTTGGTTTGCTGTCATCGATCATTGGATTTGCTTGCTGCCCCCCAGTCCTTGGCGTCCCCATTGTAGCTTCGATGGAATTCTCGCCCTCAAGATTATGTTTGTTATGCTCTTCAAGAACTTCTTTACATGAAAGCTTGATCCCATCACCTGCAGTTTTTACCTTCTCTTTAAATGGATCGGCTTGAAGTAGCCGATGCAAAAACTTTTTGCCATCGGGACCAATCGGAATAGACTGGTCATCTCTTGGTGTTTCAACAAATTTCAATTGTCCTTTATCAATGGCCGATTTAACTATTTGACGAAACATATTGCAATCCTCAAAATTATGTTTGAACGAATGATGCAACCTACAATACATTCGTCCTTGAATTGATGGCTTGACATGGTGATCAAGAATTCTTATGTAATTATTTTTCAGCAATAAATCAAATACTTGGTCACACATGCTTGAATTGAAGGTAAACTTCTTGCTTTCTAGCCGATCTTGCTGTGTGAGCGGCTTTGAAGATAAACAAGCGAATGGTTCAGATTTGGAATCTTCCCATTCGGCTATACATTGTGTTTTCCACTCTATCTCCGGTGTCTTTGGATAAGATATTATATTAGCATCGGATTTCTCAAAAGAAATTAACCTTGGCTTTAAACTTCTGATATGAAAATATTTAGAACACACATGTCTCAATTGAGACAAAGTGCAAGCCAAGTAAGAAATAAGCAAAGCTACCCAACTAGATATGAACTTTAGATAAAGCAACGAGGAAAGCTTTGGCTGCAATAATAAGTCGTTATCGGTCTTCATAAACGGCACAATTGGTTGACCGATATGTTCTAAAACAATTTTATTGCTAAAACAAGTAAATTACCCTTCTTCATTGGTCTTTCAAAATTACCTATGAGGATTTTTCTAATAGATGCATCAACAATAAAGTTGTGACCAAATCTGAAAATAGGTAAATTACTCGCTATGCATACCTCTTCAAATACGTTGGGAGAGCATGATGGTTGTATCACTTGAATAATACTTTGTTCCACTTTTGAATGACTCTCTAATGCTTTGGCATCCTCTTTTTCTTTGATAGATTCGGTACACATACTATTTGATTCGGCTTTTTAATAACCGAATTAACTTTGTTATCGAATCACCACTCTTCTTTCTTTGATTCGCAAGGTTGCTTGTTCTTGTCTAAATTCAGCAAACATTGCAGCTAGTCTATCTTTAAGCTTTTTCGACCAATTTCAGCCCAATCTTCATCGGATTGCCCCCAATACTTTGAGGCGCTTTCGGCAATGGTGTGTTGCGAAATTTTGTAATTGTGCAGGGCAACATGATATGCTACGTTACTAGGTAAAGACACATGCGCTCTGGTAGAATTCTCATTTATTGACCATGAGCATGAAGGTCTGGTTTAATCACGAATATCTACAATTGCGTATGGTGCGAAAAATTAAGTAGCATGAGGTGTAGCATACGATGTTTGAGGGTAATTGGCCGAATAACTAGTAGTAGCATGGCCAATTCCCCTATCCACCGGCACATTTGGATTAACATACTACAAGTTATTTGCCGATGAATAAAAAGTTGAAACACTTTGTTGCATACTATTGGAAGTTCCTACATTGGGTGTCTCAACATGATTAACCGAACTCATCATGTTGTTCATCGGCATATAGATTTGTGGGGTTGCCGATGCATGGGAGTTGGGATACATATGTTGCATGTTGCTAAAATTATATGAAGTTGACGCATGAAGATTATTCTGAATCGGCTGTTGCACATAATTAGATGCATGATTGATAAAACTAGGGCTAGCCGATACAATATGCTCATTAGACGATCTAGCAACAACATATGCATTATTTGCATCTACATAAATGAATTGGGTATTCATGTTACCTTTGTAGATTGCAAACCCTAGATGACGATCTCTTCGTAGCAAGAACGGGCCGGAGACCGTTCGAAGCTTAGTCCCCAGCGGAGTCACCAAAAAGTGTGTTCGCACACGAACACGTCACCGTGTACCTCCAACGCCGAGGGTGATGCACCGCAGCTCACGTCGAAGGAGACCCGTCCGGAAGCGCGGTACGCAAGCAATCCGGCTGGTGCTTTTGAGCACCCGAAACCCCACGCGCCCGGGAGGGACCCCGTTTGGACGCGCGGCGGCTATGGGCTGCCCTAGGTCGGCCTGACCGCCCCTAGGGCCTCGAGGTTCGCCGCCCTGCAGCAAGAAGAACAAACGAAGAACGAGGAAGAAGAAGAACTAGGGTTAAGGAGAAAAGATAAAAGATAAAAAGTGGTAGATGATTTGATCGATTGTGTGTTGTTCAATCGGCCATCACCCCTTAGGTATATAAGAGGCGGCTGGACTTCCCGTCCAAGGAAAAGGCTTGGATTCACGTCCAAAACCCTAGCCAAATTCGGATTGGTTTGGCCGAACTTTCCAAAACTGTTCGGTTTAAACTGGCTGCACCTTGCGGGTCTTTCTTGTGGTGGTAAACAATCTCGGATGAAAACGAGCCCAAAAGCAATCTTGACCGTTTCGACGAGACGAACAAATTTTATGTTGAACGTTTTTTGATCAGAGGTCATCTTGAGTGTCAAATCGGTCGCGCAAAACAGGCTATCCCTCGCGCTACCCATCAGACAGGGTGTCTGGTGGGGCGCGCCATTTTTTGCCTCCTGACAGGGCTGTATTCCGATGGCTCTAACTTTTGCATACGAACTCGTATTGGAACGATTTTTATATCAAAATCGATCGTTTCGACGAGACGAAGAACTTTGCAGTTGTAACTTTTTCCATCAGAGGCCATCTTGGGGGCGTAATCAGCCGAATACTGTTCTGAACACAAAATCTCAATACTTCGAATACAACTTCGGCCTTAGAGATGAGATCGGATGGCTATGGCCCAAATATCAAAATTTCTCCTTTTGACGATACGGAACTTTCTCGCTTTGATCATTTTTCCATTTGAGACCTTCTTAATTATGTTTTTAACCATGCCAAAATCTGGTGTCAACACCATCACAACCACTGAGCGGCACACACAGATACCTCCACACACACACACCACTCCAAAGAGGGCCTCGGTGAGACAACATGCAAATGTCATCGTCGTCGCTCCTTCCCTAGAGGCGTCATCGTCATCCCTAAACCCTGAGCAAACACTCCGGCTTCGCTGTAGGCGATCGTCGGCTCAACCCACACTAAGGAGGCCGAGTTGTATGAAGATCCGTGCCAAATCTCAGCTACGTACGATCAAACATCGTAACTCCATCTCCGATGAAAGCTATGAAGGACAAAACCAGGCATGACTGGTGCCACGGAAGATCGCTGAAAAGGTCACCTATGACCAATCATCGGACACCACAGGGCCCTCCGTCACAACTTCGACTTCACAACAACAACAAAGTTGTGGCAAAATCGCGAACATGCTGGAGGAACCGACTACCTCAACCATTGCCACATCACAGAGATCACTCCCACCATCATCGTTGCCTCAGAAGCCTGGTCTCCACAACCGCTGCCATGCACCGGTCCCGCTCACTGATGTCGAGCTCCCAAGATGAAGCGTACAAGAGGGAAAACGACACCAAGGCGCCGCCATCACCCGATCACATATCAGGGGTTTCCCCCAGAGAGACTTAGATGGCCGGATCTACGCGGGTGGTGTGCGGCAGCAAAGCAACAATGCCTCGAGAAAGGTCAACGATGGCCGCAGTCACCACCGTCATTGGTAACGGCACAAAAGCCAAGACTGAATCCTCACCCAATCTCCCACCCCACCTCAGCTGCACATCATCCTGCATCGGCACCGGCAAGCCCACCAACCACCACCACCATCGAAGCTGCCCCATCAACAAAGAAGAAGCTTCGTGATCCGCCGCAGCCAACCGCACCTCGAGGAGACCACCAGAGGCTCACTTCCATAATGAGGCGCCAGATCCATCAGCGAATTTCCGGATGCAGAGCCGCCAGACGCAACGCGAACGTCGTGCCCTGTGGAGCAGCATGCCGACATGAACAAAGGAGCGCCGCCGGATGCCAAGAACCACCATTGTTCCGAGCGTTGCGGTCTTCTTGGGTGTTGCTTCACTCTCCTTCTCTCCTTAGGAGTGTTTTTCCCGCCAATATCTCATCTCATCTGTTCAGCTTCAAACTTTCCAACAATCACCTACATCAAAATTAGTGAGTGAGAAGTGAAACACATAACATGGAGGAAAACACTAGAGAGAGAGAGAGAGAGAGAGAGAGAGAGACTGCTTAATTATATCTAGTTCCGTTTTGTTAGACTTAGTAACGTAGTCCACCTGTGTAATATGTACATCATGTATCATTATAAATATATGTGATAGGCCACCCCCAAAGGGTTGAGCCAGTTCCCACAAATCCTACGTCTAATATGGTATCATACTAAAACCCTAGGACCTACTCCACCTCCGACTCAGCCACCGCCGCCGCCGCCGCCGCCGTGCCCTAAACCCTAGGCCGCCGCCGTCGTCGCCGCTGCCATGTCTGCTTCCGCCTCTAGCTCTGCCAGCTCCGAGACCATACCCGCCACGCTGGTCGCCCTGCTGAATCTCCCTGCCCACGCTGGTGCTCCGCCGACGCCGCAATTCTTCGGCACCACGGTGGTGGGCTCCCTGTTTTCCGCCCCGATCCCGCCGTCTCCTGCGCCGTTGACCGTCGCGGCCTCCACCGCCGCGATGCTCGTGCCACCGGCGGCCACCGCTGGTTCGTCCCCGACACTCGCCATCACGCAGGTGGCCTCGGGGGGCTCCGACGATCAGCACGCGGGGGGCTCCGACGCTCAGCCCCGGGGTCAGCACGTGGGTGTAACACCCCCAGCCCTAGTGATCTCCGCGGTAGCTGCCCCCGACGCAGCCCCGCTCTCCGGGCCGTTCCACTTCGATAATCTCATCATGACTCGTCTCACGCCGGACAATTACATGTTTTGGCGCGCCAAGGTTCTACCGCTGCTCCGCAGTCGCTCTCTCCTTGGCTATGTCGATGGCTCTCTGCTGTGCCCACCGCAGGTTCTTCACACCGTCAACGGTCCGGTCATCAACCCGGCGCATCGTCTGTGGGTGCAATAGGATCAAGCGATCCTCTCCGCCATCCAGGGTTCCATTGGAGACGGGGTCGCTGGCCTTTGTCTCTTCGCTGCCTCCTTGTTGGATGCGTGGACGACTCTGGAACATGCGTTTGCCCAGACCTCCACTGCTCACGCAATGGCTCTTCGCAGCAAGCTTGATGATGTCAAGAAATTGGACTCCTCGGCCACAACATACTTCAACAAACTCAAGGTCTTGGCGGATACACTAACCTCTATCGGTCGCCCATTGAGTGATGAGGAGTTTGCCGGCTATGTGATTAAGGGCCTTGATGCTGACTACGACAACCTTGCCGAAGCCGTCCACAACGCCAAGCCGCCACTTCCGCCGCACGAGCTCTTCTCTCGGCTGCTCTTCACTGAGCAGCGCATCAAAGCTCGGCGCTCCGTCCACACCATCGCCGACCAGCCCGCGGCCTTCTGGGACTCGCGTGGCCAGCGCCCGCCTGCACCTTCACCGCCTGCCCGCGCCACTAACTCGCCAGCGCTGACCTCAGGAGGAGGCCCCGTACGCTGCCAGCTTTGCGGGCGTGAGAGGCATGTCGCCTCCAGGTGCCATAAAAGGTTTCAGCGGAGCTTCCTGGGTATTGGTAACGATGGGAAAGGTAATGAGCGACAGTTCGCCATGGCGGACTTCGGCCCTCCTGCTGCTCATGTTGCTGCCAAAAGCAAGGATACACGCACTGACCCCGGCTATACACCCTCATATCCGGTTGATCCTGCGTGGTATATGGACACTGGCGCCACGAACCATATGACAAACGAGCTCGCTAAGTTGTCCACTCATGAGCCATATTATGGTCCCGACAAGGTTCACACCGCCAACGGTGTAGGTATGCCCATCTCTCATGTTGGTCAAGCATCTCTTTTAACTAGTCATCCATCTAGGCAGCTTCATCTTCGTAATATTTTACGGGTCCCCTCGGTGACTCTTAACTTGTTATCTGTTCCACAACTCACTCTTGATAACAATGTCCTATGTGAATTTCACCCGTTTGATCTTTTTGTTAAGGACCGAGCCACCCGGGAAATTCTGCTTAGTGGTCGTCTCAGCCATGGCTTATACCGCTTGGAGGATCCATCCGCCCTGCGCGTCTTCAGTGGTGTGCGTGTGTCACCATCCCAGTGGCACTCTTGCCTTGGCCATCCTGCCACTCCCATAGTTCGTCATATACTTCATCGTCATGAGCTGCCTATTGAGTCTAGTAATAAGGAGATGTCCGTGTGTGATGCCTGTCAACAAGGCAAAAGTCATTAGTTACCATTTGTTTCTTCTACTCGTCAAGTAACGAGTCCTCTTGAACTTGTGTTTTCTGATGTGTGGGGTCCCGCTCAAACTTCTGTGAGTGGTCACAACTATTATGTCAGCTTTATTGATGCTTATAGTCGCTTTACGGCTTTATCTTCTTAAGCGTAAGTCGATGTGTTTGATATATTCATTCAGTTTCAAGTGCATGTAGAACGTCTCCTCAAGCATAAGATTATTCATGTTCGATCGATTGGGGGCGAATATCGCAACCTCAATGCTTTCTTTAATAAGCTTGGGATCTCTCATCGTTTATCATGTCCTCATACACATCAGCAGAACGGTATTTGTTGGCGCAAGCATCGACATATAGTTGAGACCGGGCTCGCACTCTTGGCTCATGCGTCTGTACCTTTCCGTTTTTGGAGTGATGCTTTTGCTACAACATGTTTTCTTATTAATCGTCTACCTACGCGTGTCATTAATATGAAAACTCCTATTGAGCTTCTTTTACATGAGATTCCTGATTATACCTTCTTCAAGGTTTTCGGGTGTGCTTGTTGGCCCCATCTTCGTCCATATAATTCTAGAAAGCTTGAATTTCGGTCTAAGAAATGTGTGTTTCTAGGTTATAGTTCTCTTCATAAGGGCTACAAGTGTCTTCATGTGCCAACAAATCGTGTCTATATATCTCGTGATGTTGTCTTTGATGAGAACGTCTTTCCCTTTTCCTCCATGCCGCAGCCACCTTCCACACCACCATCTCTGCATTCATCTCCTATTATGCTTGGCCAATTTGAAGATGTTGCATATTCGCCTGTGTTGTTACCTAACCATGGTGCAGGTGTTGGACGTGGTGCTCGCTTGGAAGTTCTTCCGGATACACCTCCTGCCGCGCATGTTGACCGGTCAGTGCATGAGCATGCACCCGTCGTCAACCCCGCCTCTGGAGCTGTGCCTGTCCATGCAACTGGACCGGCGTTGGCCTCCGATACTGGGCTGGTGTCATCTGAGGCCCGGTCCCCGACGGTTGAGGCGCGACCCACGACCCCGCCGCCTTCCCCTGGGCGGCGCTCCCCGACAGCCGAGGCGCGGCCCACGACCCTGCCACCTTCCCCTGGGCGGCTCGACCGGTCTACGTCCCCGCCTCCATGCATGGACTCGCCTGGGTCGGCTGGGCCTGCTGTCGCCTCGCCTGAACACTCGCCTGGGCTCTCGTCGCCCGACCTGCCGTCATCCTCTCCAGAGTTGGCGCCGCCGGCTCCGGTTCTCGTTGCACCGCGACGCCCGCATACTCGTAGCCGCAGCGGTATTGTCCAACCCAAGCAGCGTCATGATGGTACTGTCACATATTTGGCTGCCTGTCTTGCTCATTCTGTTGTAGATCCCACTGTTGAGCCACGCCACTTTGAGGTTGCTATGAGTATTACTCACTGGCGGGCAGCTATGGAGCAAGAGTATGCCGCTCTTCTGACTAACGAGACTTGGACGTTGGTTCCTCCTCCGCCTCGTGTCAACGTCATTGACTCGAAGTGGGTTTTCAAAGTCAAGAGACATGCGGATGGGTCTATTGAGCGCTACAAGGCGCGTCTCGTGGCTCGCGGGTTTAAGCAGCGACAGGGTCTGGACTATGAGGACACATTCAGCCCGGTTGTTAAACCTACTACCATCCGGCTTCTTTTGTCTCTTGCAGTTTCTCGTGGTTGGTCTCTTCGACAACTAGATGTGTAGAATGCCTTTCTCCATGGGTTGCTTGAAGAGGAGGTTTATATGCGGCAGCCACCAGGGTTTGTTGATCCAGATCAGCCTCATCATCTCGTAAATCGGCGAAGGCGCTCTCGGATGAAAACAGGCACCCGCTACCGCATGCTCGTCTTGCCGGTCCTTCGTACTCATGGATTTGTTCCGTCGACGGTGACGATTCGCTGTTCTTATTTCAGCGCCCGATCGGCAGTGTATTTGCTTGTATCGTGGATGATATCATTACAGTGGTTCTTACGCCACGGCTGCCGATGCTCTTGTGACTGCTATTGGCAGAGATTTTGCGATCAAGGACTTGGGACAGCTACACTTCTTTCTGGGCATTGAGGTTGCACATCAGTCTCGTGGCAGCTTGGCTCTCACTCAGAAAAAGTACTCCCTTGATCTCTTGCGCCGTGCCGGTATGCTCAAGTGTAAGCCCTCATCCACACCCATGTCCTCTACGGATAATCTCTCGGCCACTGTTGGTTCTCCTCTTTCCTCTTAGGATGCTACGGAATATCGGAGTATTGTTGGTGGCTTGCAGTATCTGACTATCACCCGACCTGATCTTTCATTTGCGGTTAACCGGGTATGTCAGTATCTTCATGCTCCTACGGATGTGCATTGGTCTGCAGTGAAGCGCATTCTTCATTATGTGTGTCTTACTGTCTCCTATGGTCTTCATCTGTGACCTAGTTCCTCTCTCGTTCTTCTCGCATTCTCGATGCTGATTGGGCTGGTGTCCAGATGACAAGGCGATCCACGGGGACATGCTGTGTTTCTAGGTCCTAATTTGATCGCTTTGGAGTGCGGCAAGCAAGCCACTTGTTTCTCATGATACAGAGGTTGAGTACAAAGCGATTGCCAATCATTGCTGAGCTTATCTGGATTGAGTCTTTGCTTCGAGAGCTGGGGATCTCCCAGTCACACCCTTCTGTTCTCTGGTGTGACAACATCGGTGCTACGTTTCTTTCGACAAATCCGGTGTTCCATGCACGAACCAAGCACATTGAGATTGACTATCATTTTGTGAGGGAACGTGTTGCACAGAAGCTACTACAGATCAAGTTTATCTCCTCAAAGGATCAACTTGTCGACATCTTCACCAAGCCTCTACCTTCTCCCATGTTTGAGGTCTATAGGCACAATCTCAACATCCTAGATGCATCAGAAGTGAGTTGAGATTGAGGGAGGGTGTTAGACTTTGTAACGTAGTCCACCTGTGTAATATGTACATCATGTATCATTATAAATATATGTGATAGGCCACCCCCAAAGGGTTGAGCCAGTTCCCACAAATCCTACGTCTAATACTTTTCAAGGGCATCAAGGTCTCTAAGCCATAGAGTTTCTAGAGTTGCTTTGCCCACATGTTCAACTTCGTCCTCTAATTTCTTCTCGTGTGTGATGAGCTCATACACCTTCTTCTTGGGAGTAAATGTACCAAATGGTTGTTCTGAGAAGATACGCATAATTGATCACATGAAGTCCTACCGTTGCTGCTTCTTCCACTTCTCTAGCTCCTAAAGAATTTGAGAGGCGCATTGCTTTCAGTAAGCAGCAGGTCACAGTTCACACGATAGACGCACGGTTCAACGGACAGAAAGTTCCCCTGTCGCTCCCGCAGGAGGCTCGGGAGCTAACCCTAGCCGCCGCCGCGAGCACCCCACCCTCCATCTCTTCCACCACTCGCCGCCGCCGGTGGCAGTCGCCGGGCAAAGCCCGTGCGGCTCGGCGGCGACGGGGCCTTTCTCCTCCTTCATCCGTGGCTGGCTGGCGCGGGCCGGTTGCTTCGGCTGATGCTCAGGCGGCAGCGCATGTCCGGGGCGGCCCTTCTGGCTGGCGAGGCTGCGCACGAGTGAGCGGGCGAGCGGGGCGCGCATAGGAGACGCGCTGGACTGCGGATCTGGTGCATCGAGGGCGCGCGGTGCTGCATGGTGACCGCGTCCGGTTCATGGGCGTGGATGGTGGCGGCGGTTCAGCGAGGTGACAGCGGTCGCTGTGGTGGGCACGACGCGAAGGCTTGGCTGGTCGCTGGGCGTCGGTGCTGGTGGTGGCGCGGCTTTGTCCGTGTGATCTCCAGTCGGGGATCTGGATCTAGCTGGTCTGCTCCCGATCTGCGATCCATGGGCTGGCTGTCGGCGGTTGGAGGTGCCCCGATGTCACTGCCTGGAGCAGGAGGGCTCCCGCCGTGGTGGATGCCTGGAGCGGAGGCTCCGGCCGTGGTGGATGCCTAGAGCAGGGAGGCTCCGGCCGTGGTGGTTGCGTGGGGTGCAAGGCCTGATCTGGTTTCTGCAGGCTCAGCGTAGAGGGTGGTTGTCGGTGTCAAAACCGGCGGATCTCGGGTAGGGGGTCCCGAATTGTGCGTCTAGGCGGATGGTAACAGGAGACAAGGGACACAATGTTTTTACCCAGGTTCGGGCCCTCTCGATGGAGGTAAAACCTTACGTCCTGCTTGATTAATATTGTGATGGGGAACGTAGTAATTTCAAAAAATTTCCTACGCACACGCAAGATCATGGTGATGGTATAGCAACGAGGGGAGAGTGTTGTCTACGTACCCTTGTAGACCGAAGCGGAAGCGTTGACGCAACGTAGAGGAAGTAGTCGTACGTCCTGCCGGTCCGACCGATCCAAGCACCGTTACTCCGGCACCTCCGAGTTCTTGAGACGCGTACAACTCGATGACGCACCCTCGATCTCCGATCCAGCAGAGGCGCCAAGGGGGAGTTCCGTCAGCACGACGGCGTGGTGACGGTCTCGATGTTCTCCTGTCGCAGGGCTTCGCCTAAGCACCGCTACAATATGACCGAGGTGTAATATCGTGGAGGGGGGCACCGCACACGGCTAAGGAACGATCAATGATCAACTTGTGTGTCCTAGGGTGCCCCCCTACCCCCGTATATAAAGGAGGAAAGGAGGAGGTGGCGGCCCAAGGGGCGCGCCATAGGGAGGGGAAACCTACTCCAAGTAGGTTTCCCTCTTTCTAATCTTATTTGGAGGGAAGGAAGGAGTACTAGTATTAGGAAGTAGTACTAGTAGTAGGAAGGAAGAGAGGGAAGGAGAAAGGAAAGGGGGCCCCCCCCCCAGTCGGATTGGGCTTGGGGCGCCCCCTCCTTGCTCCTTCTCTCTTCCTCCTACATGGGCCCAATAAGGCCCATATACCTCCCCGGGGGTTCCGGTAACCTCCCGGAGCTCCAAACTTCTCTGGAACATTTCCGATGTCCAAATATATCCGTCCAATATATCAATCTTTATGTCTCGACCATTTCGAGACTCCTCGTCATGTCCGTGATCATATCCGGGACTCCGAACAAACTTCGGTACATCAAAATACATAAACTCATAATATAATTGTCATTGAAACCTTAAGCGTGCGGACCCTACGGTTCGAGAACGATGTAGACATGACTGAGACACGTCTCTGGTCAATAACCAACAGCGGGACCTGGATGCCCATATTGGTTCCTACATATTCTACGAAGATCTTTATCTGTCAAACCGCATAACAACATACGTTGTTCCCTTTGTCATCGGTATGTTACTTGTCCCAGATTCGATCGTCGGTATCCAATACCTAGTTCAATCTCGTTACCGACAAGTCTCTTTACTCGTTCTATAATACTTCATCTCATAACTAACTCATTAGTTATATGCTTGCAAGGCTTAGGTGATGAGTATTACTGAGAGGGCCCAGAGATACCTCTCCGACAATCGGAGTGACAAAACCTAATCTCGAATTATGCTAACTCAACATGTACCTTCGGAGACACCTGTAGTACTCCTTTATAATCACCCAGTTACGTTGTGACATTTGGTAGTACCCAAAGTGTTCCTCTGGTAAACGGGAGTTACACAATTCTCATAGTTACTGGAACATGTACAAGTCATGAAGGAAGCAATAGCAGAATACTAAACGATCAAGTGCTAAGCTAACGGGATGGGTCATGTCAATCACCTCATTCTCCTAATGATGTGATCCCATTAATCAAATGACAACACATGTCTATGGTTAGGAACCATAACCATCTTTGATTAATGAGCTAGTCAAGTAGAGGCATACTAGTGACTATATGTTTGTCTATGTATTCATACATGTATCATGTTTCCGGTGAATACAATTCTAGCATGAATAATAAACATTTATCATGATACGAGGAAATAAATAATAACTTTATTATTGCCTCTAGGGCATATTTCCTTCAGTCTCCCACTTGCACTAGAGTCAATAATCTAGATTACACAGTAATGATTCTAACACCCATGGAGTCTTGGTGCTGATCATGTTTTGCTCGTGAGAGAGGCTTAGTCAGCGGGTCTGCAACATTCAGATCCGTATGTATCTTGCAAATCTCTATGTCTCCCACTTGGACTTGGTCCCGAATGGAATTGAAGCGTCTCTTGATGTGCTTGGTCCTCTTGTGAAATCTGGATTCCTTTGCCAAGGCAATTGCACCAGTATTGTCACAGAAGATCTTCATTGGTCCCGATGCACTAGGTATGACACCTAGATCGGAAATGAACTCCTTCATCCAGACTCCTTCATTTGCTGCTTCAGAAGCAGCTATGTACTCCGCTTCACATGTAGATCCCGCTACGTCGCTTTGTTTAGAACTGCACCAACTTACAGCTCCACCATTTAATATAAACACGTATCCGGTCTGCGATTTAGAATCGTCTGGATCCAAGCTTGCATCGACATAACCATTTACGATTAGCTCTTTGTCACCTCCATATACGAGAAACATATCCTTAGTCCTTTTCGGTATTTCGAATGTTCTTGACCGCTGTCCATGATCCACTCCTAGATTACTTTGGTACCAACCTGCCAAGCTTATTGCTAAGCATCGTCGGTCACGGTACACAAGCATTACATACATGATAGAGCCTATGGCTGAAGCATAGGAACATCTTTCATTTTCTTTCTATCTTCTGCTGTGGTCGGGCATTGAGTTTGACTCAACTTCACACCTTGTAGCACAGGCAAGAATCTTTTCCTTGCTGATCCATTTTGAACTTTTCAAAATTTTGTCAAGGTATGTGCTTTGTGAAAGTCCTATTAAGCGTCTTGATCTTTCTCTATAGATCTTGATGCCCAATATGTAAGCAGCTTCACCGAGGTCTTTCATTGAAAAACTTTTATTCAAGTATCCTTTATGCTATCCAGAAATTCTATATCATTTCCAATTAATAATATGTCATCAACATATAAAACTAGAAATGCTACTGAGCTCCCACTCACTTTCTTGTAAATCTGAGGCTTTTCCAAAAGTCTCATATAAAACCATATCTTTGATCACACTTTGTCAAAGCGTTTATTCCAACTCGAGATGCTTGCACCAGTCCATAAATGGAGCGTTGGAGCTTGCACACTTTGTCGACACCTTTTGGATCAACAAAACCTTTAGGCTGCATCATATACAACTCTTCTTCTAGAAATCCATTCAAGAATGCAGTCTTGACATCCATTTGCCAAATTTCATAATCATGAAATGCAGCAATAGCCAACATGATTCGACAGACTTAAGCATCGCTTCTGGTGAGAAAGTCTCATCGTAGTCAACCCCTTGAACTTGTCGAAAACCTTTTGCAACAAGTCGAGCTTTGTAGACGATAACATTACCATCGGCGTCGGTCTTCTTCTTAAAGATCCATTTATTCTCAATGGCTTGCTGATCATCGGGCAAGTCAACCAAAGTCCATACTTTGTTTTCATACATGGATCCTATCTCAGATTTCATGGCCTCTAGCCATTTTGTGGAATCTGGGCTCATCATCGCTTCCTCATAGTTCGTAGGTTCATCATGGTTAAGTAACATGACTTCCAGAATAGGATTTCCGTACCACTCTGGTGCGGATCTTACTCTAGTAGACCTACGAGGTTCAGTAGAAACTTGATTTGAAGTTTCATGATCAATATCATTAGCTTCTTCACTAATTGGTGTAGTTGTCAAAGGAACCGGTTCTTGTGATGAACTACTTTCCAATAAGGGAGTAGATACAATTATCTCATCAAGTTCTACTTTCCTCCCACTCACTTCTTTCGAGAGAAACTCCTTCTCTAGAAAGGATCCGAATTTAGCAACGAAAATCTTGCCTTCAGATCTGTGATAGAAGGTGTACCCAATAGTCTCCTTTGGGTATCCTATGAAGACACATTTCTCCGATTTGGGTTCGAGCTTATCTGGTTGAAGTTTCTTCACATAAGCATCGCAGCCCCAAACTTTGAGAAACGACAACTTTGGTTTCTTGCCAAACCACAGTTCATAAGGCGTCATCTCAACGGATTTTGATAGTGCCCTACTTAACGTGAATGCGGCCGTCTCTAAAGCATAACCCCAAAACGATAGCGGTAAATCGGTAAGAGACATCATAGATCGCACCATATCAAGTAAAGTACGATTACGACGTTCGGACACACCATTTCATTGTGGTGTTCCAGGTGGCGTGAATTGCGAAACTATTCCACATTGTTTCAAATGTAAACCAAACTCGTAACTCAAATATTCTCCTCCACGATCAGATCGTAGAAATTTTATTTTCTTGTTACGATGATTTTCTACTTCACTTTGAAATTCTTTGAACTTTTCAAATGTTTCAGACTTGTGCTTCATCAAGTAGATATACCCATATCTGCTCAAATCATCTGTGAAGGTGAGAAAATAACGATATCCGCCACGAGCCTCAACATTCATCGGACCACATACATCTGTATGTATGATTTCCAACAAATCTGTTGCTCTCTCCATAGATCCGGAGAAGCGGTGTTTGGTCATCTTGCCCATGAGGCACGGTTACATAAGTACCAAGTGATTCATAATCAAGTGATTCCGAAGTCCATCGGTATGGAGTTTCTTCATGCTTTTACACCGATATGACCTAAGCGGCGATGCCACAAATATGTTGCACTATCATTATCAACTCTGCATCTTTTGGCTTCAACATTATGAATATGTGTATCACTACTATCGAGATTCAATAAAAATAGACCACTCTTCAAGGGTGCATGACCATAAAAGATATTACTCATATAAATAGAACAACCATTATTCTCTGATTTAAATGAATAACCGTCTCGCATCAAACAAGATCCAGATATAATGTTCATGCTCAACGCAGGCACCAAATAACAATTATTCAGGTCTAAAACTAATCCCGATGGTAGATGTAGAGGTAGTGTGTCGACCGCGATCACATCGACTTTGGAACCATTTCCCACGCGCATCGTCACCTCGTCCTTAGCTAATCTTCGCAATCCGTAGTCCTGTTTGAGTTGCAAATGTTAGCAACAGATCCGATATCAAATACCCGGTGCTATGCGAGCATTAGTAAGGTACACATCAATAACATGTATATCACATATACCTTTGTTTACTTTGCCATCCTTCTTATCCGCCAAATACTTGGGGCAGTTCCGCTTCCGGTGTCGATCGCTTGCGGTAGAAGCACTCGATTTCAGGCTTAGGTCCAGACTTGGGTTTCTTCTCTTGAGCAGCAACTTGTTTGCCGTTCTTTTTGAAGTTCCCCTTCTTCTTCCCTTTACCCCTTTTCTTGAAACCAGTGGTCTTGTTGACCATCAACACTTGATGCTCCTTTTTGATTTCTACCTCCGCGGCTTTTAGCATCGCGAAGAGCTCGGGAATAGTCTTGTTCATGCCTTGCATATTATAGTTCATCACAAAGCTCTTGTAGCTTGGTGGCAGTGATTGGAGAATTCTGTCAATGACACTATCATCCGGAAGATTAACTCCCAGTTGAATCAAGTGATTATTATACCCAGACATTTTGAGTATATGCTCACTGACAGAACTGCTCTCCTCCATCTTGCAGCTGTAGAACTTATTGGAGACATCATACTCTCAATCCGGGCATTTGCTTGAAATATTAACTTCATCTCTTGGAAAATCTCATATGCTCCATGACGTTCAAAACGTCGTTGAAGACCCGGTTCTAAGCCGTAAAGCATGGCACACTGAACTATAGAGTAGTCATCAGCTTTGCTCTGCCAGACGTTCTTAACATCGTCGGTTGCATCAAGAACGGGCACGCACCCAGCGGTGCTTCGGGGCGTAAATCTTACATGCAGCAATGAGGATAATCCTCGAGTTACGGACCCGATCCGTATAATTGCTACCATCATCTTTCAACTTTGCTTTCTCAAGGAACGCATTAAAATTCAACGGAACAACAGCACGAGCCATCTATCTACAAACAAACATAGACAAGCAAAATACTATCAGGTACTAAGTTCATGATAAATTTAAGTTCAATTAATCATATTACTAAAGAATTCCCACTTAGACAGACATCTCTCTAGTCATCTAAGTGATTACGTGATCCAAATCAACTAAACCATGTCCGATCATCACGTGAGATGGAGTAGTTTCAATGGTGAACATATCTATGTTGATCATATCTACTATATGATTCACGCTCGACCTTTCGGTCTCCGTGTTCCGAGGCCATATCTGTATATGCTAGGCTCGTCAAGTATAACTTGAGTATTCGCGTGTGCAACTGTTTTGCACCGTTGTATTTGAGCGTAGAGCCTATCACACCGATCATCACGTGGTGTCTCAGCACGAAGAACTTTATAGCGGTGCATACTCGGGAGAACACTTCTTGATAATTAGTGAGAGATCATCTTAAAATGCTACCGTCAATCAAAGCAAGATAAGATGCATAAAGGATAAACATCACATGCAATCAATATAAGTGATATGATATGGCCATCATCATCTTGTGCTTGTGATCTCCATCTTGAAGCACCGTCGTGATCACCATCATCACCGGTAGCGACACCTTGATCTCCATCGTAGCATCGTTGTCGTTCGCCATCTATTGCTTCTCGACTATCGCTATCGCTTAGTGATAAAGTAAAGCAATTACGAGGCGTTGCATTTCATACAATAAGCGACAACCATATGGCTCCTGCCGATTGCCGATAACCGGTTACAAAACATGATCATCTCATACAAAAATATAGCATCACGTCTTGGCCATATCACATCACAACATGCCTGCAAAAACAAGTTAGGCGTCCTCTACTTTGTTGTTGCAAATTTTACCCGGCTGCTACGGGCTTAAGCAAGAACCAATCTCACCTCGCATCAAAACCACAGCGATAGTTTGTCAAGTTGATGCTGTTTTAACCTTCGCAAGGACGGGCGTAGCTGCACTCAGTTCAACTAAAGTTGGAGAAAGCAGACACCGCTAGTCACTGTGTGCAAAACACGGCGGTAAAACCAGTCTCGCGTAAGCGTCTGGCGTAATGTCGGTCCGGCCGCTTCATCCAACAATACCGCTGAACCAAAGTATGACATGATGGTAAGCGGTATGACTTATATCGCCCACAACTCACTTGTGTTCTACTCGTGCAAATAACATCAAACCATAAAACCTGGCTCGGATGCCACTTGATGGGGAGCGTAGTAATTTCAAAAATTTCCTACGCACACGCAAGATCATGGTGATGGTATAGCAGCGAGGAAGAGTGTTGTCTCGTACCCTCGTGAGACCGAAGCGGAAGCGTTGGCGCAGCGTAGAGGAAGTAGTCGTCGTCCTCCGGTCCGACCGATCCAAGCACCGTTACTCGGCACCTCCGAGTTCTTGACACGCGTACAGCTCGATGGCGCACCCTCGATCTCGATCCAGCGAGGCGCCAAGGGGAGTTCCGTCGGCCGACGGCGTGGTGGCGATCTTGATGTTCTCTGTCGCGAGGCTTCGCCTAAGCCTTTGCTACAATATGACCGAGGTGTAATATCGTGGAGGGGGCACCGCACACGGCTAAGGCGATCAATGATCAACTTGTGTGTCTAGGGTGCCCCCTACCCCGTATATAAAGGAGGGAGGGAGGAGGTGGCGGCCCAAGGGGGCGCGCCATGGGAGGGAAACCTACTCCAAGTAGGTTTCCCTCTTTCTAATCTTATTTGGAGGGAAGGAAGGAGTACTAGTATTAGGAAGTAGTACTAGTAGTAGGAAGGAAGAGGGGAAGGAGAAAGGAAGGGGGCGGCCCCCTCCCCAGTCGGATTGGGCTTGGGGGCGCCCCTCCCTTGCTCCTTCTCTCTTCCTCCTACATGGGTCCAATAAGGCCCATATACCTCCCGGGGGGTTCCGGTAACCTCCCGGAGCTCCAAACTTCTCCGGAACATTTCCGGTGTCCAAATATATCCGTCCAATATATCAATCTTTATGTCTCGACCATTTCGAGACTCCTCAGCATGTCCATGATCATATCCGGGACTCCGAACAAACTTCGGTACATCAAAATACATAAACTCATAATATAATTGTCATCGAACCTTAAGCGTGCGGACCCTACGGTTCGAGAACAATGTAGACATGACTGAGACACGTCTCTGGTCAATAACCAATAAGCGGGACCTGGATGCCCATATTGGTTCCTACATATTCTCGAAGATCTTTATCGGTCAAACCGCATAACAACATCGTTGTTCCCTTTGTCATCGGTATGTTACTTGTCGAGATTCGATCGTCGGTATCAATACCTAGTTCAATCTCGTTACCGACAAGTCTCTTTACTCGTTCTATAATACTTCATCTCATAACTAACTCATTAGTTATATGCTTGCAAGGCTTAGGTGATGAGTATTACCGAGAGGGCCCAGAGATACCTCTCCGACAATCGGAGTGACAAAACCTAATCTCGAATTATGCTAACTCAACATGTACCTTGGAGACACCTGTAGTACTCCTTTATAATCACCCGATTCGTTGTGAAGTTTGGTAGTACCCAAAGTGTTCCTCCGTAAACGGAGTTACACAATTCTCATAGTTCTTGGAACATGTATAAGTCATGAAGGAAGCAATAGCAGAATACTAAGCGATCAAGTGCTAAGCTAACAGGATGGGTCATGTCAATCACCTCATTCTCCTAATGATGTGATCCCATTAATCAAATGACAACACATGTCTATGGTTAGGAAACATAACCATCTTTGATTAATGAGCTAGTCAAGTAGAGGCATACTAGTGACTATATGTTTGTCTATGTATTCACACATGTATCATGTTTCCGGTTAATACAATTCTAGCATGAATAATAAACATTTATCATGATATGAGGAAATAAATAATAACTTTATTATTGCCTCTAGGGTATATTTCCTTTATATTGATGGTGTGGGTAGTACAAGAGTAGATCTACCACGAGATCAAGGAGGCTAAACCCTAGAAGCTAGCCTATGGTATGATTGTTGTAATGTATGTTCGTCCTACGGACTAAGGCCCTCCGGTTTATATAGACACCGGAGGCTAGGGTTACAGTCGGTTACAATGGTAGGAGATCCACATATCCGTATCGCCAGGCTTGCCTTCCAC
This sequence comes from Aegilops speltoides, assembly GCA_021437245.1. Lineage (NCBI taxonomy): Eukaryota > Viridiplantae > Streptophyta > Magnoliopsida > Poales > Poaceae > Aegilops > Aegilops speltoides. The sequence goes on from CM038147.1 coordinate 529,968,750, forward strand.
GCCAAGGAAAGTACCTTCCGGACACGAGCCGGAGTCTTCAATCTTCTATCTTCGTAGTCTTGGAGTCCGGCGGATATTGATAGTCCGGCTGTCCGGACACCCCCTAGTACAGGACTCCCTCAGTAGCCCCTGAACCAGTCTTCAATGACGACAAGTCCGGCGTGCATAATGTTCAGCATTGCAAGGCGGGTTCCTTACTTGAATAATCCAGAGAAGATGATGAACACCAGGATAGTGTCCGGCTCTGCAAAAATAATTTCCACATTCCACCGTAGAGAGAATAAAACATATACACTGATTCAATCTGCTGACGTATTATGCGGAGTGACATCACATCGCAGCCAAGCCCATGTTTTTACTTATTCCACCTCAGCACGTTTAGCGAAGCGGTTTCCTTGGCACGTCTTGTCAAAGCAGAGATCGTGTTTCCCTTTATTCCGGGATTCTCATCAATACGGACGTGGGTAACCCAACCGCGCCATTGATGGTGGCGCTTAGGAGATAGCGAGTTTTACCGGGCTGGTGGGGGCGCATAGTTTAGTCCGCCTATATATATGGGATAAGGATTTACCTTCTCATCTACGCCTTCTTCCTCCTTTGCTTATCCATCCCCGCGCACTCAAGCTCCAACGCTCAAGCTTGCGCATCTCGCCTCGACCTTCTCCGAATATGTCCGGAGGGAGGTAAATGGATAGCCTTCACGCTAAGGAGGAGGACATCACCAAGCTTCTTGTGACGCGGATACCTTTCGGCGATATCGCGCGTCGGCTGCCCGACAGCAGGCAGATCGTCCCCACCCGGGGCCTCATGAGAGGTTTTCTTCCTTCCCCACTTCCTCCTCGGACTGGGCTTTCCGCTCCATCCATTCGTCAGGGGCTCATGTATTACTCGGCTGGATTTCCATGATCTGGCGCGAACTTCGTCCTCAACATTTGGCGTTTATCGTCATGTGCGAGGCCTTCCTCGCATCAGCCCCACTTGGCTGTGGCTCAAGACCTTCAACGTCAAGCCAAAGGTTGTAAAGGGCACTCAAGCAGAATCTTGGCGGCGCCATGTTGGCCAAATGCCCAACGTCCCTTGGCTAGAAGGGACCTTCGTGGATTCCGTCAAGGGGTGGCAATCGGGGTGGTTCTACATCACCGAGCGCGCAAGCCCACATGGCGGCGGCCCCGAGTTTAGATCTGGAATCCCAGCGCAGCTCACCTCTGGGAAGAGAGCGGGCTTGCGGTGGGGCAGTCCGGTGGAGGTGGCGGGACTCGGCGTGCATCAAGAAGATGGTGGCGAGAGGCTCCGGCTTCGTCGGCGTGGTCAAGTCATGCTCCTCCGGCGGATCCTCCCATGCCGAGAGCGGGCTTTTACTTTGTGGGAGTTCGATTGGAATAGCACCAGACGCTGCTGGCGGGCTCTTGATACAACATACAAAGGCGCTGGAGGTGCTGTTCAAAGCGCCAAAGCCCCGCATCCGAGACAAGAGATCGCGGATTCAGCGCTGATCTCAAGCCCACGCGATAAGTGATAAAACCCATTATGGGACACTCGCGATAATTAGATTAACTCTAGTGAGGTTTTTAATCTGCCTCTTCCTTTGACAGGAATGGATGGAGAAGGTCGAGCTGCTCATCAGCCCGGCTCCCATGCGGAAGAACGATCGATGCCCGCTTAGCAAGGCTGTTGATTCGGCACCGCCGTGTCTTGCGGAGAAGAAAACCAAGAAGGTGGCGCGGGGACTCGAAAGAGTTCCCATGTCGAGCGTCTGACGGCGGCGAGGACTCCTCCCGAAGGCGAGGAGGGAGGTATTCTCCCGGAGGAGGAGAGAAAAAGGAAGGCTTCCCCAAGCGGGGGCGAAGGGTCAGAGGGGAGGACTATCCCCGGACAGTTCGCCAACATCGGCGTTGGCGAGATGAAATGGCCTCAAGGGCGAGCGTCCGGCGAGATCGTAAATATTCGGATCATTTATATGCGTATATTGTATGTCATGCGGTGTCCTTCTAACGCCGCATTCGCATGTAGTCCGGCTGTTGATGATCTTCCCGACTTCGATGGCGGAATCGTTAGGCGCCGTCGGATGTAAATTCCATCCCGACTGCCTCTACCCCACGCATCGGCGAGGGCGGCGAGTGGGGTCCCACAGAGGATCCACCAGAAGAGGCTCCGGAGGTCTTTGTCGGGCAACCTCCGGACTTCGTGCGGACTCTGCACGGAACCCGCGATGGCTCGAGTCCGACAAGCGGCCCTTCGAAAGAAGGGCAGGACCACGACGCCGGCAGCCTCCGTCCATCCGGGCGCGGATAACCTGTTGGGCGCTTAAAGGAGCTTCCATCGAGGAAGAACACCGCACTGTCATGAGTGCGGTGATTGAAAAGGTTCAGCTCGCCAAAAGCGGGCTGACCAAACTGCAGCAACCTTCTAACGAGCTTTGAGGTAAGAAGTTAAAATTGTGTAATGTAATACCGCATAGACGGTAGCCCATGATGCTTAGTTCGATGTTGGAAGGAAAAGCGGACTAAGGATCTAACAAGATGTCTGTGAGGTTGCTAAAAAATATGTCAATATGGGTTTGCAGGCTGCGCTGTTGGCCTCTGCCGCGTGCGGTGGAGGTCGAAGTGCTGAATAAGGATCTCGGCGGTCGAGCAAGAGCTCGGCCATCTTGAAGAAGCAGCTCGAGGAGAAAGAAGGTGAGTAACACCTTTTGAATAAGTACCTTCTGAGAAAGGGTTTTGGTTGCCAACAAAATTAACCAGGATAATATGTGTATTGCGGGGGCCCACGAAGGAGGTGGCGGCCACGAAGGATGCGTGTCCGTGGCGAGCATAATCTGACCCGCAGGCAGGCTGGCGAGAAAAGCAAGTAGCACTGGTGGCGGAAGTTCGGCAAGAGCTCCGGGCTCTCATGGAAAAGCATGAGAGTTTGGGCGTGACTCCAAGACTTCGAGAGTCGAGCTTGCCTCGGCTCTTGAAAGTGCCAAATCCGCCAAGGCGGGGCCGAAGGCCCTTCGAGGAGGTAGAGGATATAAAGAAGATAGCTGCGGGTAAGGCGTTTTCATGCGAGCAAGCATGTTAATGTAAACTACGGATACTTACCCGAATTAAGAGCTCTCCAGGGGCGTTTGCAGATCTGCCGCGTAGCGCATCTGATGCCGCCGCATTCTATCGTGGCGAGGAGGGGAGCTCGGCGGAGATGGTCTTCTGGTCTCGATGCTGCTGAGGCCGGCCATCCAGTGCCCCAAGCGACCAGGTGAAGCAGCTGGTCGAACTCCTAAAGGTAGCCGAGGAGGCCATGAAGGGTCTCATAGTCCGGTGTGGCACAGGACGAGCCATGCCGAGGAAGCTAGTTTGGCCTTGTCGGCGGCTGTTGGATGCATGCCCGAGGCTGGGCGTCATCAGCGTTAAGCCTGCATTGAAGCGCTCGTCGGGCCCTTGCCCGCATAAAGGTGCAATAGGGCAAGCTGGGCGGAGAAGCTTCTCACGGATCCACCGCCGCCCGGGCAAGGAGCATCGCCTTGCCGGGCGATATTATAAAGTTGTCTGAAGGGAGCCTGCGATATTGCGGATGAGTGCCCCTAAATGTAATCTTTGAGTGAACTTCGCTGTATTTTTTATCCTTGGCGCTGAAAACTTCGTTTATATGCGCCATGAAACACGCTTGTTTAATTTAAATATTACCTTACATGCGGCCGTTTATTAAATCGAGAGATGGCAAGTCGTTGGCTTCAGCCCCCAAGCCACAGTCTTTGGGGTGTTGGTGATAAACTTGAGCACTCTTGTTCCCATTTTGGGTCCATCTAGGGGGCGCTCAACACGACGAACAAGGCAACGGACTTATAATGCTTGAACACTCTCCTTAGCCATAGAATTCTATAATTTTAAATTTTGGCAAGCCCACGGTATTCGGAAGACCGAATCCGGGCGCTATCACGCCTTCATCGGACATCATCCGGAACTTCGCTCGAAGCGGCGTGAGTCTTTAAGGACCGGAAAAAACCTCTCGAACAGCGACTAGTCTCTCGCCATATCATGCCAATCAGTTTTAGCTTTCTCCTTTGAGGCGTTAACCCGGCTCAACGAGGCAATCGCGATGGTTCTCCAGTCTACCTTAGCCGGCCGGAGCGGGCGTAAGGCACCAAAACATGGGGCGGGCAAACCCAAGTATTGACCCAAGACATAATTCGGAGCCGATTCATATAATGCTATAAGTTCGGGGTGCCGCACTTGTGAAAGTGTTCGGACTTAATCACACCATAATCTGGGGAGCATAAGCCCCTGGCGCATTCGGCCATACCAAAATGTACGGGTGCAAGAAGTCATGTAATTAAAGTATACATAAAAGGTAATGCAATTGCAAATAAGAACATGCTGCATTATTTATGAAAGAAAGTCTGTTGAAAGAGCGGACTGATACAAATAGTGCGGTAGGCAAGGGATTTGGACCAATTAAACACGTCCCCCTCCAGGGATGAGCTGCGGACTTGGTGTATGTATTCGAATTTAATGCTCGTAATTGAGACCACCTGAGTGTTCGTCGCAACCTTCTTTAGTCCCTGACTGTTGCATCGTGAGTTCGACGAGTTCACCGTTGGACAGGGCTTCTGGTTAATTGAGTCCTGTATACGCAAAAGAAGAAAAGATGAAAATAAAAAGCAAGGAGGGCGTTAGTGTGAGCCCCTGGTGTGGTCGAGCCGCACTCTTGGTTCCTTGTGCCCCTTCCCCTGCGCCCATGGTATCTCCAAAGCGTAATGATGTCTGCGGTGTTATTCTTACAATCATCTTGCGGGCGAGGTTGGGGCCGCATTACTCTGGCGATGCTCGATCGCGCCGGTGGTCTTAGTTGGCATTGCTCGGCGCGTTTTCTGTATCCGGCTTTTTAATTGCGGACTTGAGAATGCTGAGAAGGCTGCTCTGTATACTGCGCGAGCGCTGTATGTTCCTCCGTTCGGAGGGAGCGTTCCGTATTTCCATTGACCGTGATGACTCCACGAGGGCCTGGCATCTTGAGCTTTAGGTATGCGTAGTGCGGCACCGCGTTGAATTTTGCAAACGCGGTTCGTCCGAGCAGGGCATGATAGCCGCTACGGAATGGGACTATATTGAAGATTAACTCTTCGCTTCGGAAATTATCCGGGGATCCGAAGACCACTTCGGTGTGGTGAGCCCGTCTGATTGGCTTCCACTCACAGGGATGACACCTTTAAAGGTTGTCTTTGTAGGTTTAATCCTAGATGGGTCTATGCCCATTTTGCGCACTGTATCCTGATAAAGCAGGTTCAGGCTGCTGCCGCCGTCCATCAGGACTCTTGTGAGGTGAAATCCATCGACGATTGGGTCTAAGACCAATGCGGCGAATCCGCCATAAGCGTATGCTGGTCGGATGGTCTCTTGATCAAAAGTGATCGGACGGAGGACCATGGATTGAATTTTGGGCGTGGCTCCCATCGCATAGGCGTCCGTGGTCGTGCTTCCTCTCCCTCTTGGGTATGTGGGTCGCGTATATCATATTCACCATCCGCACTTGTGGGGAACCCCTTCATCCTCTATTGTTCGGCGGCGGGTCTCTTCCTCGTCGTCGCTATTTAGCCTTGTCATTGTTTTCGGCAATTAACGCCAGCCTGTGAACACCCAACAATCTCTATTGGTGTGATTAGCTGGCTTTTGAAGTGCCATGTATCGGCATGAGAGGTCGAGTATTCGGTCCAAATTGGGCCGGACCGGAGTGGTTCTTTTGAGCAGCTTCTTCCGCGACGGGTTTAGAGCCTCGGAATCCGGCATTGGCTGTCGTATCCTCCTTATCGTCGCCGTTAATGCGGCGCTTGTTTTTGATTCGACGTGACCTGCCGTTGTTGTCCTTAGTATCCGGACTTCCAGAGTTTTTACGGAGATTGTTGCTGCGGGCTAGCCAGCTGTCCTCTCCCGCACAAAAGCGGGTCATTAGCGATGTGAGGATGCCATGGATTTCGACTTTTCCTGCCCGGTGCGGGCTAGCCATTCGTCCGGATGTTATGTTTAAAGGCTGCAAGGGCCTCTGCATCGGACGATCGACAATTTGGTTTTCTTCGTCAAGAACCGTGTCGAGTTATCGGCCAATTCGTGCAGGCTGCTGAATGATGTGGCTTAAGTCATCGGCGTCGGTGGTCGCTTATACGTGCCTTGGAAGTTATCAAGGAATGCGGCCTCCAGGTCTTCCCAACACCCAATTGACTCTGCGGGCAGGCTGTTAAGCCAATGCCGAGCTGGTCCTTTAAGCTTGAGTGGGAGATACTTGATGGCATGTAGGTCATCACCGCGGGCCATATAAATATGGAGAAGATAGTCTTCGAGCCAAACTGCGGGGTCTGTTGTGCCATCGTAGGATTCGATGTTCTGAGTTTAAACCCTTGGGGACTGATGATCCATTACTTCATCGGTGAAGCATAGAGGTGTCACGGTGCCTGTATTGGGTAATATCACGGCGCAGCTTCGAGAAACCTTTGTCTGCTGTGTTCGGCCCGGCGAGATTGTTATGTCCGTGGCGGTATTAAATGCGTGGGTGGTGGTGGGCGCCAGCGTGATCCATAGATGGATCTGGATTGTCTTGCCTTGTCCTCAATATATCTATAAGTCCGGCGCGTTCCCTCTTGGTTTCGCACTCTTGGAAGCGTGCGAAGTGCGTGTTGGTACGGGGGCACGGGCGCCTCTACATCACGACCACGAGGTGGTCGGCCAGCCATGTCGTCGCTGGTGATGAAGGTATGTATGCTTCCTCCTCTAATCGGGGAGCAGCTTGTGTCTTAGGTAACTTTTGGAGGGCGTTCGAGTTTATACTCTTGACGCGAGGACCTTGGTCCATCGATCGGCCAGCAGATCTTGATCAGCTTGGAGCTGTTGCTGCTTTTCTTTAGGCTATTTGCGTGGCTATGAGCCTGCGCTTGAAGCGTTCTTGTTGACGGGATCCTCGGATGCGGCGAATTCATCATCATTGAGGCTTGCCGTCTTGGAGGGAGGCATATAGTTATCATCCTCAACCCCTTAAATACGCATACTGTGGTGAGGGCTTGCTTTTGCGTCCTCCTGCACTGAATCTTGCGGGAGGGGATCGTCTTCGGCACTCTCCGGAGTGTTATTGTCTCCCGTGCCGGAATCTCCATTCTTGTTGTGGCGGGATTTAGAGTGGCGCCGCTGATGTCGGCGTTTGGGCTGCTTCTTTAGAGAATCTTCCTCCGCTGCTTTTTCACCATCCCCTTCCTTTGGGGTATCCACCATGTATACGTCGTATGACGAGGTGGCCTTCGATTGCCACTGTGGTGGCTTGGCTCTGATCGTCTCCGGCATCGTCGTCCATAGCGTCGATGTCGTCGGAGTCGAAGTCTAGCATGTCGGTTAAATCCTCGATAGTGGCTACAAAGAGGGTGGTGGGTGGGCTCTGAATTTCTTCATCGTCCGTGCTCCAACCATCCTGGCCGTAGTCCAGCCAGGACTCTCCCGATAGCGAGAGGTGCTTCAGTAAATTCAGGATATCGCCGAAGGGTGAGTGCTGGAAGATGTCCACGGTGGTAAATTCCATAACCGGCGCCCAATCCGAATTGATTGGTGGGGGCGCGGGAGGCTTGGAGTCCGGCGAGGAGTCCGGCGCCTCGGAATCACGAGTTTCGCAGGGGACGAGATCAGTGTTCGGCTCCATCGCCGTGGATGTTGTAGCCCCCAGGGCGACGTCTAACCACCGGCCCTCGATATTGGCGATCGGCTCCGGGCTGATGGCGGGCGGATCAGTCGGGCCATCAATGCCTTTGTCGGCGGCGAGCTAGGTCATGCCCATCGTTGCGGTCTTGGCGCTTGGATGTGGCTCGAGTCCGTCGAAGATCAAGTCTCTGCGGACATCAGCCATGAAGTTTAAGCTTCCGAATCTGACCTGACGGCCAGGGGCATAACTTTCGATCTGCTCCCGATGGCCAAGGGAATTGGCCCGCAGTGCAAAGCCGCCGAATCTGAAGATCTGTCCGGGAGAAAGTCTCACCGGGACAGCGTTGTTGGTTGAAGATGCCATCGAGCCTATCGGTGGCGACAGAGGAACTCTCAATGAAAGCACCAATGTCGGTGTCAAAACCGGCGGATCTCGGGTAGGGGTCCCGACTGTGCGTCTAGGCGGATGGTAACGGAGACAAGGGACACGATGTTTTACCCGGTTGGGCCCTCTCGATGGAGGTAAAACCCTCGTCTGCTTGATTAATATTGATGATGTGGGTAGTACAAGAGTAGATCTACCATGAGATCAAGGAGGCTAAACCTAGAAGCTAGCCTATGGTATGATTGTTGTAATGTATGTTAGTCCCTACGGACTAAGGCCCTCCGGTTTATATAGACACCGGAGAGGCTAGGGTTACAAGTCGGTTACAATGGTAGGAGATCCACATATCCGTGTCGCCGGGCTTGCCTTGGACGCCAAGGAAAGTACCTTCCGGACACGAGCCGGAGTCTTCAATCTTCTATCTTCGTAGTCTTGGAGTCCAGCGGATATTGATAGTCCGGCTGTCCGGACACCCCCTAGTCCAGGACTCCCTCAGTGGTGGTGGCCCGGTGCAGCGTTGGCGTGCTCGTTGCATTGGGGGAGTGCGGTCCAGTGGAGGTACCAGTCGGCCTTTGGTCAGCGCATGGGAATGGTTGCTCCAGGTGAAAGCCTGGCCGGTGCTCGTCGGCCGGCAGCGACAGCGCCCGTGGGCCTCGTTATCCTCCTTGGAGGCGTCGTCAGGGATCTTTGCAGCCCTACTCCCGGAGCAAGACCTTTAGGTGAAAACCAAGATCCTGCTGTAGGATCGGGCGGTGGCGTCGTCTTTAGCGTCGTTTGCTCTCTTGAGGGCACCGTTTTGAAGATCTTGATCCCATTGGTGCTTTCTACGGACTGGATGTGCATGGTGGCTTCCGTGGCAACGATGATGGGGTGAGCAAGGTCGAAGGCATGGCATTGATCGAGGTAGTCGGCTCTTCTCCGGTGTGTCCATGAGATTGCCTCGGCTGTTTGTTGTTGTGAAGTCGAAACTGCGGTGGAGAGGCCCAGGTGGCGTACGATGACGCGCGACAGGTGGTCCGTTCAGCGATCTTTCATGACGCCTACTATGCCTTGCTTTTCGTAGTTCACCATTAGAATCGGAGCTGCGTTGCCTTGTAGTGGGTGGATGGCGTTCCGTAGAGTGTAGTGTTGTTCTGCAACCAATAGGCCGGGTTGCTGTTTTTCTTTTTATTTGATCTTCGGATCTTCACCATGTTATGCTTCCATTGCTTCCTGCTTAATCTGAATCAAGCCAGCAATTTGCTGGATCTTTCAAAAAAATTATCTGTAGCTCCTCCAAGAGCAACTTGCTGGCTGTAATGTTTTTCTTTGGGGAAGGTTCATACCCCTTCCGCTTAAGCTCCAGCATTAGTTCTGCTCTATTCCTGTTAACCAGTTCGATGTCCCGGAAGAAAACAGCAAGAATAAACCTCACTTTCGTCTTAAGCTTCAACAACTCTATCCCTATATTTTGAAGCATTACTGCCTGCACAACATAAATTAGTTGATGTGGCAGTGTGCACATGGACAACACCATCATAGAGGAAAACTTAACAACGTGTACCTTTCTTCCGCCATAGAATTCTAGCCTTAGTTTGAAGAACTCATTAAGAACTGAAAATTTAACATAATTTCATATTCAAATGTACAAAGAGAGAATGAGTTTTTAGTTGCAACCAGGATGGGCTTCGTATGTGAAAAAAACAATGTACCTTTTTTTAAAACAACAATGTGCCATTTCTAACGCGTGTACAGGCTACAGCCCAGTGCTTGATGATGCAACACAGTTTAGCCCATTTACTTCGCACCGACGGCCCATTGATTTCATAGTGAAGTAGCAGGAAAGTCTCAGACCCGTGGCTGTAGGTTTACTCCTGTCCGCCTCGCTCGACGGCGCCGCCACCGCCACCGCCGCCGCCGATTTCTTGCTCTGGCATGTCCGCCCCGTGGGAGGAAGGCCGCGCCTCGGTTCGCATCAGGTACGCGAAGCAGCTGTATCCTCGGCTTTCCTCCTCATCCAGGGATCCCCTCACCTCTCCTCCTTCTATGTTTGTGCAGGTTTTCCTCTTCTGCCCCCAGCGGGACGGCGGCCGAGAGGCTCACCGACGACCTCATCATCGAGATCCTCTCGCGCGTCAAAGCCAAGTCGCTCTGCCGCTTCAAGTGCGTCTCCAACCACTGACTGACCCTCATCCACCACCTGGACCACCGCAAAAAGCTCCCACAAACCCTGGCCAGCTTCTTCTACACCCACACCGACGTTGAGTGATACGCCTCCGTCGTATCTACTTTTCCAAACATTTTTGCCCTTGTTTTGGACTCTAACTTGCATGATTTGAATGAAACTAACCCGGACTGACGCTGTTTTTAGTAGAACTACTATGGTGTTATTTTTGTGCAGAAACAAAAGTTCTCGAAATGACTTGAAAATCCACGGAGATTATTTTTGGAAAATAGAAAAAATACTGGCGAAAGAATCAAGGCCAGGGGGCCCACACCCCGTCCCGTCCACGAGGGTGGGGGCGCGCCCCCACCCCCGGGCGCGCCCCTGCCTCGTGGGCCCCCTGGATGTCCACCGACCTCAACTCCAACTCCATATATTCTCTTTCGCGGAGAAAAAACCCAGAGAGAAAGTTTCATCGCGTTTTACGATATGGCGACGCCGTCAAGCCCTAATCTCTCTCGGGAGGGCTATTCTGGAGTCCATTCGGGGCTCCGGAGAGGGGGATTCGTCGCCGTCGTCATCATCAACTATCCTCCATCACCAATTTCATGATGCTCAGCGCCGTATGTGAGTAATTCCATCACAGGCTTGCTGCACGGTGATGGGTTGGATGAGATTTACCATGTAATCAAGTTAGTTTTGTTATGGTTTGATCCCTAGTATCCACTATGTTCTGAGATTGAAGTTCCTATGACTTTGCTATGCTTAATGCTTGTCACTAGGGCTCGAGTGCCATGATTTCAGATCTGAACCTGTTATGTTTTCATGAATATATGTGAGTTCTTGATCCTATCTTGCAAGTCTATAGTCACCTATTATGTGTTATGATCCGACAACCCCGAAGTGGCAATAATCGGGATACTTCTCGATGATGACCGTAATTTGAGGAGTTCATGTATTCACTATGTGTTAATGCTTTGGTTCGATTCTCTATTAAAAGGAGGCCTTAATATCCCTTAGTTTCCATTAGGACCCCATTGCCACGAGAGGGTAGGACAAAAGATGTCATGCAAGTTCTTTTCCATAAGCACGTATGACTATATTCGGAATACATGCCTACATTACATTGATGAACTAGAGCTAGTTCTGTGTCACCCTATGTTATAACTATTACATGAGGAATCGCATTCGACATAATTATCCATCACTGATCCAATGCTATGATCTTTTCACATATTGTGCTTTGCTTATTTACCTTACCGTTGCTACTGTTACAATTACTACAAAACTGCTACCGTTACTTTTATCACTGTTACTATTATGATCATACTACATTGCTACTAAATACTTTGATGGAGATACGAAATTATCCAGGTGTGATTGAATTGACAACTCAACTGCTAATACTTGAGAATATTCTTTGGCTCCCCTTATGTCGAATCAATAAATTTGGGTCGAATACTTTACCCTCGAAAACTGTTGCAATCCCCTATACCTATGGGTTATCATTGAGCGCCTCCCAAAATCAGCACCCCACTTCGCCAATGTCTCGGGGAGAAGCTGCCCTCCAATAGACACCTCTTTCTCCTTCCTCCCCAACCACTGCCACGTGGATCTACTTGACTGCTGCAGCGGCCTCCTTCTCTGCTATTGGCACTTCGTCGGGGGTGACGAGTGCCGTTACATCGTGCGCAATCCCGCGAGGGAGGAATGGGTCATGCTGCCGGAACCCAGCCAGGCCGAGGCCAGGAAGGTGAGCATTGTACGTATGGGTTTCGATCCGGCCGTGTCTTCCCACTTCTATGTGTTTGTGTTGATGCATTATGTCCGCCGTGAGTCGTACACCATCGCAGCAGTGGATGTGTATTCATCAGAAACTAGGAGATGGGTTTGTAAGGAAAGGGGATTGAATGAGAGTATTGGACATCTTGGTCGTCAGTATCAGTCTACTGTCTTCCTTAATGGATGCTTGCATTTTATCGCCTATGGTTCTAGGCCATCACCCATTTGTGTAGCTGCTGTGGATACGGAGGGAAAAACATCGACTACCTTTCGCGTCCCTATTTATGTGCCTAATGGTATTTTGCAGCAGCCACAGGGCTGTTTGTATTATTCCCGTTTTCAGAGTGAAGATGGTGTTGTGATTCGACTAGTTGTTAATGTTCTCAAGGACTATGAAACCAAAGAGTGGATGTTGAAGCTGCATAAAAATCACCCGCATAAAAATCGATGTGGCTTCGTTTGGTAGGAGAGGATCGAGGGGGTTTTGATGGGAATTTCCTCGCGTGGCCTAGAAACCCCACAAAATCGCGAGGGATCATTTGGTACATGGTGTTTTGACAGCCCAACCCCCTCCTACACCCCCCTTTCCACGCGGTTCAGAACCTCGAGGGGGGCCTCACGGAATTGGGAGGAATGACACTGCGCCGCCGCTGCCCGACTCCTCCTCAACACGGCGTCGAGCGACACCTCTACGTCGGCGTACCTCCACCACCATACTAGCCTTCTCCTCGGTGGTAAGCCCTCGCCTCACCTCCCCTCCTTTCCCCTCAGCCGTCTAGGTTTCTTCAATCCGCCCGGGCATGGTTGCCGCCTCATCCTCCTCGGCGAGCTCGCCAACCACGACATCTCTGAGGGCACCAAAGCCGTCACCAAGTTCGCCTCCTCTTAGGTTGTGTCCCATGTATCTAGTAGTAGGTTACTGTTGGTTTAGTGGTTCATTGTCGACTCTGGTTATCTGCAAGTAGTAGTGGTAATGCTTGATGTGAACTGCCAAATCGGTTCCAATGCTTAGTTGGTTCGTTGGCTGCAAGAACTGAATTATGTCTGGTGATTCTTTTGGCAAATGAAGATTTAGAAAAGAACTTGTGTTGTTGGTTCTATTTTACCGATTTCCACTATGCTTTAAATTAATGCTATGTGTTTGAATTCATATCAGCTATGTTATTGTGCTTAAAATTTAAGGCCCTCGCATAGGTTTTTGCTGCATTAGTTTGTGCAGAACCCAGTGTTCTGCAGTTCTGTTTTAATTGCCTATTTTGTCGCTGACAATTGGTGCTATCATACAAATGAGGTGCTAAGGAATAAGAGCAATTAGCAATGCCTTGGAACTCGTTGGTTGTAAGAACATTGAGTGATGATTTGCTTCACACTAGGTGTTCGTTGTAATGCACTGTTTCAGATTTCTGAATTACTCAGATGGGTTCTTGTAGTTGCATTAGGTGCAGAAGCAAGTGCTCCTATGTGCTGGTCGTAGTTGCTTGGTGGAAGTGCTCTCTTGTTCTGGTTTGTGAACGTGTAGAAGTCAGTGGTGTCCATAAGAAAATACAGTAGCTAGTTAGCATGCATGTCTTGACTAACTTCGTGCGATGCATAAAGCCTGTTGCTGTTCAACAGTTTGAAAAAAAAATCATTGGCAGCTTAAAACTAATCAGCACCCTGAAAGTCCAAATGTATTCTAGGAAGTTTCAGTTCTGAAGACGTCAGTTGTTTTAACCTTTGAAGATTTCATTGAATACCGTTGACGTAGGTCTTGATTTAACTCTAGTCTAGCTCCTGATTTAAGTTCTAGAGCTGTTGTTCATTTCTTATCGTTAGATGCTTCCTAAACAACAACGGGGATCTAGACTACTTGCTTGCCTCCCTATTTATTGATTAAAAGTTACAAGTCTAATTTATGTGCACTTTTGGTGAAGCAAATAGTCATGTGGCTGTAGTTTACATTGAACTGAATCTATGTAATGGACCTTCCTAACTTGTTGTCCCTCCATGGACCTTGCAGCCTCTTCTAGGCTCCACCACCATCAGCCTCCTTAACCCCGACCAAAGAGCTGGCCTTTTCCCCAGTAAGATGTAACTTTTGGTTAATTCTCCGTGAGTGTTGGTGGAACAATGTAGTAGGGTGTTTGTTTCTATAGTATATATGAATAATTGTGTGTCATCTTACATGCTGCTGTTATGTTCTTATTTTCACAGAGCCCTGCTGCTTGGATTCGGGGGTGGAAAAGTTGCCTCCATCTTGGGATCCAGTTGTCAGGCCTAACTTTGTTTCTATCAGCTTTTTGGCCTCTTGACCTTGTTTCTATCATGTCTTAACCAAAGTACTATATCCTACTTGGTAGCTCTTGTACTCTTATTATTTTGGCCTCATGATATGAAATTTAGACCTTGTTTCTAAAGTCTTAACCGAAGTACTATATCCTACATGATAGCTCTTGTAGTCTTATTATGTGTGTATGTCTAATTAATAATTTGCTTCAAGTCAAGTAAACCATGAAATGTAGTTCTTATTTCTTGCTTGTTTATTCTAGTTTTAGTGCTGAGATGAACTCCGAGATTATTTATCAAATTAGGAAGAGGAGAAGCGAGGATTATGAAGATATGATGTCCTTTATTCTGCTCGTATTGCATAGAATGTGTAATAGAGGATCAATCGAGAGAAAGCAGCGACATAGCTCCATACTATATGGCAAGAAGCGTGTTGACGATATCCTTATAGGGCATGTGAAGAATTGCCTCGTAGCTTATAGGATGGAGCCACGTATCTTCCGGGCTTTGCCATCTTATCTTAGAATAGAAAATCTGATATCGGATACAAGAATTAAGGTGGAGGAGAAGTTAGCCTTTTTCCTGTACATGGTGTCTCACAACGCATCTTATGAAGATCTCCAGCTAGAATTTTAGCATAGTGGACACATATTTCATGAGTACATCAATGAGTTCATCAACACCGTCCTCTTCTTAGCTAGTCGATTTTTGAAGCCTTCGAACATTGATGAGCCACATCCAAAAATCTCCACCGACAAAAGATTATATCCTTACTGCCAGGTTTCCATTTTTAACACTTCCACAATTACTTTTCTTATCTAACTTATAGTTCTTCATTGTCCTACAATCTTTGCTTCCAGAACTGTTTAGGAGCCATTTATGGGTCACATGTTCCTATAACCGCAACACCTGGGATTGCTGCTACATTTTGGAATAGGAAGGGTACCTTGAGTCATAATATTATGGTTGCATGCGACTTCGATCTAAGATTCACTTTCACATCATGTGGCAGGGAGGGTTCAACTATGGATGTGAGGGTTCTTCATGCTGCAATGAGCAAAGGATTTAGAGTACCCGAGGGAAAGTTTTACCTAGTTGATGGGGGTTATGCAAACACTCAGTCATTTCTTGCACCTTATCAGGGTGTCCACTATCATTTGAAGGAATTTGGTCATGGACACCCTCGGCCACAAAACCATAGGGAATTGTTCAATCATTGGCATGCTATTCTACATAACCATGTGGAAAGGTCCCTAGGAATTCTTAAAAAGCGCTTCCCAGTTCCTCATGGTGGCACACTACATTCAATCGTGAACAAAGTGAAACTTCCCGCAGTTCTTCACAATATCATCAAAATGGAGAATGGTGACAAGACTTGGCTTGACAACCTTCCCGATAACATAGCGCCAAATGTTTTTGTTGATCTCCCGAATGGCAACGAGAATAACTAGGGGAACAACGACTTAGGGAACACTCTAAGAGATGAAATCACAATGCAAATGTGGGAAGCATACCATTCTGAATAGCCAACATGATTGTGTGTGTTTTACTCATATATATACATATATTAATTAATTAACTTCTGTCATCTTCATCATATAATAATGTAGTGTGTATTGAAATGCAGATATGTATCCAAAGGGGTCCCCAAAGTATAATCTCATGAAAGCAAGTGGAGAAAAAAGCTTCACATGGTGCGAAGAAGCCATCACCCAAAATTAAAAAGACACCTCCAAGAGGTATTTTAATGCTTCATCTCCATATGTAATTTCGTTCATCTATACTTGTTGCATTAATATTTCTCATCTTGAATATTAGCTAGATCATGATAGTTTATCACTATTTGTTTTCAAATTGAATGATACACTACTAGGGAAAATATTATACAAAGAACTTTAGCAGTAGCGTGGGTCAAAAAGCACGCTGGTCTAAGTAGCAGTAGCGCGCGTGCATAAACCGCGCTACAGATAAAATTCTAGCAGTAGCGCGCATTGTTCTAAACACGTTACTACTAAAATTCCCACGGCTTAGCCGATAGGCTACACATAGTAGTAGCGATCCATATTGAACCGCCCTACCGCAACTTCCTTTGTAGCAGCGCGTTTTCTTCTAAACTTGCTACTACTAAAGGATATAAAATTAAATGGAAAGCAAATAGAAAGGTAATTGAAAATGAAAGAAATAGAATAAGGTCAAAGGAAAAAAAATAAAATTTGAAGAAAAATAAATGAAAAAGGGGGAAAAAGAGAAAGGAGTAGCGATGGCGTGTATGCGAGCAGCTGCTGCGCTAACATAGCGATGGCGCTTTTACGGAACACGCTCTCGCTACTTTGAATTAACCACCCGTGGGCTCAAAATTTTGCTAAGTCCTCCATTCCCCCCTTTCCCCTACTCCTCTGTCGCCGCCGCCCGAGCCTGCCCTCACCGCCGCCGCCCGAGGCCGCCCTCAACCTCACCGCCGCCGCTCTCGACCTCACCGTCGCCGCCCTCGACCTCACCGCCGCCGCCCTCGACCTCATCGCCGCCACCCAAGCCCGCCCAGCACCGCCGCCTCTGATCCCGAGCCCGCCCTCGCCGCCCCTACCTCTCCGTCGTCGAGCACCTCCCCGCCACCGTCTCTCCCCTCTCTGTATGCCCCCCACCCCTCCCCCACCCCCTTTCTCTCTGCTTAGCTAGTACTAGATGTTCTTTAGTAGTAGTAGATGTTAATTTAGGGTTCATAGATAATGATTTTTAGTAGTAGTAGATGTTAATTAGTAGTAGTAGATGTTTAGTAGTAGTAGTAGATGTTTTTTACTATTGTATAATGTAGTTTATTTTAACTGTTTTTAGTAAGTGTTTAAAATAATTAGTATGTAAATTAATAAACTAGTTGAACTAGTTTAGTTTTAGTTGAACTAGTTTAGTAAGTAAATGAATAAACTAGTTGAATTAATAGAACTAATGTATTTTTAGTAAGATAATTAATATAACTAGTTGAACTACTTTATTTTTAGAAAGAACTAGTTTTTTCTATTTATAGTAAGTTTATATTTAGTAAGAACTAGTTGAATTAATAAAACTAGTTGAACATGTCATATTTGTTGTTATTTTTTAGTTTAAGAAATTATTAGGGATGTATTAGTGATAACTTATAGGGTTTTGCTTTTGCAGAAATCAAGAGCCCTCCATCATCCCTTGCGTCGTCCCGTCACCGACCCCCTCTGACCTCAAGGTGAGACTAGCCAAATCTCCATGTATATGTTGTGTTGCTCAAATAGGATATGTGGTTGCCCAAGTGGCCATTCATGTTCAGGTTACACCTCCGAGTGGCCTATGTTTTGCCGGAGTGTTGATTAATTTCCGTTCCGACAAATTTTAGGCGCTCGATAAGTCCTTTTTTAGCAAAGGTCATGCCGGATTTTTCCATGAATTCTGCCATGACTTGTGCTAGAATATGTAGGAAATATCGAGTGGCCTGGTTTTTTAGTACATATATTTAATTGTACAAGTTTAATCTTTGAATTATGAATGTAGGAAATGTCGTACTGGGACGACGACAGTCTCCCGGGGGATTGCAGCTAGTGCCACGACGATCGAGGTCTGTACGACAGGTTCCTTGAGCTGGACGAAGATTGGCGCTTCAGCATTAAGCTCGTGGAGACCTTCGATGTTGAAACGGTATGCAACAACGACAAGTGTTTTTTTCGTAATTAAGCATGACTTCAACTATTTCAACGTCTAATTTTCATCTTTTACAATTCGACTAGCTTATCCCATGCCATGCAAGACACTATGTCTTGCATACAGGATGGGTTTTGACCACCATGAAAATTTTGAAACAAAGAAAATACACCTAAGGACCCATCATGATATGGATTTTGAAGTAAATTTGTACAATTCTTAGAGCGTAACCCATTTTGGTTGCCAAAATTGGGAAGCACTTTGCAAAATGTATGGTTTTTTGAGGGTATGACTGTCACCATGGATCTTGGTGATCCTGACATCGAGCAAGACAATATGGACATTTGGGTCCTTGTTGATATGCTTCCGATTCTACCGCAATGTGAGTTTCTCAAACATAGTTATTAACTAATTTATATTGTTTATTTCAAAATAGTTGACAACTTATTTGCATTCACAGCTTATTTTGATTCTTCAAAGAATGTGCGGAAGATGGTAGACAAAACCCACTACACTGATGGCTCCCAATTAACTTATAAGGAGAAAAGTCATCTGATCGCATTTTGTACTTATCTTGAGAATTACAATAGCTATTATCGAACTCGTCCACATACATGGAGAGGCAGGGACGGCGTCCTGTTCATCGGCAGCCAACCAGTTGGGTCGGAACGGAGAAACTGCGTCGTCGTGTTCATCGGGAGGCAACCGGCTTGGACGGAACAACCGATCGAAATGAGGCCTGGCGTACCGTAGAATGGAGGAAATGGCCTTGTGTTCAACCACATAGGGTCGAAACGGGATCCTGTTCATCGGGAGGGGTCTAGCGTACCGCGAAACGGAGGAAACAAACTTGTGTTCAAGTGCCTACGGTTGAAATGGGGTCCTATTGATCGGGAGGGGTGTGGCATACCGCAAAACGGAGGAAACGGACTTGTGTTGGGCCTTCTGGTCGAAGCAGGGGTCTGTTCGCCGGGAGGGTGTGGCGTGCATAAGCGAGACTCCACGACTCTGTTCATCTCCACCATCGACCTCCTCCAGCCTCCACGGGCTACTGTTCATCTACTGTCGACCTCCTCCGCCTCCACCTGCGACTGTTCATCCACGAGCTCATGTTCATCCAGCCTCCACCGCTCCTCCACCGGCTACTGTTCAACCAGCCCTCTCCACGGGTCCTGTTCAACCACCCCTCCACGGGTTACTGTTCATCCAGCCCTCTACCGACAACTTTTCAACCAGCCCTCCACGGGGTCGTCCTGTTCATCCAGCCCCAACTGGCTCGATCGGGGTCCTGTTCATTCAGTAATGCATAGCTTGCAGCTCAATCGCTCGGGTTTAGTAGGTGAACACCCTGCTCGGGTTCAGTTAGAGGCCAACGCCTCGCACCCACGCGCATACGTGTACGAGAGAAACGCGCATCGCTTAGCCCCCAACCACCCACCATAACCGGGAACTCCTCGATATTTTCCTCGCCCTCGCTTCTACCACAGTTTTTTCCGTGGACGGCCCAAAGAATGTCATGCAGCTGCGTCTCTGGCCCACCCAGGACGAAAAGCCCATTTTCTGTCATGATTTTTTGTCATAGAAGTAGGATCCCACCACATTTATGATGATATCGTGTTTTGTCACAATTATCGTCATAGAAGTGTCATAAGCATTGCAGGAAAAAAATTGTTAGGCCCAAAATGTCACGGATGTGCCTTCTTTTGTAGTGACAGGATCACCTTTAGGTGGAGGAGGACCTCCTAGAGTTTCAATAGGCAAATTGTGTTTAAGCAGAGGTTGTTGTTCGAAAAAGATGCTATCTATTTCATTTCTTTCATGCATATGCAAATCATTTTCATGGTCAAGCAAATATTGTTCCATAGGATCAGTAGGAGGTACAACAATAGAAGCAAGGCTAATAATTTCATCCTTACTAGGCAAATCTTTCTTATGAGGTTGTCTACAAAACTTGGAAAATTTAAATTTATGAGATTCATCACCAAAGCTAACACCGACAATTTGTTTCTTACAATCTATTTTGGTATTGATGGTGTTCAAGAAAGGTATACCAAAGATAATGGGACAAAAGTCATCTTGTGGGGAGCCAATAACAAGAAAATCAGTAGGGTATTTTATTTTCCCATAGAAGACTTCAACATCTCTAAGAATCCCAATTGGTGATATAGTATCTCTATTGGCAAGTTTAATAGTAACATCTATGTCTTCTATTTCAGCAGGTGCTATTTCATTTTTAATTTCTTCATATAAGGAAAAAGGAATAGCACTCACACTAGCACCTAGGTCACATTACCCATGATAACAATGATCTCCTATCTTAACTGAGATAATAGGAATGCCAGCAACTAGTCTATGTTTATCTTTTTCATCGGGTTTGGCAATTCTAGAAGCTTCATCACAGAAGTGAATAACATGCCCATCAATATTATCGACCAAGAGATCTTTAATCATCACCGGCGCGGCGGTTCTTCGATGCAACCGAAGGACGGCCGCCGCAGCGGAGCTCCTCGGGTAGCGCGGCAGCTGGAGATGCCCACAGGTTAGTAGAAAACCGGCAAACTTCAGTTCAGGGATAATCTCAAATTCTAAAAACCAATATCTTATAGGATATTTTGCTTTGGAGTAATGTACATGTAAATATATGCCAATCTTGTAACTAATGCCTAGAGTAGTATGGTTCAAAATTTGAAGAACAAACACTGTCTTATGCCTATTGAAGTGGTATGGTTAATATTCACCATATATATTTTGTTTTTCAGATTCTGATGGGGGCACTAGTAAGTACCGGAGAGTCCCGAGTGGTAGGACCGAGTCGTCCGCCTCCCATCAGGCCACTCCCGAGGACGAGTCATCATCCGATGGCCATGTTGGAGTGGTCTTAGATGGACCAGATTTGTTCGCTACCGAGTCGGGCGACATGGAGACCTCTGACGGCTCGTGGTCTACCTCGAGCAACACTTCCAAGAGGAAGAAATCCGGGCGTGGTCCGGGGGAAGGTTCCGGAACCAACTGCTGCCAGCGACCGTCCTATCATTTGCCCGACAGGAGAGAGGTAAGAAAGCATTTCATTTGCATCATATTTTGGATGCCACAATTTTGACACTCACATATGCTTGTCTTTTATATCAAGCAGTCGGTGGACATTTATCTCGATAAGACCTAAGGGGGCACGCCCGCCGAACCACGTCATCGGCTCCCTCGAGAGGAAGCACTTCCCTGGATTGTACAAGCCTAGTGATGACGAGCCGCCGTCGCCAGGTTTAACCTGGGAGCATTACCAACACAACAAGGACGAGCACACTGTCACCATGGCCACTGAGGGAGTCCTGGACTAAGGGGTCCTCAGACAGTCGGACTATAAGCATATGCCAGACTATTGGGCTATGAAGATACAAGATAGAAGACTTCGTCCCATGTCCGGATGGGACTCTCCTTTTGTGTGGAAGGCAAGCTTGGCAATTCGGATGTGAAGATTCCTTTCTCTGTAACCGACTCTGTGTAACCCTAGCCCCCTCCAATGTCGATATAAACCGGAGGGTTTAGTCCGTAGGACGGAGAACAATCATAACCATAGGCTAGCTTCTAGGGTTTAGCCTCTACGATCTCGTGGTAGATCAACTCTTGTAATACTCATATCATCAAGATCAATCAAGAAGGAAGTAGGGTGTTACCTCCATCGAGAGGGCCCGAACCTGGGTAAACATTGTATCCCCCGCCTCCTATTACCATTAGCCTTAGATGCATAGTTCGGGACCCCCTACCCGAGATCCGCCGGTTTTGACACTGACATTGGTGCTTACATTGAGAGGTCCAGTGTGTCGTCACCATAAGGCTCGATGGCTCCTTCAACCATCAACAACGCCGTCCAGGGTGAAGTTTTTCTCCCAGGACATATCTTCGTATTCGGCGGCTTCGCACTGTGGGCCAACTCGCTTGGCCATCTGGAGCAGATTGACAGCTATGACCCTGGCCATTAGGTCAGATTTGGAAGCTTGAACTACACCACCGACATCCGCGGAGACTTGATCTTCGACGGATCCGAGCCTATGAAGGCTGCGCCCCGCCTCCACGATGAACATGACCTAAATCTGCCATCGGATGGTGTGTGGGAGATTGCACCTGTAACCGCACTGGCCCTTGATCCAGAGCAGAGAGCACCAGCCGAGGGCGGGAGGCTCAACCCCGCCACGGAAGCCGCGGACTCAACGACACTAGAGCCGAACACAGAGCCGACCCCCAACAAGGTCGGTGTCATCGGAACCTCGAACTCGTCTCCGGCTATAGGTTCCGAACCGTGTGTATCCGCACCCATTGAATCTGACTGGGCGCCGATCTTAGAGTTCAGCTCCACAGACATCTTCCAACACTCACCCTTGGGTGACGTGTTAAACTCATTAAAATCCCTCTCCTTGTCAGGGGATTCTTGGCCGAACTATGTCCGGCTTGAATGGGAAGCAGACGACGAAGAGCTTTGTTGCCCACCCACCACCCACTTGATAGCCACTGTCGACGATTTAACCGACATGCTTGATTTCAACTCCGAAGACATCGACGGTGTGGACGACGATGCCGGACAAGAACAGGAACCACCGCCCACAGGGCGCTGGACAGCCACCTCCTCATACGATATATACATGGTGGATACACCCAAAGAAGACAATGGCGATGACATAAAAGATCCAGTCAAGGATAAACTTCCTGAGAAGCAGTCTAAGCGCCGACGTCAGCGGCGCCGCTCTATGTCACGCCATGGTAAAAATAGCGATACTGACACAAGAGAGGATAGCATTCCGGACGATGCCGAAGACAACGAAGACCCCGCCAAGCTAAGTTTCGAATAGGCTGGACGAGAAGATGGGCGAGCCAGCCCGGACGAACAGGCCGTGAACGACGATTCCAAAGACAGCAATTATATGCACCTCTCCGAGGACGAGGTGAGCCTCGGCAACAAACAATTTATCATTCCTAAGGACCCCGTTGAATAGGAGCGTTTCAAGCGCCGGCTTATAGCCACTTCAAAAAGCCTGAAGAAGAAGCAGCAGCAGCTTCGAGCTGATCAAGATCTGCTCACTGATAGATGGACTGAAGTCCTGGTAGCCGAGGAATACGGACTCGGGCGCCCAACAAAAAGTTACCCAAAGTGCAAATTACTACCTCAATTTGATGACGAGGCACTGGAGCCGGCACTACCAGCGCATAATGTGGCTGATCGTCCACCACGTGGCAGGGATAAAATGGCAGTCTAGCACGAGCACCAGCCGGCATTGCCTCGCCGAACAAAATTGAACACAACAACTCGGGGATACACACATGACCTGAGGTACGACTTGGAGAACAAAGCAGGCCAGAACGGATCAATCTATGGATCGTGGGGATGCGCGCCAATGGGCAACAAAGGCCGCCGCGCCTGATATGACAAATACACACCCGTCCGGGCCGAATACCGCAGACCTGCTCCATTTGAGCTGCGTCGCGACGTAGTCCGGCATAGAGGCGACGCGCACCCCCTATGCTTCACTGATGAAGTAATGAAACATGAATTTCCAGAAGGGTTTAAACCCGTAAACATGGAATCATATGATGGAACAACAGATCCCGTGGTATGGATCGTAGACTTCCTTCTCCATATACATATGGCCAGCGGCGATGACCTCCATGCCATCAAGTATCTCATGCTAAAACTCAAGGGACCAGCTAGGCACTGGTTGAATAGTCTGCCCGAAAACAGTATTGGCTGTTGGGAGAACCTGGAAGATGCATTCCTTGTCAACATCAGGGCACTTATGTCCGACCTCCGGATGCCGATGACCTAAGTCATATAATCCAACAGCCCGGAGAGTCAGCCAGGAAATTCTGGACTTGGTTCTTAACTAAAAAGAACCAAATTGTCGACTGTCCGGATGCCGAAGCCTTAGCGGCCTTTAAACATAACATCCGCGACGCCCGACACCTAGGCCAAGAGAAGTCAAAGTCCATGGCAGCCCTCATGACGCTCATGACTCGCTTTTGTGCGGGCGAGGATAGATGGCTAGCTCGTAGCAACAGCACCTCAAGCAAACCTGGCACCTCTAAAGCCAAAGATAGCAACGGCAAGCCCCGACGCAGTAGACACAAGCGTGCAAATAATTGCGATAGCGCCAAAGACACAACCGTCAATCCCGGATTCAGTGGATCTATGTCCGGTCAGCAGAAAAAGCCATTCAAAAGAAATAATCCGGGCCCGTCCAGTCTAGACCGCATACTTGATCATCCATGTCAAATCCACAGCACCCCCGATAAACCAGCCAATCACACCAACAGAGAATGTTGGGTCTTTAATTAAACAGGCCAGAAAGTTAAATGCTGAAAACAAGGAAAAAGGATCGCCAAGTGACGACGACGAGGAACCCCGGCCGCCGAATACAGGGGGACAGAAGAAGTTTCCTCCCCAAGTGAAAACGGTAAATATGATATATGCTACTCATATCCCCAAAAGGGAGCGGAAGGGCGCACTAAGGGACGTCTACGCGATGGAGCCAGTAGCCCCAAAATACAACCCGTGGTCCTCCTGTTCGATCACCTTTGATCGAAGGGACCATCCGACCAGTATCCGTCACGGCGGTTCAGCCGCACTGGTGCTTGACCCTATTATCGACAGAGTCCACCTCACACGCGTCCTCATGGACGGTGGTAGCAGCCCGAACCTGCTTTATCAGGATACAGTGCACAAAATGGGTATTGATCCCTCAAAGATCTAACCCACCAAAACCACCTTTAAAGGTGTCATACCAGGTGTAGAGGCCCGCTGCATGGTCTCAATCACACTGGAAGTGGTCTTCGGATCCCCGGATAATTTCCAAAGCGAAGAGCTACTCTTCGATATCGTCTCCTTCCGCAGTGGTTATCACGCACTGCTCGAACGAACCGCATTTGCCCGTTTCAATGCGGTGCCGCACTATGCCTACCTTAAGCTCAAGATGCCCGGACCTCGCGGTGTTATAACAGCTAATGGAAATACAGAGCGCTCCCTCCGTACTGAGGAGCACACCGCGGCCCTTGCAGCAGAAGTACAGAATAGCCTCCTTAGGCAAACCTCAATTCGGCCGTCCGGCTCGCCCACAGCTCGGCTAGCAATCCTGCCTTTGTCCCAGCCCCAATAAAGCGGCGAAATTTGTGTCGCGCGTACACAACTACGCACTTAAAACACCATGGGCATGAACGGAGGCACAACTAGACTGCGGCCCGCAACATTGCTCAACCGCTCCTGGATCCGCGTACCTTCACTTTTTCCCTTTCTTTTAGGTTTTTCACCCCTCAAGGCCTTTTATGATAAACCTGCTCATCGGACCTGTAGCGGGACGGATACGCCAAGAAAGCTAGGGGCTCGAACGTACAAGGGAATACCCAGGTGGTCTTTGCTAACGATTGTCATACCTGTTTTAAATACCCTCACACAGCTCGCTCTTGGTCATGGCATGTTGCATAGCCTTATTTGCTTATCGCACTACTTTGTTCAGATACGCCTTGACGTATCAATCAACTTACAATGAAAAATAATCGGCAGTGTTTGCCAATGACTTAAATTTTTTCTTGTCCATTTATTTTCAATTGAACCCGTATATTCTGGTACGCCTTAACTCGCCAGGGGCTTCATCATGCCCCATAACACGGCAAGAAAGCCCGAGCACTTTCACAGTACAGTTCGGCACCCCAAACTTATAACATTATATGCATCGGCTCCAAATCATGTCTTTGGTCAATAGTTGGGTTGCCCGGCTCCTGTGCTTGCTACCTTACGTTCCGCTATATCAGCTAGGGTAGTAAAGGGAGAACTACTGCAATTGTGTCCCGGTTCTTCCAGACGAGCACCTCAGTAGAGAAAGCCGAAAACCGACTGTCATGATGCGGCGAGAGCTGGTCAGCTGTTCGAGAGGTCTTCAAATCGTTAGAGATTTTCTCCGCTTTATGTGAAGAATCGGTTTTTGTCCGATTAGGCGTGTATAGCGCCCCAACTTTGGCCTTCTGAATACCAGGGGCTACGCCAAAATTTAAAATTATAGAACTCTAAGTGGGGATGATAAAGCTGTATAGTACGATTGCCTTGTTTGTTGCGCTAAACACCTCCTTAAAGGACCAAACATTTGGATAAAGAGTGTTTAGATTTATCCCGAACACCCCTATACTAGTTACGAGGGGGCAGAAGCCAATGACTGGCCAACTCTCAAATTTTATAAACGGCCGCACAGGAGGTAAAATTTTAAATAACAAGCATTATATTACACAAAGACCTTGTTCAATATTACAGGAAAGGATAAAATAATGCTTTCAAGGAAAAACGATATCCTTAGAACATTGCTCCCCCACAAGGCGGGCTCCCTTCATGACACTGTCATAATACTTCTCGGGCTTGCGATGCTCTTTGCCCTCGGGCGGACCCTCGGCATTCAACTTTGTGGTATCCATGTTCGCCCAGTGCGTCTTGGCGCGGGCGAAAGCCATCCGTGCACCTTAAATGCAGACCGACCGCTTGATAGCATCAAGCCGAGGGCAGGCACTGACTAGCCGCTTCACGAGTCCGAAGAAGCTACTAGGCATGGTCTCGGCAGGCCACAGCCGGACTATTAGGTCCTTCATGGCCAGTTCGGCCTCCTTGTGCATCTCGACCAACTGCTTTAGCTCGTCGCTAAGGGTCAACGGACGTTCTGATCCAAGGTATTGAGACCAGAACAGCTTCTCCGTAGAGCTCCCTTCTTTGGCTCAAAAGAACTCTGCAACATCGATATGCTGCGCGGCAGATCCGTTAACGCTCCTGGCAAAAAAAATCCAAATTCAGGTAAGTAAAAGGACCGCTTCCTTCACGCTTGCTTTTGCATAATAAAAACCTTACCTGCCGCGACATCCTGGGCCACCTGTATTTCTCGGAGGGCACTCTGGGCTTCGGCTCGGGCATCTTGGGTGCTCTGGCAGGCCTTGGCAAGTTCGGACTCTTGAGTCTTGGAATCACGCTCCAAGGACTCGTAGTTTTTGACGGTGTCCTGGAGCTCTTGCTGGACCTCACTGACCCGGGCCTCCTGCTTCTCGCGCGCGGCGCGTTCCTTAGCCACTTTGTCCTTGGCCTCAGCCAACACCTTCTTGAGGGCCGCTACTTCGGTCGCGGACCCTAATAAAGTGCATGACATTTCAGTCAGTACGAACTCTTCATCCCTCCCAAATATAAAGCACCAGTTAGTGCATACCTTGGCTGTCCTCCAGTTGCTTCCTCACGAGGCCGAGTTCTTCCTTGGCCCACTCCAGGTTCCGCGTCAAGTCGGAGACCTCCGCAGTATGATCGAAAGCGGCTAATAGCGACGCCTGCTTATTCACAAAGACATTTTCTGTTAGACTCCTGCAAAAAATATTTTGATCCTCTGTTTGGTTCTTATTTCCGAACACCGAACATAGCATCAGGGGATACTGTCTACAAGGTGATAGTCTTTTACAACTATATTACTTACCTCAAAGCCTATTAGAAGGCTAATGCAGGTTTCGGTCAATCCGCTTTTGGCAGATTGGACTTTCTCAATCACCGTACTCATAAGAGTACGGTGCTCTTCCATAATGGAAGCACCTTGTAGCGCTTCCAGCAATCTGCCCGGTGCCTCTGGATGGATAGAGGTCACCGGCGGAGGCGGCTTGCCCCCTTGTTCAGGAGAGGCTGCCTGCCCAAATCCGGAGCCACTTGGGTCTCCGGAGCTCTATCCGATTGAGGGCCGAACTGGACTCGGCCCCCACCGCTGGAGTCTGTAGGGGTGTTTCACCCCATGTGCCCGGCAACTGGCACTCCTTCCTCCGGCCTCACCGGAACGGCCTCCCCTTGGCCCGGTATCCTTCGGGACAACACCTCGGTGTTGTCCGCGGCCTTATGGGAGGTGGCCATTTGAAGGGACTCGCTGTTCATCGCCGACAGATTCAACGACCCCTTCGAAGAGGAGGAGAGCTTGATTTTGGATTGGGCCGGACTGCAGATGCATGGTCTAACACCTTAAAAAATGATAAAGTGAACAAACTGGAAATATTACAATGTCCGGATAGTTACGACTTGGCTAGGGGCTTGACCCTGGGCCCCCACTCCTCGCTGCTGTTGGTGGTTGCGGCGGAGTAGTCCGAAAGGGAGATCTTTCCCTTCTTGGGCGCCTCGGGCTCCCCGTGTGTGGAGGCCTTCCTCTTCTTTTTTCCCCCAATAGGGGGTGAACGTGCCTCCTCCTCCTCGTCATCTCTGGCAAAGGAAGGCGTCTCTGCATCTTCGGACGTCATGTCCGAGACACCCTTGCGGTGGAGACCCCCTCTGGTCCCTTTGGCCGCCTTCTTGGTTTTCTTTTCCGGCACCTCATAAGGCGCCGGAAACAACATCTTCGTCAGAAGAGACATTTCTAGATCTTCGGGCAGCGGAGCCGGACAATCGATGTGCTCCGCTATCGCTACCCAGGCCTGAAAGTTTGGCACTGGGGCCTAGGCTCCTCCCGCAGGTATGCCAACAAAGGATATACCTTGCAAACATAAAAAAACATATTGGATTAGCCTGGCGTTTTACGCTGAGCCCGCGATCTTTGGACGTGGACGGTGGAACCTCGCCGGCCTTAAAATGCACTTTCCAGATGTCTTCGTGTGTCGTATCGAAGAGCTCCAGCAGTGTCTGGTGCTTGGCCGGTTCGAACTCCCACATGTTACAAGTCCGGATCTGGCACGGAAGAATCCGGCGGAAGTGCATGACCTGGACCACACTGACAAGCTTGATTTTCTTGTCTTTCATGTTCTGGACGCACGTCTGGAGCCCGGTCACTTCTTCTGCTGAGCTCCAGGCTAAACCCTTCTCCTGCCAGGAGGTGAGCCGCATGGGGACTCCAGATCGGAATTCAGGGGTCGTCGCCTAGTTGGCGCTGCGCAGCTCGGTGATGTAGAACCACCTCGATTGCCACCCCTTTACGGTCTCCACAAAGGAGCCCTCGGGCCAAGTGACATTGGGCATCTTGCCCACCATAGCGCCTCCGCACTCCACTTGTTCGCCGCTCACCACCTTGGGCTTCACATTGAAGGTCTTCAGCCATAGGCCAAAGTGAGGTGGGATGCGGAGGAAGGCCTCGCACATGACAATAAATGCCGAAATGTTGAGCATGGAGTTTGGGGACAAGTCGTGGAAGTCCAGCCCGTAGTAGAACATGAGTCCACGGACGAACGGGTGGAGGGGGAACCCCAGCCCGCGGATGAAGTGGGAAAGAAATACCACCATTTCTTGGGCCTCTGGGGTGGGGATGATCTGCCCCTTGGCCGGAAGCCGATGGGTGATGTCTTCGGATAGGTACCCGGCCTCCCGGAGCTTCTTGATGTCCTCCTTGTTAACGGAGGAGGCCATCCACTTGCCTCCAGCTCCGGATTCGGACATGATTGGAGTACTTTTTGGGCGAAGAGATGGGTGCTTGGGCGCTGGAGCTAGCTCAAGAACCGATGAGCAGAGGAAGAAGAGGGCGTGGGTGAAAGAGGGGAATCCTTATCCCTTTATAAAGGTAGTAAAAATCGTGCGCCTCCCATTCGCCCTAAAACTCGCTTATTTCCCAAGCGCCGTGCTGATGGCACGATTGGGTTACCCATGCCCATATTGATGAGAATCCCGTGATAAGGGGACACGGTCTCTGCTTCGACAAGACGTGCCAATGAAACCGCGCCTCAAAATACGGAGGGGCATGATAGAAAACGGTTTGAATAAAGACCGGGCCATGGCATGATATCGCGCTATGAGTTGTCAGTAGATTGGACCCGTGGGATATTATACTCTCTACCGTGGTAGGTGGAATTTGTTTTGCAGAGCCGGACACGATTCTTATGTTCAGGATCTACTGTGAAGTATTCGGAGAAGGAACCCGCCTTGCAATGCCGAAGACAATCCGCGCGCCGGACTCATCGTCATTGAAGGCTGGTTCAGGGGCTACTGAGGGAGTCCTTGATTAAGGGGTCCTGGGACATCCGGATTATATGCATATGCCGGACTGTTGGGCTATGAAGGACAAGATAGAAGACTTTGTCACATGTCCGGATGGGACTCTCCTTTGCGTGGAAGGCAAACTTGGCGATTCGGATGTGAAGATTCCTTTCTCTGTAACCGACTCTGTGTAACCCTAGCCCCCTCCGGTGTCTATATAAACCGGAGGGTTTAGTCCATTGGACGGAGAACAGTCATAACCATAGGCTAGCTTCTAGGGTTTAGCCTCTACGATCTCGTGGTAGATCAACTCTTGTTATACTCATATCATCAAGATCAATCAAGTAGGAAGTAGGGTATTACCTCCATCGAGAGGGACCGAACCTGGGTAAACATTCTGTCCCCCGCCTCCTGTTACCATTAGCCTTAGACGCACAGTTCAGGACCCCCTACCTTAGATCTGCCGGTTTTGACACCGACAGCCACCCGGGTCATCAATGTTTTTTTGTAAGTATCTTCTCTCCGACCACTGCATTTTTCCATATCCAAATCCTTGCTTGCGTGGATAGTGAGAAGATGCCATATGCTTTCTTGTAGGAAACATTTGCTTGCATGGATGGTGAGCAACAGAAGGCGATCAAAGGCATCGTGAAATCTGCCCGAAAGGTACTCTCTGACACCAAGCACACGCCGCGGTACAAAACCGTGATGCAGTGTCGGCCGCTCGATGACAAGGGAGAGAAGATGACAAGGAAGACTGCTTGCCAGACCAACTTGTCACGAGAAGAATACCTGCCAGTGGTAAGTGACTACATCAGTTGCTAGTACTTTGATTCATCCCTCTTGTTCCTCAATTATTCGACTTTGTCTGACTAGGTGAATAATCCTGGATAAAGGACGATTGTTGGGAGGCCCTAGCTGACATGTGGTGTGACCCAACATGGCAGGCGCATCATGTGGAGAAGGGAAACGATCGAGCCAAAATGACAGGCCCGGCTCATGTCCAGGGGAGCCGGAACCTAACCGCTCTCAAAGAACACATGGTACGTGGATTAAGATGTTAACTTTTTCGCACGGTGCATCTTGGTTCATTAAACTTGATGATTAATTATTTTGCAGGAGGTGAAGGTTGGTCGCCTGGTCTACTTCCTGGAAGCCACAAGGGGAAGGATGGCGCCGAGTTCTGCAGCAAGTCGACAAAGGAGAAGTGGGGGACCTTCAAAGAGGTCTTCCAGGAGGTGCACGGGCAGGAAGCCGAACCTACGTCCAAGCCCCTTGATCCTGAGTTTCTCATCATTGCTGGCGAGGGGAAGGGCCATGACCGCCACCTCCTTTGCAACGGGGTGATCGCCACCTCCTCGCATCGCAAGCTACACGAGATACACACGTCGAGCACCAGCTCAACTCCGTCCATACGGAGTCGCCCAACCCTCGCATCACATGAGATAGTGCATCTCAAGGTTAGCATCCTAACCTTTCATTTATGTCCATGCCTCGAAATAGCACCGTTCCAGCCTACATGAGCCTAATTCCATGTTACAGGATTTAATGGAGCAGCGGGCTGTTGAAGAGGAGCAAAGGCGGAAGGCTGAGCAGGAGTCCAGAGAAAAGGAACGGGCAGACAATATAAATAGGTTGAAGCTGCTTGAGAATCAACTACAGGTAGAACATTATCTAAACTAGAGTAGAAGATTCATTACATAGGGACGAACCACCCTCACGTGACTCTCCACTTATAGGTTCTTATGCAATCTCGAAGCAGTGCAAGTGATGCCCCTCCTCCTCCTCCGGAATGTTAACCCGATGGCCTCTCCTCCTCAAGATGATCTATCTATCAACAAGTGTACTTCTATTGTGATGTGCACGTGTTTTGCAAGCAGTGACAATATGTATGAATTTGTGACTTGTGTGTGACGTCTACTAGGATACTACATTCGACTTGTGTGTGACAATATGTGGACTATCGCTAATTATTCATATATATGTGGACGATCAAATTATGCCTATATATGATCAAATTAGGCCTATATATGTGTGGACTACTCCAAATTGCACTATAGTTGTTTTCATCTGCAGGGATCAGAAAAGAAATAGCTTAACATCAGAATGGATGGGAAAGATTTTCGAGAGCAACACTTGGAAAACGATATACTACCGAGAGCACCTCTCGAAAAATTGGTCGTCTGGGAGACACTACTGTTGTGCCATGTTGGCCACACCTTTTCCGAGAGGTGCTCTCGGAAAAGAAGGCGAGCATTGCCGAGACCAGCTCTTGGCAAAGATATGTAAACTGTTAGCTGCCATGTGGGCCATGCTGTCCTATTGGTCAGGAGAATTGCCGAGAGCAGTTCTCGGCAAAGATATCATCATTTTATTTCAAAAATATTTAGCAAATTATTTGAAACTTTTACTGGTAAATGTGACCAGTGGGACCACATGTCAGTTAGAAAGAACACACACAAAAAAATAGGATGTGGCATATACTTTGCCGAATGTCGTTTGTCGGCTCTCGGTGATGTACACAGTAACTGATGGAGCCGTCTGTTGCAGACGGGCATGCCATGTGGCTCCTCTTTGCCATGAGCTGCTCTCGGCGTCTGCAGGGTTTGTCGTGCGGTGTCTCTTTGCCGTGAGGCAGTGACGGCAAAGAAGGCAGTTTGCCGTGAAGCTAGGTTTGCCGAGAGTGACTCTCGGCATTGTTTTCTTTGCCGAGTGTCCATATTTTAGCACTCGGCAAAGAGCATGACACCCGGTGAGGGAGTCCAGGAATAGGGGGTGTCCGGACAGCAGGACTATCATCGTCCGCCGGACTCCAAGACTATGAAGATACAAGATTGAAGACTTCGTCCCGTGTCCGGATGGGACTTTCCTTGGCATGGAAGGCAAGCTTGGCAATACGGATATGTAGATCTACTACCATTGTAAACGACTCTGTGTAACCCTAGCCCTCTCCGGTGTCTATATAAACTGGAGGGCTTTAGTCCGTAGGACACAACATCCATTACAACAATCATACCATAGGCTAGCTTCTAGGGTTTAGCCCCCTTGATCTCGTGGTAGATCCACTCTTGTAATACACATCATCAATATTAATCGAGCAGGACATAGGGTTTTACCTCCATCAAGAGGGCCTGAACCTGGGTAAAACATCGTGTCCCTCATCTCCTGTTACCATCCGCCTAGACGCACAGTTCGGGGCCCCCTACCCGAGATCCGCCGGTTTTGACACCGACATTGGTGCTTTCATTGAGAGTTCCTTCGTAGCGTCGCCGATAAACTTGATGGCTTCTTCAATCAACAACAACACCGTCCGGTGAGACTTTTCTCCCGGACAGATCTTCATATTCGGTCGCCTGCTTGGCAATTCACTTAGCCACCGGAGCAGATCAAAAGCTCGCCCTGGCCATCGAGTCAGGTTGAAGCCTAAACTTCACGGCCGACATCCGCGGGACTTGATCTTGACGGACTCGAGCCGCAGCCGAAGCGTGCAGCGCTGCCACGATGGGCATGATTTAGCTCTGCCGCCGGACAGTGCCTTGGTGGCCGCACATGAATCCGCTCCGGCCCTTAGTCCGGAGCCGATCATGCAGATCGAGGACCGGTGGCTGGACACCGCCTCGGGGGCTGCAACTTCCATGGCGATGGAGCCGAACACTAACCTTGTCCCTTATAAAGCTGGTGACTCCGAGGTGCCGGACTCCTTGCCAGACTCCGAACCTCCCGCGCCCCTGCCAATAGAATCTGATTGGGCGCCGATCATGGAGTTCACCGCCGTGGACATCTTTCAGCACTCACCCTTTGGCGACATCTTAAATTCGCTAAGGCATCTCTCGCTATCCGGAGAGCCCTAGCCGGATTATGGCCAGGATGGTTGGGACGCGGACGACGAAGAAATTCAAAGCCCACCCACCACCCACTTTGTAGCCACTGTCGACGATCTAACCGGCATGCTAGACTATGACTCCGAAGACATCGACGGTATGGACGACGATGCCGGAGACGATCAAGAACCAGCGCCCACAGAGCACTGGAAGGCCACCCCAACCCATGATGTATATATGGTGGATACCCCAAAAGGAAGCGATAACGAGGAGCAACGGGGCGCGACAAAGGATAATCCCGTCAATAAACAACCAAAACGGCGACGCAGACGCCGCCCTAAGTCCCGCCTCGACAACAACAGCGCTCCTAATGACCCAGCAATAGAGCAGGGCAAACCAAAGGCGGCGAACATGCAGCCAAGCAACCGTCCGAACAGGGCGAATCGGATAATCAATCCGTGCCGGCGAAACCAACAGTCGAGCGACCTCATGCGGACAACCACGGAGAATAAGAGCCTTCACAAAGACTCGTCGCCCTGCAAGAAGTGCGAAGAAGGAAAAGCGAAGCTCAAAACAGCGGAAGACATACTCAGAATGAGATGGAGCAAAGTGCTCAAAACCCATGAACAAATCGGCAATGGCCATCAATAGAAGAGCTACCCGAAGTGCAAGCTGCTGCCAGAATTTGATGAGGAAGCCATAGAGCCCCCACAACAAAAAACAAAGAGGCCACTGGCGGATAGGCGGCAGATGATAGGCCAAAAACTACAAGCGCGCCACACAAGCAGACTCATGATCTGGAAAAGCAGATGGCCCAGCCAGTCCATTTCTGAGCCAAAAAGAGGGCCCAGGAAGCAACACAACACGCCCGGTGTTCGAAGACAGCGGTACACCCAAATACAGGGGCCGCACACCCACTATGTTTCACCAATGAGGTGCTGGATCATGAATTCCTAGCAGGGTTTAAACCCATAAACATAGAGGCTTCTGACGGAACAACAGACCACAGAGTGCGGATGAGGATTACATACTACACATACACATGGCTAGAGGAGATGACCTCCATGCCATAAAATATCTACCCCTCAAGCTCAAAGGGCCAGCTCGGCATTGGCTCAAAAGCCTCCCTGAAAACACTGTTGAAAGTTGGGAAGAGCTTGAGGACGCGTTTAGAGCAAATTTTCAAGGGACTTATGTCCGCCCTCCGGATGCAGACGATTTAAGTCATATAACTCAACAGCCCGAAGAGTCAGCGTGCAAATTCAGAACAGGTTCCTTACTAAAAGAACCAAATAGTCATTGTCGGACCTTGAAGCCTTAGCAGCTTTTAGACACAACGTCCAAGAGACGAATGGCTCGCAGACACCTCGGCCAAGAAAGCCGAGGACAATGTCCACGCTAACAAGCCTCATGACCCACTTTTGTGCGGGAGAAGACAGCTGGCTAGCAAGATGCAGCACCAATGACCCAAGTACATCGAGATCGAGATGGAAACGGAAAATCACAGCGCAGAAAATATCAGCGCCGGAATAAAGAGAAAAGCCCAAAGAACACGGCGGTCAACGCCGGATTCAAAAGCTCACAGCCAAATAACAAAACACTGCCTCTTAAGGACAACAGCGACGAGCTATCCAACTTAACCAAAGTTCTGGATCGGATATGTCAAATCCACAGTACCTCCGGAAGGCCTGCAAACCACATCCACCGAGATTGTTGGGTTTTCAAACAGTCCGGCCGACTCAACGCTGAACACAAGGGGCTTGACACACCAAGCGAGGACGACGACGAACCCCACCAGCAGGGCACTAGAAAACAAAAGACTTTCCCACAAGAAGTCAAAGTAGTAAACTCACTTCATGTGATAATACAGAAAAACAATGCGGCACCCGCTAAGATGGGTCTCGCACAGTCCACCCCAGCGGAACCTCGAGATTGGATGTCAAAACCAATCACCTTTGACCACCTGGATTATTCCAGAAGTGTTCGAAATGCAGGATGGACTGCTCTGATATTGGATCCTATAATCAACGGACTACAATTTACACAAGTCCTAATGGACGGCGGCAGCGATTTAAACCTGCTATATCCGAACACAATCCGCAAGTTGGGGATAGACCCTACTAAAATTCGACATAGCCGCACTTCCTTTAAAGGAGTGACACCAGGCCCTTACGCCAAGTGCACAGGCTCCTTATTACTAGAAGTTGTGTTCGGGTCACCGAACAACTTCCGACGAGAAAAACTAATCTTTCATGTCGCCCCATTCAAAAGTAGCTATCAAGCAATATTGGGACGTGAAGCTTTTGTCCGCTTTAACGCCATACCACATTCGCGTCTCTTACACTTAAAATGCCGGTCCACGCGGCATCATTTCATTAAGAGGTCATTCGAGACCCGGACACGGCTAGACGAGTCCGGCATAAATAAGCTAGGGGCTCCCTAGCCGCACACCCTTTTACAAGGGGCTGTGCGTATAAGCAATAATGAGCTAATATAGACTCCGCTTTATTCATTTATTAATATCTTTCATGCACTTTTTCGCATGATTTCCTTCCAAACTAAGTTCCTCTCTTTTATAGATGAACAACGTGCATACCCGCCCAGGATAACGGCACAACGGAGACACAGGCGCAGACGTGCAGTAGGGACCCGTCGCAAGGATTCTTTTCAGATTAAGACCCTGCGTAAACCTTTTTTTTACTGTCTCTTGTTGCTATAATCCCCTGGTTTCTCATTATAACCAGAGTGGAGACTGATGTTTTGGCATCGACCGCGTCAGAGGACCTCGCCCGTACCTGGACACAAGGGGCTTAGGGCATTGTTTCTCCCATTATTATAAAGACCGAACACCTTAGGGAGTGTTCGGCGTCTCGAGTTAGGCATTATATGCATCACCTCCGAATCATGTCTTTGGTCAAATGTTGGGTTTGCCCGGCTCCTGTGTTTTGCTGCCTTACGTTCCGTATCATCGGCTAACGGCACCGGAGAACTCTGCGATTGTGCCCCGCCGGCCGGGCGAGCACCTCGATGAAAGCGAAAACTGATTTTCATGATACAGCGAGAGACTGGTCAACCACTCGATCGACCACCGGAATGTTTAGAATTCCTCCGCTTTGACGAAGGACCGTTTCCTGGTCAGGCACATACACGCCCCGAATTCGGAGAGCGCGGTGCCCCCAGGGGCTATATCGTAGCCCCACCCTCGAACTCCAATGGCTAAGTGAAAGTGATAAAGCATTATAGTCTGGTTGCCTCGTTTGCTACGCTACCACCTCCTTAAACAGGACCGAGACGTCGGATTAAGTGTGAAAATGCGCTATTTTTGCGAACACCCCCGCACCTTGTGCGTGGGGGATGAAGCCGACGACTGCCATCTTTTAGGTTATACACACGTATACATAAACGGACGCATAGGAGATATTCAAATACTTGAACGCACAAGTATAAAAAGCGATTACATCATATCCATTGTTTTACAAAATAAAACGTTCATTTGAACGTAACATTTTTCGAGCACTGCGACTCTATTACACGAGCACCACGCATAACTTCCCCAAAATAATGCTCGGCGGGTAACCGGCTTTCGTCCGAACCCTGGGTTGCAACAGCGGTGGCATCCATCTCTGTCCAGTGTGTCTTCACACGGGCGAGGGCCATCCGCGCACCCTCTATGCAGGCCGACCGCTTCATCAACTTGATATGCAGCACCACCCCAAGAAATTGCTGCAATAAGCCAAAATAGCTCGTCACCTTGGGCCTATCCGGCCAGACATGAGTCACGATATCCGTCATGGCAAGTCCGAACAACCTATTCAGCTCAGCCCATTCGGCCAACCGATCGGTCAGCGGAAGTGAACAATTCGGACTATGGAATTGAGGCCAAAACAACTCTTCCGTCTTGTGATCCTTCTGACTTCGGAAGTGCACAACGGCATCCGCCGCACTCGCCGCTAAGTCCATATATGGATCCTCCAGGCCCCACAGCTGGCCAAGCTGAACATACTTTGGATCCGTAAACCTGCGGCGCAGCAGAAAAGGCTTGTCAGCCACAATATCTCCGACCTGACGCAGTTCCTCCTTCATAGCCCGCATTGCAGAACGGGCATCCTTGCCTTCGGCGGTGGCCTTCCCCAGGTCTTCTCGCTCCTATAGGCGCTCCTTTTCAAGAGCCTCATTGCGGTCGGTAGCATCCTTCAATTTAACGGCCAGTTCGGCCATCTCCTCCCTGCTTCGGTAGTGTGCAGCCCTTTCGGCTTCTAACTCCTCGGCCGCCCACTACTAGGGAAAAGCCTAGCAGCAGCGCGGGTTTTGGGCCTATCAGTAGCGTGGGCAGAAGCGCTACTGATAAGGCGCTACAGCTAATGCTTAGCAATAGCGCGGCTTGACCCACGCTACTGCTAAATTGACTTAGTAGCAGCGGTTCTTTAGAACGTCGCTCCTGTTAATTAGTAGTAGCGCTTCTCCTGACCCGCGCTACTACTACTATTTAGTATTTTATTTCTTTTCTATTTCTACACCTCTACACAAGTTTTCATACAACAGGAATTTAGAGATTGTTTTTACATCATAATGAGTTATTACATCATGGGGTGAAAGAACCGTGGACTAGTTTCAAGTGGATGTCCATCCACTTGAAACTAATCATGATTCTTTCACCCAATGATATAATAATATCATCATCATCATCATATCATTAACAACTTAGCATCATAATACATCATTGTCATATAAAACCTCCTCAATATCATCGTTTTCATCATTGACATCACATAACACCTCCTCAAGATCATCATTATCAACTCTAACACATTACCACATAATAAACATATTGTACCTCATAGGACCTATTACATTCGGTTAAGACCTACTACATTTTCTAAGGTAAAATAACAAAAACAAGATAGCCCCCGACTCTCCATTATGGAGAATGGAGATTAACCTGTCTCCCATTCTTGCCTTTAAGCTGAATGTTACTTCCAAGAACCTCCTTGCGAATGTCCATACATTTCTTCCATTCTCTCGATGATCATGTGTTCACGGGTTTTAGAAATCCGATATGCAGGTGAGCTCCCTAGATTTACTGGCAAGATGTTCAGAAGCGAGAGCGACCATACTGAGACATCGGATGAGGCACACAATACATCGGGAGTTTCATTAAAAAACATAATAATAACTTTGTAGTTAGCAATGATGTACTAGTTTTAGAAGTATGCAAAAATGCACGAATGTCGTAATAGTAAAAAATCTTACCAGGGTATCTCGGAGAAGTTATCGTTGTTCAACACATGCACTAGTGGCACGTATTCACCATAATTTGGAGGAGTTCGATAATAGGCATTGTAATTCTCAAGAAGAGTACAAAATGCGATCGGATGATTTTTCTCCTTATATGTTAATTGGGTGCCTTGATTGTAGTGGGTTTTATCTACCATCTTCCGCATACAGTCTTTGAAGAATCAAAATAAGCTGTCAATGGAAATAAGCTATCAACTATTTTGAAATAAAGAATATAAATTAGTTATTAACTATGTTTGAGAAACTCACATAGCGGTACAATCGGCAGCGTATCAACAAGGACCCAAATGTCCATATTGTCTTCCTCATTGTCGGGATCACCAAGATCCATGGT
This sequence comes from Aegilops speltoides, assembly GCA_021437245.1. Lineage (NCBI taxonomy): Eukaryota > Viridiplantae > Streptophyta > Magnoliopsida > Poales > Poaceae > Aegilops > Aegilops speltoides. The sequence continues at coordinate 530,008,019 of CM038147.1, forward strand.
GATAATCATACCCTCATCAAAACCATACATTTTGCAAAGTGCTTCCCAATTTTGGCAACCAAAATGGGTTACGCTCTGAGCATTGTACAGATTTACATCAAAATCCATATCATGATGGGTCCTTAGGTGTATTTTCTTTGTTTCAAAATTTTCATGGTCTTCAAAACCCATCCTCTCCAAGACATAGCGTCTTGCATGGCATGGGATAAGCTAGTCGAATTGTAAAATATGAAAATGAGACGTTGAAATAGTTGAAGTCATGCTTAATGGAGAAAAAAACTATTGTCGTGCGTTAAGCATCCGTATGAACATCGCAGGTCTCCTCGAGCTTAATGCTTTGAAGCGGCGATCGTCGTCCAGCGAACGAACCTGTCGCACATACCTCGATCGTCGTGGCACCAGCTACACTCCCGGAGACCGTCGTCGTCCGAAAGTACGACATTTCCTATAATCATAATTCAAAGATTAAACTTGTACATATTCTAGCACAAGTCATGTCGAATTCACGACAAAATCCGGCATGACCTTTGCTAAAAAGGACATATTGGCGCCTGAAATTTGCGGAGCGAAATAAATCAACACTCCGACAAAACATAGGCCACTCGGAGATGTAAACTGAACATGAGCGGCCACTTGGGCAACCACATATCCTATTTGAGCAACAACACAAAATATACAAGGATATTTGGCTGGTCTCACCTCGATGTCGGAGAATGCGTCGGTGACCGGGATGACGGGGATGTCGGAGGGTCGGTGACGGGACGACGGAGGTCACTGAAACCATATAAGTTATCACTAGCAACAAAACATGTTCAACTAGTTTTATTAATTCAACTAGTTCTTACTAAATATAAACTTACTATAAATAGAAAAAACTAGTTCTTTCTAAAAATAAAGTAGTTCAACTAGTTATATTAATTATCTTACTAAAAATAGATTAGTTACATTAATTCAACTAGTTCAACTAGTTTATTAATTTACTTACTAAACTAGTTCAACTACAACTAAAGTAGTTCAACTACCACTACTACTAAAAATCTAGTACTAACCAAGCTAATCTACTACTACTAAATTAACATCTAGTACTAGCTAACCCTAAATTAACATCTACTACTACTAAATCTAGTACTAACTAGTGGCAGGGGTGGGGCGACGGAGAGGTAGCTAGGGGTAGAGGTCGAGGCGGTGGGAGGAGGCTGCCATGGCGGAGGAGGAGGCGGCCAGAGAGGAGGAGGGCGGCAGGAGGAGGAGGGCGGCAGGCGGAGGGGAGGATGTGCGAGGAGGATGGAGGAGGGACGGAAGGAGGGAGTACCTCGGCGGAGACGAAGGCGGCGGCGGGTGGTGGCGGCGATTTAACGGCTTACGGTTGACGCGAGAGTGAGAGTGAGTGAAAGGGCCGGTCCTCCGTGGGGATAAGGTAGGGATAGTTGTAGCGCGTTTGACAAAAGCGCTACAGCTAACGTAAATGTGATGGCGCTCTGGTATAGTCGCCATCTTGCTACAGCTATGGGGGGCCAAGGTCATGGCAACTATAGCGATGGCCAGAGTAGGCCACAAATGCGCTACTACTACTTCCAAGTCGAGAGCTGCGTTTGGAAGACACGCCGCTGCTGCTAAGTAGCAGTAGCGTGGTATTTTGAAGCGCGCTGCAGGTAAGATTCTGTGTATAGGCTTTTCCCTAGTAGTGGCCCTCGAGGCAGCTGATGGATTCATGTACCTAGGGTAGGGTCATAGGCCTGACCTAAACGTCCTACCCAAGGGCACTCGCAGAAGAGATCATCTTCCATCGACCAAAGAGGAACCCACTCGACTTAACTGGAAGGACTCGACCATGGAAGACTCACTCGACCATGAAGACCTTTCGACCACGGAAGGTCAGGAGACACTCTGCAACACAACGGCTTGCTATTGAATAGACTTAATGATAGTTAAAGCGCCTTATGAGGGGCGTTACCAGTAACCCCCCTGGCTTAATGTACTTTAATCCCTCCATTATGTGGGCTGGCTGGGGTCCTGGCGCACTCTATATAAGCCACCCCCCTCCACAGATAGCAGGGTTCAGATTCTTGTAATACTCATACTCATAATCCACTCGACCGCCTCAGGGCTCCGAGACGTAGGGCTGTTACTTCCTCCGAGAAGGGCCTGAACTCGTACATCCTTTGTCTTCACAACTACTCCATAGCTAGGACATCGCCTCTCCCTTACCTACCCCTACTTCTACTGTCAGACTTAGAACCACGACAGTTGGCGCCCACCGTGGGGCCGGTGTTTTAGTGATTTGTGGAGGAGTTGCAGTACTTCCGAGTACCTTCATCATGATGACTGCTGGAGTTTTGGGTGAGGGGCACGAGATCCGTCTTGGTGCTCTCACTTTTGTCGCCGACGACTCCGCATGGCTCCAGGAGGCCCCTCTTGACATCGAGGCGCTCCCCGTCCGCGGGGCGACGCACTTTCGCGCATGTGTTCGTGGCGTTTTGCTGCGACAACCGTCGACTCCTTATCGGTCGACTCCCCTATCGGTCGCCCGCCCAGTCTCCCACCAGCGCAAGCGCTCTGGTCGGTCGAGGCTTCAGCGGTGGGTGAAGCACGCGGTGGCTCGCCAGACAGCCACCGCCCAAGTCGCGGCTATCGAGCCCGACGAATCCCTCTGACTGTTCGATCGTCGACCGGCTCCGTAGACTGCATCCGAGTGTGATAGCGGTGATCCAGCGGCGGAGATCCTCATGGTCGGCGGCCTCGCGATCCTCCGGCCGCCCGCGGCGGTGGGGCGCCGGAGGAGACCCGTGCAAGGACACGAGGAATACCAGCCGAGACACTCGACTCTGCGAGAGAGGAGCTTCGTCGCAGAACATGGATGCACTACATACTCCTATCGCGGAGAGACCCACGAGGCTCGTGCCTTGGAGGAAGCACGATTGGCCAATGTGGCTGAACGCGCCGCTGGAGAATCTTCAGCAAGCACTTTCGGCAATGCCAAGGCAACGACTCCAAGACCGACGGCGTCGGCTCTTCCGCCGACTCGTATACCGCACACCAATTCAGAATTTAGCAGCTGCAACTCGCATAGCGAGTCTATCCAGCCGTCGGTCGGAAGCTGGAAGAGGCTTGCAGCAGATCGAGATTTACTCCGGCGGCGGCGACTGAACTCAGCCGTGTCGCGATCGCGCAACAGATTCACGATCGATCCGTCGCTGCGAACAACATCGATCGGCTCACAGCCCCAGATCGCCTCCGCGCGAAGGGCGTGACAACCGACGAGAGCAGCACGGAGACCGATTCGACCGAGATGACAAAGCGTCGAGTGCCCTTTCTCCTCCGAGGAAGGGTCGTATGCTCCTCGGCGGCAAGATGACGATTTACGATTCAATCTGAGGCAAAGGGTTCGGTCGACCCGAGGAACCAGGCTTTGATCGCGATCCATTATCGTGCAAGGCTTGGTCGACCGAACAGAGCCCATCGAGGAGGGCTCGAGAGGATGCACCCACCAGCGATCGAGTGCATGTCTCGGTCCGGAGTGTTTTAGCAGGGCTATCGAGCCGCATGATCCCCCAATTTCAGATTGGCGGCGGAGTCTGCAAGTTCACTTGGGAATCTAAGCTGAAACTTGGCTCGAGGATTACCGAGTGGCTGTTCAGATTGGTGGTGGGAATGATGAGGTGGCCATGAAACATTTGCCCCTCATGTTGGAAGGTTCTGCCAGAGCATGGCTGAGTCAATTACCTCACAGCAGCATATATACTTGGGAAGATTTGTCCCGAGTGTTCGTCAGGACTTTTGAAGGGACTTGCAAGCGACCGGCTGGTTTGACAGAGCTGCAAGTTTGTGTGCAGAAGACCAATGAAACTCTCCGAGAGTACATTCAGAGATGGATTACCTTGCACAATACTGTGGAAAATGTGTCTGACCATCAGGCGGTTTGCGCCTTCAAGGATGGCGTCAAAAACAGAGAATTGAGTCTGAAGTTCGGTCGAACCGGGGACATGACCCTGAGTCGAATGATGGAGATTGCTAGCAAATACGCCAATGGCGAGGAGGAAGACCGACTCCGAAGCGGTAAATACAAGCCAAGTCAGTCGGAGAAGGGCAATTCGATCGGAGCGAAGCGCAAAAGCCGAGCCAGCAGCTCCTGGAGAGGCCCTGGCCGTCACTCAGGGGAAGTTCAAGGGGAAGCCCAAAGGATCCTGGAATCCGAAGAAAGTAAAAGATAAAGAAGGAAATGACGTGATGGATATGCCTTGCCATATTCACAAAAAGAAAGATGAAGAGGGCAATATTATTTACCCGAAGCATACCACTCGCCAGTGTCGACTCCTGATCCAGCAGTTTCAGGGAAAACAGTCTAAGGACAAGGAGAAGGAGCGACAAGGCGGAGATAAAGAGGACAAAGAGGAGGAATACCGCATGTCAACTCCACTCTGATGATCTTCGCGGATGTGGAAAGCAAAAGTTGGTGAAAGTCATCAACCGGAGGTGAATATGGTTGCCCAGTTAAGCCAAGTTATGTGAAGTGGTCCCAGACACCCATCACATTCGACCAATCTGATCACCGACTCACATTGCCACCCCGGGCGGCAAGCGTTAGTGGTCGATCCGGTTGTCGAAGGCACTCGGCCGACAAAAGTGCTGATGGATGGTGGTAGTGGGCTGAATTTGTTATATCACGGATACTTTGAAAGGGATGGGCATTCCGATGTCGATTGGCGCCCGACAATATGAGTTTCCACGGAGTCATACCAGGGAAGAAGGCCAACTCACTCGGCCAAATAGCCCTGGATGTGGTTTTTGGTGATTCCAAGCACTTCCGCAAAGAAAAGTTGACCTTTGAGGTTGTGGATTTTCAGAGTGCATACCATGCCATTTTGGGGAGGCCCGCCTACGCACGATTCATGGCTCGACCATGCTACGTGTACCTCAAACTGAAAATGCCAGGACCCAAGGGAGTGATCACTGTCACCGGCGATCGGAAGAAGGCAGAAGAGTGCTTTCAGAAGGGCTCGAAGATTGCCGACTCCCAAGTGACAGCGGTCGAATTCGACGAGTACATGCAAAACGCAGATCCAAGTGATTTGCTACGATCTAAGAAGCCAGCCACAGAGTCTGCATTCAAATCGTCCGGTGAAACAAAGCCAGTCCATATCCATCCGACTGATCCCGATGCAGCCCCGACCCACATATCCACAACACTCGACTCGAAATAGGAAGAAGCGCTCATCCAGTTCCTCCGTGAGAACTGGGACATTTTTGCATGGAAGCCAGCTGACATGCCAGGTGTTCCCAGGGAACTGGCTGAGCATCGCCTCCGAGTCGACAAGTCAAGAAAACCACCAAAGAGCATCTTCGGCGGTCCGCCGTCCAGAAGAGAAAAGCTATTGGTGAAGAAGTGGCTCGACTGTTGACAGCAGGATTTATCCGAGAGATTTACCACTCCGAGTGGCTCGCTAATGTTGTCATGGTCCCCAAGAAGGATAACTCGCTCCGCATGTGCATTGATTTTAAGCACATTAATCGGGCCTGCCCGAAGGATCATTTTCCTCTCCCCCGCATCGATCAAATAGTGGACTCGACCGCGGGGTGTGAGAGATTGTCTTTTTTAGACGCATATTCCGGGTATCATCAGATCCGTCTGTATGGACCCGATGAAATAAAAACAGCTTTCATCACTCCATTCGGGTGCTTCTGCTATATCACCATGCCATTCAGCCTCAAGAATGCGGAGCCACATTTATGCGAATGATTGAAGTGTCTTCTCCTCAAATCAGTCGGAATGTGGAAGCGTATATGGATGATATCGCCGTTAAGTCGCGAAAAGGTTCCGACCTGCTTGCCGACCTCGCCAAACATTTGCCAACCTCGGAAGATGCGATATCAAGCTCAATCCGTCAAAGTGCACATTCGGAGTTCCCCGTGGAAAATTACTCGGTTTTCGTTTCGAGCGAGGAATCGGCGCTAACCCAGAGAAGATCGGCACTATTCTCCGAATGAAACGCCCTGTGCGAGTGCACGACGTCCAGAAGCTTACTGGATGCTTGGCCGCTTTAAGTCGATTCATCTCACGACTCGGTGAAAAGGCATTACCTCTTTACCGACTGATGAAGAAGGCTGACAAGTTCGAGTGGACTCCGGAAGCTGATGCAGCGTTTGCCGAGCTAAAAGCTCTGCTCTCCACCCAGCCGGTGCTTGCTGCTCCAATCAGCAAAGAGCCTCTGTTGCTTTACATTGCAGCCACTGGACAAGTTGTCAGTTCTGTGCTTACGGTCGAGCGGGAAGAGGAAGGAAAGACCTTCAAAGTTCAGCGCCCGGTGTATTATTTGTCTGAAGTCTTGACTCCATCCAAGCAGAGATATCCTCATTATCAGAAGCTTGTGTATGGTATATACATGACCACAAAGAAGGTTGCTCATTATTTCTCTGATCATTCTATCACAGTCGTCAGCGACGCTCCTTTATCAGAGATCTTGCATAACAGAGACGCAACCGGTCGAGTGGCGAAATGGGCGATTGAACTTCTTCCCTTGATATCAAATTCGAGGCAAAAGCCATTAAGTCCCGAGCTATAGCGGATTTCCTTGCCGAGTGGATTGAACAACAGAAACCGACTGAAGTTCACTCGAGCATTGGACCATGTTCTTTGACGGCTCCAAGATGCTGAATGGTTACGTGTCTTTGGGGTTGTTCTGGTTTCCCCAGAGGAGATAAGCTTAGGTATGTGCTCCAGATTCACTTTGATTCCTCCAACAATGAGGCAGAGTACGAGGCCCTTCTATATGGATTGCGCATGGCCATCTCACTCGGCGTCCGTCGCCTGATGGTTTATGGCGACTCAGATCTAGTGGTCAATCAAGTGATGAAGGAGTGGGACGTGAGAAGCCCGGCTATGACTGGATACTGCAATGCAGTGAGGAAGCTGGAAAAGAAGTTTGAGGGGTTGGAACTTCATCACATTTCCCGGCTGAAAAATCAAGCAGCAGATGATCTGGCGAAGATAGGATCCAAGAGGGAAGCCATTCCGAGTGGCGTGTTTTTGGAACATATACACACTCCGTCAGTTAAAGAAGATCCCTTCACAGAGGAAGCTCCACAACCCAAGAGTGCCACGGACTCGACTGAGGTTGAGGTCCCGGCAGTGGTCGACTTGGTCATGGAAGTTTTAGTGGTCACTCCCGATTGGACAATTCCATACATTGCGTATATTCTGAGAAAGGAACTCCCAGAGGATGAAGAAGAGGCTCGGCAGATCGTCCGTCGATCCAAAGCTTTTACCGTTATCAATGGGCAGTTATATAGAGAAAGCCCGATGGGAGTCGGACAAAAATGCATAACGCCAGAAGAAGGTCGAGTCATACTCAATGATATCCACTCGGGGACCTGTGGTCACCATGCGTCCTCTCGGACCATTGTTGCCAAAGCATACCGAGCCGGATTTTACTGGCCAAGAGCAAATGAGATGGCGAAGGATATAGTGGACAAGTGCGAAGGGTGCCAGTTCTACTCCAACATGTCACACAAGCCTGCGTCAGCCTTGAAGACCATTCCACTCGTCTGGCCCTTTGCAGTGTGGGGGTTGGACATGATCGGTCCCTTGCGAACAGGTCGGAGCAGTTTCACGCATGTACTGGTAGCGATCGACAAGTTCACCAAGTGGATTGAGGCTAAGCCAATCAAAAACTTGATCTTTGGTACTTTGTTTCCTTCGTCGAGAGGTTGAAGTTCGGTATGGAGTCCCGCACGATCATCACGGACAATGGGTCAATTTTGACTCGAAAGAATTCAAGGATTTCGCAACTCCCAAGGCACACGAGTCGACTATGCTTCATCGCCCATCCACGATCGAGCGGACAGCAGTAAGCGAGCCAATGGATTAATCCTCAAAGGTCCGAAGCCCCGATTGATCACGAGATCTCAAGCATGCAGCTGGAGCTTGGGTCGACGAACTTCCTTGATGCTTTGGGGTTTGCGGACCACGCCTAATCGGTCGATTGGGAGAACTCCTTTCTTCCTGGCTATGGAAGCGTAGCAGTTTTACCGAGTGATCTCCTTCACAATGCTCCACGAATTGAACTTTATAATGAAGCGAAGCTGAGCAAGCGCGTCGGGATGCGATCGACCTCTTGGAAGAGGAAAGGAAATGGCTCGATCCGCTCGACCATTTACCAAAGAAGACTTGCGCCGCTTTGACGCCTGAAATGTGAGAGGTCGAGCCTTCCAGAAGGAGACTCTGGTCCTTGGGTGGATCAGCCAGAAGCAACATAAGCTTGCTCCCTCACAGGAAGGTCCTTCATCGTCACAAAGGTTCTCCACAATGGAGCGTATCGTCTCTACAATGTCGAACACGATATCGACGAGCCCCGAGCTTGGAATGCGGATCTGCTCCGCCCGTTTTACACTTAAGGTTTTTTTCACTCGGAAGAGTTGTAATAAAATACTCCTGTAGCTCACGAGTTTTGAAGTAATAGTGTCATAATTCCTTCATAATTTTTGTCACTCTTTATTTTTCGTCGAGTAAAATTTTCACCTCCCCCAGTGGGTGGCTTAGTCGCGAATCCGTTCCGCCTAAGTTTTTTACAAATCCTACCGAGTGGTAAGCCAGACTTCCACTCGGAGGCTTAGCTGCGAACCAGTTTCGCCTAAGTTTTTTACAAATCCTACCGAGTGGTAAGCCAGACTTCCACTCGGAGGCTCAGCTGCGAACCAGTTTCGCCTAAGTTATTGAAATCCTACCGAGTGGTAAGCCAGACTTCCACTCGGAGGCTTAGCTGCAGCTCAGTGCTCGCCTAAGTTATTAAAAACATACCGAGTGGTAAGCCAGACTTCCACTCGGAGGCTTAGCTGCAGCTCAGTGCTCGCCTAAGTTATTAAAATCCTACCGAGTGGTAAGCCAGACTTCCACTCGGAGGCTTAGCTGCAGTCCAAGGACTCGCCTAAGTATAAAGAATATTAGCAAGGAAAACGAGGTGCAGGTCGACTGCGACCCTCTCCTCCGAGCTACACCATAAGTATGATGCGCGATTGCAAGGAAGACGAAGTGTCGGTCGACTGCGACTCTCTTCTCCGAGCTTCGACACAAATACAACGGAAATCCTACCGAGTGAAGAGCAAACCTCTCACTCGGGGGCTTAGCTGCAGCCCAGTGCTCGCCTAAGGTATAAGAAATCCTACCGAGTGGAGAGCAAACCTCTCACTCGGGGGCTTAGCTGCAGCCCAGTGCTCGCCTAAGGTATAAGAAATCCTACCGAGTGTAGAGCAAACCTCCCACTCGGGGGCTTAGCTGCAGCCCAGTGCTCACCTAAGATAAAGAAATCCTACAGTGGAGAGCAAACCTCCCACTCGGGGCTTAGCTGCAGCCAGTGCTCGCCTCAGATAAAAGAAATCCTACCGAGTGGAGAGCAAACCTCCCACTCGGGGGCTTAGCTGCAGCCAGTGCTCGCCTAAGGTATAAGAAATCCTACCGAGTGTAGAGCAAACCTCCCACTCGGGGCTTAGCTGCAGCCAGTGCTGCGCCTAAGATAAAAGAAATCCTACCGAGTGGAGAGCAAACCTCCCACTCGGGGCTTAGCTGCAGCCAGTGCTGCGCCTAAGATAAAAAGAAATCCTACCAATGAAGAGCAAACCTCTCACTCGGGGCTTAGCTGCAGCTCGATGCTCGCCTAAGGAATAAGTCATTGCAGAGGGCATCTCATTGTTAACCTGCAAAGAGCAATTCAAGCCGAGAGCAATCATTTCCAAACATCCAATCTAAATTTAGGTCGACACCTAAAATAACCGAGAGTGCTCAGGCGCTAAGCCTGTTAAAGTTTTATCGGTTACAACTCCACTCGGCATACCGAGGCAAATTTAAGATCAAGGAAAGTTTTTTACCCCTCCTGTGGAGGGCTGGATGGAGCAACGAACTCGTCAAGGTCAATCCCGTCGGCAATCCGCGTAGCAGCAGCAATAAAAGTCTCCTTGAAGGTCCTGAAGTCGTGCTTTTTGGTGTTGGCCACTCGGAGAGCCGCCAGCTTATCTTCTCGAGCATCCTTGCAATGGACTCGCGCCAGACACAGGGCGACGTCTGCACCGCACCGAGCCGAAGACTTCTTCCACTCTTGCACTCGGTCAGGGACAGCGTTTAGTCGAGCCATCAATGATTCGAGGTCATTTTGGAGTGTCTCACCGGGCCAGAGCGTCGAGTCGATGCGGGACGTAGCAACCTTCAGTCTTGCGAGATAGTCCACGACAAAGAACAACACGGATTCCAATGGAATATGTTCATGGCAGTTTCATCGTTCACCGGGAATTGACGAGGTCAAGGTTCGCTCTCCAGCTGGCTGGTTTCTTCTTCAAAGTTGCGAGAACTACGCAAGGACAAAACCCGAATCAGGAAAAGCAATCGAATGGGAACATAACAGTTGGAAGAATTGGTCGAGTGAAGAAAGTAACCTTGAGCTTAAGGAACAATTTCTTAGCAAGACCACCCAAGAAGCTTTCCAGCTCGTTCTTCTTCCCAGCCATTTGGAGGACCTTCTCAGTCAGATTCTTCTTGTCGGCCTTCATTCGTTCAACGCCCTTCTCGGGCGATGGCGAGCAGCCTTGGATCGGTGTTATCTGTTGAGCTTGGCGGCGAGGCCGTTTTTCATCGCAAGCTTGATCTTCTCGGACAGCTCAAGCTCTTTCTTCCTTTGGGCCTCCTTCACCTTGCCTGTAAATCGCAGCAAAGTCAAGCTTGAAGCAAATGAGGGGAGAAAAGAGTCGTCGAAATCTCACCAAACATACCTTTGGTCTCCTCCTTCGCCTTTGTCAGATTCTCCTGCACTAGCTTCAAGTCCAACTCGAGCTGAATATGCTTCTGCTCCAGTTCAGCATAGCGTGCCGCAAGATCACAAGATTTCTACGAAGAATCAGTTGCAAAAATATCAGAGATAATCCTCTTCCGAGTGAATAAAGATGAATGGTGCGTTTCTAAGACTACAGTCGAATGCAAGCATTCGACCGTAGTCTCGGGGACTACACCCAGTGGGTGCACTCAGCGTGCCCCCACTGGTCTTATTCAAGACATAGTCGACCAGTCGACCAAAAAAAAAGAGAGAGAGCGAGTCGACCATCGACCGAAACTTCTTCAGATCGTAATCAATCGCGGTGATCGACCACGCCTCGGGGACTACACCCGTGGGTGCACTCAGCGTGCCCCCCACGGGTCTCGTAAACATTCATTCCATTGGGATAATGATCAACATCTACTTGGTAAGCCTAAGACCGATGCCGGTGATCGACCTTAGCCTTGGGGACTACACCCGGTAGGTGCACTCAGCGATGCCCCGCCAACCGTTGTTTTTACCAACACACCTAGTGGGTGATCGCTATGAATTCGAAAGAAAAGTTTTGATAGCATATCCTAACAGCAATGTGGTGGTCGATGACCAACATTGCTCAAGAAGGCGTAGCTGGCATCATAAGCTGCTTGACTCGCATCGGCGATCTTCACTGCTCCATCATGATCCTGCTGACGGATCGCCTCCTTAGCAGCATCGACCTGGTCCTCCGGGACGTGGTGCGTGGTGAAGATCGAAGGTTGCCCAGCACTCGACGAAGTGGGCCGAGCACTCGTCAACGGATTCGCGAAGGACACGGTATGTCGAGTGCGGCCTCTCCTTCCGTCTAGCGGTCTCGCACCGTCACACCTTGGGCTTCCTTGCCATAGATGCCTTCCTGCTTCTCCTAGTCCTCAATGGCTCCTCATCTTCATCATCGCCGTCGGGAAGAGTGATGATGTCATTAGTTGGAGCTTGAGAAAAAGAGTTAAGGTCGAAATCTTGGGTCGATCGACTAAGAACAAGAATTAAGGATACAAGATGCAGGATTTGAGGTGGCGGCGTCCTCCATCTCATGGTCTTGACCCTAGCTGAAGTTTCGGAAGTCGCAGCGCTGAAAATCCAAAGAATCAGTCGACCGATTCAAGTATCAACCAGAGACAAAATTTGTATAGAGCAAGAAGACTTAAGCAATATGTTTACCCTGAGATGGTGGGGATGGACACCTTCATTTTTAGCGGAGGCTTGGTTGTCCTCGACGGAACTACCTTCGACCGCTTTGGCGCTTTCTCGATCGGCACGGGAGAAGCGGTCCGAGGCGTTTGGTCGATCATGAAGCGATCGCGACTCCCTTGCCGCGTTCAGCCGAAGGGTCGTGCACAAGTTTGGACCGCCTTTCCAAGCGCGGTGGTGCGACTTCCTCCTCTTCATCCTCGTCATCATCATCCTCGTCATCATCATCGTCGTCGTCGTCATCTCCTGCAGCGTCTGAATCCCACTCTTCCTGGCTCTCGCCTCCACTGGCTTCCCCCTCCTCAGTCGGAATCTGGGCGCCGTTGGGCATTGAGTATAGCTCGGTGAAGGCCTGGAAGTATCGAGCAGAGTTCAGTCGACCAAATTACAGAAACACACTGACGGATATACAGCGGAAAAGCAGAGCAAGTGTACCTTATCTCGAAGCTGTCACGATCAAGTGGAGAAATCCTCCGAGATCCGCGAGGATTGTCCTTGTTCCCAGTGATCGCAGCCATCCATCTTTCCACTACAGTATCGTCGACTGCCTCCGGGTGGACGCGAGTCTCGTCTTCGGTGCCACAATATAGCCACATACAGTGACTCCGGAACTGGAGGGGCTGGATACGCCTCCGAAGAAAAACCTCCAGGAGGTCCATGCCAGTCACTCCGTCCCTAACCAGCTGCACCACGCGGTCCATTAGCATCTTCACTTCGGTCTTCTCTTCTGGAACAACCTTCAGGGAGGAGGGTTTATTCACTCGACTCATGGTGAATTCAGGAAGGCCAGTCGACTGCCCCGGCGTCGTCTCATTCCGGCAATAGAACCAGGTCGACTGCCAGCCCCTGACCGACTCGGGAAAAGACATGGCAGGGAAGGTGCTTTTGTTCCTCAACTGGACCCCTAAACCACCACACATCTGGACTACTTGGGTCTTCTCGTCACCAGGGCTTGCCTTCTTCACAGTCTGAGAGCGACACGTGAAGATGTACTTGAACAAACCCCAGTGCGGTCGACAACCCAGGAAATTTTCGCACATAGACACAAACGCGGCAAGGTATGCGATGGAGTTTGGAGTAAAATGATGGAGCTGGGCTCCGAAGAAATTCAGAAAACCCCGAAAGAAGACACTCGGCGGCAACGAAAAACCTCGGTCGACATGAGTGGCCAAAAGCACGCACTCACCCTCTTCTGGCTGAGGCTGCCACTCTCGGCCAGGAAGTCTTGCGGCGCCGTGGGGAATCAATCCGTCGTTGGCCATATCGAGGAGATCCTTCTCCTTGATGGTCGACTGGATCCAGTCTCCCTGGACCCAGCCTTTCGGCAGGTTGGATCTCGACGAGGAGCCACCGCGACCGGTGGATCTCCCCTTTGCCTTCTCGGCCGCCGACGCCTTCTCCGCCGCCGACGCCTTCTTCGCGTGCTCCAACATCGTCGTCCTCTCTTTACCCATGGCCGCCGGTGGAATGCGTAAGGGGGGAGATGGCAAGAGAGCAGCAGCGGAGGCAGAGAGCGGAGACGGGGAGAACTAAGGAGGAAGAACAAGGTACTGTGCATGAGCCTCCGGGAGTTACATTTATAGCATCCCTTCCGAGTGGATGACAGGTGGACCCAAGCAATCCAATCATATCCCGAGCAGCCGCGCCGCGCGATACGTGGCGGAAAAAGCGGCGCGGAGATCGAGGCGCCCCTGTTACGTCCCATCCGAGCGCCGCAGTCCGTTCCGTTTCGCGCGCTTCCCCAAATTTCGTATCCCGCGAGATCCATGAGCACGCATCAGTCTGTCAAGTGCGAGATCTCCTGCGATCCGTTGCTCGGAAATAGCAAAGGAAGTCACTCGACTAAAGAACAAGAATGGATCAAGTCGACTGAAGGAAAGTTTCTTGTTATCAACAGAGAAAATCTTGATCCAAGACAACACGCAACCAGTATGCAAAAGGCAGTCGGAAACAACGTCAACTCCTCCTTCACTCAAGCCTCAATCCATTCGGGGGCTAATGATGGATTCATGTACCTAGGGTAGGGTCATAGGCCTGACCTAAACGTCCTACCCAAGGGCACTCGCAGAAGAGATCATCTTCCAGTCGACCAAAGAGGAACCCACTCGACTAACTGGAAGGACTCGACCATGGAAGACTCACTCGACCATGAAGACGCACTCGACCACCAGAAGGTCAGGAGACACTCTGCAACACAACGGCTTGCTATTGAATAGACTTAATGATAGTTAAAGCGCCTTATGAGGGGCGTTACCAGTAACCCCCCTGGCTTAATGTACTTTAATCCCTCCATTATGTGGGCTGGCTAGGGTCCTGGCGCACTCTATATAAGCCACCCCCTCCACAGATAGCAGGGTTCAGATTTTTGTAATACTCATACTCATAATCCACTCGACCGCCTCAGGGCTCCGAGACGTAGGGCTGTTACTTCCTCCGAGAAGGGCCTGAACTCGTACATCCTTTGTCTTCACAACTACTCCATAGCTAGGACATCGCCTCTCCCTTACCTACCCCTACTTCTCTTGTCGGGGACTTAGAACCACGACAAAGCAAGACATACTCCTTGGCTTGCTCCTTGGCTTGAGCAAGTTCTGCCCGAAGGCTCTCCACGGCAGCAGCACCATCTGCGTTAAGCACAAATATTGTAAGAGGTGGGCTTTGGCTCCCTTAATAGGTGACTACGGAGAGACAACTTACCTTGCGACTCGTCAAGTCGCTTGTTGACTAGCGCGATGTCTGCATCCGCAACACCAAGTTGCCGCATTAATTCAGCAACTCCATCAGTCCGGCTAGCCCCCAGACTATCCGCCACCTGCATAGGAAAGGCGACACCCAATAGATGCGATTTTGATCCTCAGCACGATGTCGCTTTCAACAACCGAGTCTCAGGGGCTACTATCTATACAGGGCGCACTTTCATGTGCAAAACTATCAAAAAGGTGCGTCATTTTTACGTACCTCAAACCCCGCCAACAAACTCCTGACGACATTATGCAATCCGCTTTCGGCGGACGAAATCCTTCCAATCACCGTACTCATCAATGCACGGTGATCTTCTGAGATGGACGCCCTCTCAAGGAGATCCTTTAGCTCGCCCGGCCGAACACTAGTCGGCGCCGAACTCTTCGGCTCTGCCGGGCTCGGGGATACCCTCCGTGACGACAATTCAGGCTCATCCGCCCTATCCGACGGCACAGCAGACGGAGGCGTCTCGCTCTCCATCATCTCCGGACGAAGATCCCCCGAAGACGAGCTCATCTGAGAAGGTCGCAGATCCGAACTACAAGGTAAAAATTTTGGTTATCCTCAGAAGCACAAATAGGGATGTTTCTTATTAATGAACTCCCCTTTTCTACTCACGGCTCATTGGAGGCTGATTCTTTAGAGAAGACCGTGCGGCGGGACCTCCCGACGCAGACCCTCTGGTGAAGATTTCTTCCCCGCTTAGGGGCTTTGGCCTCCGGGTCTCGGCGGTCCTCTTCTCCCCAGAAGGAGGATTTTCGATCCCCCTTCTTCAAGCGCCTTAGGCGGGCGGTAGCTCCTCTATTTTCCCCTTCGCCTTCTTCTGAAAACGCAACCTCTAACATCCTGACCAGCACGGGATCCGGCGCGGTCTCTGGGAGGGGGGCCGGACACCGTATCTGCTTTGCTTGCGCTATCCACTCCTGTTGCGGGATAACGGGTTAAAAGGCGAATTGTAGAAAAGCAAACAAATGGTACGTCCGAACACTGGGCTACTTACTTGAGTATCTGGGCGATTGCAACTTAGGCCGGCATCCTCGGTCAATTCCGGACGCGCCACTTGTGGTCCGAAGAATAATTTGTACATCTCCACGGGTGTCATACCCATGAAGTGTTGAAGAATCCGTGGTCCCTCCGGATTAAACTCCCACAGCCGGAGAGGGCGGCGTTTGCAGGGCAGGAGACGCCTGATCAGCATGACCTACATTAGCACTACCAGATTGATCTCCCTCGCTTGGAGGTCTCGAATCCGGCCCTGCAGAAGGGGCACGTCCTTTGGCGGCCCCCAGTTGAGCCCTTGGTTGACCCATGACATCAACCGTCGTGAGGGTCCCGAGCGGAATGAGGGCGGCGGCTTCTGCCTACTGCCCTTCGGAGCGGTGATATAGAACCACTCCCACTGCCACAAGCCGAGCTCCTCTTGGAAGGAGCCCTCGGGCCACGGGGCATCGGCCCTCCTGCTTACGGCCGCCCCGCCGCACTCTGCTTGACGCCCCCCGATCATCTTCGGCTCCATATTGAAGGTCTTCAGCCACATGCCGAAGTGGGGGGTGACGTGGAGGAAGGCTTCGCAGATGACAATAAACGCGGAAATATGGAGGATGGACTCCGGAGCCAAGTCGTGGAATTCCAACCCATAGTAAAACATGAGCCCTCTCACAAAAGGATCCGTCGGGAAGCCTAAACCCCGACGGAGGTGGGATACAAAGATGACATACTCGCCGGGCTCGGGGCTGGGGATGGCCTGCCCTTCGGCGGGCAACCTGTGCGAAATCTCGTAGGACAGGTACTTGGCTTCTCGCAGCTTTAGCACGTCCTCCTCCGTGTGGAGGAGGGCATCCACCGGCCCTGAAGGTCGGAGCCGGACATTGTTGAAGGTCCAAAGCGCTCGAATCTGGGGCTCTGGGTGTTGGAACTTGGAGCAAGGAGAGGATTCGATGGAAGATTGAAGAAAAGAAACGAGCCTTGGTCCTATTATAAAGAGGGAGAATACCAAGAGCCGTCTCCGTGACCGTTCGGGACTCGCCTTCGATAGAGGGGGCGTGGCAACGGCTAGTAAAGTGCGACATTTACGCTCGACACACCATTACGCCTGTGGTGTTCCGGCGTGAGTTGAAACTATTCCGCATTGTTTCAAATGTAGACCAAACTCGAACTCAAATATTCACCCCACGATCGATCAGAAATTTAATTTTCTTGTTACGATGATTTTCAACTTCACTCAAATTTTGAACTTTTCAAATGTTTCAGACTTATGTTTCATTAAGTAGATATACCCATATCGCTTAAGTCATCTCGTGAAGGTGAGAAAATAACGATATCCGCCACGAGCCTCAACATTCATCGACCACATACATCAGATGTATGATT
Source organism: Aegilops speltoides (assembly GCA_021437245.1). NCBI lineage: Eukaryota > Viridiplantae > Streptophyta > Magnoliopsida > Poales > Poaceae > Aegilops > Aegilops speltoides. The sequence goes on from CM038147.1 coordinate 530,025,151, forward strand.
TCCAACAACTGCTGTCTTCCATAGTAACCGAGAACGGGTTCTAGTCATCTTGCCCATGAGGCACGGTTCATAAGTGCCAAGTGATTCATAATCAAGTGACTCCAAGTCCATCAAGATGGAGTTTCTTCATGCGCTTTACAATCGATATGACCTAAACGGCAAGGCACAAATAAGTTGCACTATCATTATCAACTCGCATCTTTTGGTTTCAACATTATGAATATGTGTATCACTACTATCGAGATTCATCAAAATAGACCATCTTCAAGGGTGCATGACCATAAAAGATATTACTCATATAAATAGAACAACCATTATTCTCTCGATAAATGAATAACCGCTCGCATCAAACAAGATCCAGATATAATGTTCATGCTCAACGCAGCACCAAATAACAATTATTTAGGTCTAAAACTAATCCCAAGGTAGATGTAGAGGTAGCGGTCGATCGCGATCACATCGACTTTGGAACCATTTCCCACAAGACGTCACCTCGCCCTTGCCGTGTTCGCTTAATCCGTAGAATCCCGCTTCGAGTTGCAAATATTAGCAATGTAACCAGATCAAATACCTAGGTGCTATCACGAGCTCTAGTAAGGTACACATCAATAACATGTATATCACATATACCTTTGTTCACCTTGCCATCCTTCTTATCCGCCAAATACTTGGGGCAGTTCCGCTCCAGGACCACCGCTGCGTAGAAGCACTCGGGCTGTGCTTAGGTCCAGACTTGGGTTTCTTCTCCCGAGCAAAGAACTTGCTTGCTGTTCTTCTTGAAGTTCCTCTTCTTCCTTTGCCTTTCTTCTTGAAACTAGTGGTCTTATCGACCATCAACACTTGATGCTCCTTCTGATTTCTACCTCCGCAGCTTTTAGCATTGCGTAAGAGCTCGTGCATAGTCTTTACTAACCCTTGCATATTATAGTTCATCACGAAGCCTTTGTAGCTTGTGGCAGTGATTGAAGAATTTCACAATGACACAATCATCCGAAGATTAACTCCCAATTGTGTCAAGTGATTGTAGTACCTTATATTCCGAGTATGTGCTCACTAATGTAACTATTCTCCTCCATCTTGCATATAGAACTTATTGGAGACTTCATATCTCTCAATCCGCATTCTGTTGAATATTAACTTCAACCCTCGAACATCTCATATGCTCCATGACGCTCAAAACGCCGCTGAAGTCCCGGTCTAAGCCGAAGCATGGCACATCAACTATAGAGTAGTCATCGCTTTGCTCGCCAGACGCTTTAACGTCGCATTGCATCGAAGCAGTTCGCACCTAGCTGCATCCAGACGAACTCTTCTCGCAGCAATGAGGATAATCTCAGTTACGGTCCGTAATTGCTACCATCATCTTTCAACTTTGCTTTCTCAAGGAACGATAAAATTCAACTAACAACAAAGACGAGCCATCTATCTACAATCAAACATAAACAAGCAAGATACTATCAGTACTAAGTTCATGATAAATTTAAGTTCAATTAATCATATTACTTAAGAACTCCCACTTAGAAAAACATCTCTCTAGTCATCTAAGTGATCACGTGATCCAAATCAACTAAACCATAACCGATCATCACGTGAAATGGAGTAGTTTTCAATGGTGAACATCTTATGTTGATCATATCTACTATATGATTCACGCCGACCTTTCGGTCTCCGTGTTCGAGGCCATCTGCATATGCTAGGCTCGCAAGTATAACCCGAGTATTCTGCAGTAAACTGGCTTGCACCATTGTAGATGGACGAGCTTATCACACCCGATCATCACGTGGTGTCCGGGCACCATTTAACTTTGGCACGTGCATACTCGGGAGAACACTTTGATAATTTAGTGAGAGATCATCTTATAATGCTACCGCCAATCAAAGCAAGATAAGATGCATAAAAGGATAAACATCACATGCAAATCAATATAAGTGATATGATATTATCATCATCTTGTGCTTCATGATCTCCATCTTGCAGCACCACCATGATCACCATCGCCACCGGCCGACACCTTGATCTCCATCGAGCATCGTTGTCGCCTCGCCAATCTTATGCTTCTACGACTATTCTACCGCTTAGTGATAAAGTAAAGCATTACAGTATATTGCATTGCATACAATAAAGCGACAACCATATGGTTCTCGCCAATTCCGATAACTTCGTTACAAAACATGATCATCTCATACAATAAAATATAGCATCACGCCTTGACCATATCACATCACAACATGCCCTGCAAAAACAAGTTAGACGTCTCTACTTTGTTGTTGCAAATTTTACGTATGCTACGGGCTTAAGCAAGAACCAGCCTCACCCACGCATCAAAACCACAACGATATTTCACAAATAGACTCCGTTTAACCTTCTCAAGGACCGGGCGAGCCACACTTGTTCAACTAAAGTGAGAGAGACAGCACCCACCACCACCTTTTAGCAACGAGTGCTCAGAGCGGTGAAACCAGTCTCAGAAGCGTGACGCTGTATGTCGGTCCGGCCGCTTATCTCACAATACCGCTGAACCAAAGTATGACATGTCGGTAGTATGACTTGTATCGCCCACAACTCACTTGTGTTCTACTCTGCAAAACATCAAACCATAAAACCTAGGCTCGATGCCATCGCTGGGGAACGAGTAATTTCAAAAATTTCCCACGCACACGCAAGATCATGGTGATGTATAGCAACGAGAGGGGAGAGGTCCATACCCTTGTAGACCGGCGAAGCGATCACAACGTAGAGGAAGTAGTCGACGTTCCTCGCGATCCGACCGATCCTGCGCAAGCATTCGCGCCCGAAGTTCTTGACACACGATAGCTCGATGACGCCCTCGATCCGATCCAGCCGAGTGTCGAGGGAGAGTTTCACAAGACGACGGCGCAGGACGATCTTGATGTTTCACTGCGCAGGCTTCGCTTTAAGCTTCATGATGACCGAGGTGGAATATGGTGGAGGGGCACCGCACACGGCTAAGGAACGATCCAGATCAAACTTGTGTCCTAGGGTGCCCCCGCCCTCAGATATAAAGGAGGAGGGGGCCGCCAAGGGAGGCGCTGGCCAGGAGTCCCACTCGGGAGTAGGATTCCTCCAATCCTAGTTGGAATAGGATTCCTGAGGGGAAAGAGAGAGGTCGGCCCCTTCCTAGTCCTAGTAGGACTAGGAAGGGGGAGGCGCGCCACCTGGGCTGGCCCTTCCCTTTCCACCAAGGCCCACTAGGCCCATTTAGTTCCTGGGGTTCCAGAACTCCCTAGATCTCAGAATTCTGTTTCACCCGAACCATTCAACTCCAAACATAGGCTTCCAATATATCAATCTTTATGTCTCGACCATTTCGAGACTCCTCGCATGTCCGTGATCACATCCGGACTAACTTCTTCGTACATCAAAATACATAAACTCATAATAACCGCCATCGAAACCTTGCTGCGGGACCTCTACGGTTCGAGAACAATGTAGACATGACCTAGAACTATTCTCGGTCAATAACCAACAGCGGACCTGGATGCCCATATTGGTTCCTACATATTCTACGAAGATCTTTATCGGTCAGATCAAGATAACAACATACGTTGTCCCTTTGTCATCGGATATGTTACTCGCCCGAGATTCGATCGCCGTATCCAATACCTAGTTCAATCTCGCTATCGCAAGTCTCTTTACTCGCTCCGTAATACATCATCTCACAACTAACTCATTAGTTGTAATGCTTGCTCAAAGGATGTATTACCGAGAGGGCCCAGATACCTCTCCGACAATCGGAGTGACAAAACCTAATCTCAAATACCAACCCAACATCCGCTTTTGAGACACCAGTAATTCTTTATAATCACCCAGCACATGCTAGACGCTTGGTAGCACTCAAAGTGTTCTCCGTAAACGGAGTTGCATAATCTCATAGTTACGGAACATGTATAAGTCATGGATAAAAGCAAGAGCAACATACTAAACGATCGGTGCTAAGCTAATGGAATGGGTCATGTCAATCGATCATTCTACTAATGATGTGACCTTGTTAATCAAATAACAACTCTTTGTTCATGGTCGGAAACATAACCATCTTTGATTAACAAGCTAGTCTAGTAGAGGCATACTAGTGACATCTTGTTTGTCTATGCATTCACATGTATCATGTTTCCGTTAATACAACTAGCATGAATGATAAACATTTATCATGAAATAAGGAAATAAATAATAACTTTATTATTGCCTCTAGGGCATATTTCCTTCATATTACCGAGAGGGCTCAGATACCTCTCCAATCTGAGTGACAAACCTAATCTCGAATTATGCTAACTCAACATGTAAATTCTCTATATCAATTCGCAAGACTTTTATAACACCCGCCACGCCAGACGCTTTGTAGTACCCAGTGTTCCTCCCAGAAACGGAGTTACACACCTCATAGTTATCGAACATGTATAAGTCATGAAGAAGCAATAGCGTAATATTAAATCATCAAGTGCTGTTAATCGATGGGTCAAAATAATCACCTAATTCTCCTAATGATGATCCCATTTATCAAATGAGACAACACATGTCTATGGTTAGGAAACATAACCATCTTTGATTAATGAGCTAGTCAAGTAGAGGCAGTTTATGACTATATGTTTGTTCATGTATCGCCACATGTATCATGTTCTTGCTATCAAGGTCTTTGTGCATGAATAATAAACATTTATCATGATATGAGGAAATAAATAATAACTTTATTATTGCCTCTAGGGCATATTTTCCTTCGGGATAGACCCGCCAAAACCAGCTAGAGACTCTAACCGAATAGAGCCTTCTTCGACCTACAAGGAGATCGAGAACGCACCCACTTCGCCTTCAGAGGATCTCATTGAGCACCATTGGCAAAGGGTCAAGCAAGAACACATTCCATTTTCCATTCATTTCATCTAATCTATGTGGTTTGTATTCGGACAAGCTTTGTATTGAATTATTTAGTTTATCAAGATTTGAATAATTATTGCACTTGATAATTGTCAGACGTCAAATCTGACATTTTTCCTTATATTCCAAATTAGTAATTAATATGTGCATATGTGTCACCCGGGGATAATCAAGAACTATTTATGGGTCAAGGGCGGGGTTGCAGAGCAGACATCAAGATAGCTAACTATAAATGAATATCCGCACACTTTACGCCTGCTTTTGCGGGTCCTGCTCGCGACCGTGCTCCCGCCTTTACCACAAAAACCGCTAAGGAAATATGCACTAGAGGCAATAATAAAGTTGTTATTTTATATTTCCTTATTCATGATAAAGGTTTATTCATAGAATTGTATTGACTGGAAACCTTAATACACATGTGTATACATAAACAAACACCGTATGTCCCTAGTGTGCTCTCAGACTAGTCACATCAAATATTGTTAAGGTTTCAAACATAGACATGTGTTGTCATTTGATAACGGATCACATCATTAGAGAATGATGTGATGGACAAGACCCATCCGTTAGGTTAGCATAATGATCCTGAGTTTTATCATTGCCGCTTTCTTCATGTCAAATACATATTCCACGACTTTGAGATTATGCAACTCCTTGGACATCTGAGAATGCTCTTGTGTGCTATCAAACGTCATAATGTAATTGGGTGATTATAAGCTGCTCTATAGGTATTCAAGGTATTTGTCAGACTTGGCATAGATCGAGATTAGATTTGTCACCCAAAGGTCGTAAAGAAATTGGTCTTAAGTGGGTGTTTAAATGAAGAAAGACCTGTGATGGAAACATAGTGAAGCATAAGGTGTTGGAAGGTAAAAGGGTTTTGCCTTTATATGTGGGATAGATTTTGATGAAGTCTTTGCTCCCCGTAGCACGGATTGAAACCAAGGCTTCCATTGGCGCTATACATATACAAGGGTTGGGAGATCACTACTAGAAAAGGCATGCTAGTGGCGCACGCTTTTGCCTTCTAATGGCGATGGCTGCGCGCCATCGGCATCACGCCATTAGATTTCTAATGGCGCACTACATGCCATTAGAATTGGATTTAATGGCGCGACTCAAGGCGCCATTAGCCTACAAGGCGCCATTAGAATGCTCTCCTGTGGCCATATGTACAATGTGTTATGAGCATTCTAATGGCGCATTACCAGTACATGCGCCATTAGTGTGATGATCACAAAGGCGCCATTAGTGTCTTTGTGGTGCGCCATTAGTATGAATATTAGGTTTTATTTTTTTTTGCTTTTCCGATTTTTGCACAGATTACAAAATATATTATTATAGAATATAGACAAGAACACACAAGAACATCATTCATCAAATACATAGAAGATTAGTTCCTAATACAATTCATATTAGTCTCCTGGATTCAAAAGACCGACAAAGATAAAGCATTACAAGTCTCAAGACCGCGAGTATCGAAGTTTGCCTTCACATTACAAGTCGATATCGATCATCTAAACTACCATCACATAGAAGAGAGTCAGGTCATCACGATGAGCATCATCGCGATCAAACTAGTCTTCATCCAGTTCCTCCAACGCCCCTCCTCTCTCTCCCGCTAGATAGCTAAGGATCTAGATTCGCTCCGCCTAGTGGTGTACCTTTGTAACTATTACCGCTGAACGGTGAACTGCCTCCGACACTCCTCCCACCATCGACTCGAACCTTACCCTTGTAATACCATACATACCACGGCATCTCTATGCACAAGCCAAACAATGCATAATACATAAGCAATGTGTAAGTATGCAACAAAGGATCTAAGAGAAAAGCAAGACATTAATAGCACGATTCATGGTCCTACTAATAAATAGCATCAATTACATCTAAGTTGAACAACCGTCCAAACCAAAGAGACATACTAATTCATTAAAAGTTTAATTACAACATGAGCCAATCAATGTTTCTTTTAACTACACATCACTACTTTCGACCACACATCGACAGAGCGTGGATGAAGTCATTGGCCCCGTCAGCGATGGTCATGAAATCGCTCGTTGTCACCCTGCATTTGTAGCATTCCATCTATCTCAATCGTGGACGGTTGATTTCGAGGAAGAACTGCCCCGACGTATGAAGGACATCTTGATGGATGATGTCCGCAAACTCCGGATCGATGCGAAGAATTCTTGTCTGAGTCCTGATCTCGGATCGCCACAAGCTCGCGCCCAATCTTTTGAGATTATCCGGTATAAGGTGATGATGGTCCTTACGACGCTCGCATGTGATGGAGGGCGAGGGCATCCTTCTGACTGCCAGCGGTTGCTTGACGAAAGCGTAATCTCAGATGTGTGAGAAGATGTTGCATTTTACGAATCGGCCCGTGAAGGTGCTTCCAGACATGAAATGAGAGCATCATCAAGTACTTTCTTCACATTTGTAGTCTATCATGGAGTTACTGCCGGTCGTAAACACGGCCATGGAATATTTCGGCTTAAGAGGATGAGGTGCAATGTGTGTCATCGCATTTAACACTAATGTTAGAAAAAAAGAACGATCAAATCTAAGAAATCATATGTTACGGCGGTAAGGGATGACTTACTCGGAAAGTAAGGCAAGGAAGTTATCCTTTCAGGCTTGACGTAATGACGCCGAGGTGTGAACTCGCAATTCATGGGCCCCCGCCGCTGCTCAAGTGCTTGGCACGCATGTAGAAGGGGTCGACTATCACGATGTCCCGGTATTGTCTCTAATGATCCGTGACCGCATGCTCGTAAATAACAACGGCGGGTAGTGCAACGGATGAAGGTTAAACATAGCAGATGTCAAACCGCAGGACGATCATACCTGGTCGCCATCCACAAAGCCCTTGCTCTCGCACCTTGGCCACGAAAAACCGGTATGCCACATCCTTCTCTCTGACGCCGCTTCTCCAAAATCGAACATCATCATGCAGACCCGTGATAGCACCTGCAGATTCAGCATATTTGCGGTAGCATCGCCTCTACCCGCCACATGCACCCTCCTCGAGATATCCTTAGGTGAAGGTGGCCCATCCCGAGCACGGATCAACTTTGCGTTTACTGGCTCACCCAAGGCTCTTTGTTAGTCTTTTATTTCCGCCCTTCTTCTTGATCTCCGTAATGGGACCGAAGTTCTCGCCACAGACCGCCTTCTTCGCCGTTGGGGCTGATATTTTCGCGCCTCGCCTATCTCGAGGCTCGGTGAAGACGGGAGCTAGAGGCGGTCTCGAGAACTCGAACACCGCATTTACGCTTGTTGCAATTTGATTTCTCCGCCGCATCAGCCTAGATCGCGTGGTCTTGGCGGGTTCTGAGAAAGAGGCCCGCAGAAATCGCTTAAGATACCCATGTTCGCAAAGTACTTGTCAACTTTGGTAAATGTACCGCCGCCGTTGTCGCCGTCTCGGGATCCTCGTACATAGGGCTGTCCGGATCCGCCATAGGGATGTCCAGCAGTCCCGTGAGCTGCTTGCGTTTTTGCCATGGCTTACGCCGCAGACACCGGGCGGTCTTGTTCTGGGGTGGTGTCCCGCCTCTAAACGAATCCGCTCTTCGCCATAAAGGGGCCAGCTTTATGCAAAAGCCGAGGGTCATCTCATCTTCTTCGTCCGCCCGGCCGGTCGAATCCGAGGTAACAACTGCCGCAGCCCGGCAGACCCGGACCACTTCAACCCTATACATTGTGGGTGGCATCGGATTATCAGGAACATGGGTCGCTGAACGATTTTGCCCTTGGCGACATCGACCAACTCGGCGCCCACGGCGCGCGAAGAGTGCAAGGAACGCTTGCGGTGCCCCGCGAAACATGTGTAGGGCGCCGGGATGCCCACCAAAGGCAAGAGATGAAGTCACGCCGAGAGGCTAGTTACCGTGGATGCCGCCAAGTCAAGCACGTCGAGGCACCGCCAACGGCGCGGTAACGGAGGGGGCTTGTCGGGCGAGGTGCCTATCGGCGACACCGTGCATTAAGTCCAATACTATGTTTGCGTCGGACATCATAATCCGCTCGCGGAGACACCAATGGCGCCGCCGGAGACACCATGGCGCCGCCGCGGAGACACCACGAATGCCGCTGGCCAGCCGCGAAGTTGCTGGCCATGAAGCTGGGAACCGGGAGGACCTTTGGCCGCCTGCAATCCACGTCGTTAGCCCATGAATCAACGTAGGCACCATGGCTTCGAGCTTCGCTTTCCAACCGTTGTTCCACTTGCTTGGACAAGCTCCGAATCCGCCGCCACTTGTGCCTTGAGTGCTTCAACCTCGCTGCCTCGCTTTCCGAAGCTGGCTTTTTCTCCTTCCGCACACCAGCGGTATAGTATGAACCCCATTTGTGGAAGTTTTGCCGCCACATGCACCACCGACGGCTTATCGAGCTTATCCTTCTTTTTCATTACGCTCAACGCCTCTATTTAAAGGGGTCGAAGGGGAGCTCTTAGATCTTCTTGCCATCGCTTGTCCCGCGAAGGAACATGAGCCATTTAGAAATATTGGTGATTAATTAGAGGCAAACCATATGGAGCTAATTACTGGGTGTATTCCTTACCGTAAAGCTCAAGCTTCTGCCGGATCCGTGTTCCTTTGTTATCGGGTCCTCCTTGTACCGGCCCACATAGTTCCTGGTCTCCGCTTGTCACCGCTGTATTTTCAAGCGGGCGGTAGGTTTTGCTCGGCACGCCCGCCCTCCTTGTCCCATAGGTTCGCCACCTATAACCGCGGACCGAGTTTGTGTTCCCTAAGTTCAACTCCCGCATTTCTTTCCAATCGACTTGATTCGAGCTTATGGGCTCGCACTTGATCTTGAACTCCTTGTACTCATCTTCGCCATCAAATGATATTTCGCCTTGATCTTGTCATAACTATCACCTTTATCAATCATTCTCTTCACCGATTTCAGCAGATGTGGCCGTGCTCATCTTCGTGAGGGCGCATTGTTCACTCTATTCCCTGAGAGGCGGTGTTTTCAAATCGCCGGGAACTTGTATCGGCAGCTTCATGGAAGAGGAGGTTGCTAAATTCCCTCGTCCTTATGCCTAAGGTTCTCGGTGTTGACGGACGGTGTTCCGGAGAATGCACCCGAGCTGAACCGCTGCACTTTGACTATATGTTTGGGTCTCTTGGATTCCCATCGAGTCCACTTGAGTGAATTCTCCTTTTGTGGAGCGATTCAAGGCCACCTTCCTTGCTTCTTCTTGGTGGCTGCCATTCTGTGTGCGCCACCATCATCGCTGGTGGCATCCTCGGCGCACCATCGTGGTGTCATCCCCGACGCCACTAGGGGTTGTGTAATCAGGATCGGTGTCTTCCGGCAAGGCCATCATAGGTGAGGTTGTTGTTCCTCCAACTCTGGGACATCTCCTGGAATTGTCAGCCTCAACCACCGGCCTCATCACTGTAGGCCATGTTTCTAAATAGGAAAAAGTTTGGTCAAAAAGATGGTTATTGTCAAGGAACAAGATCATGGTCTCATGATTTAGGGTTGGGCCTAATCACTTGGCTCTATTCACCTATTTTGGGTTTATCATCTAGGGTTTATCGATGCTAAGGATAATTCTAAGTTGGGCCTAATCACTTGGCTCTATTGCCACCTATGATTTAATGCAAAGAAGAATGGCGGCGTTGATCCTACTTAACTAAGTACTAAGATAGTCTGCCCATGCATTAGTTTCCAGTAGCCTCTATATGTCCTATTTTAGCAAAGTCATGCTAAAATTGAAAATTTCAGCATGACCTTTGCTGAAAATAGACATATGAGTAATTCAATTTGCCGGAACGAAGTTAATCGACATTCCGCAAACTCAAGGGCCTCGGGTACTTTGAAATTTGCTTCTGCTGAGACTCAGACCAAATGGAAACCCACATCCCGCCACATGTGTCCACCGCCTAACAAACATCCTAGTACCGCAAGATTACAAAATTTGAAAATGACAACTTTTGTACACAAAGTGTTTGACTGTCTTCGCCATCACAAGATACATGTTACTCTTAATTTAGTTTACTAAATGCTAGGCACCAGGATACTTGAGCTCATGATCGTGAGAATCACGTGATGAAACGCTCCAAGTCAACAACAGAAACAAAATTTGCAATCTGTGCAACAACTAGCTAGTTGATAAAAAATGAACAGAATGCACAAGAACAAGTTACGTACCACGCAAGTTTTTGCTCGTGCAACACTAGCAAATTGAAGATCAGGTCCTCAAACAAGTAATCATTTCGGATCCTAATACAAGAAATTAGAGAGTTGTTGGCTGCAACAAGTAAATGAAACTGGAACAAGTGTGATTAAATTGAAAGGCATTATCAAGATTCAGCATTTGGTTCAATGATTCTTTGATGAGCATATGATCGAATACTGCTAGGTCTGTTACATATGATCGTGAACCTGCAATACCTAGGGTTTGGTGTGAGGGGTGGAGGAGAAGGGAGGAATCACCTGGGGACGGCAGGGCGCGGGCGGAGGGGGGACGGCGAGGGCAGGCAAGGCCGGGCAGAGGGGGGGACGGCGAGGCAAGGCTGGCAGAGGGGACGGCAGAGAGGCTGGGCGCAAGTGAGGGGGACGTGAGCGGGCGCCACAGGAGGGACACAGAGATGGATGAGCAAGGCCAAGTGAGGAGGGACATGAGGGCACCGGGCCATGAGGGGGGCCGTCGCTCCTCCTGGGCGCATGGACATGACGGCGCAAGCGCGACGGCCGAGAGGGTCAGGAGGACTGGGCGAGGGAGAGGGAGAGGCCGAGGAATAGGTGAGGATGTTTTAATGGCGCACCACAAGCCTGGCATAGTAATATCAGTTTAATGGCGCACCACCACGCGCAGTGCGCCATTAGAATGTTGTTTTAATCTACCATGTGGTGATATCTAGAGCCCAACCCTTTCTACAGCGAACCAATGCACTAGCCCGACTGTCAGACGTAGCATTACACTCGTGAGGTCCCGGTTCGATTCCCGTGATCCCAATATTTTTTATGCATTTTAAATGGTGTTTTTATATTTATTTGTGTTTAAATATGTTCAAACTTGTTTAAATCATAACAGAATATTTTTATGCATTTTAAATGCTGTTTTTATATTTAAAATATAAAAATATTCATGATATCAAGATGGGTGGAGCGGGGAGGGTCGAGATCGAGATCAAGTGTCCTCATGAATTCAAAAAGTGCCCATGAAATTTAAAAATATTCATGATATCAAAAAGTGCCCATGCATGAAATACAATCGAGAAATGAAGACTACGATTTAAATACAATCGGTCTTAGCTAGCTATCTCTGCTCACAATCTTCTTGCCCTTCTTTTCGCAAACGGAGTTCTTCCGTGGAACGGACGCCCTTAGGTAGGGTGGTCCCGCTTCTTCTTGTGGTGTGTGCTGCTACTTCATCGCCGCCGTCATGTTCGATCTTCGTCGCCAGATTTGTCAAGTCTTGCTCATTGGCTACTCCATCCATTCCGATGATCTTCTTTGCTTCTCCTCACGACAACACGACTGGGCTTTATGGTCGGTAATGAAGAAGCATTGGTCCACTTGGGAAGCCAAGACCCATGGCTCATTTTCAAGGGTGATGTTTATGCCATGTCTTGGATTTGGTCGTATAACCATGGTGGTGAAATACCGGTCTTCTTTATGACGCTTTTGGCCCATCCGACACGGAACATCGGACCTTCTCTCCAACAGAAGCTCAGCTCCCAGATCTCCTCGATCCTTCCGTAGTATCCGCCCTTGTCGCACTGTAGGATTCCATCGTTACCCCGAGTTCGATAACCATCGCCTTCATGTCCTTGTCCCTGTAGAATGTGTAGTCTGATATCGCATTTCATAGGTCATCAGGTTGTGCTCGCGCCTCGTGACAAGGCTATAATAGTTGTTCTTCCGCGGAAGAATCCTCATGTAAAGGGTATGACAGAAGCTTCTCGCTTGAACCAACGTGAAACATGAGTTGTGCTCTTGAGTATACCGTCCATTCCCTCGCTGGCCTCGGTCATTGTATCGCCTTCTTAATAAAGGTTTTGTGCTCTACCACCCAAGGATCGACCACGCCTATGTGTTGTAGCGCGACTAGGTTTGTTTTTCAAAGTCGGCGAATCGACCGTTTACATGCATTTCATGGCGAACCTCATGGTGACCCCATCCATGAGCCTGCCGAGGTGCCTCGCTGACGCGCGACCAACGGGTTCTCGGCCTAGATAATTCATGCAGAGATGCACTCTTCGGTCGAAAGCCCCCGGCTATGCTTCCTCCGACGTGACATGTTGCGAACGTATCCTTTGATGACACCATTCATCCTTTCGAACGGATCATGCCGCAGGCGAACGCCGGCCCGAGTTGATGATATCCTCCACTATATGGACCAGCAGATGCACCATAACGTCAAGAATGCGGGCGGAAGTACATCTCAAGCTCGATAGTATCACCACGATCTCTTCCTCGTAGCCTTCGAGTTGCCTCACGCCAATCAACTTCCGAGAGATGACGCCGAAGTTGCATTGCCAAATAGTGTTTCACGGACGCGCGCCCATGATCCCAATGGATTGCAACCGAAGTATCTGCCATCAAGACGTGATACCGTGAGACTTCATCCCGCTGAACTTCGTCACTGGGTCTAGGTATCCGCTTATCTTCCCGTGAATCGAAGGAAGTTTTACCCTAGGAGGTGTGAAAATTGCTCGATCTCCTCCGACTTAGAGTGAAGCACGGGAGGGTAGTCATTTCCGTCTTCTTGGCCTTTTTGCCTTGGCGACGATTTCTTTCCGTGTCCCGCTCGCATCATCATCATCATCATCATCATCATCATCATTAGCGGAAGCTCCTGCTCGATGCCCATTGATGCCGGCCCATCTTTGGTCCCTCCGCATGTTGAGCAGGTACCAAGCGCTCTCGCACACGCTCTTCGTGATATGCATGACATCAAGGCTGTGAGGCACACGGATCTTCCAAGACGGCAAGTCCCGTAAAAAATGCACTCGCTTTCCATACCTTCAAGCAGCCGACCGCCGCATCTTTCCCAGAAGGCGCGTCTTTCCAATTTTTCAACAGTTTTTTTCGCCTCGTGACATCGGGCGTTGGGTTCGGTTTCACCATCGAACAGATCCTTGCGCTTCTCCACGGGTCATCGTCAAGCCACCTTCGATGTCCCATGAACACGTTTTCAAGACCCGATCTCTATCTAGTCGCGATACGCCAGTCATCCATGCACCTTACGATCCGTAAAACCGTGGACTACCGCCCGCGAGATATCCGTGAATCGAGATAGTCGCGGCACCGTCGCGGAGCAAAGGCGGCCTCATAGGGAAATATTCTTTCTCCGCGGCGCCCCACGACACGGGCGTTTCACAACGTGTCTAGCTCCTCCTTGAGCCCCGTATATGATTGATGCCCCGGTTGTTTCGCCCTTCAATTAGCATACTCTGAATGTACTTCCTCTTCATGCACAACCGGGGGAAGGTTGTACATCCACACAAACACGTGCCGATGCGTGTTTCTCGCTGCCAAACGGATTGACTCCATCGGTGCTCTACCAGCACGATGTTCCTGGATCCTTCCCAAATTCGGGTTCGGTTCAACGCGCCATCGCTCGCATCCTTAGGGTGACTCAGATCTTGTCTTTTTATCTATCGGATCATTTGCGCCATCTTTCGCTTCTTCTCCTCCCTATCTCGCGCAACGCAGGAGCTTTGCTACCTTAGGGTCCGCGAAATACCGCTGCGATTTGAGAGTGATCAAAGTACCACACTGATTTTCGAGGAGCTTTCTTCCTCTTCTTGTATCGAGTGACGACAGGACATATGGTAGACTCCGCGTCTCGTCCCGATAAATGATGCAATTGTTCATGCACATGGTATTTCACGGCGGTAAATCCGAGGACACACGATTTTCTTCGCCTCGAACCGGGTCGGGCACTTGTTCCCTTTGGGAAGACGTCGCGCTGTAATGACATGTTCTCGCCGGATACGCGCCGGTCATTTTGTGTTTTACCTTCATCTCCGAGCCATGAGCGTTACTTTCAAAGGGTATCCCTGCCCTGATCCTTCATACAACGGAGTAACCGCTCTATCTCCAACTGATCCATTTTGGCTTTCTCGGCGGCAGCTTTGCGTTATCCGTCCGCTTGAGAAGCAGCTCTGAATATGAGGGTCCTGCACCCAGCCTCCATCGCCGTCCGCTCCGCATCTTCATCTTCATGATCATGCCCTTCGCCTTGATCTTCCTCATCATCATGTACGACATCTTCTACATGATGATCGTGGTACAAGATCACCGTCGTGATCATGTCCCGGAGATTCTTCGCCTTCTCGCCCGCCACCACGGGGTACTTGTCTTGTCGCCTTCCTCATTTCTTGCCCGCCCCGCCATGGACGACTTGATAGTCATCTTCATCACCTTGCCACCGATAGCCATCCATGAAACCACGCAAGAGCAGGTGGTCCCGCACCGCCCGAACTGGTCCGCAATAAGGCTCTTCAACTTGCATCTTCGACATGGACATCTTATCTCCGCCTCGCTCTTTTGAAGCATCTCGCCATGAGCTCAAAACCTATTCACGATGCTTCACCATCATGCGGACCATGGTCGTCAAGGGTAGAGCAAAATGATATGTTAGAACCAAGAAAAAATTTGGCATGACCTTTCCTAAAAATAGACTAAAAGAATGCATAGTGCCAAAATTCTCACTAAACGGAAATGAATCAAAACATTCCGCAAAATATTGGCAACTATCGATATTTCAAATACCTACCTTCAAACACAAACATATATGCAACACCACAAACACTTGCAACACCACAAACATACATAGATCTAGCTAGGCCACAAAAGTATTGTTGGAGCGAGCTAGGAGAAAAAAAGTGGATCCATTCTAGCAACGAATGTCTTGCCTTCGGATCTCGTGATAGAAGGTGTACCCAACTCGCTCTTTGGGTATCCTATGAAGACACATTCGATTTGGGTTCGAGCTATCAGTTGAAGCTTTTTCACATAAGCATCGTGATCCCCAAACTTTAAGAAACGACAACTTTGGTTTCTTGCCAAACCACAGTTCATAAGGTGTCGCCTCAACGGATTTCGACGGTGTTCTATTCAAGGTGAATGCGCCGCCTCTAGAGCATAACCCCAAACGATAGCGGTAAATCAGTAAGAGACATCATAGATCGCACCATATCTAGTAAAGTGCGACATTTACGCTCGACACACCATTACGCCTGTGGTGTTCCGGCGTGAGTTGAAACTATTCCGCATTGTTTCAAATGTAGACCAAACTCGAACTCAAATATTCACCCCACGATCGATCAGAAATTTAATTTTCTTGTTACGATGATTTTCAACTTCACTCAAATTTTGAACTTTTCAAATGTTTCAGACTTATGTTTCATTAAGTAGATATACCCATATCGCTTAAGTCATCTCGTGAAGGTGAGAAAATAACGATATCCGCCACGAGCCTCAACATTCATCGACCACATACATCAGATGTATGATTTCCAACAACTGCTGTCTTCCATAGTAACCGAGAACGGGTTCTAGTCATCTTGCCCATGAGGCACGGTTCATAAGTGCCAAGTGATTCATAATCAAGTGACTCCAAGTCCATCAAGATGGAGTTTCTTCATGCGCTTTACAATCGATATGACCTAAACGGCAAGGCACAAATAAGTTGCACTATCATTATCAACTCGCATCTTTTGGTTTCAACATTATGAATATGTGTATCACTACTATCGAGATTCATCAAAATAGACCATCTTCAAGGGTGCATGACCATAAAAGATATTACTCATATAAATAGAACAACCATTATTCTCTCGATAAATGAATAACCGCTCGCATCAAACAAGATCCAGATATAATGTTCATGCTCAACGCAGCACCAAATAACAATTATTTAGGTCTAAAACTAATCCCAAGGTAGATGTAGAGGTAGCGGTCGATCGCGATCACATCGACTTTGGAACCATTTCCCACAAGACGTCACCTCGCCCTTGCCGTGTTCGCTTAATCCGTAGAATCCCGCTTCGAGTTGCAAATATTAGCAATGTAACCAGATCAAATACCTAGGTGCTATCACGAGCTCTAGTAAGGTACACATCAATAACATGTATATCACATATACCTTTGTTCACCTTGCCATCCTTCTTATCCGCCAAATACTTGGGGCAGTTCCGCTCCAGGACCACCGCTGCGTAGAAGCACTCGGGCTGTGCTTAGGTCCAGACTTGGGTTTCTTCTCCCGAGCAAAGAACTTGCTTGCTGTTCTTCTTGAAGTTCCTCTTCTTCCTTTGCCTTTCTTCTTGAAACTAGTGGTCTTATCGACCATCAACACTTGATGCTCCTTCTGATTTCTACCTCCGCAGCTTTTAGCATTGCGTAAGAGCTCGTGCATAGTCTTTACTAACCCTTGCATATTATAGTTCATCACGAAGCCTTTGTAGCTTGTGGCAGTGATTGAAGAATTTCACAATGACACAATCATCCGAAGATTAACTCCCAATTGTGTCAAGTGATTGTAGTACCTTATATTCCGAGTATGTGCTCACTAATGTAACTATTCTCCTCCATCTTGCATATAGAACTTATTGGAGACTTCATATCTCTCAATCCGCATTCTGTTGAATATTAACTTCAACCCTCGAACATCTCATATGCTCCATGACGCTCAAAACGCCGCTGAAGTCCCGGTCTAAGCCGAAGCATGGCACATCAACTATAGAGTAGTCATCGCTTTGCTCGCCAGACGCTTTAACGTCGCATTGCATCGAAGCAGTTCGCACCTAGCTGCATCCAGACGAACTCTTCTCGCAGCAATGAGGATAATCTCAGTTACGGTCCGTAATTGCTACCATCATCTTTCAACTTTGCTTTCTCAAGGAACGATAAAATTCAACTAACAACAAAGACGAGCCATCTATCTACAATCAAACATAAACAAGCAAGATACTATCAGTACTAAGTTCATGATAAATTTAAGTTCAATTAATCATATTACTTAAGAACTCCCACTTAGAAAAACATCTCTCTAGTCATCTAAGTGATCACGTGATCCAAATCAACTAAACCATAACCGATCATCACGTGAAATGGAGTAGTTTTCAATGGTGAACATCTTATGTTGATCATATCTACTATATGATTCACGCCGACCTTTCGGTCTCCGTGTTCGAGGCCATCTGCATATGCTAGGCTCGCAAGTATAACCCGAGTATTCTGCAGTAAACTGGCTTGCACCATTGTAGATGGACGAGCTTATCACACCCGATCATCACGTGGTGTCCGGGCACCATTTAACTTTGGCACGTGCATACTCGGGAGAACACTTTGATAATTTAGTGAGAGATCATCTTATAATGCTACCGCCAATCAAAGCAAGATAAGATGCATAAAAGGATAAACATCACATGCAAATCAATATAAGTGATATGATATTATCATCATCTTGTGCTTCATGATCTCCATCTTGCAGCACCACCATGATCACCATCGCCACCGGCCGACACCTTGATCTCCATCGAGCATCGTTGTCGCCTCGCCAATCTTATGCTTCTACGACTATTCTACCGCTTAGTGATAAAGTAAAGCATTACAGTATATTGCATTGCATACAATAAAGCGACAACCATATGGTTCTCGCCAATTCCGATAACTTCGTTACAAAACATGATCATCTCATACAATAAAATATAGCATCACGCCTTGACCATATCACATCACAACATGCCCTGCAAAAACAAGTTAGACGTCTCTACTTTGTTGTTGCAAATTTTACGTATGCTACGGGCTTAAGCAAGAACCAGCCTCACCCACGCATCAAAACCACAACGATATTTCACAAATAGACTCCGTTTAACCTTCTCAAGGACCGGGCGAGCCACACTTGTTCAACTAAAGTGAGAGAGACAGCACCCACCACCACCTTTTAGCAACGAGTGCTCAGAGCGGTGAAACCAGTCTCAGAAGCGTGACGCTGTATGTCGGTCCGGCCGCTTATCTCACAATACCGCTGAACCAAAGTATGACATGTCGGTAGTATGACTTGTATCGCCCACAACTCACTTGTGTTCTACTCTGCAAAACATCAAACCATAAAACCTAGGCTCGATGCCATCGCTGGGGAACGAGTAATTTCAAAAATTTCCCACGCACACGCAAGATCATGGTGATGTATAGCAACGAGAGGGGAGAGGTCCATACCCTTGTAGACCGGCGAAGCGATCACAACGTAGAGGAAGTAGTCGACGTTCCTCGCGATCCGACCGATCCTGCGCAAGCATTCGCGCCCGAAGTTCTTGACACACGATAGCTCGATGACGCCCTCGATCCGATCCAGCCGAGTGTCGAGGGAGAGTTTCACAAGACGACGGCGCAGGACGATCTTGATGTTTCACTGCGCAGGCTTCGCTTTAAGCTTCATGATGACCGAGGTGGAATATGGTGGAGGGGCACCGCACACGGCTAAGGAACGATCCAGATCAAACTTGTGTCCTAGGGTGCCCCCGCCCTCAGATATAAAGGAGGAGGGGGCCGCCAAGGGAGGCGCTGGCCAGGAGTCCCACTCGGGAGTAGGATTCCTCCAATCCTAGTTGGAATAGGATTCCTGAGGGGAAAGAGAGAGGTCGGCCCCTTCCTAGTCCTAGTAGGACTAGGAAGGGGGAGGCGCGCCACCTGGGCTGGCCCTTCCCTTTCCACCAAGGCCCACTAGGCCCATTTAGTTCCTGGGGTTCCAGAACTCCCTAGATCTCAGAATTCTGTTTCACCCGAACCATTCAACTCCAAACATAGGCTTCCAATATATCAATCTTTATGTCTCGACCATTTCGAGACTCCTCGCATGTCCGTGATCACATCCGGACTAACTTCTTCGTACATCAAAATACATAAACTCATAATAACCGCCATCGAAACCTTGCTGCGGGACCTCTACGGTTCGAGAACAATGTAGACATGACCTAGAACTATTCTCGGTCAATAACCAACAGCGGACCTGGATGCCCATATTGGTTCCTACATATTCTACGAAGATCTTTATCGGTCAGATCAAGATAACAACATACGTTGTCCCTTTGTCATCGGATATGTTACTCGCCCGAGATTCGATCGCCGTATCCAATACCTAGTTCAATCTCGCTATCGCAAGTCTCTTTACTCGCTCCGTAATACATCATCTCACAACTAACTCATTAGTTGTAATGCTTGCTCAAAGGATGTATTACCGAGAGGGCCCAGATACCTCTCCGACAATCGGAGTGACAAAACCTAATCTCAAATACCAACCCAACATCCGCTTTTGAGACACCAGTAATTCTTTATAATCACCC
Source organism: Aegilops speltoides (assembly GCA_021437245.1). Classification (NCBI taxonomy): domain Eukaryota; kingdom Viridiplantae; phylum Streptophyta; class Magnoliopsida; order Poales; family Poaceae; genus Aegilops; species Aegilops speltoides. The sequence goes on from CM038147.1 coordinate 530,045,364, forward strand.
AGCACATGCTAGACGCTTGGTAGCACTCAAAGTGTTCTCCGTAAACGGAGTTGCATAATCTCATAGTTACGGAACATGTATAAGTCATGGATAAAAGCAAGAGCAACATACTAAACGATCGGTGCTAAGCTAATGGAATGGGTCATGTCAATCGATCATTCTACTAATGATGTGACCTTGTTAATCAAATAACAACTCTTTGTTCATGGTCGGAAACATAACCATCTTTGATTAACAAGCTAGTCTAGTAGAGGCATACTAGTGACATCTTGTTTGTCTATGCATTCACATGTATCATGTTTCCGTTAATACAACTAGCATGAATGATAAACATTTATCATGAAATAAGGAAATAAATAATAACTTTATTATTGCCTCTAGGGCATATTTCCTTCATATTACCGAGAGGGCTCAGATACCTCTCCAATCTGAGTGACAAACCTAATCTCGAATTATGCTAACTCAACATGTAAATTCTCTATATCAATTCGCAAGACTTTTATAACACCCGCCACGCCAGACGCTTTGTAGTACCCAGTGTTCCTCCCAGAAACGGAGTTACACACCTCATAGTTATCGAACATGTATAAGTCATGAAGAAGCAATAGCGTAATATTAAATCATCAAGTGCTGTTAATCGATGGGTCAAAATAATCACCTAATTCTCCTAATGATGATCCCATTTATCAAATGAGACAACACATGTCTATGGTTAGGAAACATAACCATCTTTGATTAATGAGCTAGTCAAGTAGAGGCAGTTTATGACTATATGTTTGTTCATGTATCGCCACATGTATCATGTTCTTGCTATCAAGGTCTTTGTGCATGAATAATAAACATTTATCATGATATGAGGAAATAAATAATAACTTTATTATTGCCTCTAGGGCATATTTTCCTTCGGGATAGACCCGCCAAAACCAGCTAGAGACTCTAACCGAATAGAGCCTTCTTCGACCTACAAGGAGATCGAGAACGCACCCACTTCGCCTTCAGAGGATCTCATTGAGCACCATTGGCAAAGGGTCAAGCAAGAACACATTCCATTTTCCATTCATTTCATCTAATCTATGTGGTTTGTATTCGGACAAGCTTTGTATTGAATTATTTAGTTTATCAAGATTTGAATAATTATTGCACTTGATAATTGTCAGACGTCAAATCTGACATTTTTCCTTATATTCCAAATTAGTAATTAATATGTGCATATGTGTCACCCGGGGATAATCAAGAACTATTTATGGGTCAAGGGCGGGGTTGCAGAGCAGACATCAAGATAGCTAACTATAAATGAATATCCGCACACTTTACGCCTGCTTTTGCGGGTCCTGCTCGCGACCGTGCTCCCGCCTTTACCACAAAAACCGCTAAGGAAATATGCACTAGAGGCAATAATAAAGTTGTTATTTTATATTTCCTTATTCATGATAAAGGTTTATTCATAGAATTGTATTGACTGGAAACCTTAATACACATGTGTATACATAAACAAACACCGTATGTCCCTAGTGTGCTCTCAGACTAGTCACATCAAATATTGTTAAGGTTTCAAACATAGACATGTGTTGTCATTTGATAACGGATCACATCATTAGAGAATGATGTGATGGACAAGACCCATCCGTTAGGTTAGCATAATGATCCTGAGTTTTATCATTGCCGCTTTCTTCATGTCAAATACATATTCCACGACTTTGAGATTATGCAACTCCTTGGACATCTGAGAATGCTCTTGTGTGCTATCAAACGTCATAATGTAATTGGGTGATTATAAGCTGCTCTATAGGTATTCAAGGTATTTGTCAGACTTGGCATAGATCGAGATTAGATTTGTCACCCAAAGGTCGTAAAGAAATTGGTCTTAAGTGGGTGTTTAAATGAAGAAAGACCTGTGATGGAAACATAGTGAAGCATAAGGTGTTGGAAGGTAAAAGGGTTTTGCCTTTATATGTGGGATAGATTTTGATGAAGTCTTTGCTCCCCGTAGCACGGATTGAAACCAAGGCTTCCATTGGCGCTATACATATACAAGGGTTGGGAGATCACTACTAGAAAAGGCATGCTAGTGGCGCACGCTTTTGCCTTCTAATGGCGATGGCTGCGCGCCATCGGCATCACGCCATTAGATTTCTAATGGCGCACTACATGCCATTAGAATTGGATTTAATGGCGCGACTCAAGGCGCCATTAGCCTACAAGGCGCCATTAGAATGCTCTCCTGTGGCCATATGTACAATGTGTTATGAGCATTCTAATGGCGCATTACCAGTACATGCGCCATTAGTGTGATGATCACAAAGGCGCCATTAGTGTCTTTGTGGTGCGCCATTAGTATGAATATTAGGTTTTATTTTTTTTTGCTTTTCCGATTTTTGCACAGATTACAAAATATATTATTATAGAATATAGACAAGAACACACAAGAACATCATTCATCAAATACATAGAAGATTAGTTCCTAATACAATTCATATTAGTCTCCTGGATTCAAAAGACCGACAAAGATAAAGCATTACAAGTCTCAAGACCGCGAGTATCGAAGTTTGCCTTCACATTACAAGTCGATATCGATCATCTAAACTACCATCACATAGAAGAGAGTCAGGTCATCACGATGAGCATCATCGCGATCAAACTAGTCTTCATCCAGTTCCTCCAACGCCCCTCCTCTCTCTCCCGCTAGATAGCTAAGGATCTAGATTCGCTCCGCCTAGTGGTGTACCTTTGTAACTATTACCGCTGAACGGTGAACTGCCTCCGACACTCCTCCCACCATCGACTCGAACCTTACCCTTGTAATACCATACATACCACGGCATCTCTATGCACAAGCCAAACAATGCATAATACATAAGCAATGTGTAAGTATGCAACAAAGGATCTAAGAGAAAAGCAAGACATTAATAGCACGATTCATGGTCCTACTAATAAATAGCATCAATTACATCTAAGTTGAACAACCGTCCAAACCAAAGAGACATACTAATTCATTAAAAGTTTAATTACAACATGAGCCAATCAATGTTTCTTTTAACTACACATCACTACTTTCGACCACACATCGACAGAGCGTGGATGAAGTCATTGGCCCCGTCAGCGATGGTCATGAAATCGCTCGTTGTCACCCTGCATTTGTAGCATTCCATCTATCTCAATCGTGGACGGTTGATTTCGAGGAAGAACTGCCCCGACGTATGAAGGACATCTTGATGGATGATGTCCGCAAACTCCGGATCGATGCGAAGAATTCTTGTCTGAGTCCTGATCTCGGATCGCCACAAGCTCGCGCCCAATCTTTTGAGATTATCCGGTATAAGGTGATGATGGTCCTTACGACGCTCGCATGTGATGGAGGGCGAGGGCATCCTTCTGACTGCCAGCGGTTGCTTGACGAAAGCGTAATCTCAGATGTGTGAGAAGATGTTGCATTTTACGAATCGGCCCGTGAAGGTGCTTCCAGACATGAAATGAGAGCATCATCAAGTACTTTCTTCACATTTGTAGTCTATCATGGAGTTACTGCCGGTCGTAAACACGGCCATGGAATATTTCGGCTTAAGAGGATGAGGTGCAATGTGTGTCATCGCATTTAACACTAATGTTAGAAAAAAAGAACGATCAAATCTAAGAAATCATATGTTACGGCGGTAAGGGATGACTTACTCGGAAAGTAAGGCAAGGAAGTTATCCTTTCAGGCTTGACGTAATGACGCCGAGGTGTGAACTCGCAATTCATGGGCCCCCGCCGCTGCTCAAGTGCTTGGCACGCATGTAGAAGGGGTCGACTATCACGATGTCCCGGTATTGTCTCTAATGATCCGTGACCGCATGCTCGTAAATAACAACGGCGGGTAGTGCAACGGATGAAGGTTAAACATAGCAGATGTCAAACCGCAGGACGATCATACCTGGTCGCCATCCACAAAGCCCTTGCTCTCGCACCTTGGCCACGAAAAACCGGTATGCCACATCCTTCTCTCTGACGCCGCTTCTCCAAAATCGAACATCATCATGCAGACCCGTGATAGCACCTGCAGATTCAGCATATTTGCGGTAGCATCGCCTCTACCCGCCACATGCACCCTCCTCGAGATATCCTTAGGTGAAGGTGGCCCATCCCGAGCACGGATCAACTTTGCGTTTACTGGCTCACCCAAGGCTCTTTGTTAGTCTTTTATTTCCGCCCTTCTTCTTGATCTCCGTAATGGGACCGAAGTTCTCGCCACAGACCGCCTTCTTCGCCGTTGGGGCTGATATTTTCGCGCCTCGCCTATCTCGAGGCTCGGTGAAGACGGGAGCTAGAGGCGGTCTCGAGAACTCGAACACCGCATTTACGCTTGTTGCAATTTGATTTCTCCGCCGCATCAGCCTAGATCGCGTGGTCTTGGCGGGTTCTGAGAAAGAGGCCCGCAGAAATCGCTTAAGATACCCATGTTCGCAAAGTACTTGTCAACTTTGGTAAATGTACCGCCGCCGTTGTCGCCGTCTCGGGATCCTCGTACATAGGGCTGTCCGGATCCGCCATAGGGATGTCCAGCAGTCCCGTGAGCTGCTTGCGTTTTTGCCATGGCTTACGCCGCAGACACCGGGCGGTCTTGTTCTGGGGTGGTGTCCCGCCTCTAAACGAATCCGCTCTTCGCCATAAAGGGGCCAGCTTTATGCAAAAGCCGAGGGTCATCTCATCTTCTTCGTCCGCCCGGCCGGTCGAATCCGAGGTAACAACTGCCGCAGCCCGGCAGACCCGGACCACTTCAACCCTATACATTGTGGGTGGCATCGGATTATCAGGAACATGGGTCGCTGAACGATTTTGCCCTTGGCGACATCGACCAACTCGGCGCCCACGGCGCGCGAAGAGTGCAAGGAACGCTTGCGGTGCCCCGCGAAACATGTGTAGGGCGCCGGGATGCCCACCAAAGGCAAGAGATGAAGTCACGCCGAGAGGCTAGTTACCGTGGATGCCGCCAAGTCAAGCACGTCGAGGCACCGCCAACGGCGCGGTAACGGAGGGGGCTTGTCGGGCGAGGTGCCTATCGGCGACACCGTGCATTAAGTCCAATACTATGTTTGCGTCGGACATCATAATCCGCTCGCGGAGACACCAATGGCGCCGCCGGAGACACCATGGCGCCGCCGCGGAGACACCACGAATGCCGCTGGCCAGCCGCGAAGTTGCTGGCCATGAAGCTGGGAACCGGGAGGACCTTTGGCCGCCTGCAATCCACGTCGTTAGCCCATGAATCAACGTAGGCACCATGGCTTCGAGCTTCGCTTTCCAACCGTTGTTCCACTTGCTTGGACAAGCTCCGAATCCGCCGCCACTTGTGCCTTGAGTGCTTCAACCTCGCTGCCTCGCTTTCCGAAGCTGGCTTTTTCTCCTTCCGCACACCAGCGGTATAGTATGAACCCCATTTGTGGAAGTTTTGCCGCCACATGCACCACCGACGGCTTATCGAGCTTATCCTTCTTTTTCATTACGCTCAACGCCTCTATTTAAAGGGGTCGAAGGGGAGCTCTTAGATCTTCTTGCCATCGCTTGTCCCGCGAAGGAACATGAGCCATTTAGAAATATTGGTGATTAATTAGAGGCAAACCATATGGAGCTAATTACTGGGTGTATTCCTTACCGTAAAGCTCAAGCTTCTGCCGGATCCGTGTTCCTTTGTTATCGGGTCCTCCTTGTACCGGCCCACATAGTTCCTGGTCTCCGCTTGTCACCGCTGTATTTTCAAGCGGGCGGTAGGTTTTGCTCGGCACGCCCGCCCTCCTTGTCCCATAGGTTCGCCACCTATAACCGCGGACCGAGTTTGTGTTCCCTAAGTTCAACTCCCGCATTTCTTTCCAATCGACTTGATTCGAGCTTATGGGCTCGCACTTGATCTTGAACTCCTTGTACTCATCTTCGCCATCAAATGATATTTCGCCTTGATCTTGTCATAACTATCACCTTTATCAATCATTCTCTTCACCGATTTCAGCAGATGTGGCCGTGCTCATCTTCGTGAGGGCGCATTGTTCACTCTATTCCCTGAGAGGCGGTGTTTTCAAATCGCCGGGAACTTGTATCGGCAGCTTCATGGAAGAGGAGGTTGCTAAATTCCCTCGTCCTTATGCCTAAGGTTCTCGGTGTTGACGGACGGTGTTCCGGAGAATGCACCCGAGCTGAACCGCTGCACTTTGACTATATGTTTGGGTCTCTTGGATTCCCATCGAGTCCACTTGAGTGAATTCTCCTTTTGTGGAGCGATTCAAGGCCACCTTCCTTGCTTCTTCTTGGTGGCTGCCATTCTGTGTGCGCCACCATCATCGCTGGTGGCATCCTCGGCGCACCATCGTGGTGTCATCCCCGACGCCACTAGGGGTTGTGTAATCAGGATCGGTGTCTTCCGGCAAGGCCATCATAGGTGAGGTTGTTGTTCCTCCAACTCTGGGACATCTCCTGGAATTGTCAGCCTCAACCACCGGCCTCATCACTGTAGGCCATGTTTCTAAATAGGAAAAAGTTTGGTCAAAAAGATGGTTATTGTCAAGGAACAAGATCATGGTCTCATGATTTAGGGTTGGGCCTAATCACTTGGCTCTATTCACCTATTTTGGGTTTATCATCTAGGGTTTATCGATGCTAAGGATAATTCTAAGTTGGGCCTAATCACTTGGCTCTATTGCCACCTATGATTTAATGCAAAGAAGAATGGCGGCGTTGATCCTACTTAACTAAGTACTAAGATAGTCTGCCCATGCATTAGTTTCCAGTAGCCTCTATATGTCCTATTTTAGCAAAGTCATGCTAAAATTGAAAATTTCAGCATGACCTTTGCTGAAAATAGACATATGAGTAATTCAATTTGCCGGAACGAAGTTAATCGACATTCCGCAAACTCAAGGGCCTCGGGTACTTTGAAATTTGCTTCTGCTGAGACTCAGACCAAATGGAAACCCACATCCCGCCACATGTGTCCACCGCCTAACAAACATCCTAGTACCGCAAGATTACAAAATTTGAAAATGACAACTTTTGTACACAAAGTGTTTGACTGTCTTCGCCATCACAAGATACATGTTACTCTTAATTTAGTTTACTAAATGCTAGGCACCAGGATACTTGAGCTCATGATCGTGAGAATCACGTGATGAAACGCTCCAAGTCAACAACAGAAACAAAATTTGCAATCTGTGCAACAACTAGCTAGTTGATAAAAAATGAACAGAATGCACAAGAACAAGTTACGTACCACGCAAGTTTTTGCTCGTGCAACACTAGCAAATTGAAGATCAGGTCCTCAAACAAGTAATCATTTCGGATCCTAATACAAGAAATTAGAGAGTTGTTGGCTGCAACAAGTAAATGAAACTGGAACAAGTGTGATTAAATTGAAAGGCATTATCAAGATTCAGCATTTGGTTCAATGATTCTTTGATGAGCATATGATCGAATACTGCTAGGTCTGTTACATATGATCGTGAACCTGCAATACCTAGGGTTTGGTGTGAGGGGTGGAGGAGAAGGGAGGAATCACCTGGGGACGGCAGGGCGCGGGCGGAGGGGGGACGGCGAGGGCAGGCAAGGCCGGGCAGAGGGGGGGACGGCGAGGCAAGGCTGGCAGAGGGGACGGCAGAGAGGCTGGGCGCAAGTGAGGGGGACGTGAGCGGGCGCCACAGGAGGGACACAGAGATGGATGAGCAAGGCCAAGTGAGGAGGGACATGAGGGCACCGGGCCATGAGGGGGGCCGTCGCTCCTCCTGGGCGCATGGACATGACGGCGCAAGCGCGACGGCCGAGAGGGTCAGGAGGACTGGGCGAGGGAGAGGGAGAGGCCGAGGAATAGGTGAGGATGTTTTAATGGCGCACCACAAGCCTGGCATAGTAATATCAGTTTAATGGCGCACCACCACGCGCAGTGCGCCATTAGAATGTTGTTTTAATCTACCATGTGGTGATATCTAGAGCCCAACCCTTTCTACAGCGAACCAATGCACTAGCCCGACTGTCAGACGTAGCATTACACTCGTGAGGTCCCGGTTCGATTCCCGTGATCCCAATATTTTTTATGCATTTTAAATGGTGTTTTTATATTTATTTGTGTTTAAATATGTTCAAACTTGTTTAAATCATAACAGAATATTTTTATGCATTTTAAATGCTGTTTTTATATTTAAAATATAAAAATATTCATGATATCAAGATGGGTGGAGCGGGGAGGGTCGAGATCGAGATCAAGTGTCCTCATGAATTCAAAAAGTGCCCATGAAATTTAAAAATATTCATGATATCAAAAAGTGCCCATGCATGAAATACAATCGAGAAATGAAGACTACGATTTAAATACAATCGGTCTTAGCTAGCTATCTCTGCTCACAATCTTCTTGCCCTTCTTTTCGCAAACGGAGTTCTTCCGTGGAACGGACGCCCTTAGGTAGGGTGGTCCCGCTTCTTCTTGTGGTGTGTGCTGCTACTTCATCGCCGCCGTCATGTTCGATCTTCGTCGCCAGATTTGTCAAGTCTTGCTCATTGGCTACTCCATCCATTCCGATGATCTTCTTTGCTTCTCCTCACGACAACACGACTGGGCTTTATGGTCGGTAATGAAGAAGCATTGGTCCACTTGGGAAGCCAAGACCCATGGCTCATTTTCAAGGGTGATGTTTATGCCATGTCTTGGATTTGGTCGTATAACCATGGTGGTGAAATACCGGTCTTCTTTATGACGCTTTTGGCCCATCCGACACGGAACATCGGACCTTCTCTCCAACAGAAGCTCAGCTCCCAGATCTCCTCGATCCTTCCGTAGTATCCGCCCTTGTCGCACTGTAGGATTCCATCGTTACCCCGAGTTCGATAACCATCGCCTTCATGTCCTTGTCCCTGTAGAATGTGTAGTCTGATATCGCATTTCATAGGTCATCAGGTTGTGCTCGCGCCTCGTGACAAGGCTATAATAGTTGTTCTTCCGCGGAAGAATCCTCATGTAAAGGGTATGACAGAAGCTTCTCGCTTGAACCAACGTGAAACATGAGTTGTGCTCTTGAGTATACCGTCCATTCCCTCGCTGGCCTCGGTCATTGTATCGCCTTCTTAATAAAGGTTTTGTGCTCTACCACCCAAGGATCGACCACGCCTATGTGTTGTAGCGCGACTAGGTTTGTTTTTCAAAGTCGGCGAATCGACCGTTTACATGCATTTCATGGCGAACCTCATGGTGACCCCATCCATGAGCCTGCCGAGGTGCCTCGCTGACGCGCGACCAACGGGTTCTCGGCCTAGATAATTCATGCAGAGATGCACTCTTCGGTCGAAAGCCCCCGGCTATGCTTCCTCCGACGTGACATGTTGCGAACGTATCCTTTGATGACACCATTCATCCTTTCGAACGGATCATGCCGCAGGCGAACGCCGGCCCGAGTTGATGATATCCTCCACTATATGGACCAGCAGATGCACCATAACGTCAAGAATGCGGGCGGAAGTACATCTCAAGCTCGATAGTATCACCACGATCTCTTCCTCGTAGCCTTCGAGTTGCCTCACGCCAATCAACTTCCGAGAGATGACGCCGAAGTTGCATTGCCAAATAGTGTTTCACGGACGCGCGCCCATGATCCCAATGGATTGCAACCGAAGTATCTGCCATCAAGACGTGATACCGTGAGACTTCATCCCGCTGAACTTCGTCACTGGGTCTAGGTATCCGCTTATCTTCCCGTGAATCGAAGGAAGTTTTACCCTAGGAGGTGTGAAAATTGCTCGATCTCCTCCGACTTAGAGTGAAGCACGGGAGGGTAGTCATTTCCGTCTTCTTGGCCTTTTTGCCTTGGCGACGATTTCTTTCCGTGTCCCGCTCGCATCATCATCATCATCATCATCATCATCATCATTAGCGGAAGCTCCTGCTCGATGCCCATTGATGCCGGCCCATCTTTGGTCCCTCCGCATGTTGAGCAGGTACCAAGCGCTCTCGCACACGCTCTTCGTGATATGCATGACATCAAGGCTGTGAGGCACACGGATCTTCCAAGACGGCAAGTCCCGTAAAAAATGCACTCGCTTTCCATACCTTCAAGCAGCCGACCGCCGCATCTTTCCCAGAAGGCGCGTCTTTCCAATTTTTCAACAGTTTTTTTCGCCTCGTGACATCGGGCGTTGGGTTCGGTTTCACCATCGAACAGATCCTTGCGCTTCTCCACGGGTCATCGTCAAGCCACCTTCGATGTCCCATGAACACGTTTTCAAGACCCGATCTCTATCTAGTCGCGATACGCCAGTCATCCATGCACCTTACGATCCGTAAAACCGTGGACTACCGCCCGCGAGATATCCGTGAATCGAGATAGTCGCGGCACCGTCGCGGAGCAAAGGCGGCCTCATAGGGAAATATTCTTTCTCCGCGGCGCCCCACGACACGGGCGTTTCACAACGTGTCTAGCTCCTCCTTGAGCCCCGTATATGATTGATGCCCCGGTTGTTTCGCCCTTCAATTAGCATACTCTGAATGTACTTCCTCTTCATGCACAACCGGGGGAAGGTTGTACATCCACACAAACACGTGCCGATGCGTGTTTCTCGCTGCCAAACGGATTGACTCCATCGGTGCTCTACCAGCACGATGTTCCTGGATCCTTCCCAAATTCGGGTTCGGTTCAACGCGCCATCGCTCGCATCCTTAGGGTGACTCAGATCTTGTCTTTTTATCTATCGGATCATTTGCGCCATCTTTCGCTTCTTCTCCTCCCTATCTCGCGCAACGCAGGAGCTTTGCTACCTTAGGGTCCGCGAAATACCGCTGCGATTTGAGAGTGATCAAAGTACCACACTGATTTTCGAGGAGCTTTCTTCCTCTTCTTGTATCGAGTGACGACAGGACATATGGTAGACTCCGCGTCTCGTCCCGATAAATGATGCAATTGTTCATGCACATGGTATTTCACGGCGGTAAATCCGAGGACACACGATTTTCTTCGCCTCGAACCGGGTCGGGCACTTGTTCCCTTTGGGAAGACGTCGCGCTGTAATGACATGTTCTCGCCGGATACGCGCCGGTCATTTTGTGTTTTACCTTCATCTCCGAGCCATGAGCGTTACTTTCAAAGGGTATCCCTGCCCTGATCCTTCATACAACGGAGTAACCGCTCTATCTCCAACTGATCCATTTTGGCTTTCTCGGCGGCAGCTTTGCGTTATCCGTCCGCTTGAGAAGCAGCTCTGAATATGAGGGTCCTGCACCCAGCCTCCATCGCCGTCCGCTCCGCATCTTCATCTTCATGATCATGCCCTTCGCCTTGATCTTCCTCATCATCATGTACGACATCTTCTACATGATGATCGTGGTACAAGATCACCGTCGTGATCATGTCCCGGAGATTCTTCGCCTTCTCGCCCGCCACCACGGGGTACTTGTCTTGTCGCCTTCCTCATTTCTTGCCCGCCCCGCCATGGACGACTTGATAGTCATCTTCATCACCTTGCCACCGATAGCCATCCATGAAACCACGCAAGAGCAGGTGGTCCCGCACCGCCCGAACTGGTCCGCAATAAGGCTCTTCAACTTGCATCTTCGACATGGACATCTTATCTCCGCCTCGCTCTTTTGAAGCATCTCGCCATGAGCTCAAAACCTATTCACGATGCTTCACCATCATGCGGACCATGGTCGTCAAGGGTAGAGCAAAATGATATGTTAGAACCAAGAAAAAATTTGGCATGACCTTTCCTAAAAATAGACTAAAAGAATGCATAGTGCCAAAATTCTCACTAAACGGAAATGAATCAAAACATTCCGCAAAATATTGGCAACTATCGATATTTCAAATACCTACCTTCAAACACAAACATATATGCAACACCACAAACACTTGCAACACCACAAACATACATAGATCTAGCTAGGCCACAAAAGTATTGTTGGAGCGAGCTAGGAGAAAAAAAGTCTAGTAGAGGCATACTAGTGACATCTTGTTTGTTTATGCATTCACACATGTATCATGTTTCCGGTTAATACAATTCTAGCATGAATGATAAACATTTATCATGAAATAAGAAATAAATAATAACTTTATTATTGCCTCTAGGGCATATTTCCTTGTCTCCCACTTGCACTAGAGTCAATAATCTAGATTACATAGTAATGATTCTAACACCCATGGAGTCTTGGTGCTGATCATGTTTTGCTCGTGGAAGAGGCTTAGTCAGTGCGCAACATTCAGATCCGTATGTATCTTGCAAATCTCTATGTCTCCCACGGACTAAGTCCGGATTGAATTAAGGCGTCTCTTGATGTGCTTGGTCCTCTTGTGAAATCTGGATTCCCGCTAAGGCAATTGCTCGATTTGTCACGAAGATTTTCATTGGACCCGATGCACTAGGTATGATACCTAGATGGATATGAACTCCTTCATCCGACTCCTTCATTAGCTGCTTCGAAGCTGCTATGTACTCCGCTTCACATGTAGATCCCTTCGACGCTTTGTTTAGAACTGCACCGACGTCCTCCGTTTAGTGTAAATCGTATCCGGTCTGCGATTTAGAATCGTCGGATTAGTGTCAAAGCTTGCATCAACGTAACCGTTACGATGAGCTCTTTGTCACCTCCATATCGAAACATATCCTTAGTCCTTTTCGGTATTTGGGATGTTCTTGACCCTGTCGATGATCCACTCTGGATTACTTTGGTACCTCCTGCTAAGCTTATAGCAAGGCACACATCAGTCGGTACAGCATTGCATACATGATAGAGCCTATGGCTGAAGCATAGGAACATCTTTCATTTTCTCTATCTTCTGCGTGGTGGGCATTGAGTCTTACTCAACTTCACACCTTGTAACACGAGCAAGAACCCTTTCTTTGCTTGATCCATTTTGAACTTCTTCAAAATTTTGTCAAGGTATGTGCTTTGTGAAAGTCAATCAAGCGTCTTGATCTATCTCTATAGATCTTAATGCCCAATATGTAAGCAGCTTCACGAGGTCTTTCATTGAAAACTCTTATTCAAGTATCCCTTTATGCTATCCAGAAATTCTATATCATTTCCGATTAGCAATATGTCATCTACATATAATATCGAAATGCTCTGAGCTCCCACTCACTTTCTTGTAAATCGGGCTTCTCCAAAAGTCAGTCAAACCCAAATGCTTTGATCACACTATCAAAGCGTTTATTCAACTCGAGATGCTTGCACCAGTCCATAAATGGATCGCTGAGCTTGCACACTTTGTTAGCTCCTTTGGATCGATAAAGCCTCGTTGCATCATATACAACTCTTCTTCAGAAATCCATTCGGGAATGCGGTCTTTACATCCATTTGCCAAATTTCATAATCATAAAATCGGCAATTGCTAACATGATTCGGACGGACTTAAGCATCGCTCTGGTGAGAAGGTCTCATCGTAGTCAATCCCTTGAACTTGTCGAAAACCCTTTGCGACAAGTCGAGCTTTAATGAAACGATAACATTACCGTCGGCGTCGTCTTCTTCTTGAAGATCCACTTGTTTTCTATTGCTTGCCGACCCTCGGGCAAGTCAACCAAAGTCCATACTTTGTTTTCATACATGGATCCCATCTCAGATTTCATGGCCTCAAGCCATTTTGCGAATCTGGGCTCACCATCGCTTCTTCATAGTTTGTAGGTTCATCATGATCTAGCAGCATGATTTCGAACAGGATTGCCGTACCACTCAGTGCGGATCTTACTCTGGTTGATCTCGAGGTTACGTAGTAATTTGATCTGAAGTTTCATGATCAACATCATCAACTTCCTCACTACTTGGTGTAGGCGTCTCGAAACTGATTTCTGCGAAACTACTTTCAAGTAAGGAGAAGGTACTAATACCTCATCAAGTTCCACTTTCCTCCCCACTTCTTTGAGAAACTCCTTCTCTAGAAAGGATCCATTCTTAAAACCGAATGTCTTGCCTTGGATCTGTGATAGAAGGTGTACCCTGTCTCCTTTGGGTATCCTATGAAGACACATTTC